>JACBWV010000626.1:16916517-16954017 GCA_013435795.1 Chlamydomonas sp. ICE-L
AGCGGCATGGCACGCGAACGGATGACCTCCGTCACAGGGGCAGTACCCCTCCCCCCTGCCTGGCCGCCCGAGGCGCCACCACAACACACCACTTAGAGCCACCCCTGCACTATCGCACCATCGTGCTGTTCACACTCACAAGAACCAGTGAATTCGAGGGTGCAGCCCTGGCGGGGCCGGCCATCATGCGAGCGCGGGGCCTTCTCCAAGGTGAAGCAGGTGAAACAGACCCCTAACCCACACAACTCCACACACACAAATCACCGAGACATTGTTGGGTACCGCGTGGAATCCGAGCTTCACGGCCTTCTCAGATAATTGACGAATCACAAGAAATGCAGAGTGCATGAATCAGGTCCCCACGTCCCATACATGCACCCGGGCCTGCCTCCAAGGCAGTACCCCCCCGCCCCCCCACACACACACACGCACTACTCCTTCTCAATATTACATCACAAAGAATCCAAGGTGATTCAGTCACCACGGGCCCCATGCATGGCACCCCTCCTCCAAGGGCAGTACCCCTCCCCCCCACACACACAAACACAACACACACACAAACACGCACTACCCCTTCTCAATATTACATCACAAAGAATCCAAGGTAATTCAGTCAGCACGGGCCCCATGCATAGCACCCCTTCTCCAAGGGCAGTACCCCCCCCCCCCCCCCCCCCCCCCCCCACACACACACACACACACAAACACGCACTACCCCTTCTCAATACTACATCACAAACGATCCAGGTGATCGAGTTACCTCGGGCCTCATCCATGGCACGGAACACCCCTCCAAGCCACACACATCGAGCCTCTGCTGCAGACCTCATGGAGCACAAGGGGATCATTAGGTGAGTGCTCGGGGGCTGGAGTGTGGGGCTTGGGTGTGTGGTTGTAGTTGTAAAACTTCGGTGGTTGTATTTTTGGTTGTGGTTGTGAGACTGGGGTGGTTGTAGTTGTGGTTGTGGGACTTGGGTTGTTGTAGCTGAGGTTGTGGTTGTGAGACTGGGGTGGTTGCAGTTGTGGTTGTGGGACTTGGGTTGTTGTAGCTGAGGTTGTGGTTGTGGACTTGGTTGTTGTAGCTGAGGTTGTGGTTGTGGGGTGGTGCAGTGTTGTTTGTGGACTTGGGTTGTTGTAGCTGAGGTTGTGGTTGTGAGACTGGGGTGGTTGCAGTTGTGGTTGTGGGACTTGTGTTGTTGTCGTTGTAGCTGTGGTTGTGGTTGTGAGACTGGGGTGGTTGTAGCTGTGGTTGTGGTTGTGAAACTTGTGTGGTTGAAGTTGTGGTTGTGGTTGTGGTTGTGGGACTTGGTTGGTTGTGGTTGTGGTTGTGGAACTTGGGTAGTTGTGGCTGCGGTTGTGGGACTTGGGTGCATGGGTGCATGTCATAGCTTATCTTTTCGGCTACGGGTAGCAACTTCTACGCAGCTCCCTGAGCCAGCCACTGGTCTAAGCCCCAGATCTGAACAGCAATGTAATTCTGGTTCTGTCAGCTCCTAGCTGCACTGTGTTGCTTAAGGTTTGGCTGGGTAGCAAGCCAGGGAAGCTGCATAGAAGCTGCTGCTTGTAGCTGAAAAGAAAAGCTATGATGCTTGTAGGATCCCGGTGGGGTGCTTTGCTTAGGCATGTAGCCTAATGCCTTGAGCTGTGTAGGTACACAAGGCTGTAAAACGCCAGGCAAACAAAGACAAACAAAACAAAGTAGAAAGCCAGGCGGCGAAGTAGCCAACAATCTCAGTAACCGATTGACTGACTATTTGCCTGCCTACCTACATGCCCACCCACCTGCCTGCCTACCTGCCTACCTACCTACCCACCCACCAACATACCCACCCACCTACCTACCTACCTACCTACCTACCTACCTTCCTGACAACCAAAGTAACTACATAACTGGCTGCCTGGCTGTCTGACCGACTTACTAAGAGCCTGATTTAATATCTGAAACAATGCTCAGGCATCTGCTCCCAGGCGACAGCTACCTACCTACCTACCTACCTGACAAACAAAGTAACTAAATGACTGACTGGCTGACTGGCTATTTGACTGACTGACTAACTAACTAACTGACTGACTTAATATCTGAATCAATGCTCAGGTATCTGCTCCCAGGCGACAGCTACCTACCTACCTAGCTGACAAACAAAGTAACTAAACGACTGACTGGCTGACTGGCTATTTGACTGACTAACTAACTAACTAACTAACTGACTGACTGACTGACTGACTTAATATCTGAATCAATGCTCAGGTATCTGCTCCCAGGCGACAGCTACCTACCTACCTAGCTGACAAACAAAGTAACTAAACGACTGACTGGCTGACTGGCTATTTGACTGACTAACTAACTGACTGACTTAATTTCTGATACAATGCTCAGGTATCTGCTCCCAGGCAACAAAGTCTCCCACCTCCTCTTCAGCGCATCAGAATGCTCCCCTGGCCATGAGCCCACAGCCAGAGGCGCCTTCGCCCTGTTCAACATGTGCACAGACCTAAAAGCGGCAAGGCTCGTCAATGCAGATGGTAAAGTTGGTAAACCGGCAGATCTCCGCGGAGCAGATTCATCTGGAAGTAGCAGTGTTCAAAGAGGTGGTGGGCTTGCAAGCAGCAGTGGAGTAGATGGAGGGTTGGTTATCAGTGGTGGACAGATGGAGGGGCCTACAGACCCTGGTCGGATAGGTGCAGCTGGTAGTGGCAGTGCTCAAAGAGGAGATGGACTTGCAAGCAGCAGTGGAGTAGATAGAGGGTTGGCTATCAGTGGTGGACAGATGGAGGGGCCTACAGACCCTGGTCGGATAGGTGCAGCTGGGAGTGGCAGTGCTCAAAGAGGAGATGGACTTGCAAGCAGCAGTGGAGTACATGGAGGGGGGGGTACCAGTGGTGAACAGATGGATGAGCCTACAAACCCTGGTCAGATAGGTGCAACTTGTAGTGGCAGTGTTGAAAGAGGAGGTGGACTTGCAAACAGCAGTGGGGCAGTCGGAGGTGGTGGTATCAGCGATCAAGAAGCTCGTGCGTTTGCAGCCACTAGTCATGTAGGTGGAGCTGGTGGTAACTGTGCTCAGAAGGGCCGTTTAAACGACACTTCTAGTGCTCCTGAACATGTGATTGGATCTGGTCCTATGTTGGCTGGGGGAGGTGGTGGCAGTAGTGGTGGTGGTGGTGGTGGTGGTACTGGGGGAGGTAACAAAGTAAGTGCGCGTGCCATCCACCATGGCTGCAACCGAGCAGTACAGGTGACTGCTCTGGCACCATCTGAAATATCTGAGTTGAGCCAAGCGCATATGAAGCAACAGATGATTCTGGAGATGCTAGGATCTGCATTTCCAGGGAAGCGCTGAGGTAGGCACTGCCCTGTGATCCAAATCGGTACTGGTAGTCAGGTTTCAACTTGAGTACGTTCAGCCTTGGACCACTTTTGCCAAGTATTTTTTCATGCATTTTCGTGAGGTCTTTCATTTAAAATATGGGGGTTTGCCAACTTTTAATATTGCCATTTAATGCTGCGTGAACGGTAGGCTGCTCGCTGCCAAATGTAGTAACACAGCTTATCAAGTATCTGCCATTTGGCAAGAGCTTGGCCTTGGGCTCATTGCTTTGTGTGAAAGACGGAGTAGCGTAGAATGATAACATAGAAGAAGAGCTAGAAAGGTAATAGTATTCTACAATGGATAAGGGGGCAGCAGCTCTAAGGGCGATACAGCAGTGCACACTGGTACAGGAATGAGCTGCAACCAAGGGGACAACAACACGTTAACCATAAAGGCTGCTTGCCATCTTCGGCAGTAAGTTGAACTTGGTTACTTCTTGTTTACATGGTTTTCAGCCAACTATGAGCTGCTCACCGTTTTAATATTCCAGGTCTCCCAGTGCGAGCGCATATAGCCACATACAGCCACGCAGCGCACGACTGCAGCCGCGTTTCTTCCACGCTGTTCCCCCCAAACCACCCACAGCAAAAAAACGCTGTGAAACACCGCTGTCAAGTAAATGCTGGTACCGCTGCTATCGCTGCTCAGGATATTAGCGCACTGTTACCACGTTGTACTAGTTGTCGTCGCGATCTGGCCGATGTTTGCACGGGTCTTGACAGCGCGGGCAGGGCGTATATGTTAACACCACACGGATCCCATACATGTGTAGTATCTGTTGGACCCTATCATAGAAAACAGGGAGCACATTAAGTGGGTGAGACTGTTGGAAGATTCTTCCAGGTCGTACGGGTGTTGAGTCTACGGGCTCAAAAACGTACATTTGAGCCTACCGGGAGTAGAGCCCGGGTCTCCGCTGCCACAAAGCGGTGTGTTAACCACTATAACGTACGCACTTAAACACATTACTCTCATTGTTTTCAAATAAGGAGCAGACCGCGTCCAGATGCATGGTCTGGCGCCTTGCCTGTGGCCTTCCTCTCTTGTGGTTGGTAGGCTTGGTGTTCTGGATTGCATACTTTTGCATCCCTCCCCTTTCCGCTCTCCTTTACGCCTCTAGTTTGTTTCCTTTTTTGGGACTTGACCTAGTTTGTTTCCAAGTTTGTTTCCAGGGGTGCCTTCAAAACCCTCGTGCTTCCGTGTTATAATACTGGATGGTCGGCAGGCTGGGCTGCTGTCCAGTCTCGGCAGTGATTTGCTGAGTTTATGTAACGAACCCCCTCTCTCTCCCCCCAAACTCTGGTAATCTTGAACAGAAAAATAGCAAAAGTAGGTAAACGAGGAGGAGAAAACAAATCTCTCTCTCCCCCCGCCAAAAATCATGAGGAGGGGTACCCATGCCAATCCATCCATACCCGTCCTAACCACACACACTCACCCACCCATACCCACCCAGATTATCCACCCATACACCCCCTGGGTCTTAATAAGTGGGCAAGCGGTGCCAATGAAGTGCCCTTGTCAACACACTCTCTATAGTGGTCTCAGAATGTCATTTGGAGATCTGAGTAAAAAAAGATAGCAAAAAACCTGAGGAGGGCTGACCAGGGTACTTCAAATGGCCAAATTGGCCAGCGCTTTAGCGCACTTGAAAACTCTAGCAGTCACCGGCAGGGAGTTTCGAAAGTAGTGGAGAAAGTAGCTACTCGTAGCCGAATAGAGCTACAAACATTGAACAACTTTTGGGAAGGATTTTGACCGCTGCGATGCTGATAACTGTAGTCATGCGCACTCCAACTTTGAGCAAAATTTGTGGGTGCGGAGGTGGTCGGAATCGTTCAAACACCTGGATATCAGTCGGACAGACGGACAGCGGACAGACAGCGGTCAGACGGCGGAGATACACGGGGGGAACTGAGGGCTTCAGCCCCGGGACCCTGGGGGGTCCAGAGGGGGCTAAAGCGAAAATTACCTTCAAACATAGCCATGAATCATGCCATTATAGCCCCATTATCAGAAAAAAACGATCGGCCTTACTGAAAATTTGGAGGCCTGGGCTCCTCCTGCAAACCCAGTAAAACATTGCCTAGACTGGACTGGCACATCCTGCCTCTTGTCCAATTCAATAACAAGAGGATGTTTTTAGAGGCTCACACACAAGCCTTTGAAACAAGGAGCATAACACTCCATGCAGTGTAAAAAGGATGGCGTAAACAGGAGGGCGGGCAAGGTACTAAAAACGCAGTACCAATACCCACAACACAAGAGAAGGGGACCAAAGCAAAAAATAAAAAAAGCACGCCACGCCACGCCACGCCAATAATCACATCGCACCACACCACTACCAGCAGAGGGACCTCCTTGTTTCGTGGAGTCTCGTCGGATAGGTGGTCAGCGTCGTCAGCGTCGGACAGCGGACAGCGGACATGGACACGGGACAGCCCTGCGGGACAGTCTCGTGTCGAACTGACAGTCTGCAGTCTCTTCGAGATTCCTGCCAGGCTGGCAGTCAGACGTATCTTACTTCAAGAACCCCGAAACCCTTCTTGGTAGCGACCAATGACTGGATCAACGACTAGGCTAGAAAAACCTCGGCCTTGCAATCCATGCTCCCTTAACTCCATGCCGCACAATCTTGCGAGTACACTACCCTCGCATACGGAGCACTACCAGACTGCGTACATTACTCTGAAAGGGCTGCCAAATGGACAGAGCTCTCATTGTGACTGGAGAAACTGTTAACTGAGATTCATTCCACTATCCATATTATCGTCCTATCCATTCCGTAACTGGATACTAGCTGCATTTGCGATAGCCGCAACCATCGATTTGCCTTTTTCGATATGCCCACCGGTCTAGGGCTCGACGGGAAAGAGTCCTGTTAAATCCATGGAGCCGAGCGGGCACAATAATCCTGGCGCTGTTTAGATTCGTGGGCAAGCGCAAGCGACCGAAGATGCGCTGTGGATATGTCGAGAAGATCTGCTGCGCTGCTTCGACACGGAGACACGTGGCACATGGAGATTGGTTTCCAAAGAAGCTTGCAATGCAGTGGAATCTACTACGCGATGCTTGACATGGGATGGGCCCGCCAATGATGGAGTGAGTTGCTACATGCGCAGCCTGCACTGCCTCGTCGGGTCATAGTTTTTCTTTTCAGCTACGGCCAGCAGCTTCTAGGCAGCTCCCTGAGCTAGCCGCTGGGCTAAGCCCCAAGATTTCGACAGTTCTGGCCAGCAGATTCTGTCAGCTTCCAGGCACACGAGGTTGCATTAGCTTGGGCTGGATAGCTAGTCAGGGGAGCTGCCTAGAAGCTGCTGCTTTTAGCGGAAAAGAAAAACACTGCGTCGGGCGGGCGTCGGGTTTTGATTTTTCATGTCCCAAGGTGGGGCCATATAGGTGTCGTGTGCGTAGGAGTTACGATTGGCATGGAAAAGGAACGGAGGCGATACTCAGCAGTACAACCGCAAAACTGCCCAATACAGCAGTGGAGTCGGGAGCTGCTTGGGTGCATTAAAACAGCACTGAGGAGGTAATCAGTAATACTGCTGCGAATCAGCCCGATAGAGCAGTCTAGCCATCTAGCCGATGACTAAATGGGGAAGTGGAGAAGGAGCATTAGAACGATAAATAAAATAGTAGCTAGAAGTACCATAGTGGTGTGGGGACTTGACTCAGGCAGGAGGTTGTACTGCCTGCATTCTGTGTGAGGAATTGAACCAGGTAGGTGTCTAGTCACAGTGTTTTTCTTTTCAGCTAAAGGCAGCAGCTTCTAGGCAGCTCTCCTGACTGGCTATCCAGCCAAAGCTAATGCAACCTAGTATGCCTGGAAGCTGACAGAATCCGCTGGCCAGAACTGTCGAAATCTTGGGGCTTAGCCCAGTGGCTACCTCAGGGAGCTGCCTAGATGCTGCTGATCGTAGCTGAAAAGAAAAACTATGTCTAGTCAAATGACTTGAAATGTGGGACAGCATATAGTAGGTTTCAGAGCATTTCTTGTCCACTACCAGCTGCAGATTCCAGGCAGCCCCCTTGTCTGGCTATTAAGCCAAACCTAACGCAACCTAGGGCACCCTGAAGCTGACACAATCAATTGTACATTACTGCTGATTGTTTGGGGGGTGCAGGACAGTCGCTGGCTCAGGGAGCTGCCTAGAAGCTGTAAGGGGAGAAGGAACAATAGAAAGAGAAAAATGATACTACCAGGAGGGGCAGTTTCAAAGAAACACTTGATGAACTGGTCCCCCTCGTTTCTTTTGGCAGAGCCCCCCCTGGTGGGGAGCGGGAGCCCCCAGGGTCATCCTGTTGTCCATTTGTCCGTCCGACCGACGACCGAGACGAAGCCTGACACGTCAGCCAACTGTTTTGTAACTAACTGGCTTTGGTCTGCTCCATTCCATTGCCTGTCGTTCAGATAGCAAACAATCTCAACCATGTGGGGCCATATAGGTGTCGTGTGCGTAGGAGTTACGATTGGCATGGAAAAGGAACGGAGGCGATACTCAGCAGTACAACCGCAAAACTGCCCAATACAGCAGTGGAGTCGGGAGCTGCTTGGGTGCATTAAAACAGCACTGAGGAGGTAATCAGTAATACTGCTGCGAATCAGCCCGATAGAGCAGTCTAGCCATCTAGCCGATGACTAAATGGGGAAGTGGAGAAGGAACATTAGAACGATAAATAAAATAGTAGCTAGAAGTACCATAGTGGTGTGGGGACTTGACTCAGGCAGGAGGTTGTACTGCCTGCATTCTGTGTGAGGAATTGAACCAGGTAGGTGTCTAGTCACAGTGTTTTTCTTTTCAGCTAAAGGCAGCAGCTTCTAGGCAGCTCTCCTGACTGGCTATCCAGCCAAAGCTAATGCAACCTAGTATGCCTGGAAGCTGACAGAATCCGCTGGCCAGAACTGTCGAAATCTTGGGGCTTAGCCCAGTGGCTACCTCAGGGAGCTGCCTAGATGCTGCTGATCGTAGCTGAAAAGAAAAACTATGTCTAGTCAAATGACTTGAAATGTGGGACAGCATATAGTAGGTTTCAGAGCATTTCTTGTCCACTACCAGCTGCAGATTCCAGGCAGCCCCCTTGTCTGGCTATTAAGCCAAACCTAACGCAACCTAGGGCACCCTGAAGCTGACACAATCAATTGTACATTACTGCTGATTGTTTGGGGGGTGCAGGACAGTCGCTGGCTCAGGGAGCTGCCTAGAAGCTGTAAGGGGAGAAGGAACAATAGAAAGAGAAAAATGATACTACCAGGAGGGGCAGTTTCAAAGAAACACTTGATGAACTGGTCCCCCTCGTTTCTTTTGGCAGAGCCCCCCCTGGTGGGGAGCGGGAGCCCCCAGGGTCATCCTGTTGTCCATTTGTCCGTCCGACCGACGACCGAGACGAAGCCTGACACGTCAGCCAACTGTTTTGTAACTAACTGGCTTTGGTCTGCTCCATTCCATTTCCTGTCGTTCAGATAGCAAACAATCTCAACCAATTTTTCTGCCTAGGACTTGTTCTAATAAAATGAAGCAGTGTCTTTACATAGCACCCTTGTTTTACTAGCACCCTTTGGGGTGCTAATAGCAGCTTTTTGGCCCCCAACAGTGTATATATGTATGTTACAGTCCAGGGGTAGGCCAAATAGGCTAAAGGGACTTGCCCAACCGTATAGGAAGGGCTTAAAAAGAAAAAGCACTGATGAACTGAGCCCCAAACAATCGTTTAACCGACGGGGGCCCTGAGTTCGTGCTACAGTGATAATTTAATTCTACAGTGACCCCAAGGGGCTCTAATGTAGCACCCCCACAGCACCAGGGCTCTAATGTACCCCCATAGCACCATTGTGCGGCCAGCAGCCTTTAGGGTTCTTATATCAGCTTTTTAGCCCCCAACAGTGACCCCAAGAGGCTTTAATGTAGCACCCCCACAGCACCAAGGCTCTAATGTACCCCCGTAACACCATCGTGCGGCCAGCAGCCTTTGGGGTTCTTATATCAGCTGTTTAGCTCCCAACAGTGACCCCAAGAGGCTCTAATGTACCCCCATAGCACCTTTGTGCAACCAGCAGCCTTTGGGGTTCTCATAGCAGCTTTTTGGACCCCAGCAGTGACCCCAAGAGGCTGTAATGTAGCACCCCCCTAACACCAAGGTATATAATTTAGCACTTGTGATATAAGTAGTAGCACCTTAAAGGAAACTCTGTCCCCCCCTTATAATAACCTGGAAAAGCATGAAACCACCCAAAATAACCTGAAATGACCAAAAAGAGCATGAAATAGCTTGAAATAACCTGAATTAACCGAAATAGCTTGAAATAGCCCGCAAGAGCCTGAAAGAACCAGAAAGAACCTGAAAGAGCCTGAATCAGCCTGAATCAGCATGAAATAACCTGAAATAACCCGAAATAGCTTCAAAAATAGCCCGAATGAGCCTGAAAGAGCCTGAAAGAACCTGGAATAGCATAAAATTATCTGAAAAAACCCGAATGAGCATGAAATTACCTGAAATTACCCTAAGTGCCATGAAATAACCTGAAATAGCATGAAATAGCCTGAAATAACCTGAGATACCCCTGCAGGATTGTATTCATCACCAGACCATCCTCCGCCAATGACCCGCTCTACACACATTGCTTTCTGCCCCCCCCCCCTTGGGTCCCCTTATAATAGCCTAAAATAGCCTGAGATGCTCCTGCAGGATTGTATTCACCACCAGACCATCAATCAATTTCAGGTTATTATCACCTGAAATAACCCGAAATAGCCTGAAATAGCCTGAACTAACCGGAGATGCCCCTGCAGGATTGTATTCACCACCAGACCATCAATCAATTTCAGGTTGTTATCACCTTAAATAACCCGAAATAGCCTGAAATAGCCTGAATTAACCTGAGCTGCCCCTGCAGGATTGTATTCATCACCAGACCATCCTCCGCCAATGCCCTGCTCTCCTCAGCGTCCGGGTAATGAATACTGCTTCCAAGCTTTGCCTCGCCGGCTTGCCTACCGGCTTGCGCGCCCTGGAGATCCGCTTAATTGGAAACGCCACAAGGCTGTCCAGATGTGCCAAGCGTTTTCAGCTCAACGCGGCTTTGTCTGCCCTGTCTGCTCTGACTCACTTGGAGGTAGCAGTCTTACATGCATTCTCTGCTTCAACTCTGATCTGCTTAGAGCACTGCACTGCCCTGCGTGCTCTAGATCTGTCCGGCTGGTTTGCCTTGAAGGAGACCTCGGGCCTGTCATCCTGTTCAAATCTGCAGCAACTGACCCTGTCTGACTGCGAGCAACTGCACGACATCGTGGACTTGTCGGCTTGCACCAGACTGCACACTCTAGACCTCTCTGACTGCGCCAGATTGCAAGACATTGGCCCCTTGTCCGCATGTTCGGAGCTGCACACGCTGAATCTATCTGGCTGCATGGACCTGAAGGACATCGTAGCCTTGTCAGCATGCACCAATCTGAACGAGCTCAATCTCTCCGGTTGTTGGTCACTCCATGATATCACTGCCCTGTCAGCCTGCTCCGATCTGACCGCGCTGGATCTGTCCTACTGCGGAGGACTTCACAACATTTCCGCTTTATCAGCATGCCGTCTTCTTCGCTCTCTGCGTCTGTCTCACTTTGAGCAGCTCCTGGACATCTCGACCTTGTCATGCTGCTCCCTGCTGCACACACTGCACCTCTCTTATTGCGACCGACTGCAGGACATCACAGCCTTGTCTGTGTGCTGCAACCTGCACGCAATCAATGTGTCCAGGTGTGCGCAGCTTCAGGACATCTCAGTCTTGTCATCATGCTATAATCTGCGCACTCTGGATCTGTCCGGGTGCTGGAGGCTTCATAACATCTCCTCCCTTTCGTCATGCTTCTACCTACAAACGCTTTATCTGTCCTTTTGTGCCCAGCTTCAGGACATCTCAGCCTTGTCAGCCTGCTTCAACATCCACACGCTGTATCTATCTTATTGCGAGCAGCTTCGGGACATCACTGCCTTGTCAGGATGCTCCAACCTGCTCACCATGGATCTGTCGCATTGCAGGAGACTGCGGGACATCTCAGCTTTGTCACATTGTTCCAACCTGCACTCGTTGAATCTATCGGGTTGCATTGGTCTCGTAGATCTCACAGCCTTGTCGGCATGTAGCAATCTCCACTCATTGGACTTGTCCTATTGCCGAGGAATCACTGACATCTCAGCCCTGTCAGCTTGTCATCATCTGCACAGGCTGGTTCAGTATGGTTGTTGCCCGCTACAGCTTTTCACGAGCTAGTCACGCTCTTTCTGCACACTATGGACATTGAATTGAATTGAATTACTGCATGGTTTTTTAGCGGAGCCCCCCCTTCTGGGGGGCGGGAGCCCCCAGTGTTACCCCGTAGTCCGTTTGTGCGACCGAAAAATTGAAACCTGACACGCCAGCCAATTCTCTCATAACTAACTGGCTTCGGTCAGCTCCATCGTTGCCACCTTTCGTTCTGTAGCCAACACACTCCGCCAATTTTCCGCGTCGCTTGCGATGCTGCATAGGACTTGTCACCAAACTCTCGGCTGCTCACCATCGTCCAGTTCCAAGCCCTCCTGTGCTATACCCACGTATAAAACCAGGAAGTATACTACCTTATACTACCTTATTATTACTTACTACCTTATTATTACTTATTTGGTAAGCGGATTCATACCAAGAGGATGGATTGAGCACCTAGAAAGAACAAAGAAGGCGCCGGGTTCAAATCCCCACGGGTGCGATTAAGTGTTAGCGGTCGCTGTCAACCGCCATGTTAGCTTTGTCCAGGTAAAGTAGCAGCCCGTTCCCAGCCGCCGTAAGACGGGGCTCCCTTAATACCACGCCCCACCAGGCGTTATCATAACTTGTTTTTCTCGGCTGCTCACCGTCGTCCAATTCCAAGTCCCTCGTGCGATACCCACGCATAAAACCAGGAAGCATACTAAGCGGATTCATATCTCACGCTATTGCACGATATCCAACGATATCCCACGACATTCCACGATATGACTCGGTATGTCACGATACCAAGAGGTTTGATACTTGACACTTTGCGCTCTAAACCTGAAGCAACCGAGGTAGGCTGTGTCACAAGTTGCGACTGGGTGCAGAGAACAAGCCTGGCATGAATCTCCCCAAATGGGTGAAGATGGACTACGTCAAGCAAAGCTCTAGAGATGGTGCTATGTCCCAGAATGAGGCTTGGGTCGCCACTTGTGGCTACCAAAATGGCCTCAAGAATTATGAACGGAAAAAACCCTGTTCCCACAACATTCCACGATATTCCACTGTATGTCACGCTACTAATAGGATTGATACTATCCAGACCCATGGCGAGCTTGACACACTCAGGATGATTCTAGACGCTGCGTCTTGCGTCACATACACAGATTTCAGAGGGTCCGTTGCATCTCAGAGGGTCTGGGTGCGTTGATCCAGGCGCAGATTTTGTATCCGGTTGTGTCTTATGATGCAGATTTTGGAGTCCCCCAGAACACGAACCACCCAAACCCTTAACCCTAAAAGGTATATTTAACCCGGTACATTCAACCTGTACCGGTACATTTAACCCGGTACATTCAACCTTGTGTGTTTACTAATTTGTGAGTTTTTGACTTCAGCCTTGTTGGAGTGTTGTTGACCATTGTTGACCATTGTTGACCATTGCTGACCCAAGACTAGCCCACTCCATATCATATGGAGGGGGCAGGAAATTGTTGATCAAGATTAGACCACTCCATATCATATGGCCATATGGGGGGGCAGGCCATTGTTGATCAAGATTAGACCACTCCATATCATATGGGGGGGCAGGCCATTGTTGATCAAGATTAGACCACTCCATATCATATGGGGGGGCAGGCCATTGTTGATCAAGATTAGACCACTCCATATCATATGGGGGGGCAGGCCATTGTTGATCAAGATTAGACCACTCCATATCATATGGGGGGGGCAGGAAATTGTTGACCCAAGATTAGACCACTCCATATCATATGGGGGGGCAGGCCATTATTGACCCAAGACTAGATCACTCCATATCATATGGGGGGGCAGGCCATTGTTGACCCAAGACTAGTCCACTTCATATCATATGGGGGGGCAGGCCATTGTTGACCCAAGACTAGTCCACTCCATATCATATGGGGGGGCAGGCCATTGTTGACCCAAGACTAGCCCACTCCATATCATATGGGGAGGGTCTTGCAGTCTCAACTCTGTACACCAGCGTAACGCATAAGCCCGATTCTAAACGTTTTGAGCCCGATCTGTCCATCAGGCTCCCAGGCACCCACCCACCCACACATACCCTCCCCGACCTCCCCGCTACTACCCATGCTCTGCGCAGACATAAGATGGCCAAGAAGGGCGGCAAGGGCAAGGGCAACTGGAGAGCTCCCCCCTACCCAACCACCCTACCCACCCCCCTACCCACCTACCCTACCCACCCACATGCACACCCTACCCACCCCTCCTCCTCCCAGACACTGATGGAGAAAAAACATACACCCGTGCAGCATAGTTTTTCTTTTCAGTTTGTGCAGCAGCTTCTAGGCAGATCCCTGGGCTCTCTCTGCATCCAAACCTTAAGCTACCTAGGCACCTGGAAGCTGATATCGTCAGCTTTCCAATGCTCATGAAATCTTGGGGTTTGGCCCAGTGGCAGTCTCTGGAAGCTGCCTAGAAGCTGGTGCTGGTAGCCGAAAAGAAAAACAGTGCCGCGACGCCCGATTCTATAAGTACATGCCCCCTGCCCCCCGTGCTGCTCACATTTTGACATTTTTGAAAATGGGCTTGTCTGTCTCGCACATTTTGAAAGAGACGTGCGTGTTTTTGGTGGAGTCTCCCCTTCTGGGGGTGGGAGCCCCCTGAGTCACCCCATTGTCCGTTCGTCATGTTGTCTGTATGTCCGCACGTAACCCTGGCTTGAACTGACCCCTGGTCCTGTCATCCTGGCTTCGGTTCGCTGCACTAGATTCCGGTGCCACCTGTCGCTTCGATAGCCAACACTTTCCGCCAATTTTCCGTGTCGCTTGCGACGCGCCTGGGACTGGACACCCACATTTTGACAGAGGCGTGCGTGTTTTCACACACATTTTGTGTGTGTGTTGTGGGGCTTCGCGTGTGTCACGCAAATTCTCACAGGGCTTTGGACAACCCTCTTTCCGACTTATGTTTAGGGAACGGCAGTGTGATATCATGTCATCATATGAAATCATATGATGCTGGCGGTCTGACTAGGCCAAGGTAACCATTTAAATATGATATCATTAAATACAATTTGTATGATATCATATGATCTCATGTTTGCATTTGGTCCACATCATATGATATGCTGGTCCCTACTAATGTGGGAAAGTCTTACAGCCTGGCATATGATATGCTGGTCCCTACTAATGTGGGAAAGTCTTACAGCCTGGCATATGATATGCTGGTCCCTACTAATGTGGGAAAGTCTTACAGCCTGGCATATGATATGCTGGTTCTTACTAATGTGGGAAAGTCTTACAGCCTGGCATTACGATTGTTCTTTGGCGGAGCTTCCCCCCTTCTGGGGGGCGGGAGCCCCCAGAGTTACCCATATGTCCGTCCGACCGACCGAAAAATTGAAGCCTGACACGTCAGCCAACTGTCTCATAATTAACTGGCTTCTGTCAGCTCCAGTCCATTGCCACCTGTCGTTCCGTTGCCAACACACTCCACCAATTCCAACGTCACTTGCGATGCTGCATAGCACTTGCCACAAGATGTCCACATTTTTTGAAGAGATTGGAGATTTCGTGTAATTGAATTGAATAGTTGCGCATTTTTAGCAAACTCTGGGCTGCCCACCGTTGCCCAATTGCTGGAAGTTCCTGACCAAGCGGATTCAAACCCATGACTGAATTTGATAGTAAGAAAGTTGTTGAAAGTTGTTGTTACTGCCGAATACGGTAAACAGCTTGAAAGCTGGAGACATTTAGTACTTTTGACTCCATGTGGTTACACTCAAGAGGGAGGTGTACTGGTGTTTACAATGCCCATGGTTACTTGAACTCGAACTTGGTTACATAGCTTTAGCCAGCAATTTGTAAAAAAAAAAAACATTACCAGTAAAATGTAATTGCGAAGAAATCACGTTTTCCCATTTTTCCATTTTCACGAGCCCCTATAATCACCCCATTGTCCGATTGTCTGTGTCTGTCTATATGTATGTCGTGTTGTCCGCACGTAACCCTGGCCCTTACTGGCCCTGTCGTAATCCCTAGCTTCATTCTACTGATTCTAGATTCCGGTGCCACCTGTCGCTCTGATAGCCAACACTCTCTGCCAAGGAGAAGCGTCTAGGACTTGCCAGCCAACTCTAGGCTGTCCACCATCTTCCAATTCCAAGTCCCCTAACCACGGGAAACAGGGGGGGCATACTAGGCGGATTAAACAGTTAAAACACCTGTCCAGGCCCTTCATCTCTTTTACTGATACATTCTTTAGTTAATATACGCTTAAGTGATATATATAATACACAACAGTAAATTAGCGGACCACGGGCGTGGTCTACATACCGGTGTAGGCAGTATTATGGTGTATATATATATATATATATACTGTACCCGGTGCTCTGTAGCATGAACTCAGGGCCCTTGTCGGTAAAACGATTGCTTGGGGTTTAGTTCACCATTGTTTTGGCGGATCCCCCCCTTCTTTTTGGCGGAGCCCCCAGTGTTACCCATTTGTCCGTTCGTCCTTCCATCCATCCATCCGTCTGACCGCGATGAAGCCCGACGCGTCAGCCAACGGCCTCGTAACTAACTCGCTTCCGTTGCCACCTGTCGCTCCCTCGCAATCACTCTCCACAATTTATTAGCGCAGGCGACGCTGCATCGAACCTGTTTCTTTTTAAGCCCTTCCTATCACGGTTGGGCAAGTCCCTTAAGCCTATTTGGCCTACCCCTGGACTGTAACATACATCCTGAAAATATATAAATATACTACTTCCATACTTCAGGACAGGCCAGCCTTGTCATCTTACTTTTTTATTACATGGTCTATCAGCTGTCAGGCTGCTCACTGTCTGCCAGCAGAATAATGATGGGCCAGGCTGGCAGGCATCAAGGCTCCAGGCTGGCAGGCACCAGGTTGGCAGTCTGCCTGCCGGCGGAATAATGATGAGACGACTCCTAGGATACCCACGCAGACTATCTTCAGCAAGATAGACGTGGTCCCAGATTACCTTGGGGGTCACTCCCTGTCGCCCCCGCCCATGCAACTTCGAACCCATCCCAGGGAAGTGGAAGAACCTGGGTTCTAGTTCCTCAATAGACAGTCGGCACCAGGGGGGGCTGGTCGGCACGTACGTGGCCATGGAGATTGGCAAAACAAGCGTTAGGGGTGTTGGTACCCATGTGAGCGGACTCCGGCCAAACACCGCTCATATAAGGGGACAGACACGCTCACAGATGGGGCTACTTATAAACAGTATGGGACTTGGGTCGGCCAACCTAACTCCATATCTGTAGGGACCATCACGGGGATGTTTGGGAAGCTGGGGCGAAGGTGGAGGTAGTTCAAAACGTATGTGTTTGCGTGACATAGCCACACTAGCTTGCGCGAATGCAAGCGCCCCTTTGCTAAAGTTTAAAATAAAGTCCCAAATCACTCTCTCTCCAAAGAGGTGAGAACATGCAACCCCACGCACTGTAACTGGGATGTGCGTGATTTCACGCACATTTTGACAGATTTTCAAATTTCGACTGAGACATGCGTGTTAGATGGGGAAGGGGAAGGGGGACCGAGGCTGGGGCTGGGGCTGGGGCTAGCTGGGAGGGGGAGGGGAAGACGCCACCGGATTCTCCTTGTACCAGGGAGTCAGCCCCAAACTTGTCAAGTAGGACATCCGATCCCACCTGTTTCACAAACATTGCTTTTTGTGTGTGTGTGTGTGTGTGTGTGGGGGGGGGGGGGGGTCATGTTGTAGCATGTTAAAGCATGTTCCAGCATGTTAAAGCATCAACACGCAGGGCACCCTATCCCACCAGTTTCACAAGGGTTCGCCACTAAGCAGTGGAAGAATTCGGGTGAGCAAACATATAGGGTGAGCCAGGCTGGTGAGCAGACATATAGTTCGAGGATCCCAAGCGAAGGTGCGGTACGGCAGCTTTTTTCTTGCCCCCCCCCCTCCGGGTGAGCATACTTATTCATACAAAAAAATCACGATCCCACCTGTTTGGCAAACATTGCTTTTTGTGTTGGTTTGTGTGTGTGTGGTGGTGGTGGTAGTGGTGGGGTGGGATGGGGGGGTGTTTATGTCGTAGCATGTTAAAAGCATGTTAAAGCATGTTCCAGCATGTTTAATCATCAACACGCAGGACACCCTATCCCACCTGTTTGACAAAGGTAAACCAGTGGATGTGATAACGCCTGGTGGGGCGTGGAGCAGGAGGTAAAGTAGCAGCCATTTATCTACCACTGAAAGACGGGGCTCCCTTGATACCCCACCCCACCAGGCGTTATCATTACTTTAAAAGATATACTGCACTGCAAATGTGAAATCAAGAACCGGCTTGGCATTGCATATTTGAAACAATTAAAGGTAACGATAACGCCTGGTGGGGCGTGGAGTTAAGGGAGCCCGTCGTACGCGGGTGGGGAGCGGTCTCCTACCTCAACTGGACAAGCTACCATCGCGGTTGACAACGACCTGCAACGCCAAGAGCGACCGAAGGGGGAGTCGAACCCCTGACTCTTCGTTCTCAAAGTGATTTCGTCTACCACTAGACCAATGTATATCACTGAAAGAGGCTCAACCAGTGGAAGAAGTCGGGCAAGCATACATGCAGGGAGAGCATACTCATTCATACAAAAATAAGGGCGCCTAGAGGCGCGTCCCGAATGAAATTTCTAACTAATAATGGATTTAATTCAATTTAATTTGATTTAATTTGATTTAAAGCTAGTGGAAGAAGTCGGGTGAGCATACGTACATGGTGAGCATGTTTGTATGTCACAGTCCAGGGGGAGGCCAGCTAGGCTAAAAGGACTTGCCCAACCGTGATAGGAAGGGCTTCAAAAGAAAAAGCGTTGTTGAACTGAACCCCAAACAATAGTGTTACCGACGGGGGCCCTGAGCTCGTGCTACAGTGATAATTTAATTCTACAGGGTGAGCATACTCATTCATTAAAAATGCGAGATAAACGCGGAAAATTGGCGGAGAGTGTTGGCCATCGGAGCGACAGTGAGTGCATTGGTCTAGTGGACAATTGAGTGCAGCGGAGAGAAGCCAGGGTTTACGAGACAGTAAGGGCCAGGGTTTCTTGTTTCTTGTGGTCAAGTAGAACATCCTATTCCACCTGTTTCACAATCATGTTAAAGCATGTGAACGCAAGTTAAAGCATGGTCGAGCATGTCGAAAGCATGTTGCACCATGTCAAAGCATGTTAACACATGCCACAGCATGTCAAAGCATACTAACGCATGTCATAGCTTGTGAAAGTATTTAACCAGGTGCTGTCCACCAATCCACCGTTATCACCACTGCTACCATCCCACGAGCAGAAGCACCATGAACCCCATCCCCCCCCCCCCTACCCCCTACCCCCCCCCCCCCCCCCCCCAACCCCACCCCCAACCCCGACCCTTACACCCTCACCCCCCACCCTTCCACCCATCCCACACACCACACACCTTATTTTGACCCAAGTGCTGTCCATCCACCAGTCCACCATAATCATCACTGCTAACATCACAAGCCAAGAAGCACCATGACGTGATGGGCGTGCCCCCCCCCCCCCTCCCATCTGCCATTGAACACCCTTAGCCCCCGCCCACATCCCTGCCCCCAGCCCTAGCCCCAGCCCACGCACCTTATATTGACCCAGGTGCTGTCCACCAGTCCACCAGTATCACCACTATTATCATTCTAAGACCAGAAGCACCATGAAACCCCACCCCACCACCTACCCACCCAACCCACCACCACCAATCCCCACCCTCACACCCTCCTGCCCCACTTCCACCCATCCCTCACACCACACACCTTATATTTACCCAGGTCCTGTCCACCAGTCCAACGTTATCACCACTGTTGACATTCCAGAACCAGAAGCACCATGAAACCCCACCCCACCACCTACCCACCCCACCCACCCCCACCCACGCCCCCCCCCCTCACACCCTCATGCCCCACTTCCACCCATCCCACACCACTACACACCATATATTGACCCAGGTGCTGTCCACCGTAATCACCACTGCTATCATTCCAAGCCCAGGAGCACCATGGCGTGATGTTTATCCCCCCCCCCCCCCCCCCCCCCATCTGCCATTGAACACCCTTAGCCCCGACCCACACTCCTACCCCCAGCCTCAGCCTCTACACCCAGCCTTAGACCCATCCCACTCCCCTTCCACCCATCCCACACACCACACACCTTATATTTACCCAGGTGCTATCCACCAGTCCAACATAATCACCACTGCTATCATTCCAATACCAAAAGCACCATGAACCCCCACCCCACCACCTACCCACCCCCCACCCTCACACCCTCATGCCCCACTTCAACCCATCCCACACACCACACACCTTATTTGACCCAGGTGCTGTCCACCAGTCCACCAGTATCACCACTGCTATCATTACACGACCAGAAGCAACCTGACTCGATATTTTTGCCTATCCCCCTCCCCCTCCTCCTCCCCCCATCTGCCATTGAACACCCTTAGCCCCGGCCCACACCCCTACCCTCAGCCCCTACCCCCAGCCCCGACACCCAGCCTCAGCCCCTACCCCCAGCCCACATCCCTAGCCCCAGCTCACACCCCTACCCCTACCCCCAGCCCACATCCCAAGCCCCAGCTCACACCCCTACCCCTAACCCCAGCCCACATCCCTAGCCCCAGCTCACAACCCCTACCCCTACCCCCAGCCCACATCCCTAGCCCCAGCTCACACCCCTACCCCTACCCCCAGCCCACATCCCTAGCCCCAGCTCACACCCCTACCCCTAACCCCAGCCCACATCCCTAGCCCCAGCCCACGCACCTTATATTGACCCAGGTGATGTCCACCAGTCCATCAGTCCACCAGCATCACCGCTGTTGTCGTTCCAAGCCCAGAAGCACCATGACGTGATGGGCGTGTGCCCCCCCCCCCCCCCCCCCCCCCCCCCCCCCCCCCCTTCCATCTGCCATTGAACACCCTTAGCCCCCGCCCATTCCCCTACCCCGAGCCCTAGACCCAGTCCACACACCTTATATTGACCCAGGTGCTATCCACCAGTCCACCAGTGTCTCCACTGTTGTCGTTCTAAGCCCAGAAGCACCATGACGTGATGGCGTGTGCCCCCCCCACCCCCCCACCCCTTCCATCTGCCATTGAACACCCTTAGCCCCCGCCCACACCCCCTACCCCTAGCCCAGTCCACACACCTTATATTGACCCAGGTGCTGTCCACCAGTCCACCAGTATCTCCACTGTTGTCGTTCCAAGCCCAGAAGCACCATGACGTGATGGACGTGTGCAGACCATCTATAGCATCGCCCTCATTGTTCATGTACTTGATAAGATCGCCCATGAACATGCGATCCCTTGTGTGTGAAGGAAGTTGGGAGTGTGCTGTATGTGTGTGTGTGTTGCGTGTGTTGTGTGTTGTGTGTCTATTGTGTGTGTTGTCTGTGTTTTGTGTGTTTTGTGTGTTGTGTGTGTTGTGTGTCTATTGTGTGTGTTGTCTGTGTTTTGCGTGTTGTGTGTGTTGTGTGTCTATTGTCTGTGTGTTGTCTGTGTGTTGTCTGTGTTGTGTGTGTGTTGTGTGTGTGGATTGTTGTTTCAAATTTGAAAATGTTTTTTTTCTAGCTTTGTGGTTTTAGGCCTCCTCCAAGGACAGCGTTTTATAGTTTGTATAGCTTCTAAAGCCTTTTAGGGCCATTTAGAGCAAAACAAAGACGTCTATTGTTTTCCATCTTTCAAGCGACAATTTTGCCAAATGGAGTCAAAACTAGCGATCGCTAATTATAGCGGAACAAGTTCTATGCAGCGTCCCATGCGACGCGGAAAATTGGCGGAGTGTGTTGGCAACAGAACGAAAGATGGCAACGATGGAGCTGAGCGAAGCAAGTTAGTTATGAGACAGTTGGCTGACGTGTCAGGCTCCAATTTTTTGGTAGCACAGACGGACAACGGGGTAACACTGGGGGCTCCCGCCCCCCAGAAGGGGAGGCTCCGCCAAAAATAATCCCTGGTGGTGAGTGGAAGGCACGTATTGCTTGGATAGTGTAACAGTGATGGTGCAGTACTGACTCATCAATGAATACATAGTACGCCTTATTACAAGACATGAGGTTCAGAGGGCCAGCCCGGTTGCTTGCACTGGGTCAAACCACCACTGACTCATCATTTATGTGTTGAGGTTGTTCATGAAAACAAAATCCCTTGAGTGTTTTTGCGTGTGCTGTATCACTTGTATTTGCTGTGTGTTGTGCGTGTGTGCTGTGTGTGTGTTGTGTGGTCATGAACACAACATCCCTTGAGTGTTTTTGCGTGTGCTGTATCACTTGTATTTGCTGTGTGTTGTGCGTGTGTGCTGTGTGTGTGTTGTGTGGTCATGAACACAACATCCCTTGAGTGTTTTTGCGTGTGCTGTATCACTTGTATTTGCTGTGTGTTGTGCGTGTGTGCTGTGTGTGTGTTGTGTGGTCATGAGCACAAGATCCCTTGTGTGTTGCGTGTTTGTGTTGCGCGTGTGCTGTGTGTGTGCTGAGGTTGGTCATGAATAGAGATCCCTTGTGTGTCCTGTGTGTGTGTTGTATGTATGTGTGTTGTGTTTGCTGTGTGTGTGTTGAGGTTGGTCATCAATAGAGATCCCTTGTGTGTCCTGTGTGTGTGTGTCGAGTGTGTGTTGAGGTTGGTCATGGATAGAGATCCCTTGTGTGTTTGTTGTATGTGTGTGTTGTGTGTGTGTCGTGTGTGTGTGTGTGTTGAGGTTGGTCATGAATAGAGAACCCTTGTGTGTTTTGTGTGTGTGTTGTATGTGTGTGGTGTGTGTGTCGTGTGTGTGTTGAGGCTGATCATGAACACAAGATCCCTTGTGTGTGTGTATGTGTGTGTGTGTGCATGTGTGTGTTGGAATATTTGTTTCTGGTTTGGGCAAAATTTCACACTTGGTGTACTTGAAACCTGTAGAGGTCACTACTCGAGCCCCACCTCGACACATTTACTCGTTCTCGAAAACAAGCGCGGATTCAGAATGCTCTCATCGAACCATTTTCATGCGTATGCTTAACTTCGTCAGATTCCGTCTAGTGAGGAAGCTTCGAAGATATTTCCGAAACCGGCTCGACCCATGTTCGAGGATCTGCCAGGTCACCAAGTGCCTCGACTTGGATCTAGAGGACCGCGCCTCCATATGTGTCGGAAATAACCGCGGATTCGGAATGCTCTCATCGAACCAGTTTCCTCGTCAGATTCCGTCTGGTCAGGGAGTTACAAGATATTTCCGAAACCAGCTCACCCCCCCCCCCCCCCCCCCCCCTCTTTCGGAGGGGTCGAGATCTACCCCTCTCTAAAATCAATTTCGATTTTTAGTAGAAGTTAGCTTGCACTGGAAGCTGTCTAAAAGCTGCTTTGCATTGCCAGTGAGGGTCAAAATAGCAAATAATAGTAAACAATAGAAAATCAGAGCAAGCAATAGCATACAATAGCATACAACCAAGAATATACAAATATTATCCCACCTTGGGTCAGTCAGCTCTGATCCCCATTCAGCGACGGTGATACCGTTGAAAGAGTAACCCACTAGCGACAAGGGAAGCTGACGAGAAGGTACTTCGCATTGCCCAAAATATAAAAAACAACAAGAATGTACACATATTACCCCACCTTGGGTCAGTCAACGCTGATCCCATTCTACCACGGCGATAGGGAAGCGCTTAGTCACGCCCTCATAGGAGTAACCCCTTAGATGCAATGGAAGCTGCCTAGAAGCTGCTTTGCATTGACAAAACTAGCAAATCAACAAGAATATACCGGTACAATTGTTTTCCCACCTTGGGTCAGTCAACGCTGATTGCCATCCAGGGACAGTGGTAGGGAAGTGCTTGGTCACACCGTTGAAGGAGTAACCCACTAGCGACAAAGGATGCTGCCTAGAAGCTGCTTTGCATTGAAAAACATAGTAAAACAACAAGAACATACCGGTACAATTGTATTCCCACCTTGGGTCAGTCAACGCTGATTACCATTCTACCACGGTGATAGGGAAGTGCTTAGTCATGTCCTTATAAGAGTAACCTCTTAGCTGCTATATACGGAAGCTGTCTAGAAGCTGCTTTGTCTTGCCAGTGAGATTCAGCATAGCAATAAATAAATAATAGCAACAAATAGCATAAAAGCAAGAATATACAGATATCATCCCACCTTGGGTCAGTCAACTCTCATCCCCATTCAGCGACGGCAATAGGGAAGCGCTTAGTCACCCCCTCATACGAGTAACCCCTTCGATGCGATGGAACCTGTCTAGAAGCTGCTTTGCATTGTCCAAAATAGCTAAACGACGAGAATTTACCAGTACAATTTGTATCCCACCTTGGGTCAGTCAACGCTGATCCCCATTCAGCGACAGCGATAGGGAAGCGCTTAGTCACACCGTTGAAGGAGTAACCCTTTAGAGCTAGGACCCCAAAGGAGCGGGACAGACGACTGTACAGCTCACTACCTGCAATCGGTTGTTGTTAGCGAGGCAGAGCATCTACTATTATTTGAGGATGGGGTGATGTGGTTTGTGGCTCGGTGGTTTGTGGTGACAGAGAAGCGCTTGGTCACGCCGTTGAAGGAGTGATCGCTTAGGGCTAGGAGCCGAAAGGCGCAGGACAGGCAACTGTACAGCTCACTACCTGCAATCGGTTGTTGTTACAGAGGTGGAGCATGTTCTATTATTTGAGGATAGGGTGGAGGTGGGGAGTGCAGTGATGTGGCTTGTGGCTTGGTGGTTCGTGGTGTCAGGGAAGCGCTTGGTCACGCCGTTGAAGGAGTGACCCCTTAGGGCTAGGAGCCGAAAGGAGCAGGACAGGTGATTGTACAGCTCAGTACCGAAGATAGTTCATTGGTAAAGTGTTGGGGCGTACACCATTATCCGAAACACGATGGGTTGGGGGTGGAGGGGTGGGGTCGCTTTGGGGTTAGGAAATAGGGGGTCAGGGTTCGAGTTTTAAAGTTAGGGTTTAGATATTTGTTTTGGGGGTTTTGGGGTTGAGGTTTGGGTATTGGTGGTGGTTGTGGTGGTGGGAGGGGGGGGGGGGGGGGGGGGGGATGAACGTTGGGCTTGTGTGGGGTGTAGGTGTGGGTGGATGTTTTAGCCCAGTAGCCTATAGCAACCTTGCTTGTGCATCTAGAAGGTGGTATAATCAGCTGTACAGTACTTCTAAACATTTTATCCAGGTTTAGCACTACAGCAAGCTCAGGGATTTAGCACTACAGCCAGCTCAGCCTACAAGCTGCTGCGAATAGCTAAAACAAGATGTTTAATCGCAGCACACGCCTGACAAGCTGGAGTCGGATACAGTCATACCAGGCCCATCCACACGGGGGGACAGGACAAGTAATTAGACAGACACACAGATAGACAGACAGACAGACAGATAGGCAGGCAGGCAGGCAGACAGACAGACAGGCAGACAGACAGACAGGCAGACAGACAGACAGACAGACAGACAGACAGACAGACAGACAGACAGACAGACAGACAGACAGGCAGACAGGCAGGCAGATAGACAGACAGGCAGACAGGCAGACAGGCAGGCAGGCAGGCAGGCAGGCAGACAGACAGACAGACAGACAGACAGACAGACAGACAGACAGACAGACAGACAGACAGACAGACAGACAGGCAGACAGGCAGGCAGGCAGGCAGGCAGGCAGACAGACAGACAGACAGGCAGACAGGCAGACAGGCAGACAGGCAGACAGGCAGACAGGCAGACAGGCAGACAGGCAGACAGGCAGACAGGCAGACAGGCAGACAGACAGGCAGACAGACAGGCGGACAGGCAGACAGGCAGACAGGCAGGCAGGCAGGCAGGCAGACAGACAGACAGGCAGACAGGCAGGCAGGCAGGCAGGCAGGCAGGCAGGCAGGCAGGCAGGCAGGCAGGCAGGCAGGCAGACAGACAGACAGACAGACAGACAGACAGACAGACAGACAGACAGACAGACAGACAGACAGACAGACAGACAGACAGACAGACAGACAGACAGACAGACAGACAGACAGACAGACAGACAGACAGACAGACAGACAGACAGACAGACAGACAGACAGACAGACAGACAGACACAGACAGACAGACAGACAGATAGGCTAGTAAATGTAGCCTAAACGTTGCTCGGCGTTAAGTTGTTGAGGTTTTATATCTGTTAAACTTTCAGAAGGACAGGCAGGAAAGCAAGCAAATTTAGCCGAACAGAAAAACAATGGCCATAGCATACCTGCAAATGGAAGACAACACAAATTAAAGAAAGGAAAAACAAATACAATAAATACAAAACAGTGGTCATAGCATACCTGCAAAGTAAAAAAAACTAAATAATTAAATAAAGTAGAAGAAGAACAGTGGTTATAGCATACCTGCAAATCAAATGCAGAAAGAAAAAAAAAGTGGTCATAGCATACCTGCAAAGTAAAAAAAGTGAATACTTAAAGTACAGTACATGTTACAAGTTAAAAAGTGGTCATAGCATACCTGCAAAGAAAATAAAGGAAAAGAAAAAAAAGTAAATACAAAACAGTGGTCATATCATATGATATACCTGCAAAGAAAATACAAAAGTAAATAAAAAAAATTAAATACAAAACAGTGGTCATTGCATACCTGCAAATAAAACACAGAAGTAAATAAAAAAGTAAACTCAAAACAGTGGACTTAGCATACCTGCAAATCAAATACAGATGAAAAAAAGTAAATACAAAACAGTGTTCATAGCATACCTGCAAAGTAAAATAAATAAATACATAAATAAAGTAAATACATAAATAAAGTAAATACATAAATAAAGTAAATACATAAATAAAGTAAATACATAAATAAAGTAAATACATAAATAAAGTTAATACATAAATAAAGTTAATACATAAATAAAGTTAATACATAAATAAAGTAAATACATAAATAAAGTAAATACATAAATAAAGTAAATACATAAATAAAGTAAATACATAAATAAAGTAAATACATAAATAAAGTAAATACATAAATAAAGTAAAAGAAAAACAGCCAGCGTCATCTAGTAACACCTTGTTGTGAACTCGTGGCAATTTAAACACGTGGCAGTTACTTGACAGGAGGGACAATGCTAAACCCTAGATTTGAGAAAGGAAAAGGAAAAAAAGAGTGAACAAAGAGTAAAGTAAAAAGAAAGACGAGGAACCCAAAGCATATAGCTTAGCTAAAGCTAATCTTAAAAAGTGTTCATAGCATATGAGATACCTGCAAAGAAAATAAAAAAGTAAATAAAAAAAAGTAAATACAAAACAGTGGACTTTGCATACCTGCAAAGTAAATACAGAATAAGAAGAAAAATGTAAATACAAAACAGTGGTCATAGCTTATAGATACCTGCAAAGAACAAAAGTAAAAAAGTAAAAAAAGACAAAACAGTGGACGCAGCATACCTGCATAGTAAAGAAAAGTAAATAGAAAAAGTAAATACACAAGTGAATAAAAAAGTAAAAATAAAATAGTGGCCATAGCATATCTGCAAAGAAAATACAAAAGATAAAGCACACACCTTCGCATCCGTAGTTGGCTTTACAGATGCTGGGTCCGTACAGGTGGGGGAGAGTACCACCTGGGTAGGGTGAGGTAGGGTGAGGTAGGGTAGGGTAGGGTAGGGTGGGATGGGCGAGTGATTGTATTGGTATTTGTGGTGGTGGTGGTGGTGGTGGTAGTAGGTACACAAAGGTGTTATAAAGAGGCTCTAACAAGCTGGTGGGTGGGTGGTAACATTCAGGTAGGTGAGTCATTGTATTGGAGGTGGTGCTGGTGGTGGTAGTAGGTGCACAAAGGTATTATAAAAGAGGCTGTAACAAGCTGGTGGGTGGTTGGTCACATTTGGGTGGGTGAGTCATTGTATTTATGGTGGTGGTTGTAGTAGGTACGCACAGGTGTTATAAAAGAGGCACTGACAAGCAGGTGGGTGGGTAGTAATATTCAGGAGGGTGAGTCATTGTAGTGGTGGTGGTGGTGGTGATGGTGGTAGTGGTGGTGGTGGTGATGGTGGTGGTGATGGTGGTGGTGGTGGTGGTGATGGTGGTGGTGGTGGTGGTGGTGGTGGTTGTGGTGGCGGTGGTGGTGGTGGTGGTGGTGGTAGTGGTGGTGGCGGTGGTGGTAGTAGATACACAAAGGTGTTATAAAAGAGGCTCTAACAAGCTGCTGGGTGGGTGGTCATATTTGGGTGGGTGAGGCCTTGTATTGGTGGCGTTGTTGGTGTTGTTGGTTGTTGGTTGTTGGTGTTGGTGGTGTTGGTGTTGGTGGTTGTTGGTGTTGTTGGTGTTGGTGTTTGTGGTGTTGGTGTTGGTGTTTGTGGTGTTGGTGTTGGTGTTGGTGGTGTTGGTGTTGGTGTTGGTGGTAGTGTTGGTGGTCTTAGTGTTGTTGTTGGTGTTGTTGGTGTTTTTGGTGTTGTTGGTGTTGTTGGTGTTGTTGGTGGTTTTGGTGTTGTTGTTGTTGTTGTTGTTGTTGGTGTTGGTGTTGGTGTTGTTGTTGTTGTTGTTGGTGGTGGTGATGGTAGTGGTGGTGGTGGTGGTGGTTGTGATTGTGGTGGCGGTGGTGGTGGTGGTGGTGGTGGTGGTGGTAGTTGTGGTGGCGGTGGTGGTAGTAGATACACAAAGGTGTTGTAAAAGAGGCTATAACAAGCTGCTGGGTGGGTGGTCATATTTGGGTGCGTGAGGCCTTGCATTGGTGGTGTTGGTGGTGTTGGTGGTGTTGGTGGTGTTGGTCTTGTTGGTGGTGTTGGTGTTGGTGTTGGTGTTGGTGTTGGTGTTGGTGTTGGTGTTGGTGTAGGTGTTGGTGTTGGTGGTGTTGGTGTTGGTGTTGTTGGTGTTGGTGGTAAAAAAAAAACTTGCCTGGTTCAAGTATGGCTTTGCAAAGAGGCGCTGGAAAAATGGGTTAGGGTCACCGGGAGGACCAAGAGCACTGATGGCAGCAGCATCAGTTGCAAAGCCATCACCCCAATTGAAACTGAGACTGGTCTGACCTGTTCCCTGTGTGGTGGTGGTGGCGGTGGTGTGTGGGGGGGGGGTTGCGGTGGTGGTGGTTGTGATGGTGGTGGTGAGGTGATGGGGGTGGTGGTAGTAGGTACACAAAGGTATTATTAAAGTGGCATGCTACAATGTGAGTTGCAAAGCCGTCACCCAAATTGAAACTGAGACTGGTCTGCCCTGTTCCATTTGTGGTGGTGGTGGTGGTGGTGTGTGTGGGGGGTTGCGGTGGTGATGGTGGTGGTGGTGAGGTGATGGGGGTGGTGTTAGTAGGTACAAAAAGGTATTATTAAAGTGGCATGCTACAATGTGAGTTGCAAAGCCGTCACCCAAATTGAAACTGAGACTGGTCTACCCTGTTCCCTGTGTGGTGGTGGTGGTGGTGGTGGTGTGTGTGGGGGGTTGCGGTGGTGATGGTGGTGGTGGTGAGGTGATGGGGGTGGTGTTAGTAGGTACAAAAAGGTATTATTAAAGTGGCATGCTACAATGTGAGTTGCAAAGCCGTCACCCCAATTGAAACTGAGACTGGTCTGCCCTGTTCCCTTTGTGGTGGTGGTGGTGGTGGTGGTGTGGGGGGGGGGGGTTGCGGTGGTGATGGTGGTGGTGGTGAGGTGATGGGGGTGGTGTTAGTAGGTACACAAAGGTATTATTAAAGTGGCATGCTACAATGTGAGTTGCAATGCCGTCACCCCAATTGAAACTGAGACTGGTCTGCCCTGGTCCCTTTGTGGTAGTGGTGGTGGTGGTTTTAATGTTGGTGTTGGAGGGGGGGGGGGGGGGGGGGGGGGGGGGGGGGGGGTAGTGGGTACACAAATGTATTATACAAGCAGCAGCAGCAGCAGCAGCAGTTACAAAGCCATCACCCCAATTGAAACTAAGACTGGTCTGACCTGTTCCCTGTGTGGTGGTGGAGGTGGTGGTGGTGTGTGTGTGTGTGGTGGTGGTGGTGGTGGGGGGGGGGATGATGGGGGTGGGGGTAGTAGGTACACAAAGGTGTTATTAAAGTGGCATGCTACAATGTGAGCTGCAAAGCCGTCACCCAAATTGAAACTGAGACTGGTCTGACCTGTTCCCTTTGTGGTGGTGGTGGTGGTGGGGAGGTGATGGTGGTGGTGGTAGTAGTAACAAAAAGGTATTATACAAATGGCAGCAGCATCAGTTGCAAAGCCATCACCCCAATTGAAACTAAGACTGGTCTGCCCTGGTCCCTTTGTGGTGGTGATGGTGTTGGTGTTGGTGTTGGTGATGATGATGATGATGATGATGATGATGATGATGATGATGATGATGATGATGAGGAGGAGGAGGAGGAGGAGGTTGATTCAAAATCAGATTTGAAAAAGTATTAATTGTTGCCCCAATTGAAACTGGGACTGGTCTGCCCTCTTCCCTGTGTGATGTTGTTGGTGTTGGTGTTGGTGTTGGTCCAAAGACTGTCGAGCTATTTAGGGGCGGGTCAATAAACACACACCTCTACGCCCCCCCCCCCCCCCCACACACACACACACCCACACACACACACACACACACACAAATCTCGCACCCTACCTCTCCACCCTCCACCCCCAACAGCACTGACTTCAATGAAGAACAAAAGGTTTGGGTTGACGGCGTGCACAGCATCCATGACATCCAAATACAGGTCGGCATGCTGTCCCAACCAACGGGGGGGCGGGTCAATACATACACACTTCCCCCACCTCCCCACCCCTCCCCACAAACCTCGCACCCTACCTCTCCACCCGCCACCCCCAACAGCACTGACCTCAACAAAGAACAAAAGGTTTGGGTTGACGGCGTGCACAGCATCCATGACATCCAAATACAGGTCGGCCATGCTGTCCCAACCAACGGGGGGGCGGGTCAATACATACACACCTCCCCTACCTCCCCACCCCTCCCCACAAACCTCGCACTCTACCTCTCCACCCGCCACCCCCAGCAGCACTGACCTCAACAAAGAACAAAAGGTTTGGGTTGACGGTGTGCACAGCATCCATGACATCCAAATACAGGTCGGCCATGCTGTCCCAACCAACGGGGGGGCGGGTCAATACATACACACCTCCCCTACCTCCCCACCCCTCCCCACAAACCTCGCACTCTACCTCTCCACCCGCCACCCCCAGCAGCACTGACCTCAACAAAGAACAAAAGGTTTGGGTTGACGGCGTGCACTGCATCCATGACATCCAAATACAGGTCGGCCATGCTGTCCCAACCAACGGGGGGGCGGGTCAATACATACACACCTCCCCTACCTCCCCACCCCTCCCCACAAACCTCGCACTCTACCTCTCCACCCGCCACCCCCAGCAGCACTGACCTCAACAAAGAACAAAAGGTTTGGGTTGACGGCGTGCACAGCATCCATGACATCCAAATACAGGTCGGCCATGCTGTCCCAACCAACGGGGGGGCGGGTCAATACATACACACCTCCCCTACCTCCCCACCCCTCCCCACAAACCTCGCACTCTACCTCTCCACCCGCCACCCCCAGCAGCACTGACCTCAACAAAGAACAAAAGGTTTGGGTTGACGGCGTGCACAGCATCCATGACATCCAAATACAGGTCGGCCATGCTGTCCCAACCAACGGGGGGGCGGGGTCAATACATACACACCTCCCCTACCTCCCCACCCCTCCCCACAAACCTCGCACTCTACCTCTCCACCCGCCACCCCCAGCAGCACTGACCTCAACAAAGAACAAAAAGTTTGGGTTGACGGTGTGCACAGCATCCATGACATCCAAATACAGGTCGGCCATTCTGTCCCAACCAAGCCCGCAGACGGTCGGTCTATTCGGGGGCGGGTCAATACATACACACCTCCCCCACCTCCCCACCCCTCCCCACAAACCTCGCACTCTACCTCTGCAACCTCCACCCCCAACAGCACCAACCTCAATGAAGAACAAAAGGTTTGGGTTGACGGCGTGCACAGCATCCATGACATACAAATACAAGTCAGCCATGCTGTCCCAACCAAGCTCAAAGCCGTCTGGCTCATTCAGGGGGTCGACAATCAGTCGAATCTGCATGCAGCACATGGTATCCAGTGTCTGTGTGTGTGTGGACGGGTGGGTATGTGTGTGTGTGTGTGTGTGTGTGTGTGTGTGTGTTTTAGAGGTTGAGCAAGTTCTTTTAGCCCATGTTACTATATAAGGATGTGCACCCCAAGCCCCAAGTTGTCCGGCGCATTCAGGGGGTCAACAATCAGCTGAATCTGCATGGTGCACATGGTGAACAGTGTATGTGGGTGGGTGGGTGGGTATGTGTGATTGTATGTTGTTAGAGGTTGGGCAATTCCTTTTAGCCCATGTAACTATCTAAGGACCCAAACGCCAAGCCCAAAGCCGTCCGGCTTGTTAAGGGGATCAACAGTCAGTCGAATCTGCATGGTGCACATGGTGAACAGTTTATGTGGGTGGGTATGTGAGTGTGTCGGTGCATGCGCCTGTGTGTGATTCTGTGTGTTGTTGTTAGAGGTTGGGAAAGTCTCTTTAGCCCATGTTACTACCCAAGGAGTTGCACCCCAAGCCCAAAGGTGCCTGGCTCGTTCAGGGGGTCAACAATCAGTCGAATCTGCATGGTGCACATGATGAACAGTGCATGAGGGTGGGTGGGTTGGTGGGTGGGTGGGTGGGAGGGTATGTTGTTAGAGGTTGGGCAAGTTCCTATAGCCCATGTTACTATCTAAGGATGTGCACGCCAAGCCCCAATTCATCCGTCTCATTCAGGGGGTCAACAATCAGTCAAATCTGCATGGTGCACATGGTGTCCTGTGTATGTGTATGTGAGTATGGGTGTGAATGTGTGTCGGTGCCTGTGTGTGTGATTGTGTGTATGTTATTAGAGGTTGGGCAAGTCCTTATAGCCTATGTTACTGTATAGCCTATGTTCTAATGATCTGCACTTATACAGACACATACACACACAAAAATACACACACCCAAAAATACACACACATACACACAAAAATACACACACATACACACTCATACACACACACATACACACTAATACACACACATACACACTAATACACACACACATACACACTAATACACACACACATACACACTAATACACACACATACACAATAATACACACACACATACACACTAATACACACACACATACACACACAAAAATACACACACATACACACTAATACACACACACTTACACAAATTACTCCTTACTTTTAGTATTCGCTCTGCCTTCTTAGCTGAGGCAGGCGTTAAACAAGGAGATTGTCTCTCCCCGCTTTTATTTGGTCTCTTTATTGACCAATTGGAGAAGTTCTTTACTGATAAATGTGGTGAATAGGAAGGTTTCAGAATTGCGGAGTAATCTTGTATGTCGATGATCTAGCTATCATGAGCGAGTCACAGTCGGGCTTACAAATTATGCTCAATTGTCTGGAAGAATTCTGTCAAGCTTACAAGATGGAAGTAAACATATATACATCTGAAGTTGTGGTATTCAATAGTGACCTTATAAATGGTAGAATGATCTATGAGTGGTAGAATGACCTATAAATGGCAGTTTAAAGACCTTCCCATTAAGGAGGAGTTTGTGTTTTTAAGAATTCTCTTGAAGGGAAAACACGGCAGGAATGGCGGCTCACACAATGCCGGTGAGAGACAACGTGTTGCCGTCAACAGGGCTACTAATGCACTCTAGAAACGGTGCAACGAGATGGATCTCGCAAATGCCAATAACCTAAGTTACCTTAAACACTTAAACAACAGATCCTCAACTGCAGGTGTGAAGTGTGGGCTCCAGACCATCTGGGTGATATTGATATTTCTTACGGTCTCGAAGGAAAATGTGAAACTATTCAGAATGGGTTTATGAAAAGGGCTCTTGGCTTTAGAGAGAACACCTCTATCGATATGGTTCTCAATGAACTCAAGAGATCAACTACATGGGCTCAATGGTTGCGACAATGTATTGGCTTTTGAAATAATGACCGCAAGGGCGATGATTTTGTGAAAAGAGCCTTGCTAGAGAATGTTCTAATGGCAACCAGAGATAGCAATAAACAATGCTGGTCTCATGGATTACTAAGATGCATTCAGAGATTAGGTTTTATAGAACATTTCTCTGATATTATTCAAGATAATCAGACGTCACTGAGCAAAATTGAATTAGGAAAAATTGATGAAGGCATCTCTAAAATAACAGACATTGACTGGCAATCCCTGAGTACATTGACCCCCAGGAATCTTGGTGATAACCTAGGAAGCGGTATTAAAACTATTACGTATGCAAATTGGATGATGTCAGAGGATAGAAACCATAGTTCAACGTACACTAACTTATTAAACAATAGGGATGATATTAAATGCATAGCAAGACTACGTCTTCGAGCTCACAACTTCAATGTTGAATCAGAAAGTAGTAACTTTTGTTCTGGCAGAATTTGCAGCTGCTGTGATATGATGGTTGACAGTAGTGTCCACAGTACTGTCAACCAAGGTGGTGGTTATTAGTGGTGGTGGTGGTGGTGGTGGTGGTGGTTATTAGTGGTGGTGGTGGTGGTTATTAGTGGTGGTGGTGGTGGTGGTGGTGGTGGTGGTGGTGGTGGTTATAAGTGGTGGTGGTGGTGGTGGTGGTGGTGGTGGTGGTGGTGGTGGTGGTGGTGGTGGTATTAGATGGTGGTGGTGGTGGTGGTGTGTTATTAGTGGTGGTGGTGGTGGTGGTTATTAGTGGTGGTGGTGGTGGTGGTGGTGGTGGTGGTGGTGGTGGTGGTGGTGGTAAATTTGCAGGTGCTGTGATATGATGGTTGACAGTAGAAGAGTGGTTGAACATGAAATGCATTTCATATTAGAATGTCCGTAATACGCCGAGGATAGAAAAAATCTTTTTGAGAAAATGAAAATTGAACCTGAATTGGTGGATAAAAACTCCAGCATGAAGCTGGTCATTAATCCTCATTCCTTTGAAGGATGGAATTACTTAATACCATTTATAAAAAATGCGATAAGAATCGCACAATTAAAGTATCATCCCAGATGAGATGACAATTTAATTATATTGTACAATTAAATGATCACTGTAGCACGAACTCAGGGCCCCCGTTGGTTAAACGATTGTTTGGGACTTCGGGGCTCAGTTCATCAGTGCTTTTTCTTTTACAGCCCTTCCTATCACGGTTGGGCAAGACCAATTGGCCTACTTGGCCCACCCCAGGACTTTAACATACGTACGTACTTGGAAATAGGACCCACAAAAAGCTTTTTGCCGGAGATCAGCCCAGTGCTGCACCCACAGCCTGGGGTCTTCAATCACACACATACACACACAAATACACACACATAGACACTAAATACACACACGTACACAAAACACTCCTAACTTTGGTAATAGGACCCACAGAAAGCCTTTTTCAGGACAGCAGCCCAGTGCTGCAGGGGGTCCCTGAGGAGGGCAGGGGGACCCATTAGGGGGTCCCCTGCAGAAAGCCTTTTTCAGGACATCAGCTCAGTGCTGCAGGACCCCCCTGAAGGACCCCCACCCCTCCTCAGGACCCCCTTCAGAAAGCCTTTTTCAGGACATCAGCGCAGTGCTGCAGGACCCCCCTGAAGGACCCCACTGCCCTCCTCAGGAACCCCCTGCAGAAAGCCTTTTTCAGGACATCAGCCCAGTGCTGCAGGACCCCCTTGAAGGACCCCCACTGCCCTCCTGAGGACACCCCAGCAGAAAGCCTTTTTCAGGACATCAGCCCGGCGCTGCACCCACGGGCCACAGCCCATCACACACATAAACATAAATAAATACACACATACACACACGTAGGCACTAATAAACACACACACTCCAAACATACACTACCACTTACCTTGGCAATAGGACCCACAGAAAACCTTTTACAGGAGATCAGCCCATTGCTGCACCCACAGCCTGGGGTTCTCAATCACACACATACACACACAAATACACACACATAGACACTAATACCCACACATAGACACAAATACACACACATAGACACAAATACACACACATAGACACAAATACACACACATAGACACTACTACACACACTTCCACAAAACACTCCTTACCTTGGTAATAGGCTCAACAGATAGCCTTTGCATGAGATCAGCCCATTGCTGCACCCACTGCCTGGGGTCCTCAATCACACATACACACACAAATACACACACGTAGACACTAATACACACACATATACACACACTAATACACACACATACACACTAATACACACACACAAACATACACAAAACACTCCTTACCTTGCTTGGTAATAGGATCAACATATAGACTTTGCACGAGATCAGCCCATTGCTGCACCCACAAGCTACAGTCCATCACACACATAAACAGAAATACACACACGTGCACAAACAGTGACACTGATACACACACTTCCACAAAACACTCCTTACCTTGGTAATAGGATCCACAGATAGGCGTTGCACGAGATCAGCCCATTGCTGCACCCACAGCCTGGGGTTCTCAATCACGGTTGGGTCTTCTAAATGGTTATCAATCTGCATTCATTGGGAGCATATTGAATAAACAGAGTGTGTGTGGTGTTTATGGTTTGTTGGTGTGTTTGTGTGTATGTGTGTGCATGCGTTGTGTGTGTGTGTGTGTTCTCCATGATTGTTGGGTCTTCCAAATGTTTGTCAATCTGCATTCATTGGGAGCATATTGAATGAACAGAGTGTGTGTGGTGTTTATGGTTTGTTGGTGTGTTTGTGTGTATGTGTGTGTGCATGCGTTGTGTGTGTGTGTGTCTGTGTGTGAGTGTGTTTTGTATGTGTGTGTGTGTGTGTGTGTGTGTGTGTTCCAGATTTTAGCTGCACGCATATACTGTGCTTCTCCATGACTGTTGGGTCTTCCAAATTTTCGTCAATCTGCATTCATTGGGAGCATATTGAATGAGCAGAGTGTGTGTATTTTGTGTGTGCGTCGTGTGTGTGCGCGTTGTGTGTGTGTGTTACAGATCATTGCTGCACACACATCTTGGGGTTCTCCCTGACTGTTGGGTCTTCCAAACGTTTGTCAATCTGCATTCATTGAGAGCATTTTGAATCAAGAGAGTCTGTCTTTGTTTGTATGTGCGTGTGTCTGTCTGTCTGTCTGTATGTTCCAGTCCAAAGTTAGGCCAAATTGGCTAAAAGACTTGCCAACACATGATAGGAAGGGCTTCAAAGAAAAAGCATTGATGAACTGAACCCCAAACAATCGTTTTACCGATGGGGGCCCTGAGTTCATGCTCATCACCTTCACCCTGAAAAAAAAGGAATATTATTCACCCTAAACAAAAGGAATGAATTCTTTACCCTATACAAAAGGAATAGAGGCAACCCTACACAATTCAACCCTAATAAATGCAACCCTAAACAAAATGGGATATGGACACCTGAGACGTAGAATCCACTGTTAGTCAGCCATTGGACCACCCACACAAATCGATCCATTGCGCTGGTGATTGGTAAATAGCTGTTACATTCCTACACCTAATACAGACTTCGAGGGAGACTTGTTTGCTGCAACACTTAACACAATGAGATGATTATTCACCCTAAACAAAAGGAATGAATGCATCCTTAAACAAAATGGTCACCTACTGCAACATAGAATCTGATACTGCCTCTGAGGTAGACTTGTTTGCTGCAACCCTAGCAACAATGAAATAACTCTTCGGCCTTAACAGAAGGAATGAATTCTTCACCCTAAAAACGGAATTCATTCTTCACCCTAAACAAGGAATTCATTCTTCACCCTAAACACGGAATTCATTCTTCACCCTAAACAAAAAAAGGAATGGATACTTCACCCTAAAAACAAAAGGAATGAGTGCAACCCTACACAATGCAACCCTAAACAAAATGAATGAATGCAACCCTAAACAAAATGA
>JACBWV010000626.1:16959017-17006741 GCA_013435795.1 Chlamydomonas sp. ICE-L
ATTTGTAGTGTTTGTAGTATCGTATTTGTAGAAATTTGTAGTATTTGTAGTATTGCAATTTAGTCGTATGTAGCATTTGTAGTATTGTAGTAATCTGGGTCCCCACGTAGATAAAACGATTTTTTGGGGTTCAGTTCATCAGTTCGTTTTGTCGCATTGGATTATGAATGATCATTGTAGCACTGTGGCAATTTAAATGCTCACTGTAGCACGAACCCATGGCCCCCGTCGGTAAAACGATTGTTTGGGGTTCAGTTCATCAGTTCATCAGTTATTTTTTGTTGTAGACCCTCCTGTGACGGTTGGGCAAGTCCATTTCGTCTATTTGGCCTACCCCTGGACTGTAGCAACATGCATGGGTGGGTTGTTATGAACTTGCACATAAATTGGGCTATGTATTTTTTACAGTCCGGGGGTAGCCGAATGGCCGAATAGACTTGATGGACAAGTTGGATTGAAAAAACGTTGAAGTGAAACAGTGTTTTGAGTGGGTGGTTATGAACTAAAACACAAGTTGGACTGAAAAACGAATTGAAGTGAAACACTGTTTTGGGTGTGGGTGGTTAAACTGGTTATGAACTGGAACACATATCGGACTGAAAAACGAATTGAAGTGAAAAACTGTTGTGGATGGTGGTTATGAACTGAAACACGAATTGGACTAAAACGAATTTAAGAGATTTGTTTTTGACGGATGGTTATGAACTGAAACACAAACGGACTATTAAACGAATTCAAGCGAAAAAGTGTTTGGGTGGGTGGCTATGAACTGAAGCACAAACTGGAGGAAGATACACGGTGAGCAGTACAACGTGAACCTAACAAAGATGAGTGGTTCCTAATGTGCTCCCGTTGATGACTGGACTGTAACATACATAAATACGTACATTCACACACACATATCGTCCGTGTCGCTGGTTTGCGTCGGGAGACCCACCTCCTGGGGTGAAATACCTTTCACAACTTAAAACAAAAAGATGGCAGACTGTGTCTTTGGTGGAAGTACCTCATTTATGTTCTGATAATTGATAACATTACCTTACATGTTAAAGTCTACTTGACACCTCGAGGGTGTATGAGACTCTGTGCTTGATGTGGACTGTATTAATTAGTAGCAGGCATGCTTACAGCTTAAGTCAAACTTGGTCAAACTCAGTCAACTTGGTCACACAAATATTTAAATCTTACTGACCTTTCCAAACTCATCAATGATCTGATCCTCTCGCGTAGTCAGGCCCAAGCCTCTGGGAATCCTGGCTTCTAAAAAGGTAGGAGCAAAAATAATCCCCTTGTCAGTCAGACAGTGGCGTAATTGGAGAGGATAGGGATTTGTAGTCTGACATTTTGAATATTTAGGAGTACTTATACTGCTGCAGCCGATGATTATGACCTTGTTTGAGATGGTGATGGCAATGAATTGTTTGTTCATCCGTAGATCAAGAAGGGTGTCTTCCTTGGTGCGAATATCTCGCTCTGCCAAGGCAGGTAAAATAAATCGACCGAGATTTGCGGCGAGGCCAGGGGAGTGGACTCCCTTCAAGAGCCGATAATGATGAATTGGCAAGTCAAGAAAATCGCATTGAGCTACTTGCGACTTGGGTGACATATGCCCTAACCTTCCCACTGTCAACCTGTAAATGCATTTGTAGTGAACTTGGCAGTCCCAGGTAGCTTCACCCCCTCCACATTCTCACCAGCCGGGCATCCTGCGCCTCTAGTGTTTCCGCATCCCCCTGGGTCTGTGGGGAGGTAATATTTGGATCGATTCGAGCTGGCAACGAACTATGAAGTGGTAGTGGCAGCAGGGGTAGCAGGGGTAGGAGGGTATAAAGGTTATCACGACATCACATAGCCATCGACAGGCCATTGTTTACCAAAGATTGGTGCAAGCTTTACCATCGAGGGGATTCAAGGTTGAGTGGAAGCAGCCCATTTGGCGTATATGTCCAGAATATTCGCAACTGGGGGCAGATACTCGCAACTTATCGTTCAGCCCCGATGACGAGAATGGGAGGAACAAAAACAAACTTTTAGAGGAATCCCCTCACCCCCCATCCAATACTTCGTAATCCACCGCCCTTTTCGAGGCATCCATCCATCCAAGAGCCAAAAATTCCACTTCATTTAGTATCAAAATCTGCATCTGCGACGCACCCGCTCCTCCCTCTGAGATGCAACGGACCCTGCAAAATCTGCGTCTGCGACGTGACGGACCATTCCGGGAACCACAGTGGGGGGACCAGGGACCACGTCCCTCTGGGGACCACGTCTACTGCAGATTTGGGATCCAGGTTGGGGTTGGGACAGCGTAGCTGTCACTTAGTCACTCCCAGGGGGGCCGCAAACCCTAAGGTTCCCGAGCGTTCTGAACTTCCTTCAGGCCTCCCACATGACCCCTCAGCAACCTCTCGGCAACCTATAGGAAGCTCTCGGAACCAGCCTAACCGTACATGTTAATACCAACTTCAATGCATGTACATTACAACCAACTTCAATGCATGTACATTACAACAAATTAAAAGGAACACTGATGATCGTGTTGAGCCACAAGGCTAACCGTATATGTTAATACCAACTTCAATGCATGTAAATTACAACAAATTTAAAGGAACAACAAAGATTGGATTGAAGGGATGAGCCACCCACTTCCTCGGAACCGCCCGGCAAACTCTTGGCAGTCAGACCGAGGCTGCATCAGGTTTTTTCTTTTGTTGCGATATGTCGCTTGTCGCTTTTAGCTATACAAACCATCGCTTTCACGATTGACATAGCGGTGTAAGCGAACCAAGCGATGCAGCAGCTAGATCAAGCCCTAGAGTCCCAACTGACCTGGCCCAGGTCGCTTAAGAGCTGACCTGGCCCCCGGACCAGGCCTCGAATTTCTGGTAGGATCAGGTAGGTTGACTTCGCAGCCTGGTCTTGGTCTTCCTGCTTGATCAAAGCTCGCCGCAAATTCCCACATACAATGATGCAAGTTGCGAACTTTTGATTCTGACTCCGCGTAGTGTATCGAACTGCGCAACCACGAAGGTACACAGCTAGAGCTTCTGCTTCGCAGTTACCCTCTCAGTTGGGCTGTCAAGCTTTCTAGTTTACTCGAACAGCCCATGCACTGTCCACTCCATGCGTGGGCTTCAATGCATATGTTTGGCCATGAACCCATGATCCATAGACCTCATGCCGGTACATAATTTAGATCGAGGCTGCATTACAAAATACTCAGGCTGGTACCATTACCGGTGCCGGTATATAATTTATATTGAGGCTGCGTGACAATGTACTCAGGCTGGTGCCGGTACATAATTTAGATCGAGGCTGTATTACAAAGCACTCAGGCTGGTACCGGTATATAAAATATATTGAGGCTGCATTACGGAGTACCGGTAGAAAAACTTTACAAAGTGGTCTGCCAAAGCTTGCTGTAAAACCATGTAACAATTCAAATTAGGAGCAGAGGCGGGCTGGCTAGCCATCCAGTATGTACAAATTAAATTAAAAGCAGGAGCAAAGGTGGACTGGCTGGAGAACTCAGTGCTTGGAGTAAATCCATGCAATAATTAAATTGAATCAGGAGCAGAGGCCGGCTGTCTGACCATCTAGTACATAACAATTTTATGAAAATCTGGAGAAGAGGTGGGCTGACTGACCATCCAGTATTTAACAATTGAATTAAAACCAGGAGCAGGGGTGGGCTGGCTGACCATCAAGTGCGTCGAGTAAATCAATGTAATAATGGGTTCCCTACTGGTCACATCCCGAAAAAACCGTTTTTTGTTTAAAGATTGTAATATTATTATATGGTCTAAGAGCGAAATGTAGCAAAACGCTGAAGTGCCAAAGACACTATTTCACGGAATTGGATGCTTATATGTTTCCAAATGGATCGTTTAAGAACATTTCTATGCACAAACACATGTTAACGCTCGTGTTGGTATACTTATCATTCGCATTGTTAGCTCGTGGCACCCTGAAGTCGAATCCTTAATTGTGAATTGTTACATTTTGGCCCAAAGTACCCCAAATTGTGTTGTCTTTTTGACTTGTGATGCTCACGTGACTCCGAATAAGCAAAAAATGTTGATTTTCATAATTGTGGAGAAAGTTGTTTTTCACAATACCACAACTTTTTGGTCGGTAACGAATCCCAGGCGATAATCCCTTCAAAACAGAAATGTACCATTTCATGTTTTTTCGGGTACAATTAAAGTAAAAGCAGGAGCATATGAGTGGGCAAGAGCGTGTTTATGCCGTATTCACTACATCACACAAACCTGCAGGGTGTGCTCTCCCCACTCTCCAACTCTTTCCATGTCAATGGAGGGAGGGAGGGAGGAAGAGAGGGAGGGGGCTAGGTTAGGGCCCAGGGGTTAGGGCTAGGTTACGGCTAAGCCCCTCCCTTTGTTCGCCTACTGAAGGGGAAGTGGGCATACTTCGCCAAAGCTAGGCGAAGCCCTCCCTGTTCGTCAACGCTAGGCGAAACCCCTCCCGTTCACCAAGGGTTGGAGAAAACTGCCAGACACAAAGCTGATTCTCTGGCCAATATAGTCGCAGTTAGGGTCGCAGTGGTCGTAGCGTCTGCGCGAATGGCTGCTGTTCGCCTACCGAAGGAGGCATTCTTCGCCCTAGTAAAGTTCAGATAGGCGTAGCAAGTGCGCGCTCGCCGTTCGCCTAAGGGTGGGTTTCTAATAGATAAATATACCCTTTCTAGCAAGCTTTCCAGTGGTGTTTTTCAGTCACCGTTGAAGTTCCGCTGAAGTCCACGCTGCCAGGAACTGTTTCCAGTGGGTAGTGGGGTTCCGCTGACATTTTGCTACGGGCGTGTTTCCTCAGAGACTTTTCCCTTGCCGCGAACTCCCAAGTTAACAAATTCAAACATTAAATTATAAAAAAAATTGTCATCTGTCGGTCTGCGAGCTTTAATCCTTACATTTTATTTGGTGAGACATATGATCAGGGTTCGACTGCACACAGGCGGCCAGTTAATCTTAGTCATGTGTTTATTCTGCCCAAACCTGTATGGTTTTTAATGTGCACGCAAGGGTGAGGCGTGGTTATAATTTACGAACCATGCCCTCATCATTGTGCACCCAGTCTGCGGGAGTGACCAACTGTCACTGGCCATGCAAAGCCAGGTCAGCCAGGCCAGATCAGCTTCAGGCCAAATCCAGCCCATAGGGCCGATTATCAAAACTATGGGTTTTATTGCAGGCCCGATTCCCCAAACCCTGAGTTCGTGCTACTGTGATAATTTAATTCCGCAATATAATGCTGTTACGTGATCATGCCACAACTCCAAAGAGAGACATGTGCATGGTTCACAAGGGCGATAACAATATCTGCAGCAATGAGATGGATGACAATCTTCTCACTGGCTGGCTGGCTGGCTGGCTGGCTGCTGCTGCTGTGTGATCATGCACCTAGAGAGGTGGCGCATGGTTCACTATGTGCGATAGCAATCTCCGCAGCAATGAGCAAGATGAAAATCTCCTCGCTGGCTGGCTGCTCCTGCTGCTGCTGTGGCGTGCTCATGTACCTACAGAGGCAGGCCCATGGTTCACAAGGGCAATAGCAACCTCTGCAGCAATGGGTAAGATGATGATCTTCTCGCTGGCTGGCTGCTCCTGCTGCTGTGGCGTGCTCATGTACCTACAGAGGCAGGCCCATGGTTCACAAGGGCAATAGCAACCTCTGCAGCAATGAGCAAGATGATGATCTTCTCACTGGCTGGCTGCTCCTGATGCTGCTGCTGTGGCGTGATCATGTCCCTAGAGAGGTGGAGCATGGTTCACAAGGGCAATAGCATCCTCTGCGGCAATGAGCAAGATGATGATCTTCTCACTGGCTGGCTGGCTGCTGCTGTCGTGCGATCATGTACGTAGCAAAGCAGGAGCATGGTTTACAAGAGCGATAGCGATCTCTGCAGTAATTAGCAGCATGACAATGCATGTGTGGGGTCTTCGGCACCCTTTTATTTGGCTTGCAAGGCTGCGTTAGGGGGGACAGGGGAGCTGCAGGGGTGCGGAAAAGGGTGCCGAAGACCCCAAATGTTTGCAGTGAGGGCGATGGCAATCTCTGCAGCAGCGAGCAGGATGATTATCTTCTCACTGGCTGCTGCTGCTGCTGCTGTTGTCGCGTGATCATGCGCCTAGAGAGGGAGGCGCATGGTTCACAAGGGCGATAGCAATCTCTGCAGGGATGAGACAGGTGACAAGCTTCTTCCTGGCTGCTGCTGCTGCCCCATCATCTGCTGCCCCAAGAGAGGCAGGCGCATGGTTTACAAGGACGATAGCAATCTCAGCAACAATGAGCAAGATTATTATATTTTCTCTGGCTGGCTGGTTGCTGCTGCTGCTGCCGCGTGATCATGCTCCTAGAGAGACAGGCGCATGGTTCACAAGGGCGATAGCAATCTCTGCAGGGATGAGCAGGATAACAAGCTTCTTGCTGGCTGCTGCTGCTGCTGCTGTCCGATCATCTGCTGCCCCTAGAGAGACAGGAGCATGGTTCACAAGGGCGATAGCAATCTCTGCAGCGATGAGCAAGATGATAATCTTCTCTCTGGTTGGCTGGTTGCTGCTACTGCTGCAGCTGCTGCTGCTACTGCTGTTGCGTGATCATGTCCCTAGAGAGGCAGGCGCATGGTTCACAAGGGCGATAGCAATCTCTCCAGCAATGAGCAAGATGATAATCTTCTCTCTGCCTGGCTGGTTGCTGCTGCTGCTGCTGCTGCTGCTGCTTCTGCTGTTGCGTGATCATGTCCCTAGAGAGGCAGACGCATGGTTCACAAGGGCGATAGCAATCTCTCCAGCAATGAGCAAGATGATAATCTTCTTTCTGCCTGGCTGGTTGCTGCTGCTGCTGCTGTCGTGTGATCATGTAAATAGAGAGGTGGAGCATGGTTCACAAGTGCGATAGCAATCTCTGCAGCAATGAGCAGGATAACAAGCTTCTTGCTGGCTGCTGCTGCTGCAGCTGTTCGATCATTTGCTGCCCCTAGAGAGACAGGAGCATGGTTCACAAGTGCGATAGCAATCTCTGCAGCAATGAGCAGGATAACAAGCTTCTTGTTGGCTGCTGCTGCTCCTGCTGCAGCTGTCCGATCATTTGCTGCCCCTAGAGAGACAGGAGAATGGTTGACAAGGGGAATAGCAATCTCTGCAGCGATGAGCAAGATGATAATCTTCCCTCTGCCTGGCTGGTTGCAGCTGCTGCTGCTGCTGCTGCCGCGTGATCCTAGAGTGGTGGAGCATGGTTCACAAGTGCGATAGCAATCTCAGCAGCGATGAGCAAGATGATAATCTTCTCACTGGCTGCTGCTGTCCGATCGCGCCGCACATCCAGAATAAACTTGGCCATGTCTTGGATGGGATCCAACTGCGTGTGTGTGTATGTGTGTGTGAGGGGGGGGGGGTAAAATATGGCCTTATGGAGGGGAATGAGGATATAAGTGAACACGAAGGAGCAAAAGGTGTGTCTGTATGTGTGTAATTGTGTGTGTGTATGTGTGTATGTGTGCAGGTAGGAAGGGATGGGTGGTGGTGGTGGTGGTGTGTGTGTGTGGTGTGGTGGTGTGTGTGTGTGTGTGTGTGTGGGGGGGGGGGGGGGGGGGGGGGCATCATGGCTAAGACATGCTGCTTGCTGATGCTTTTTAATGCGGAACTTAGATACTAGAGCGTCAATACTCCATGTACATGCACACGGTGTGTGTGTATGTATGTATCGCCCCGTGTGTGTGGACGCTCTCGTGTGTCGGTTGGTGCAAATATATTTGCACCCGGCCCCCGACAGGCCGTCGTACTGGTCCTGGCAACACCGATCCATTTCTGTCGCGCCTCCATTGGCCATCGCGCTTTCAATTTAAATACTTCTAGATGTTTCCGCATGGCTCCCATTAAGCTCGTCTACCCAGTGGGCTCGAAGCCGCCTGGAGTCCAGCTTCAATTTGAGGTCGAAGGGCAGACCATCATCAAAGTGCGCTTCGGCATCTATAAATCCATCCATCCATCCATCCATCCGCCTGTCTGTCTGTCCATCCATCTCTTCTTCCATTGTCCTCCCTCCCTCCATATATCCGTCCATGATCCCCCCCCCCTCCCCCCCCTCCCCTCCCCTCCCTCCCCCCCCTTCCCTCCCCCCCCTCCCCTCCCCCCCCCCCCCCTCCCCCCCCTCCCTCCCCTCCCCCTCCACCAAATCGATCCATTCACCGATCCATACCTTCATGGACAAGTACTCCAATCGTTGCTCAAGCTCATACTCACGACGTAAAGAGCGCCAAACCTGAAGGCACATGCAGTAGCGTTCAGCAGCATAGGAGTTAAGTGTGGTGTGGTAGTGGTGCAGCAGCATGGGTTTTGTGTGGTTTGGTAGTGGGGCAGCACCATACTATGCTGCTGAACGCTCATACTCACGATGTAAAGAGGGTCAAACCTGAGGGCACAGACTGTAGCGTTCAGCAGCATGGTTTTGGTGTGGTGTGGTAATGGTGCAGCAGCATGGTTTTGGCGTGGTGCGGTAGTGGGGCAGCACCATACTATGCTGCTGAACGTTCATATTCACAATGTATAGAGCGCCACATCTAAAGGCACAGACTGTAGCGTTCAGCAGCATGGTTTGGTGTGGTGTGGTAGTGGTGCGGCAGCATGGGTTTGGTGTGGTTTGGTAGTGGTGCAGCACCATTCTATGCTGCTGAACGCTCATATTCACAGTGTGCAGAGCGCCATACCTAAAATTACAGACAGTAGCGTTCAGCAGCATGGTTTTGGTGTGGTGTGGTAATGGTGCAGCAGCATGGGTTTGGTGTGGTGTGGTAGTGGGGCAGCAGCATGGGTTTTGTGTGGTTTGGTAGTGGGGCAGCAGCATGGGTTTGGCGTGGTGTGGTAGTGGTGCAGCAGCATGGGTTTTGTGTGGTTTGGTAGTGGTGCAGCAGCATGGGTTTGGCGTGGTGTGGTAGTGGTGCAGCAGCATGGGTTTTGTGTGGTTTGGTAGTGGTGCAGCAGCATGGGTTTGGCGTGGTGTGGTAGTGGTGCAGCAGCATGGGTTTTGTGTGGTTTGGTAGTGGTGCAGCAGCATGGGTTTTGTGTGGTGTGGTAATGGTGCAGCAGCATGGGTTTGGTGTGGTGCGGTAGTGGTGCAGCAGCATGGGTTTGGTGTGGTGCGGTAGTAGTGCAGCACCATATTATGCTGCTGGACGCTCACATTCACGACGTATAGAGCGCCAGACCTGAAGGCACAGACATTAGCGTTCAGCAGCATGGTTTTGGTGTGGTGTGGTAGTAGTGCAGCAGCATGGGTTTGGTGTGGTGTGCTAGTGGTGCAGCAGCATGGCTTTGGTGTGGTGCGGTAGTGGTGCAGCACCATACTATGCTGCTGAGCGCTCATATTCACGACGTACAGAGCGCCACATCTGAAGGCACAGACATTAGCGTTCAGCAGCATGGTTTGGTGTGGAGTGGTAGCATGGGTTTGGTGTGGTGCAGTAGTATTGGGTGTGGTGCAGTAGCATGGGTTTGGTGTGGTGGAGTAGTATTGGGTGTGGTTCATTAGTATTGGGTGTGGTGCAGTAGCATGGGTTTGGTGTGGTGCAATAGTACTGGGTGTGGTGCAGTAGCATGGGTTTGGTGTGGTGCAGTAGTATTGGGTGTGGTGCAGTGGCATGGGTTTGGTGCGGTGCAGTAGTATTGGGTGTGGTGCAGTAGCATGGTTTTGGTTTTGGTTTGGTGCAGTAGTACTGGGTGTGGTGCAGTAGCATGGGTTTGGTGTGCTGCAGTAGTATTGGGTGTGGTGCAGTAGCATGGGTTTGGTGTGGTGCAGTAGCATGGGTTTGGTGTGGTGCAGTAGTATTGGGTGTGGTGCAGTAGCATGGGTTTGGTTTGGTGCAGTAGTATTGGGTGTGGTGCAGGAGCATGGGTTTGGTGTGGTGTGGTAGCGTTCAGCAGAATAGTTTTGGTGTGGTGTGGTAGTGGCTCAGGAGCCTATTTTGGGGTTTGTGTGGTAGTGTTGCAGCAGCATGGGTTTGATTTGGTGTGAACACATGATATATCATATTTCATGGTATATTATAGCGCATGGTATTTTCAAAATGCATGGTATATTATAGCGCATGGTAGTTTCAAAATGCATGGTATATTATATAATACATGGTATATTTTAACACATGGTATATTATAACTAGGGGTCGGCAATATGATATCATGTGATATCATGTCATCATTATTTTGCCCTAAATGGCCCTAAAAAGCTATAAAAGCTATAAATGGCTGTACAAAACACCAAAACGCTGTCCCTGGTGGAGGCCTACAACCAAAGCTTGAAAACAAACACTTTCAGAATTGAAAAATAGCCCTGCTGTATGTCATTCATGCAGCCAGCAAAATTATTGAGAGGGAGAAAGCCAAGAGCTTCCACATCTTCATTGGCGGTTGGCCCCTGTGCAAGGAAAACGGGCTGGCCCGCTCAACCTCACGCCTCGCAAGACATAGTATTGATTAAGTTACCCCATCATGCTTGTTGCTGTTCTGTGCTACACTGCTGTAACAACACATGTCAGTCATCCAGCCAGCAAAACAAACTAGCCTTGCCCTCAAGGGGCACAGAACAGGGTACTTCCAAGCACGCGCTTTTGCGCGATGGCGCGCTGCCTTTTTGAGCCCCACTGCGCGTTTCGCAAAGTTTTTTGCAACCCCCTGTGGGCGCAGCAAGCAATTTTTGCGCTTTTTGCACTACAAAGCGCAGTTTTTATTTTTTCAAGTGCGCTAAAGAGATGGGCAATTTGGTCAATGGAACCCTGGCACAGAAACCTTGCTGCGCTGGTTTGCAATGCAATATTCACAGGTCAGTCATCCAGCTAGCAAAACTATGGAGAGGGAGAAAGCCAAGAGCCTACCACATCTACATTTTCGGTTGGCCCATGTGCAAGCTACAGGCTGGCACCCTCAACCTCACGCCTCGCAATAAGACATAGTATTTATATGTATTTATCAGGGGGGGGCAACTTCAAACCAAAATGACCCCATCGTCCAACTTTGTAGATATCATCGAGAGGATGAAGAATCCGGTTTTATTTCTCGATTTGGCCCAGTAGAAAAAAGTAACGGTCCTCCTAAGTTTGGGGCCGGGGGGGGGGGGGGGGGGGGGGGGGGGGAGGGGGGGGTCAAGGAAAAAATCTGACATAAAAAAAAAAATGGTACTTTCCAGGCAGTTTGTTTATAGCCCTCAGAAAGACATGGGAGCGGAACTAGGTGTTCCTCTACTAAATACCAGTAAAAAAATGCTATTTGGGGAGAGACCCACCACATATTTTGCCCAGGGCACATGGGGGGGGGGGTCCAGGGTCTCTTTCTCTCTCTCTCTCTCTCTCTCTCTCTCTCCACACACAACGCCCTAACCAACACTTGTACAACGACGTACAGAGCGAGACCTCATTCTTCTTTTTCCCTTCCCGTCACTGTGCGTCTGTTTTCGTTCTGGTGAATACTGACTAGTGCTACTTGATGTTATTCGATGGACCCACAATCAAAGGGCACTACCTGCGTCAAGTGCGGTAAACAATTGCTTAGCGGCGACCACGGAAACTTAGAGCACTTTCAGAATTATCTTGCGTGCTTGGCTGATTATTTAATGCCTGATTGAAGCTTGGATTGAAGGCCTGATTATTGAAGAATATTGAAGGTGGGCACATTAGGGGCCAAGGGGCCCTGACCCACAACCCCCACCAACCAATGTAACATTGATGATGATGATTTTCTATGTTTCAAAAATTCCTAATGGTCTCTAGACCAACCTCAATGGATAGGCCTTTGAAAACCCTGTAAAATTAGCCTAATTAGACACCATTACACTAAGTGGTGGCTGTGATAGTGACTGTGCAGTGGGTTCCGGAGCCTGGGGGGGGGGGGGGGGTCTGTGGAAGGGTGTCTCAGCACTTTTTTGGGATGGGGTCTTTCACTTTTTGTTTTGCCCCCCCCCTTGGTATATATATTATTTATTATTTTATATCATATTTAGTATTTATTTATTTATGTTTATTATTATTATCATTATTATTATTATTTATGTTTATTATTATTATTATTATTATTTATTTATTTATATCATATTTAGTATTTATTTATGTACCTAATCATGCTTGTCGCTATTCCAGGCTACTGTACTGTACTGTACTGTATACGTACATACAACCGCCATGGTAGCTTTGTCCAGGTAAAGTGGCAGCCCGTTCTCTACCGCCAGACAGGGCTCCCTAAATACCACGCCCCACCAGGCTTTATCATTACTTACCCCCCCCCCCTTCTTAGGCCTCCCCCTCTTAGGCCTCCCCCTCTTAGGCCCTCTGCCGACATCTTGCCCCACCAGGCTCTATCAATACATCCCCCTCTAAGGCCCCCCCTCTTAGGCCCTCTGCAGATACCATGCCCCACCAGGCTCTATCATTACTTACCCCCCCCCCCCCCCCTCTCTTAGGCCCTCTGCCGATATCTTTTACAAATCATTGGGGACTGAGGCATAAAGCGATTGAAATATCAGCCACTCCTGACAGTCTAGAGGTCTACTGTGCCTTTCCCAAATCACCAGGCTTTATCGTTACCTCATCATGCTTGTCACTTTTCAAATCTGAAAGTGGGTTTCTTCTAGCTTTATGGTTACAGGCCTCCTCCAGGGACAGCGTTTGAGTGCTTTCTATACCATTTTATAGCTTTTTGTAGCTTTTGGGGGCCATTTAGGGGGGGGGGGGGGGGGGGGGGGGGAATTATAGCGATAATTTCGCTGAAACGGGGTCAAAACTAGCGATCGCTATATATAGCGGAAATAAAAATCCCTGTTACCTCATCATGCTTGTCACTCTTCCAGGCTACTGTACTGGTGTCCAGAAGGCCTAGCTTAGAAATAACCTGTGCATGAAATTTTGAATTCAAATTTGAATTTGACCTCGATTGAATTTGAACATGAATGTGAAAGCAGCTAGACAAGAGGTGGCTTCTCTGTGAAATGGAGTTGAAAACAGTTGAGAGGAACATGGACTCACTGTTAACTTGACCTCATTTGCATTTGCATTTGCATTTGAATTTGAAAGCAGTTAGACAACGGATGGACGCTCTGTGTGTACGAAATGGAGTTGAACCCCCCCCCCCCCCCCTTCCCATTCTCCCCATTCTCCCTGCCCTCTCCTGCTCTCCCCCCCCCCCCCCCCTCTCCTCCTCCCCAACAAGGATACAAAGACAAAGACAAAGACAAAGACAAAAGCTTGCACCAGTCTCACCTCAGTGTACAGCATGCCACTGTTGCACAGCTTGACCATAATCTCATCCTCCCCCCCCCCCCCCCCCCCCCCCACAAACACACACACACACACAAGCAATCACTCACTAACAAGCTCTCACCTCAGTGTACAGCATGCCACTTGTGCAAAGCTTGACCATAATCTCATCACCCCCCACCCCCCACCCATCCCTCCCACCCCACAATTCGACCTCCAAAATCCCTGTGCCCACCCCCACCCCACCCCACACACACCCCACACACACAAACAAGGTCTCACCTCAGTGTACAGCATGCCACTGTTGCACAGCTTGACCATAATCTCAGCAGAGCGGATGTGGCTGGTGCGCCTGCCACCCCAGGAGAAGCCTGTCCCGCGTTGAATTGATGCCAGCTCATTCAGTATACCCTGTAGCTCTTTGATGTACTCAGCAGCTTTACTGCAGTCAGGGTTGGATGAATAAAAAAACACTTCAATAGAACACCTTATTAGGAGGCGTGAGGTCGTGGGGGGCAGCCCGTTTGCTTGCACTGGGGCCAACCACGTCAGGGTTGGATTAAGGTATATTATTTGGATTAAGGATGTAACTGAGCTGGATTGAGGCCAGCTCATTCAGTGTACCCTATAGCTCTTTGCTATATTCAGCAGCTCTACTGCAGTCAGGGAGGGTGGGAGGGTTTATTATTTGTATTGAGCAGTATTGAGGACTGTTATTTGGATTAAGGAGAGAACCGCGTTGGATAAAGGCCAACTCATTCAGTATGCCCTGTAGCTCTTTGATGTACTCAGAAGCTTTACTGCAGTCGGGGTTGGATGAAATAAATCAATCAATAGTGCACCTGATTAGGAGGCGTGAGGTTGAGGGGGGCAGCCCGTTGGCTTGCACTGGGGCCAACCACATGAGGTATATTATTTTGATTACGGATAGAACTGAGTTTGATTGATGCCAGCTCATTCAGTATACCCTGTAGCTCTTTGATATATTCAGCAGCTCTACTGCAATCAGGGTTGGATTAAGGTCTATTATTTGGGTAAAGGTCTATTATTTGGATAAAGGGTATAATTGAGAGCTGGATTGAAGACAGCTCATTCAGCATACCCTGTGGTAGTGTGTGTGTGTGTGTGTGTGTGTGTGTGTGGGGGGGGGGGGGGGGGGGGGGGGGGCAACTATGGCCTGTCTATCTATGTAAGGTTATGCCAGCCCCACCTGCTGTAGTAGTCAAGGGCAACGCTCTGACCAATCACCCTGCTGATCACCTCCACGTTACCCAGGTCCAATTGACGGAGCACCACTCTATCTGGCTCCTTCACGTACCAGGGCCCAAGGCCGGGACGCAGGACCAAGCTGGCTTCTACAGGCCCCGGGGGTGGGTGAGGAAAGGAAGAGAGGGGTGGGGTGAGAAATATATAGGAAATGAAGACCGCCACAACTACCATCCACGACCCCCATAGCTTACCATCTTCACCTCCAACAACAACTACTACTACTACTACTACCACCGCCAACAACTACTACTACCACTGCCGCCGCCTCCGCCACCTGCACCGCCACAATTACCATGCACACACACCATTGCACACCACCACCACCACCACCACCACCGCTACCATTATTTCCACACTCACCCATTCCACACCATCATCACAACCACCACCAACACCACCGCCTGCACCGCTACCATTAGTTTCCACACACACATTCAACACAATCATTACCACCACCACCACCACCACCACGACCGCCTGCACCACCACAATTCCTATGCGGAAACCCCCATTCCACACCATCACCACCATCACCACCACCACCACTATCACCGCCTGCACCGCTACCATTAGTTTCCACCCACCTTCTATCTGCGGTTGCTTTAAAGGATCTGAAATGAAAGACCACCACCATCACCACCACCACCACCGCCTGCACCGCCACAATTACCATACTCAAAACCCCATTCCACACCACCACCACTACCACCGCCCGCACCGCTACCATTAGTTTCCACCCACCTTCCATCTGCGGTTGCTTCTAAGGATCTGAAATGAAAGACCACCACCACCACCACCATCACCGCCTGCACCGCCACAATTACCATACTCAAAACCCCATTCCACACCACCACCACTACCACCGCCCGCACCGCTACCATTAGTTTCCACCCACCTTCTATCTGCGGTTGCTTAAAAGGATCTGAAATGAAAGACCACCACCACCACCACCTCCGCCTGCACCGCCATATTTACCATGCACAAAACCCCATTCCACACCACCACCACTACCACAGCCCGCACTGCTACCATTAGTTTCCACCCACCTTCCATCTGCGGTTGCTTCTAAGGATCTGAAATGAAAGACCACCACCACCACCACCATCACCACCACTGCCTGCACCGCCACAATTACCATGCACAAAACCCTATTCCACACCACCACCACTACCACCGCCCGCACCGCTACCATTAGTTTCCACCCACCTTCCATATGCGGTTGCTTTAAAGGATATGAGATCAAGGACCCCCATCCCCACCCCCACCGCCACAATTACCATGCACAAACCCCCATTCCACACAATCACCACCACCACCATCACCAACATCACTACCACCGCCTGCACCGCCACCACTACCACTGCCCGCACCACCACCACCACCACAACCACCGCCGGCACCGCTACCATTAGTTTCCACCCACCTTCCACCTGCGGTTCTTTCAAAGGATATGCGATGAAAGACTACCATCACTACCACCACCACCACTACCATTAGTTTCCACCCACCTTCCTTCTGCGGTTGCTTCAAAGGGTCTGAGATGAAAGCGCTGATGTTGCTGATCATTTGGCGATTCACGTTTTGCTTATCCATGGGTTGCGTGGTCGAGGCTGGGTACTCATTATCCTGAGCTCCTCCCCCTACCTACAAATACGAAGCAGTTGGGGTGAAAGGTTCCCTGAGTTCACTGGTTTTCAAGACGGGATGTACTGCTCCATGGGTTGAGTGTTTGTGGCTTGGCACTAACTGCTCTTAGGATCCCCCCTACCCCCACCCCACCACCACCACCACCACCTGCCCACACACACCTACAAATAAAAAGCAGTTGGGGTGAAATGTTCTCTGAGTTCACTGGTTGTCAAGACGGGATGTCCTCCTCCTCCATGGGATGCGTGTTTGTGGCTTGCACTAACTGCTCTTACAGCCCCCCCCCCCCCCCCCCCCCCCCCCCCCCCCCCCCCCGCCCCCCCCCCCCCCCCCCCCCCCCCCCCCCCCACCCACACAAAACACACCCACACCCACACCCACCACCCCTACCTACAAATACACAGCAGTGGGGGTGAAATGTTCTCTGAGTTCACTGGTTTTCAAGACGGGATGTACAGCTCCATGGGTTGCGTGTTTGTGGCTTGGCACTAACTGCTCTTAGGATTTCCCCCCCACCCCCACCCCCCCCCCACCCCCACCCCTACCTACAAATAAAAAGCAGTGGGGGTGAAATGTTCTCTGAGTTCACTGGTTGTCAAGAAGGGATGTACTACTTCTCCATGGGTTGTGTGTTTGGTGGCTTGGCACTAACTGCTGTAAGCCCCCCCCCCCCCCCCCCCCCCCCCCCCCCCCCCCCCCCCCCCCGTACCCCCCCTCACCCCTCTACAAATACCAAGCAGTGGGGTGAAATGTTCTCTGAGTTCACTGGTTGTCAAGAAGGGATGTACTGCTTCTCCATGGGTTGTGTATTTGTGGCTTGGCACTAACTGCTCTTAGCCCCCCCCCCAACCCCCCATCCCCCCCCCCCACACATCTACAAATGAGAAGCAGTGGGGGTGAAATGTTCTCTGAGTTCACTGGTTTTCAAGAAGGGATGTACAGCTTCTCCATGGGTTGTGTATTTGTGGCTTGGCACTAACTGCTCTTAGCCCCCCCCCCCCAACCCCCCCTCACCCCCCCACACACATCTACAAATACGAAGCAGTGGGGGTGAAATGTTCTCTGAGTTCACTGGTTTTCAAGACGAGATGTACTGCTTCTCCATGGGTTGTGTGTTTGTGGCTTGGCACTAACTGCTCTGAGCCCCCCCCTCCACCCCCCACCCACCCTGTGAAGGTGAAGGATTTTGGGGGGTATGTATACTGGTTGTGAAGACGAGGAGGGCGTGTACACGAGTGCATGTGCATATATGTATGTGTTTATGGCTTGGCACCAACTGCTGTAAGCCCCCCCCCCCCCCCCCCCCCCCCCCCCCTCCAAGTAAAGGCGAAGGAATTGGAGGGAATTATATACTGGTTATCAAGACGAGAAGGGCGTGTATGTGAGTGCATGTGCATAGATGTATGCGTATATGTTTGTGCATGTGCATGTATGTGTATGTGTGTGTGCATGTGCATGTATGTGTATGTGTGTGCATGTTCATGTATGTGTATATGTTTGTGGCTTGGCACACACTGCTATGAGGCCTTGCCCCTTCCTGTAAAGGCGAAGGGTTTGGGGGAAATTTTTCACTGGTTGTCAAGACGAGGAGGGCGTGTGTTTGCATGTATGTGTTTATGTTTGTGGCTAGGCACTTACTGCTACGAGGCACGGTAACACTGGTAAGGCGCAAAGGTTTTGGGTGGAATTATTTACTGGTTGTCAAGACGAGAATGGCGCATTTGTGTGTGTGTATGAGTGTATGTGTATGTAGGGGGGAGGGGGGGGGGGGGGGGGGGGGGGGGGGGGGGGGGGGCACTTGAGTTAAAATAATTATATGCAGTTAAGATCATGTGCGTTAAAATAATCAAATGCATAGTGTTTGTCCTGGGTTGCCGTGTATTACCGGTAATACAAAAAATCAGTTTAGGGAAAAGTGGATTAAAAGGGTGGGCAGATCACCATTGGGCGAGAGATACTCCCTCCCCAGTAAGTTTATTTATTTTATAGTTTATTTTTCAGTTTTATATTCTATTTTTTAGTTTTCAGTCTTCAGTCCAGGGGTAGCCGACTCAGGCTGAACTGAAAAGCCTAACCTCAAACACTTTTGTTCAACAGCTTGAATTATAGAGTACCAGGAGGGGCTGAGACAAACTTGAACACATAAGGGTTATAGAGTATGAGTTATAGAGTACACATCAGAGTTATAGAGTACCAGGGGGGGCTGACACAACCTCGAACACTTCAGATGAATTATAGAGAACCAGGAGGGGCTGTCACACATACTATTCACATGCAACACACATACATGCACATGCACACACATACACGCCCTTATCGTCTTGACAACCGGTAAACAATCCCCCCAATCCTTTGCTTATACAGGGGGGGGAGGGGGGGGGGGGGGGGGGGGGGGGGGGGCTCAGAGCAATCAGTGCCAAGTAGAGTCTAGAGTACCAGGAGGGGCTGTCACACACAATATTCACATGCAACACACATACACATACACGCCCTTATAGTCTTGACAACCAGTAAACAATCCCGCCCGAATCATTGGCCTATACAGGGCGGGCATCAGAGCAATCAGTGCCAAGTAGAGTCTATAGTACCAGGAGGGGCTATCACACGCACCTTCAAAGGCTCTTGCTGCTGGAAAAACACACAGCTGCCAAACCTAAAGAGAGCGATGTAGTCTCCCGGCACACAGGGTAATAATTCCTCATTTACCTGTGTGGGCAAGGAGCGACAAGTTATTATTACTTTTGTGAGGTGCAGCTACAAAGTGGGGAAGGTGCAGGAATGGTGTAGGGAAGGGGTAGATGAGGTGCAGGGAAGGTGCAGTACACTTGTAAGGTGGGGCTTAGAAGTGTGGAGGGTGTAGGGATGGTGTAGGGAAGGGGTAGATGAGGTGCAGGGAAGGTGCAGTACACTTGTAAGGTACGGCTAAGAAGTGGGGAAGGTGCATGGAAGGTGTATGGAAGGTGCGCGGAAGTTTTACGGAAGGCGCGTGGAAGTTGTATGGAAGGCGCACAGACAGTGTAGATTCAGTTTTGAGACAAAGCCTAGTGGGCCCCACAAAAAAATCGGTGGACCTGAGGTTTCCATATTCTCCGTGAGCCATCCATTCAAACCCAGTCTTCCCAATTCCAATTCCAAGCCCCCCCCCCCCCCCCCACACACACACACCCACCCGTGCAATGGTCCTGATCACAGAAACCAGGGAGCACATGCCCCCCCCCCCCCCCCCCACCCCACCCCACCCCTACCCGTGCGATGGTCCTGATCACAGAAACCAGGGAGCACATGCCCCCACCCCCACACACACACCCCCACCCCCACCCCACCCGTAAGATGGTCCTGATCACAGAAAACAGGGAGCACATGCCCCCACCCCCCACACACACACACCACCCCCACCCGTGCGATGGTCCTGATCACAGAAAACAGGGAGCACATGCCCCCCCCCCCCCCCCCCCCCCCCCCCCCCCCCCCACACACACACACCACCCCCACCCCACCCGTACGATGGTCCTGATCACAGAAAACAGGGAGCACATGCCCCCCCCACCCACCCCCCCCACCCCCACCCACCCACCCACACCCCCACCCCACCACCCACACCCCACCCCACCCGTACGATGGTCCTGATCACAGAAAACAGGGAGCACATGCCCCCCCCCCCCCCCCCCCCCCCCCCCCCCCCCCCCCCCCCACACACACACACACACACACACACACCCCACCCGTACGATGGTCCTGATCACAGAAAACAGGGAGCACATGCCCCCCACCCCCACCCCCACCCCCCCACACACACACCCCACCCCCACCCCACCCGTACGATGGTCCTGATCACAGAAAACAGGGAGCACATGCCCCCCCCCCCCCCCTACCCGTGCGATGGTCCTGATCACAGAAACCAGGGAGCACATGCCCCACCCCCACCCCCACCCCCACCCCACCCCGTACGATGGTCCTGATCACAGAAAACAGGGAGCACATGCCCCCCCCCCCCCCCCCCCCTCCCCCCCCCCCCCCCCCCACACACACACCCCACCCGTGCGATGGTCCTAATCACAGAAAACAGGGAGCACATGCCCCCCCACCCACCCCCACCCACCCACCCCCACCCGTACGATGGTCCTGATCACAGAAAAACAGGGAGCACATGCCCCCCCCCACACACACACACCCCGTGCGATGGTCCTGATCACAGAAGCCAAGGAGCACACTTCATAGATTATACAGTTTAAAGACTTGTCCAGGCCCACACCTTCATCCTAGAGACCTAGATCGGTCACCACACTTCCTAAGGCAAGCGGGCCCCACAAAACGATCGTTGGACCTGAGGTTTCGTATTACCAGTGAGCCTTCCATTCAACACTACAAATTTAGGGGTCTTCGGCACCCTTTTCTGCACCCCTCCGCCACCCCTCTCACCCCCACCACCACCACCCGACCTCCCCCCCACCCCCACCACCACCAGCCCTCACCCCACGACTCTGCACCACCACCACCACCACCACCACCTGACCTCACCCCACTACTCTGCACCACCACCGCCACCACCATCACCAACCAAAACAACAACAACAACAACAACACCTGACCTCCACCACCACCACCACCTCCGCCACCCCTCTCACCCGTCATGCGGTCTTCAAAGCCAAATAAAAGGGTGCTGAAGACCCCCCCAAAATTTGCAGTGCACCCTGTAGTGCCCCTAACCCTCCTACCTTGCCCTCTCCAACTACTTAGTCTTTGAGCACTGCTGTAATGCACCCTTGCAAGCCAAATACAAGGGTGACGAAGATCCCCCCCAAAATCAGCAGTGCACCCTGCACTGCACCTAATCCTCCTACCTTGCTTTCTCCAACTACTTTGTCTTCGAGCACTGCTGTAATGCACCCTTACAAGCCAAATAAAAGGGTGCCGAAGATCCCCCCCAAAATCTGCAGTGCACCCTGCGCTGCACCTAACCCTCCTACCTTGCCCTCTCCAACTACTTAGTCTTTGAGCACTGCTGTAATGCACCCTTTCAAGCCAAATACAAGGGTGACGAAGATCCCCCCCAAAATCTGCAGTGCACCCTGCGCTGCACCTAACCCTCCTACCTTGCCCTCTCCAACTACTTGGTCTTTGAGCACTGCTGTAATGCACCCTTTCAAGCCAAATACAAGGGTGACGAAGATCCCCCCCAAAATCTGCAGTGCACCCTGCGCTGCACCTAACCCTCCTACCTTGCCCTCTCCAACTACTTAGTCTTTGAGCACTGCTGTAATGCACCCTTTCAAGCCAAATACAAGGGTGCCGAAGATCCCCCCCAAAATCTGCAGTGCAACCTGCAGTGCACCACCAAAACCCTAAACCCTAAACCGTCCTACCTTGCCCTCTCCGACTACTTTGTCTTTGAGCACTGCTGCGCGTCGAAAGCTGCTCTCCCTTGCCGTAAACTGGGACTCTTGGGTATCGCTCGGTGCCCCTGTGTGTGTGTGTGTGATGTATGTGTGTATGTGTGTTTGTGTGCGTGCGTGCATGTGTGAGTGCGTGTGTGTGTGTGTATGTCTTTGTACAGTCCAGGGGAGGCAAAATAGGCTAAAGGGATTTGCCCTACTTTCAAAACAGGGAAGGCAGCTTTAAAAAGTCCTAGGCAGAAAATTGGCGGAGAGTGTTGGCTATCAGAATGATAGGTGGCAGCGGAATGGAGCGGACCGAAGCCAGTTAGTTATGAGACAGTTGGCTGACGTGTCAGGCTTTGATGTTTCGGTCGGTCAGTCAGTCGGTTGGTCGGTCAGTTGTCGGACGGTCGGTCGCACAGACAGACAACAGGGTGAATCTGGGGGCTCTCGCTCCCCAAAAGGGGGACTCAGCCAAAAACAAGCACTTGTGAACTGAACCCCAACAAATCGGGTATACAAAGTGTGGCGGATGTGGATCTCTTAAGGGCTTCAGGGATGGATTAAGGAATACGGGGTTCTATCGTTTTGCAGTTATGATGGCCACACGTGTTTCAAAAGGTCCCGAATCTACTGTGAATCTAGGGTATGGGAAAACCCTTAGACCGACCTTCAGACACCTCGACCCCACCTCGAGACACCTCAAGGCGCTTCGAGATCCGCTACCTTCGTGAAACACTGGCGGCTATAATAACTGAAAAACTTTGGCCTGAATAAAATGGTCTTCAGATGTAGTAAGAACAACAACAAGAAGATGTTCGACATTCATTCAGAAAATCTATGTTTTCAAACACTTTGGAGTAAAAATGCCAATATATAAATTCATACATTTAGAAGATAAATTCAAACGATTAGAAGATCCTTTCATAAGATTAGACGGGGTTAGAAGATACATTCATACGATTTGGTCGTTTTATACGATTAGACCGAGTTAAGAATAATGCATACGGTTACAAGATAAATAATTACGATTATAAGATCAAAACATGTTTATACAATTATAAGTTCAATTCATGTTTGTATGATTAGAAGATAAATCCATACGATCGGAATATAAATTCATGTCCATACGAATAGAAGATAAATCCGTAGGATTGTAAGATAAATTAATATTCATACGAATAGAAGATAAATCCATACGAGTATAAGATAAATTCATACGGTTACAAGATAAATTCATACAATAAGAAGATAAATTCATACGGTTACAAGAGAAATTCATGCAATTAGAAGATAAATTCATATGATAAGAAGATAAATTCATACAGTTACAAGATAAATTTGTATGCTTACAAGTTACATTCATACAATAAAAAGATAAATTCATACGGTTACAAGATAAATTCATATGATTATAAGATACATTCATACGATAAGAAGATAAATTCATACGGTTACAAGATAAATTTACATGATTATAAGATAAATTCATAGGATACGAAGATAAATTCATACGGTTACAAGATAAATTCATATGATTATAAGATAAATTCATACGATAAGAAGATAACTTCGTACGAGAAGAAGATAAATTTGTACGATAAGAAGATAAATCTATACGGTTACAAGATGAATTCATAAGATTAGAAGATAAATTCACAAAGAACGTGCCTGGCTTGAATCCCTACGGTTGCGCTTTAGTGTTCCCGGTGGCTGTCAACCGCCATGGTAGCTTTGTTCAGGTAAAGTAGTAGCCCGTTCCATGCCGCCGTAAGACGGGGCTCCCTTAACACCACGCCCTATCAGGCGTTACCATTATTTAATATTGCCCCTGCCCAGAGGAATCGAGAAAAAATAGATCACTACCTACGAATCATAAAAATAAAAATAAAGGATAACGCCTGGAGGGGCGTGGTGTTAAGGGGACCCTCTCGTAAGCCGCATCTGGGGAAAGTCACCATGGCAGCACCTATGAATCATACCTATTCAGCTATTAAGCTACTTCCTGCTTACATAAACATCGGCTTCTCTAGTGCTATGATCCTCTTGTTCTCTTTTACAACGCAACCCACCTCTCTCAACCCACAGCACACACTCAGCCCCCCCCCCCCCCCCCCCCCCCACACACACACACACACACACACACACACACACACACACACACACACAACCCACCTCTATCTACCATTACACGCCCATCTTCTTGTAATTACACCACCTTTCCTCTGTGCTCCAATACCTTCAGTTTGGGAACGGAAATATGACATCATATGATGCCGGCAGTCTGACTAGGCTAAAGTTACAATTGATATACAATATCATATGATGCAATTTGTCCGATATCATATGATATCATATTCGCCACTGGTAAACATCAGAAGATATGCCGGTCCCTACCCTTGCAATATGATATGGGCCAAAATCATGCTACCATGCCAGGTACTGCAAATTAGGGGGATCTTCGGAACCCTTTCTGCGTCCCTCGGCACACTTATACACCCAGAATACACCCTTGTAAGCAAAATAGGTCCCTACCAATGATGCAGTAGTCCCTGCCCAGCTCCAGGCATCTGGATGATCCCAGATTTCTGGCAATGCCCTCTATGTCGATCTGGGAACCCAGGTATAAACCGTTCACAGCCACATATGACTCTGCTGCCTGGGTTTCTACAGGGAGGGAGGCCTGTGGAGACGGGGTGCCCGGGCTTGATGGGTCTGTTGGTACTTGGGTGGAGAATCTGCTGGTGCTGCTCATGCTGGTGGTGGTGTTGGTGGTGGAGCTGCACCTGTTGCTGGTGGCGCTGGTGGTGGTGATGCTACGACTGATACCGGTGCTGGGGTTGGTGCTGGTGGAGGGATTGGTGCCGTTGGTGGGATTGGTGCTGGGGTTGGAGCTGCTGGGGGAGCTGGGGCTGGTGGTGGTGGCTGAGTTTGACATCGTGAAGATGGATTGAGCATGTGGGGAGGACAATTCCCACATGGGGATTTGGAGGCTTGCAGCTTGGCGGCGAAGGGAGGGAAGATACCCAGCCCAGGTCCTTAGATGCTGCCAGCTTTGCATTGTTGCACCCTTGGTAGTTGATAGGGATGGCCGCTTAGTTGACAAGAATCCAGGCTCTTGATACGGATGGGAGGCAGGGGAGGCAGGGTCGGGAAGGAGAGGGGAAGGCTGGATTGGGGACCAAAGGCTGGCTGTTATAGGTAGAAGCTGTGGGTGTAGACTGAACCAGCATGCGGAGGATCAAAATGAACAGTGAAAAGAAGGATAGGGAGGCAAAGTGGCGTGGCCTAGGGAGAGTTATTCGAGTGCAAAAATAACGGTATCACGCATGCAGCTAACAGAGAGGGTCAGCAAGGGGCATGGGCAGCGCAGCAGTTTTTCGACACGAGGCAGGTGTGGAAGCTCCGATGGAGTCGCTGATGCGATCGCTAGTGCAAACGAGGCATATTGGGCGTCAGTTGTTCGTGAGCTAAAAATATTTGGGGGGGGGGGGGGGGGGGAAGAGTGCACTCGCGAGTGATGAGTGATTTTAGCGCGACCAGAGTGCGACTACCCGAGTAGGGCTTAATGATATTTATTTGACTGGGATGCTGATATGGCAGTGGGTCGGCTCGTAGAATATCTGAATATCGCACCTATTGTCATCGTTTGACTACATTTCTGCCTTGCTGTCCTTGTCTTATCTTGATACCGTTATGGTGATATTACTGATATAACATCCCATATGACAAGTGCCTACACGTTAATACGTCATAAAAAAGGTATTGCGCTTGACATAAGTCCATGAACGCACAAAATACTTCTTATTTATTTGGCAGCCTGAATATGGTGTCTCAAGATAAATATATGTTGGAGGGTAATAGGGTATTGCGATCTGGGTAGGACCCAAATTGTGTTTCAGGGATTCCGTTCTCCTTTACACACCACTCTGTCACCAGATCCCGGAGAACATTTGCACACAGACGATGGATAGCAGGAGTAACTACAAACATTCTGTAGTTGTTGGGGCTGTGCTTATCGTTTTATTTATGCAGGGCTGACATCCTCGCATTCTTCCGGAGACGGGGGATTCTCAAAGTTCTGAACATTTTTCTTACAAGTCGCAGAGAATGGACTGCAAGATGTGTGTGTGCATATTGTCACTTATCTTAACTCAGGCATTCTTAATGAAGAGACCCTAATCCCCATAAAATCTTGCAGCTGAGTCATCCTTCATCCTTTTCACATTTTAGGAGACCAGCTTTTCTAGTGCACCTCCGAAGAGGGGTCTTCCAAGTTCCAACCATGTGACAAAATCCTGTTTCTTGATTCGGGCCAGCGCACTTACCCACCCTTGGAGGCGAAAATCCTTCTTGTAACAGCTTGTAAAATAATAAAAATAAAATGCAAAACGTTCAGGAATAAAAAGTGCAGCAAAACTATGATTAAAACAATAACAATACACCTGCTGACCGCTGCTGAGGTTGTTTATAAGTGTAATTCAAACAATACACCTGCCGAGGTTGTCTAAGACTGTGATTCTAACAAATTAACAATGCACCAGCTGAGGTTGTTTAAAAATGTGATTAAAACAGTACACTTGCTGAGGTTGATTACACCTCCAGAGACAGCCGGATAGGCGGCAGTGATTTTCAACCAATAAAAATGAAGAGTACCTCAAAATTAATTATATGGCTCATTCACAGGGACTAGGAAATTAAACAATTTGGAGAGGGGAAAACCAAAGAAGCTGCTTGCTATATAGATGCCCCATGTTCCAGAGCAAGTAAATAAATGAAGGCAGCCAAACAAAACGCTAATAGATCTCGCACGGCTTTTGATCTCACCAGATGAAGGGGCTTCCAAGATCCCATCCCAGCTTCTGACCGGGGGAGGTAAAGGTCTGTACCGTACACCGGTCTGGTTGTACTGCAAAACAACACCTGGCCCGGTTTCCCCAGGGTTTCCTCCTCTTTGTGTGACTCCGCCAGGTCGCCAGAGGCAGTGAAACTCGTAGCCATCAACGCTGCTCTGAACGCCACCGCACGTTTTGTTCTTTTCATCTGGTCACGCTCCGACTCGGCCTTCCCATTCACACTGGAATACTTCCCGGGTTTGCTAATCCACGATGGCGGACGAGGCTCCAGACTCGATAGTGCGAGATAGCTGGGGATTTGCAGTGGGTAACGTCGAGCTATTCTCTCAATACAGTCCTATTTGGGAGCAAGAAGAGTCTGCCCGAATTCAAAATTGGGCCGAGTACCTGAGCCAGACTAGCGACAGAGCCACCTTCGGGACCAATGTCAAGCCTGAGTCCCTTAGCCTCGAGAGCCTAGTCAGCGAGGGCCTACTAGACGATGCTGTGGCCATCGCACGTTCAGGGGCATCCCATGAGGAAAGCAAGAAACTGGACGAGCTAGTTGCGGGTGGCGTGCCTTTTGAAATAAGGGGCAAGGTGCGGGAGTATGCTGTGATGGATATTTATCAGGGGTCAGGGTGCTGTGAGGTCGTTTCCAGCATGGATTCCATGTCAGGAAGTCAGGTGTGGTGATGTTTTGTGGTGTTCCTTTGGAAGTTAGTTTGGTAGGTTGGAGGTTTGATCCATCAACCTTAAGGCTACTAACCGCTATGGGTGGAGGAAACATGGGTTGTATAAACACCATTTGAGTACTTACACAAAACCTGTTTTGGAATATGGGGCAAGGGGAAGGAGCTTGGAGTGATGAATGTTGGCATGTGTCAGGGTGATGTATGTGAGGGTGCCACCAGTATAGATTTCATGTCAAGGAGAAACTAATGTTTGGTGTTCTTTTATTTTCATTATGTGGTCTATCGGTCTTCAGATGCGCTTAGTCTGCGGGTGGAGTAAACAAGGGGAGTACGAACACCAATACTCGATCCAAATTATGGGTGTGGGGTGAGGGCGGGTGGGGGTGTGGGGCGGGAGGTGGGGCGGGATGGGGGGCGGGAGTTGTGGGGTAGGGTGAGGTGGGTGGGGTGGGTGGAGGGGTGTGGGGTGGGTGGGGTGGGATGTGGGGCGGGGTGTGGGGTGGGTAGGGTGGGGTGGAGGGGGGTGGGTAGGGTGGGGAAGTGGGTGGGGTGGGGTGGGGGGTGGGGCAGGGCGGGGGCAGGGGGTGGGGGTAGGGGGAGCACGCAGTGAAGGATGGTGGCATGGGTCAGACAACAGGAGCACGACCACTATCCCCCGCCCCACCCCACCTCACCCCACCCCACCTCGCCCCACCCCCACCCCACCCCACCCCACCCCACCCCACCCCACCCCACCCCACCCACATCATGCCAACCCAGCTCCACCACCACCACCACCAATAAGTAACCCATTCCTACCCCCCCCCCCCCCCCCCCCCCCTGCAGGCCTGGAAAACCTTCTTAGACATATCAGTCCGCAAGGAGGAGGGCTACTACACACTGTTAGTCGACAAGGCCCTAGGGGATATGAGAGACCTAGAGCGGGCGCTTCTTCCCGATGAAATTTCGGTCCAGACAGCCCTGACAGCCGCAGCTATGGAGGGGGAGGCGGGAGGACTGGGGGATAAGCGTACTGCCTCGGGGAATATTGACGTGGAAGCTGTCTCTGCTGCCATGGGTGCGGCAGCTGAGCGGCGGTACGAAGACCGTATGGCCCAGAAGGAGGGCAGTAGCGCTGGTGGCGGTGGACAGGGAGAGAGGAGCTCGTCAGGTGACTTTAAACAAATACAATTATTTATGCTTTAAATATTTACACAACTATGTAACTCCATTGTTGCCTAAGTCCGACCCTGAGTGGTACGGATGTTTCTCACCTATAACCTCAAGTCCGAAGAAAACTTTTTTTGCTGATAAGTTACCCAACCACATCAGTTCAACATATATATACTCAGAGTTGGGTTCTCTCAGGTTGTGGGAAGCAGGCAAAGCAAAACATGTGATTTTTTTCACTATGGGGCTCCCTAAGTCGGTATGGATTTTACTTGGAAGTGGAACGGAGCCTATCCCTATCAAAAACAAGTTTTCGTAAAATAAAAGTAGGTAGCCCTATTGTGCATATCTTTCCCCATAAGAAATTGTTACATCAGGCTTTGGATGGCAGTACATGGGCAGAACGGGTGAATATGGACAAAACAAATACTGATTTTTACATATTGTGGGTGCCCTAAGTGTGGTACAACGCTGCACAAGCTGAATTGTTTCATTCGGGGTCTTACCTTTGCTTCGTAGCACGAAGACTAACTTTTTTTTTTGAAATTTGAAATTTCAAAATCCAAATTTATTTTCAAAATAAATTAAAAAAATAACTTTGTTTTCAACTTTGTTTCAAACATCCACATCTGAAGTTAGTTTTTGATTTGGGAAAAGGTGTGAAATCTCAAGTTGGGAGGTGGGATTGGGAGGTAATCAGGTAAATTTTCGAGTTGTACTGCTATCTCAGTAAATCCCGAGGCCAAGGCTGAAGTGCAGCCTCCAACCTTGTGGTAGGGGTTTGATAAGCCTTTCGTCCCGCGGTAACATGATTCGGAATAGCTCGCGCGGCCTCGTGTCTGGCGCCATCTGGATTTGTACCACAATTTATCGCACATCTGATGTACTGCCTCCGGCCTTCCGTACAAGGCTGCTTGCGACCGCATGCGAATGCGGACCGGGAATACATGTGCGCGTAGCTGACACAATTGCGCGAAAGGTGGGCCAGACAGAATTCGATTCCGAGCATTTTGGGGCCTGTACGGCTCTGTACCACAATCTTGTACCAACTTAGGGCGTTTGTTAACTTAGGCAACCATGGAGATATGTTTTAATTCAATATAGTTAATTATGCTTCAAACCAATACAATTAATTATGCTTTACTTCAATATACTTGTTTATCCTTTAATTCAATATCATTATTTTTATTTTATTTAAATAGTTTAATTATTAGATGATCAGGGTTTTCTTGAAGGTGTTGCATTGGGTAGCGCAAGAGCTAAATTAGGTACCTTAGTATTTTGGGGGTGCTTTTTGACTCCTAGTAGCCTCTGGGGTGCTACATGCAGTCTGTTTGGAGCCCACAAGCGCCATGCCACCGTAATGCAGCAGTGCAGCGCCCCCATAAGACTCTAATGCTGCACCCCCAAAAGGCTCTAATGACGCACCTCCAAAAATACCAAGGTACTTAATTTAGCTCTTGTGCTACCCAATGCAGCAACTTCAAGAAAAAACTGATCACCTAATAATAATAATAATAATAATAATAATAATAATAATAATAATAATAATAATAATAAGAAAAATAATAAGAATAATAATGATTAAAGCATAATTAATCATATTGAATTAAAGCATAAATCATTATTTGTATTTAAATTCACCTGACGAGCTCTGGGGGTAATGCAGCACCTTCAAAAAAACCCTGGTAACCATATTATATTATAATACCTGCACGTGATTCACTGCATGCATACAGCCATGGCAGTGCCCCGCCCACACCCACACCAGCACAGTAGTACCCCCCCCCCCCCCCCCCCCCCCCCCCCCCCCCCCCCCCTCCCTATCCTTCCCTCCCTCCGGAAACTCCCTGTAGATAATCCACCGCATGCATACAGCCATGGCAGTACCCTACCCCCCCCCCCCCCCCCCCCCCCCCCTCTAGCTGGTGCAGTTTGTGTGTGTGTGTGTGTGTGTGTGTGTGTGTGCGAGTGGTACAAAGTACAACCTACAACTGTCGATTCCAACTTATCCGCTGAATTGCGTTTACTAACACCCTGCAGGTGATCCACCCAGCGAAGGTAGACCCCAGCAGGCAGCAGATGCGTGGGCGAAGTCAGGCAGTGTGTGGCTGGTCTAGTGTGTGTGGGAGTGTGTGTGTGGGAGTGTGTGTGTGAGGTATGAAGGATGACCTACGTCTGCCCATTCCAAACCACCCGCTGAATTGCGTTTAAATACACCCTGCAGGTGACCCACCCAGCGAAGGCGGACCCCAGCAGGCTGCACATGCGTGGGCAGACTCAGGCAGTGTGTAGCTGGTGCAGTTTGTGTGTGTGTGTGTTTGGGTGAGGTACAAAATACGACCTATGACTGTTGATTCCAAATCGTCCGCTGAATTGCGTTTACAAACACCCTGCAGGTGATCCACCCAGCGAAGGCGGACCCCAGCAGGCTGCACATGCGTGGGCAAACTCAAGCAGTGTGTAGCTGGTGCAGTTTGTGTGTGTGTGTGTTTGGGTGAGGTACAAAATATGACCTTCGACTGTCGATTCCAAATCGTCCGCTGAATTGCGTTTACAAACACCCTGCAGGTGATCCACCCAGCGAAGGCGGACCCCAGCAGGCCGCACATGCGTGGGCTAACTCAGGCAGGGTGTGGCTGGTGCAGATCGAGAAGGACCTCCCCAGGACCTTTCCAGGCCACCCACTGATGCAGCAGAGTGGGCGTAGTGCATTGCGGAGGGTGCTGGCTGCGTATGCGTTCCACAACCCGGAGGTTGGCTACTGCCAGGGACTGAACTTTGTCGCTGGATGCTTGCTGATGTTTATGGACGAGGAGGATTCTTTCTACTGCCTGTCTACGGTGGTGGAGGATATCCTGGCGGGCTACTATGCTTTGGATATGCTATCTACTCAGGTACGGGGTGTAGGTGTGCGTGTTGGGGGGGGGGGGATGTGTGTAGGTGTGTGTGTGTGGGTAGTGGTGTGGTGTGTATGTGGTGTGTGTGTATGCGGAGGGTGCTGGCTGCGTTCCACAAACCGGAGGTGGGCTACTGCCAGAGATTGGGTGGGAAGGGAGGGTGTGTGGGGTGGGGGGGGGTATTGAACTTTGTAGCCGGATGCTTGCTGATGTTTATGGACGAGGAGGATTCTTTCTACTGCCTGTCTACGGTGGTGGAGGATATCCTGGCGGGCTACTATGCTTTAGATATGCTATCCACACAGGTAGGGGTGTGTGTGTGGTGGTGGAGGGGGGGGCACAGGTGCCTAATTTGAATTTGGCCCATACATGTTGGGGGGGGGGGGGGGGGGGGGGGGGTAGGGGTGTGTGTGGTGGTGGAGCATATTCTGGCAGGTTACTATGCTTTGGATATGCTGTCTACACAGGTAGGGGGGGGGGGGGGGGGGGGTAGGTGTGTGTGTGTGGGTGGGGTGGGGTGGGGTGGGAGTGGAGTGGGGTGGGGTGGGGTGGGGGGCGAGTAGGGTGGGGGGGAGGGTGTGTTGTGTGAATGGCCAATTGGGAGGGTTGTTTGGGGATGGAGATGTGGGGTGGTTGATTGGTAAGGGATGGTAGCGAGTAGGGGGGGGGGAGTAGTGTGCATGGCCAATTGGGAGGGTTGTTTGGGGGTGGAGATGTGGGGGTGGTTGATTGGTAAGGGAGGGTAGCGAGTAGGGTGGGTGGGTGGGTGGGAGTTGTGTGAATGGCCAATTTGGAGGGTTGTGTGGAGGTGGAGGTGGAGGGTGGTTGAGTGGTAAGGGAGGGTAGCGAGTAGGGGGGGGGAGGGGAGGGAGTAGGGGGGTGGGGTGGGGGGGAGTTGTGTGAATGGCCAATTGGGAGGGTTGAGTGGTAAGGGAGGGTAGCGAGTAGCGTGTATTGAAGCACCTTGTGATGGAAGAGTTCCCCTTGGTCAACCTACCCACTCCACCTACCACCCACCCACCCACCCACCACTCCACCTACCCACCACTCACCCACCCAAACTCAGGTGGACCAGCGTGTGTTCAAGCACCTTGTGATGGAAGAGTTCCCCCTGGTTAACCTACCCACTCCACCCACCACTCCACCTACCCACCACTCACCTACCCACCTACCCACCAGTCAACCACCCAAACTCAGGTGGACCAGTGTGTGTTCAAGCACCTTGTGATGGAAAAGTTCCACTTGGTCAACCTACCCACTCCACCCAAGACCCACCCACCACTCCACCTACCCACCACTCACCTACCCACCTACCCACCACTCAACCACCCAAACTAAGGTGGACCAGCGTGTGTTCAAGCACCTTGTGATGGAAGAGTTCCCCCTGGTTAACCTACCCACTCCACCCACCACCCACCCACCCACCACTCACCTACCCACCTACCCACCACCACTCACCCACCCAAACTCAGGTGGACCAGCGTGTGTTCAAGCACCTTGTGATGGAAGAGTTCCCCCTAGTCAACCGCCACCTGGAGGCCGTGGGTGCGGACATCTCTTGTGTCTTTGCACAGTGGTTCTTGTGCCTCTTCGTCAATTTCCTTCCCCTAGAGACCTGCCTCAGGGTATGGGACAAGCTGTTCTACAAGCGCAGCTGTGCAGTGTTGTTCCAGGTGCGAATAGTGGTGGTGGAAGGAAGGCAAAACAGGGCTTGGTGCAAGGGCGAATAATAGGTAGGGTGGGGGTGAATAATGGTATGTGTGTGTGAATAATGTGTGTTTGTGTGTGGGGGGGTGGGTGGGTGGGTTGAGCAATTGATGGTTGGGGTGAGGGAGACTAAGCTGCCTCAGGGTGTGTGACAAGCTGTTCTACAAGCGCAGCTGTGCTGTGTTGTTCCAGGTGCGAATAGTGGTGGGAGCAATGGTGGTTAGTGGGGTAAGGGAGAATACGCTGCTTCAGGGCGTGGGACATGCTGTTTTACTGGGGCAGCTGTGCTGTGTTGTTCCAGGTGCGAATGGAGGGTTAAAGCTGTGGCGGAAAGTAGTTATCATCTCTTGTGTCTTCTCACAGTGGCCTTTGTGCCTCTTTGTCAATTTCCTTCCCCTAGAGACCTGCCTCAGGGTGTGGGACATGCTGTTCTACACGCACAGCTGTGCTGTGTTGTTCCAGGTGCGGATAGTGGTGGGAGCAAGGGCAAGCAATGCTTGGAGAAGGGTGAATACTGGTGGGGGTGGGGGTAACGGAGAATAAGCTGCCTCAGGGTGTGGGACACGCTGCTATGTACGTGCAGCTGTGTTGTGTTGTTCCACGTGCGAATAGAGGTGGAAGGATAGCTTTTCTTTTCGGCCATAACCAGCAGCTTCTAGGCAGCTCCCTCAGCAAGCCACTGTGCGACACCCAAATGTGTCAGCAGGCCGGGACAGCTGATTGTGTCAGCTTCAAGGTGCACTAGCTTGTGTTTGGTTTGGCTGGACAGCCTGTCAGGGGAGCTGCCTAGAAGCTGCTGCTCGTAGCCGAAAAGAAAAGCAATGGGTGGATGGAAAGAGAACAAGGTAGTGGATTTCATCGTTAGGTGATACAAAACAAAAGCGGCGTTAAAAATTGGCGGAGAGGTGTTCACGACGGAGCGACAGGTGGCAGCAGAAGCGAGTTAGTTACGAGGACGTTGGCTGACGTGTCAGGCTTTGTCTCGGTCAGACAGATGTGGATGGTTGGATGGTCGGTCGGACGGACAAATGGGTAAACCTGGGGGTTTCCGCCCCCCAGAAGGGGGGCTCCGCCAAATACTGCTTGAGGAGGATTTCCATCAGCTCCAGTACATGTATGTATGTTACAGTCCAGGGGTAGGCCAAATAGGCTTGCCCAACCCTGGGGTAGGCCAAAGGGACCTGCCCAACCATGATAGGAAGGGCTAAAAAGAAAAAGCATTGATGAACTAGAAGCAGAGGTCGTTTTGGATACGCTGCAAGTGATCCAGAACATCATGACCCCCCACATACACAAAATGGTTTCACATAAAAATTCAGGAATGTATGATGACCCCCCCCCCCACACACACACACCACACCACCACCACCACCACCCACCCACCCACCCCACCCACCCCACCCCACACACACACCCCACCCCACACACCACCACCACCACACACACACACCACCACCACCACACACACACACCACCCACCCCACCACACACACACACCACCACCACCACACACACACACCCCACCCCCCCCCCACACACACACCACCACACACACACACACACACCCCACACACCCCACCCCACACACCCCACCCCACCTCAGGTGTCCTTTTCATTGCTAGAGGCATACAGCTCGGCCCTTCTAGCTGCAGAGGACATTCTGGATACCCTGCAAGTGATCTACAACATCATGACCCCACTCACATACAGTCTCACATACAAATACAGGCATGCATGATGACCCCCCCACACCCCCACCCCCACACCCCACCCCACCCCACCCCACCCCACACACCCCAACCCGCCCCAGGTGTCCTTTTAATTGCTTGAGACATACAGCTCAGCCCTCTAGCTGCAGAGGACATTCTGGATACCCTGCAAGTGATCCAGAACATCACGACCCCACTCACATACGGTCTCACATACAAATACAGGCATGCATGATGACCCCCCCCCCCACACACACCCACACCCATACCCACACCCCACCCCAACCCACCACAGGTGTCCTTCTCATTGCTAGAAACATACAGCTCGGCCCTTCTAGCGGCAGAAGACATTCTTGATGCCCTGAAAGTGATCCAGAACATGGCCCCACTTACCTTCGATAGCCGGCGGCTTATCTCAGTGGCTGGCGCCAGCTTCAAGCACATAGACGATACACTGGTAGGTGGCAAGGACAGTGCGGTTTGACTGTTGGGGTGGGTGGGTGAGTTGGTGTGTGTGTGTGTGGGGGGGGGGGGGGGGGGGGGGGGGATAGATAAGTCGGTGGTTGTGGTGGTGGGTGGGTGATTTGGTAGATGAGTTGGTGGGTGGGTGTTTAGTGGGTGGGTGGGTGGTTTTGGGGAGAGGGAGAGGGGGAGATTGGTAAATTAGTTGGTGGTGTTGGTGATGGTGGGTGGCGGCGATGATGGTGGTGGTGGGTAGCTGTGATGATGATGGTTGTGGTGTGGAGAACATGGCCCCACCTACCTTCGATAGCCGGCGGCTCGTCTTAGTGGCTGGCGCCAGCTTCAAGCACATAGACGATACACTGGTAGGTGGCAAGGACAGTGCGGTTTGATTGTTGGGGGGCGTGTGTGAGTTGGTGGGTGTGGGTGGGGTGGGGGAGGGGGGGGGGGGGGGATAGATTAGTTGGTGGCGGTGGTGGTGGTGGTGGTGGTGGTGGTGGGTGGGTGAGTTGGTGATGAGTTGGAGTGTGTGTGTTTGGTGGGTGGGTGGGTGGTTCGGGTGAGGTGGGGGAGGGGGGGGATTGGTAGAGTAGTTGGTGGTGTTGGTGGTGTGTGGCGGTGACGATGGTGGTGGTGTGGAGAACATGGCCCCACTAACCTATGATAGCCGTCGGCTCCTCTCAGTAGCTGGCCCCAGCTTCAAGCACATAGACGATACACTGGTAGGTGGCAATGACAGTGGTTTGTGTGTTTGTGTGGATGTGTGTGTGGTGTGTGTTTGTGTGTGTGTGTGTGTGTGGGGGGGGGGGGTAGATTAGTCGGTGATTGTGGTGTTTGGTGGGTGGGTGAGTTGGTAGATGAGTTGGTGGGTGGGTGTATGGTGGCTGGGTGGGTAGGTGGTTATGGGGGAGGGGGGGGGGGGGGGGGGGGGGGGGGGGGGGGCAATAGAGTAGTTGGTGGTGTTGGCGGTGATGATGGTGGTGGTGTGGAGAACATGGCCCCACTAACCTATGATAGCCGTCGGCTCGTCTCAGTGGCTGGCGCCAGCTTCAAGCACATACACGATACACTGGTAGGTGGCAAGGACAGTGCGGTGTGACTGTTGGGGTGAGTGGCTGAGTTGGTGTGTGTGGGTTTGGGTGTAAACCCTAAACCCTATACCCCTCCTCCCCCCCCCCCCCCCCCCCTCCCAACTCAGCTTGACAAATGGCGAATCCCATACACGAAAGACGTCGTAGATGATATGGCGCTCATTGCCAGGCGGCGAAAACATCTCCCTTCTCCTCCCCCCACCCCACCCACCCCACATACACAAACCTCCTCCTTCCCACTCTTCCCTTTCCCCCCTTCTCCCCCGCCCCTAACTCAGCTCGACAAATGGGGAATCCCATACACGAAAGACGCCTACATGACATGGCGCTCATTGCCAAACGGTAAACCACCTCACCTCCTTTCCCCTCCCCCCCCCCCTCCCTCCCCCCCAACCCCCCCCACACACCTACCCCTTCCCACCCACACCTACCCCCCACCCCCCCAACTCAGCTCGACAAATGGCGAATCCCATACAAGAAAGACGTCCTGGATGACATGGCAGTCATTGCCAAACGGCGAATAGCCATCAAGAAGTCCTCCCCTGCCGTGGCCAAGACCACCGACTCCGGTCCCAAGGGTGTCTCTGCCGTCATGAAACTCCTCCAGCGCCTTGAGCGCCCCTCCACAAGCAACAGCAGCGCCACTAATCTGTCCGCCCTAAGCAGCACAGGTGGGATCTTGGTGTAAGAGAGTCCTATGGATGAGTGGACCGGAGAGGGTGGGAGGGTGATTGTGTGTGGTGGAGGTGGCGTTGGTGGATGTGGGGGTGGGGTGGATGCCCCTCCACTAGCAACAGCAGCACCACTAATCTGTCAGCCCTCAGCAGCACAGGTGGGGTCGTGGTGTAGGAGAGCGATATGAATGAGTGGACCGGAGAGGGAGGGAGGGTGAGGGTGTGTGGTGGAGGTGGAGGTGGCGTTGGTGGATGTGGGGGTGGGGTGGATGCCCCTCCACAAGCAACAGCAGGGCCACTAATCTGTCCGCCCTGAGCAGCACAGGTGGGGACTTGGTATAAGAGAATGGCTGTATGTTTGCATGTATATATGTATGTGTGTATGTATGTATGTATGTATGTATGTATGTATGTATGTATGTATGTATGTATGTATGTTTCTGTAATTGAAATGTATGTATGTTACACTCCAGCGCCTTGAGCGCCCCTCCACAAGCAACAGCAGCGCCATTAATCTGTCCGCCCTAAGCAGCACAAGTGGTATCTTGGTGTAAGGGAGTCATATGGATGAGTGGACTGGAGAGGGTGGGAGGGTGATTGTGTGTGGTGGAGGTGGCGTTGGTGGATGTGGGGGTGGAGTGGATGCCCCTCCACAAGCAGCAGCAGGGCCACTAATCTGTCAGCCCTAAGCAGCACAGGTGGGGCTTGGTGTTGTATGTCTACTTCAGCCTACTTGATGTAATAGTGAATTACCTAGGAACTTAACATTTCCCTCTATCTTCTCCTTCTTAACCAGGGCGTCTATGCAGCAAGGTAGGGAGGGGTGGGTAGGGAGGGGTAGATAAGGAGGAAGGGAGGAAGGGGCGGGGTGGGTAGGGAGGGGTGGGTAGGGAGGGGTGGATAGGGAGGAAGGGAGGAAGGGGCGGGGTGGGTAGGGAGGGGCGCGTAGGGGGGGATGGAGGGAGAGAGAGGCCCTCTGGCTTGTACTTGGCCTCTCAGCCTAATGGTGGCCGGGAGGAAAGCGTAACTTAACATTTTCCTCTATCTCCTTTTTAACCAGGGCGTCCCTTGGGAGTGAAGGAGGAGAAATGCATTATGCATATAGGACTATATAGGATAAGGGAGTACAGGGTTTCTGGGTTCAGGGTTTCAATGTCATAATCTGGCGCCACATAGAAGTAGGGAACGGCAAATCATATGATGTTGACCAAAGACGAGTATGATATCATATGATAATTTTCCAAAACCATATGATTTAATATCATATGATATGACGGCCCAGGCCAAAGTTACCTAGTCAGACCACCGGCATCATATGATATCATATGATGACATGATATCATATGATAGCATATTGCCGACCCCTACACAGCTGACTATGCCATGCCTGTGTGATAGCGTGACATGACTCAAATTACACCAAGCATGTGTGACCATGTGACATGATACCAATTGCTGCTTTTTATAAAATATAGAAAAATAAAAATCTCCATTTCCAAGCACCCCCAAAAAGTCCAAGTGGCCTTAAGGGGCCCGCTCGCCAAGTATGGGGCAAGTTACTAGGTAATGAACTATTACATCAAGTAGGCTGAAGGTAGCCGGTGCTTGAGCCAAGTAGTACATGTAAGTCCAAGTTAGCACATGTGCTGCTGGGGATGCCTAGCTGTTCTGCAAGCCCGAGTGTAATGATAACGCCTGGTGGGGCGTGGTGTTAAGGGAGCCCGTCGTACGCGGGTGGGGAGCGGTCTCCTACCTCAACTGGACAAGCTACCATCGCGGTTGACGACGACCTGCAATGCCAAGAGCGACCGAAAGGGGAGTCGAACCCCCGACTCTTCATTCTGAGGCGATCTGGTCTACCACTAGACCATTGTAAATCACTGAAAGAGGCTAAGCCCGAGTGTAGATATCGTGCCGGATAAGGTGGTGCCGTTGTCCCTCCCGCCTGGAGGGTGACACTTAATATGTCTGCCATGGTGACTTTCCCCAGCTGCGGCGTACGGGAGGGTCCCCTTAACACCACGCCCCTCCAGGCGTTATCTTTTTTTTTTTTTTTTGTGCCGTTGTGTCAGGTGCTCTCTCACAGCACAGTGTGTAACAGTAATTAAATATTAAACGTGGCTACCCTTGTATCATGGTATGTAAATCAGGGTACTACAAAGATTTCAATTTCGCGCACGCTTTTTTTGAGCCTCACTGCGCGTTTCGCGCAGTGTTTATAACCCCCTGTGAGTTTTTGCGTTTTTTTCATTACAAAGTGCTGACCAATTTGATTAAATGTAGAACCCTGGTGTTAGTATCTGAAGTTCAACTTGGTTGTGGTTACTCAGCCTATTAACTGACCAAATTACTAGGTAATTAACTATTAAACGTGGCTAACCCTGTATCATCGTATGTAAATATTCGAAGTTCACATGGCTCTAGCCCTGAATACAGTAGCCTAATCAATTAAAATCAAAGCATTCTCAAAATCAAAATATATTTGATCCAATCTCTTCATACAATAATTGGTAAACAAAGGCAACTTCTTGCGACCTCCCACCTTAAAATCGCACAGATGGTGGTGCAGGCACCAGCAGATTGGAAGCCTTGGATACTCTTGCAGGGGCTGCAGCAGGATTCAAACAATCATTGAATTCATACAGTCATTGATAAACAAAGGCAACTTCTCACGACCCCCCACCTTTGTATTGCACAGGTGGTGGTGCGGGCATCAACATATATTTGATCCAATCTCTTCATACAATCATTGGATTCATACAATCATTAATATCCAAAGGCAACTTCTCATGACCCCCCACCTTTGGATTGCACAGGTGGTGGTGCGGGCACCAACAGAGTGGACACTTCAGATAATTTGGCTTCTGCAAGCGCCACCTTGGAGGCTGCTGCAGCTGTTGCAGCAGGTAGGCTGGTGTTGGTATGAGTCTTAATAGTGAAGTGTTAGTGTTCGTATTGGAGTGTTAGTGTTACTCACGTAAGCTAGATGATTTAGCCCCATTCCTCAGCAGCAGCTTCTGCAAGCGCCACATTGGAGGCTGCTGCAGGTTTTGCAGCAGGTAGGCTGGTGCTGCTATGAGTGTTCATGTTACTGCTCGTGTTACTAAGTTTAATTCAGTTTACTTCAGGTACTAAGTTTACTTGAGTTACTAAGTTTAATTCAGTTTACTTCATTTCAGGGCCCGGCTAAAACGTTGCCCGTGTACCGCATGTCAGAATCGAGGCCATTCGTCGTAAGCCCCGAAACCATCAGAAAAGTCAAAACTGTGTCGGGGGGGGGGGGGGGGGGGGGGATAGATAATTCACTTTACTGTACTGTACTGTACTTTTACTTTACTTTACTTTACTTTACTCTACTTTAATTTAATTTACGTTACGTTACGTTATGTACGTTACTTTACTTTACTTTACTTTACTTTACTTCAGTTTGCTTTACTTTACTTCAGTTCAATTGAGTTCAGTTTACTTCAGTTGAGTTCACTTCAGATTTCTTTAGTTTACTTCAGTTGAGTTGAGTTCAGTTTACTTCAGATTTATTCAGTTAATTTCTGTTTACTTCCCTTGTGTTTAGTTTGCTTCAGTTTACTCGCGTTCGGTTAAGTTCAGTTTAGTTCACTTCAGATTTATTCAGTTAATTTCTGTTTACTTCCCATGAGTTCAGTTTACTTTTGTTCAGTTTAGGTCAGCTTTCTTGGGTTGATTTCAGGGTACTTCAAATGGCCAAATTGGCCAGCGCTTTAGCGCACTTGATAACAAAAAAACTGCGCATTGTAGTGCAAAAAGCGCAAAAATTGCTTGCAGCGCCCACAAGGGGTTGCAAAAAACTGCGCTTAAAGTGCAGAGGGGGTCAAAAAGTCAGCGCTAAAAAGCGCAAAAGCGCTTGCTTTGAATTACCCTGGTTGTGTTCAGTTCATTTGAGTTTAGTGGTTACCTCTCAGCTCTCTAACTAAGTTCTATTACTCAGCTCAAATCAGCTCAGTTACCCCTTCTCTTCTCTCACAGGTACATCCAGCAGCTCATGCAGCTCCCTCAGTGTCCACTGCCTTATGAAGCACCTCACTTCACCTCAAGTCACCTCACCTCACCTCACCTCACTTAAGTAACACCTCTCTTTCTGTTTCTCTCACAGGTACAGCCGGCAGCTTCAGCAGCTCCCTCAGTGGGCTTCACCCCGGCTTGGATATGACTTCTCAGCTCTATACCTCACATCATCTCACATCCCACAACCTCAACTGAGGAACCCCTATCTCTCTGTTCCGCTCACAGGTACAGCCGGCAGCTTCAGCAGCTCCCTCAGTGGGCTTCACCCCAGCTTGGACATGGCTTCTCAGCCCAATGGCGGCCGTGAGGAGAATGGCTTCTGGGGCGGGGTCATGTCTCGCTTTACAACAAGTAACACTCCCAATGGTGGGGTGGCAAGGTCGGAGGTGTCGGCCTCGGGCGATGCCTCACTCATCGGGACTCTTGAGACTGGGGCTCCCACTGAATTGAAGGTGGGGATAGATGTGGTCTGAGGTGTGAAGGGGGAGCAGGTGGGGATCTGATAGGAAGGGGAGTAAGGGTGGGGGGTAGGAGGGATTACTGAACTTCATACCCAATGGTGGGATGGCAAGGTCGGAGCTGTAAGCCTCTGGGGATGCATCACTCATCGGAACTCTTGAGACTGGTGCTCCCACTGAATTGAAGGTGGGGTAATAAATGGGGTCTGAGGGGTTGAGGGGGAGGAGGAAATACCAAACTGCATACCCAATGATGGGTGGCACGGTCGGAGGTGTCGGCCTCTGGGGATGCATCACTCATTGGAACTCTTGAGACTGTAGCCCCGGCTGAATTGAAGGTGGAAATCAGATAGAAGGGGAGGAGAGAGGGGTGAAGGGATCATATGTGAAGGGGAGGAAGGGAGGGATTACTGAACTGCATATCCAATCGGCTTGGAGACGCGACACTCAGTAGGACACTTAAGACTGGTGCTCCCACTGAATTGAAGGTGGGAATCAGATAGGAGGGAAGAGGAGTAAGGGAGGGGGGAAGGTGGGATTACTGGACTGCATACCCAATGGTGGGGTGGCAAGGCCAGGGGTGCCGGCCTCCGGCGACGCGACGCTCAGCAGGACACTTGAGACTGGTGCGCACACTAAATTGAAGGTGGGAATCAGATAGGAGAGGATGAAGTGAGGGGGGTTGAAGGGATCATATGTGAAGGGGAGCCAGGGAGGGGGACAGGAGGGATGACTGAACTGCACACCCAATAGAGGGGTGGCAAGGTCGGAGGTGTCGGCCTCCGGCGATGTGTCACTCAGCAGTAAACTTGGGACTGGTGCTCCAACTGAATTGAAGGTGGGAATCAGAAAGGAGGGAAGGGAGGGAGGGGTTACTGAACCGGTACCCAATGGTGGGTGGCAAGGTCGGAGATGTCGGCCTCTGGGAATGCGTCACGCATTGGGAATCTTGAGACTGGTTCTCCTACTGGGTTGAACGTGAGGAGGTGGAGATCAGGTGGGGAGGGGAGGGGAGGGGCGGAGTAAGGGAGAGGAAAAGAAGGAGGTCCGATTAAATAACTAAACCCCATGCCTAAGCTCAAGCTTAAAAAAAAAACCATGCCTAAGCTCTGGCTTACCCCATCATCCTGGACCCCACCAGGACCACTGTGCACGCACATACACACACATCTGGCTATCCACGCACTCCTACACAGCACTGTGCATGCTCATAACCCCAAGCTTGAGCTCACACTCATTGTTGAGGTATGCTGGACCCATCCCAGGCCTCGGTCCAGGATGGTGGGGTGGGCCATGCTCCCTTGTTCCATGCACATCAAACTAACTAACTAACTAACTAACTAACTAACTAACTAACTAACTAAATATCAAGCTCAAGCTCAAGCTCGAGCTCATACAGTCACACTCATTGCTGCTGCATCCAGGACCCATTCCAGGCCTCGGTCCAGGATGGTGGAGTGGGCCATGCTTTCTTGTTCCATGAACATCAAACTAACTAACTAACTAACTAACTAACTAACTAACTAACTAACTAACTAACTAACTAGCTAACTAACTAACTAACTAACTAACTGACTAATTAACTAACTAACTAACTAACTAACTAACTAACTAACTAACTAACTAACTAACTAACTATCAAGCTCAAGCTTACAGTCATACTCATTGCTGCTGCATCCAGGACCCATTCCAGGCCTCGGCCCAGGATGGTGGGGTGGACCATGCTTCCTTGTTCCCTGAGCACCGAGAGCTGATCATGGCAGCAGCAGCTGAGACAGAAGAGGCATCCATTCCCGACATCGACGAGCTGCTTTGTAGAAACCCTTCTGGGGCAGTCGAGGTGAGGAGGGACTTCTGGGCTCAGGAATTTAGTTGATTGCAGTGTAGCATAGTGTAGCATAGTGTAGCATAGTGTAGTTTAATGTAGTGGAGTTTAGTGTACAAGCTCAACAGGCATCTATTCCCAACATCGACAGAGGTACTTTGCTGAAACTTGCCCGAGGCAGTTGAGGTGATGAGATACTTCTGGGCTCAGGAATTTAGCTTAGCGTAGTGAAGTGTTTAAGCATTAGCTGCGTTATAATAGGCATCCATTCCCGACATGGATGAGCTACTTTGCTGAATCTTGCCTGAGGCAGTTGAGGTGATGAGATACTTCTGGGCTCAGGAATTTAGCTTAGCGTAGTGTAGTGTTTAAGCACCAGCTGCGTTATAATAAGCATCCATTCCCGACATCAATGAGCTACTTTGCTGAAACTTGCCTGATGCAGTTGAGGTGATGAGGTACTTCTGGGCTCATGAATTTAGCTTAGCGATGTATAGCGCAGCGTTGTGTAGTGTAGCGTTGTGCAGTGAAGCATGTTGTAGTGTAGCGTTGTGTAGTGTAGCATGTTGTAGTGTAGCGTTGTGTAGTGTAGCATGTTCTAGTGTAGCGTTGTGTAGTGTAGCATGTTGTAGTGTAGCGTAACTGATGGCATCTTGAAATAACATTACTAACTTCAATCCTTCATTTTTGATCAGCAACCATTACCCAGACCAAGCGAACGGAGGTGTTCCTTCAATCTCACGCCCTGTGGGAGGGCGTAAGAATTCCCGGTTAACCTTTTGATTGTACCTTCTCACATATATGTTCCCCTGCAGAAAGACAGTGGGTTACGCCTGATCATAATGCATCTTGTAACAACTTGTCCCAACTCCAAGACTGCCCTTCATTGTTCTCTCCCACTTATCTCTCCCCCATGTCCCTACTTCGATTGTTCTATCTCACTAATGCTCCCCCTGCTGAAAGACAGTCGGCTACGCCTGATTATAATGCATCTTGTAACAACGTGTCCCAACTGCAAGACTGTACTTAGATTGTGCCCTCTCACAGATATGTCCCCCTGGAGGAAGACAGTCGGCTACGCCTGCTTAGAATGCATCTTGTAACAACTTGTCCCAACTGCAAGACTGTACTTAGATTGTGCCCTCTCACAGATATGTCCCCCTGGAGAAAGACAGTCGGCTACGCCTGCTTAGAATGCATCTTGTAACAACTTGTCCCAACTGCAAGACTGTACTTAGATTGTGCCCTCTCACAGATATGTCCCCCTGGAGAAAGACAGTCGGCTACGCCTGCTTAGAATGCATCTTGTAACAACTAGTCCCAACTGCAAGACTGTACTTAGATTGTGCCCTCTCACAGATTTGTCCCCCTGGAGAAAGACAGTCGGCTACGCCTGCTTAGAATGCATCTTGTAACAACTTGTCCCAACTGCAAGACTGTACTTAGATTGTGCCCTCTCACAGGTATGTCCCCCTGGAGAAAGACATTCGGTTACACTTGATTATAATGCATCTTGTACCAACTTGTCCCAACTGCAAGACTGTACTTAGATTGTGCCCTCTCGCAGGTATGTCCCCCTGGAGAAAGACAGTCGGCTACGCCTGATTATAATGCATCTTGTAACAACGTGTCCTAACTGCAAGACTGTACTTAGATTGTTCACTAACACAGATATGTCCCCCTGCAGAAAGACAGTCAGCTACGCCTGATTATAATGTATCTTGTACCAACTTGTCCCTACTTACATTGTCCTCTCCCATTTATGCCCCCCTACAGAAAGACAGTCGGTTGCAACTGACCGGAACGCATCCTGTACCAACTTGTCCCAACTCCAAGACTGTTATTGAATTGTTCACTATCACTTATGTCCCCCTGCAGAAAGACAGCCGGTTGCAACTGACTGGAATGCATCCTGAACTAACATGTCCCTGCTTAATTTTGTTTTCTCTCACTTATCTCTCCCTCCTGTCTCAACTTCAATTGTTTTCTCTCACTTATCTCTCCCTCCTGTCTCAACTTCAATTGTTTTCTCTCATTAGCTCTCAATCCTGTCTAAACTTCAATTGTGTTCTATAATTATCTAACCTAATGTCTAAAACTTCATTGTTTTTCTCTCACAGTATATATACCTACTGTATCAATAAACTGTTTTCTCTCACTTTCATCTCAATCTGTCTCAACTTCAATTGTTTTCTCTCAATTATCATATCATACTGTCTAACTTCAATTTGTTTCTATCATTCATATATTATACTCCTGTCTCAATTAATTGTTTCATATAAATTATTCTCTCCCTCCTGCTCAACCTCATTTGTTTTTCTTAACCTTATCTCTCCATATGTATAAAAGTCAATTGGTTCTCCCACTACAGCACTACCTCTGTCTCAACTTCAATTGTTTTCTAATCACTTATCTCTCCTCCTGTCTCAAATTCAATTGTTTATCTCACTTATATTCACCCTCCTGTCTAATTCACTGTAGTTATATAACTTATCTCTACATCCGATAAATCAATTGTTTTCTCTCACTTATCTCTCCCTCCTGTCTCAACTTCAATTGTTTTCTCTCACTTATCTCTCCCTCCTGTCTCAACTTCAATTGTTTTTCTCTCACTTATCTCTCCCTCCTGTCTCAACTTCCAATTGTTTTCTCTCACTTATCTCTCCCTCCTGTCTCAACTTCAATTGTTTTCTCTCACTTATCTCTCCCTCCTGTCTCAACTTCAATTGTTTTCTCTCACTTATCTCTCCCTCCTGTCTCAACTTCAATTGTTTTCTCTCACTTATCTCTCCCTCCGTCTCAACTTCAATTGTTTTCTCTCACTTATCTCTCCCCTCCTGTCCTCAACTTCAATTGTTTTCTCTCACTTATCTCTCCCTCCCTGTCTCAACTTCAATTGTTTTCTCTCACTTATCTCTCCTCCGTCTCAACTTCAATTGTTTTTCTCTCACTTATCTCTCCTCCTGTCTCAACTTCAATTGTTTTCTCTCACTTATCTCTCCTCCCTGTCTCAACTTCAATTGTTTTCTCTCACTTATCTCTCCCTCCTGTCTCAACTTCAATTGTTTTCTCACTTATCTCTCCCTCCGGTCTCAACTTCAATTGTTTTCTCTCACTTACTCTTCTCCCTTCCTGTCTCAACTCAATTGTTTCTCTCCCTTTATATCTCCATCCTGTCTCAAACTTCCATTGTGTTCTCTCACTTATTATCTCACTCCTGTCTCAAAACTTACATTGTTTTCCTCACTATTCTCCCTTACTGTTCAACTTCAATTGTTTTCCTCTAACTTATATCTCCCTCCTGTCTCAAATTCAATTGTTTTATATCAATATATCTCTCCTGTCTACCTTCAATCGTTTTCTCTCACTTATTCTCCTAATGTCTAACTTAATTGTTTTCTTCATTACTCTCCCTTCGTTCTAAAATTCAATTGTTTTCTCTATTATATCTCCATCCTGTCTCAACTCAATTGGTTTCTCTCATTATCTCTCCCTCCTGTATCAATTCCATTGTTTTATCTCAATTATATCTCCATCGTCTCAACTTCAATTGCTTTCTCTCAATTATCTTCACTCCATGTATCAACTTCAATTGTTTCCCCAATTATCTATCCTACTGTCTCACTTAAATTGTTTTATCTAATTATCTCTACATCCTGTTCAACTTCAATTGGTTTCTTCAATTATCTCTCCCTACTCATGTCTCAACTTCAATTGTTTTATCTCACTTAATATCTACACCTCATGTCTAATCCATGTTTTATATAAATTATCTATAAACTCCTGTCTCACTCAATTGTTTTCTCTAACTTAGCTCGCACTCATGTAGAAAACTTGATTGTTTTCTCTCACTTTTATATATCACCTCATGTCTCAAACTTCAATTGATTTCTCTCACTATCTCTCCTCATGTCTCAAACATAAAATGTGTTTCTGCACTTATCTCTCCATCCGGTCTCAACTTCAATTGTTGTACTATACTTAATATCTCCCAATGGCTAACTTTCAATTGTTTTCTCTTCACTACTTTCCCTCCAGTATCAAATTCAATTGTCTTCTCTCATTATCTTCACTCCACTGTTATCAAACTTCAATTGTTTTCTTCTCACTATCTCTCCCTCCTGTCGAAAATTCATTGTTTTATCCAATTTCTCTCCATCCTGTATCAACTTCAATGTTTTCTCATACTTATCTATCCTCATGTCTCAACTTCAATGTTTTCTCTACTTATCTCTCACTACGTTAAACTTACAATGTTTTATCTAACTTATCTATCCATAATGTCATACCACTTCAATTGTTTTATCTAACTTATCTCTCCCTCCTGTTAAAACTCAATGTTTCTCTAACTTATCTATAACTCCTGTCCTCAAATTCATTGTTTTCTTCACTTATCTCTCCCTCACGGTATCAATTCAATGTTTCTATCACTGATTATCTACACTATGTAGCAATTCAATGTTTTCTCTCACTATATCTAACTAATGTCTCAACTTCAATTGTTTTTCTCTCAATTATCTTAACTGACGGTCTAACACTTCGATTGTTTCTATAAATTTCTCTCCCCTCTGTCTCACGTCGATGTTTCTATACTTATCTTCCTTCCTGTCTAAAATTCAATTGTGTTCTTCACTG
>JACBWV010000626.1:17008766-17109389 GCA_013435795.1 Chlamydomonas sp. ICE-L
CCTACTATTCTATTCATTCCCTGAACTGCAGATTATTCAGTCCATGCAACTGCGGATTATTCAGTCCCTGCAACTGCAGATTATTCAGTCAATGCAACTGCAGATTATTCAGTCACTTCAACTGCGAATTATTCAGTCCCTGCAACTGCAGATTATTTAGTTGCTGCAACTTCGGATTTTTCAGTCCCTGTAACTGCGGATTATTCAGTCCCTGCAACTGCAGATTATTCAGTCCCTGCAACTGCGGATTATTCAGTTCCTGCAACTGCGGATTATCATTCCCTGCAACCGCAGATTATTTAGTCCCTGCAACTGCGGATTATTCAGTCCTTGCAACTGCTGATTATTTAGTCCCTGCAACTGCGGATTATTCAGTCCCTGCAACTGCAGATTATTCAGTCCATGCAAGTGCAGATTATTTAGTCCCTGCAACTGCTGATTATTCAGTCCCTGCAACTGCAGATTATGCAGTCCATGCAACAGCGGATTATTCAGTCCCTGCAACTGCAATTTAATCATTTCCTGCAACTGCAGATTATACAGTCCCTGCAACTGCAGATTATATATTCCCTACAACTGCAGATTATTTAGTCCATGAATGCGGAATTAGTCCTGCAAATGCAACTTATTCAGCCCATGAACTGCAGATTATTTAGTCCCTGCAATGCATATTATTGTCCATTGACTGCAATTTATTCAGTCCCTACAACTGCAGATTATTCATTCCCTGCAACTGCTGATTAATTAGTCCCTGCAACTGCGGCACTTGGTCCCTGCAATTGCGGATTATTCAGTCCCTGCAACTGCTGATTATTCAGTCCCTGCAACTGCCGATTATTCGTCCGTGCGTGCTGCCAACTCCGATTATTTCGTCCCTGCGACTGAGTTTATTTAAACCATACAACTACAATTGATTCCGTCCCGGGCAACTGCAGATTATTCCTGTCCCGCTACTGAAGGGATTATTTTCGTCCCTGGCAACTGCGGATTATTTCAGTCCTGCACTCTGCAAAAAAAAATTTTTTTATTCGTCCATGTAATGCTTGATTATTTCGTCCCTGCACATGCGGATATTTAGTTACTGGCAACTGCAAAATTATTTCAGTCATGACTGCGGATTATTCAGTCCCTGAACGCAGATTATTTCAGTCACTTCATGCAGATTATTAGTCAATCAATACTGCGGATTATTCAGTCCGTGCAACTGCAGATTATTTAGTTGCTGAAACTGCGGATTATTCAGTCCCTGCAACTGCGGATTATTCAGTCCCTGCAACTGCAGATTATTCATGCATTGCAACTGCAAATTATTCAGTCCATGCAACTGCAGATTATTTATTCCCTACAACTGCGGATTATTCAGTCCATGCAACTGCGGATTATTCAGTCCCTGCAACTGCAAATTATTCAGTCCCTACAACTGCTGATTATTCAGTCCATGCAACTGCAGATTATTCAGTTCCTGCAACTGCGGATTATTCAGTCCCTGCAACTGTTGATTATTTAGTCCCTGGTACTGAGGATTATTTAGTCCTTGCAACTGCAATTTATTCAGTCCTTGCAACTGCAGATTATTCATTCCCTGCAACTGCAGATTATTCAGTCCTTGCAACTGCGGATTATTCAGTCCCTGCAACTGCAAATTATTCAGTCCATGCAACTGCTGATTATTCAGTCCCTACAACTGCATATTATTCATTCCCTGCACTGCAGATTATTCAGTCCATGCAACTGCAGATTATTATTCATTCCTACTATTCTATCCTATTCCTATATCCGTACTAGCCGAGCCTATCCTATTATCCATATCCTATTCCTACTATTTCTCTTCATTCCCTGCATTGCAGAGATTTACTCAGTCCATGCAACTGCGGATTATTCTTTCTGCAATGCAGATTATCAGTCAATGCAACTGCAGATTATTCAGTCACTTCAACTGCGGATTATTCACTCCCTGCAACTGCAGATATTAGTGCTTTGCAAACTGCGGATTTTTTCCGTCCCGTTGTGTAACTGCGGCTATTTTTATTCAGTCCCTGCAACTCTGCAGCTTATGCAGTCCTTGCAAACTGCGGATATTCAGTCCCTGCAAATGCGGATTATTCAGTTCCTGCAACTGCGGATTACTCCTTCCCTGCAATGCCGATTATTTAAGTCCCTGCAACTGCGGATTATTTCAGTCCCTGCACCTTGCAATTATTCATTCCTTGCAAATAAGCTTATTCAGTCCCCTGCACCTACAGATTCTTCATCCCGCCAACTGGGATATTCAGTACCTGCAACTGCAGATTATTTAGTTGCTTGAACTGCGGATTATTTCAGTCCTGCAACTGCAGATTATCATTCCTTGCAACTGCAACTTCTTCAGTCCATTTTGCAACTGCTGCATTATTCAAGTCCCTGCTGCAACTGCTTATTATTCAGTCCCTGCAAAACTGCAGATTATTCAGCCATGCAATGAGGATATATTATTCAGTCCCTGAAACTGCAGATTCTTCAGTCCATGCAACTGGCAGATTATTCAGTACTTCAATGCGGGATTATCATCCCTGCAACTGAGGCTTATTAGTTGCTGCCAACTGCGGATATTCAAGTCCTGCAATGCAAATTATTCTGTCATGCAATACAGTTCTTCATTCCCTGCAACTGGGCGGATTATTCCGTCCCTGCAAACTGCAGATTATTCAGCCATGCAAACTACGGATTATTAGTCCCCTTGCATCTGAGATTATTCAGTCCATTGCAACTGCCAGAATTATGCAGTCACTTCAACTTGCTGATTATTCACTCAATGCAACTGTAGATTATTTAGTTGCTGCATCTGCGGATTATTAAGTCCCTGCAACTGCAGATTATTCAGTCCATGCAACTGCAGATTATTTAGTTGCTGCAACTGCGGATTATTCAGTCCTTGCAACTGCAGATTATTCAGGCCCTGCAACTGCGGATTATTTAGTCCCTGGTACTGCGGATTATTCAGTCCGTGCAACTGCAATTTATTCAGTCCCTGCAACTTCAGATTATTCATTCCCTGCAACTGCAGATTATTTAGTCCCTGCAACTGCAGATCATTTAGTTCCTGCAACTGCGGATTATTCAGTCCCTGCAACTGCCGATTATTTAGTCCCTGCAACTGCAGATTATTCAGTCCCTGCAATTGCGGATTATTCAATCCCTGCAACTGCAGATTATTTAGTCCCTGCAACTGCAGATTATTCATTCCCTGCAACTGCAGAATATTTAGTCCCTGCAACTGCGGATTATTCAGTCCCCGCAATGAACGTACAGCCATGCAAAACTGCAGATTATTCAGTTCCTGCAACTGCAGATTATTCAGTCCATGCACTGACAGATTATCCAGTCCGTGCAAACTGCAGATATTCCTTCCCTGCAACTGCAGCATTATTTCGTCCTGCAACTGCGATTTTTAGTCATGCAACTACAGATTCTTTAGTCTTGCACATGCGGCTTATTCCGTCCGTGAATGCTGATTATTCATTCCTGAATGCGGATTTATTCAGTCCCTTCATTGCAGATTATTCAGTCCCAGCAACTGCTGATTATCATTACCTGCAACTGCAGATTATTCAGTCCCTGCAACTGGAGATTATTCATTCCCTGCAACTGTGGATTATTCAGTCCCTGCAACTTTAGATTATTCTGTCCCCTCAACTGCAGATTATTCATTCCCTGCAACTGCAGATTATTCAGTCCCTGCAACTGCGGATTATTCAGTCCCTTCAACTGCAGATTATTTAGTCCCTGCTAATAAGGATTATTTAGTCCTTGCAACTGCAATTTATTCAGTCCCTGCAACTACAGATTATTCATTCCTTGCAACTGCAGATTATTCAGTCCCTGCAACTGCTGATTATTCAGTCCCTGCAAATGCAAATTATTCAGTCCCTGCAACTGCGGATTATTCAGTCTCTGCAACTGCAGATTATACAGTCCCTACAACTGCTGATTATTCAGTCCCTGCAACTGCAGATTATTCAGTCCCTGCAACTGCTGATTATTCAGTCCCTGCAACTGCGGATTATTCAGTCCCTGCAACTGCAGATTATTCAGTTGCTGCAACTGCAGATTATTCATTCCCTGCAACTTCAGATTATTCAGTCCCTGCAAATGCAGATTATTCAGTCCATGCAACTGCAGATTATACAGTCCGTGCAACTGCAGATTATTCATTCCCTGCAACTGCAGATTATTTAGTCCCTGCAACTGCAGATTATTTAGTTCATGCAACTACAGATTATTTAGTCTCTGCAACTGCGGATTATTCAGTCCGTGCAACTGCTGATTATTCAGTCCCTGCAACTGCGGATTATTCAGTCCCTTCAATTGCAGATTATTCAGTCCCAGCAACTGCTGATTATCATTACCTGCAACTGCAGATTATTCAGTCCCTGCAACTGGAGATTATTCATTCCCTGCAACTGTGGATTATTCAGTCCCTGCAACTTTAGATTATTCTGTCCCCTCAACTGCCGATTATCATTCCCTGGCCACTGCAGATTATTCAGTCCTGCAACTTGCGGATTATTCAGTCCCTTAACTGCCAGATTATTATCCCTGCTAATAAGGATTATTTAGGCCTTGCACTGCACTTTATCCGTCCCTGCAACTACAGTTATCATTCCTTGGGCAACTGCAGATTATTCATTCCTGCCTTGCAACTGCTGATTATCAGTCCTGCAACTGCAAATTGTCAGTCTGTGCAACTGGGATTATCAGTCTCTGCAACTGCCAGATTGTATCCAGTCCCTAAAACTGCTGATTATTCAGTCCCTGCAACGCAGATTATTCAGTCCCCCCCTTGAAGCTGATTATTCAGTCCCTGCAAATGCGGATTATTCAGTCACTGCAACTGCAGATTATTCAGTTGCTGCAACTGCAGATTATTCATTCCCTGCAACTTCAGATTATTCAGTCCCTGCAACTGCAGATTATTCAGTCCGTGCAACTGCTGATTATTCAGTCCCTGCAACTGGGAATTATTCATTCCCTGCAACTGTGGATTATTCAGTCCCTGCAACTGCAGATTATTCAGTCCCTGCAACTGCAGATTATTCATTCCCTGCAACTGCAGATTATTTAGTCCCTGCAACTGCAGATTATTCAGTCCCTGCAACTGCAGATTATTTAGTCCCAGGTACTGAGGATTATTTAGTCCCTGCAACTGCAATTTATTCAGTCCCTGCAACTGCAGATTATTTAGTCGCTGCAACTGCGGAATATTCAGTCCCTGCAACTGCAGATTATTCAGTCCATGCAACCTCATGATTATTCAGTCCCTGCAACTGCTGATTATTCATTCCCTGCAACTGCAGATTATTTAGTCCCTGCAACTGCAGATTATTCAGTCCCTGCAACTGCAAATTATTCAGTCATGCAACCTGCTGATTATTAGTCCCTGCAACTGCAGACTTATCAGTCCATTGCAACTGTGCTTATTCTTTCCCTGCCACTTCACGATTATTCATTCCTGCAATGCAGCTTATTTAGGGGGGTGGGTTCCCCCAGCAACCTGCGATCGTAGTTCCTGGCAACTGCAGATTCTTCCCGTCCCTGAATTGCGGATTTATATCCCGCAATGCAGATTATTTAGTCCCTGCAAAACTGCAGATTATTATTCCCTGCAACTGAGAATATTAGTCCCGCAACTGCTGGATTATTCAGTCCCTGCAAAACGAAAATTATTCAGCCTATGCAACTGTGATTATTCAGTCCCTGCAAATGCCGATTTATTCATTACCTTGCACTCAGATTATTTAAGTCCTGCAACTTGGCGGATTATTTAATTCTTGCAACTGCAGATTATTATTCATTCCTACTATTCTATCCTATCCTATCCTATACTATCCTATCCTATCCTATCTATCCTATCCATCCTATCCTATTTATTCATTCCTGCACTGCAGATTATTCAGTCCATGCAATGCAGATATCAGCAATGCAAACTGCGATTATTCAGTAACTTCAATGCAGATTATTCACTCCTGCAACTGCAGATTATTCATCCGCAACTGCGTCTTATTCAGTCCCTGACTGAGGATTCTTCAGTCCCTGCAACTGCCGATTATCAGTCCAGAACTGCTGATATCCGTCCCTGCAACTGCAGATTATTCAGTCCCTGCAACTGCAGTTTATTCAGACCCTGCAACTGCTGATTATTCAGTCCCTGCAACTGCAGATTATTCAGACCCTGCAACTTCTGATTATTCAGTCCATGCAACTGCAATTTATTCAGTCCATGCAACTGCAGATTATTCATTCCAAGCAACTGCAGATTATTTAGTCCTTGCAACTGGGGATTATTTAGTTGCTGCAACTGTAGATTATTTAGTTGCTGCAACTGCGGATTATACAGTCCCTGCAACTGCAGATTATTCAGTCCATGCCACTACAGATTATTCAGTCCCTGCAACTGCAGATTATTCAGTCCCTGCAACTGCGGATTATTCAGTCCCTGCAACTGCAGTTTATACAGTCCCTGCAACTGCTGATTCTTCAGTCCCTGCAACTGCGGATTATTCAGACCCTGCCACTGAGGATTATTCAGTCCCTGCAACTGCAGATTATTCAGTCCCAGCAACTGCAGATTATTCAGTCCCTGCAACTGCAGATTATTCAGTCCCTGCAACTGCAGATTATTCAGTCCTGCAACTGCTTGATTATTCAGTCCTGCAACTGCCCGATTATTCAGTCCGCAACTGCTGATTATTTCAGTCCTGAACTGTGATTATTAGTCCCTGCAACTTCTGACTATTTAGTCCATGCAACTGCCAATATCAGTCCATGCCAACTGCCAGATTATTCAGTTTCCTGCCCACTGAGATATTTAGTCCCTGCAACTGCAGATTATTCAGTCCTGGCAACTGCCGGATTATTCAGCCTCCCTGCAACTGCGGCTTATTCAGTCCCTGCCAACTGCAGATTATTCAGTCCTGGCAACTGCAGATTATTCGTCCATGCAACTGCAGCTATTCAGTCCCTTGCAAACGCGGATTATTCATTCCCTCCAACTCCAGATTATTAGTCCATGCAAACGCAGATTATTCAGTCCCGCAACTGCAGATTATTCATTCCCTCCAACTGCAGATTCTTTACGTCCCTGCACAACTGGGGATTATTACGTCGCTGCAACTGCAGATTATTTATTGCTGCAACGCCGGATTATTCAGTCCATTGCAACTGCCAGCTTCTTCAGTCTCCTGCAAACTGCAGATTATTCAGTCCTGCAACTGCTGATTATTCAGGTCGTTGCAACTTGCAAGATTATTCAGTCCAGCAAACGCAGATTATTCAGTCCCGCAACTGCAGATTATCATCCCTCAAACTGCAGATTATTTAGTCCCTGCAACTGGGGATTATTTAGTTGCTGCAACTGCCGATTATTGGTGCTGCAACTGCGGATTATTCATCCCTTGCAACGCAGATTATTCCGTCCCTGCGCGTGCAGATATTCCGTCCCTGCAACTGCTGATTATTCGTCTGAACTACAGTTTAGTTCAGTCTGCACTGCAGATTATTTCAGTCCTGCAACTTCAGATTATCAGTCCCTGCCAACTGTTTTGAGACTATCAGTCCTGCAATGCTCTTATTCAGTCCATGCTACTGAGGATTATCAGATCCTGGCAACTGCGATTCTTCAGTCCATGCAACTGCCAATTTATTCAGTCCATGCAACGCCGATTATTCAGTCCCTGCCAACTGCCAGATTATTAGTCCCTGCAACTGCCGATTATTTAGTACTGCCAACTGCGGATTTTCAGTCCCTGCAACTGCGGCTATTATCATCCTGCAAACTCAGATTATCAGTCCCTCCAACTGCAGATTATTTAGTCCATGCAACTGCGGATTATTCAGTCCCTGCAACTGCGGATTATTAAGTCCCTACAACTGCAGATTATTCAGTCCATGCAGCTGCAGATTATTCAGTCCCTGCAACTGCAGATTATTCATTCCCTCCAACTGCAGATTATTCAGTCCCTGCAACTGGGGATTATTTGGTTGCTGCAACTGCAGATTATTTAGTTGCTGCAACTGCGGATTATTCAGTCCCTGCAACTGCAGATTATTTAGTCCCTGCAACTGCAGATTATTCAGTCCCTTCAACTGCTGATTATTCAGTCTATGCAACTGCGGATTATTCAGTCGTTGCAACTGCAGATTATTCGTCCATTGCCACTGCCGATTATTCCTTTCTGAACTCCAAATTATTCATTCCTGCAACTGCAGGTTATTTAGTCCTGCAACTGGGGATTATTTAGTTGCCTTGCAAACTGCCGGATTATTTGCTGCTTGCAACTGCGGATTATTCTTTCCTGCCAAACTGCAGATTTATTCAGTCCCTTGCAACTGCAGATTATTTCAGTCCCTTGCAACTGCTGATTATCCAGTCCCTGCAGCCTTTGCGGATTATTCAATCCATGCAACTACAGCTATTCAGTCCCTGCAACTGCAGGATTATTTCCAGTCCCTGCAAAACTGCAGCTTATTCCGTCCCTGCAAACTGCTGCTTATTCAGTCCCTACAAACTACAGATTATCAGTCAGCAGCTGCAGATTCTTTCAGTCCGCAACTGCAGATTTATTCATTCTCCTCAACTGCAGCTTAATTCAGTCCCTGCCAAACTGGGCTATTTGGTGCCTCTGCAACTGCAGATTATTTAGTTGCTGCAACTGCGGATTATTCAGTCCCTGCAACTGCAGATTATTTAGTCCCTGCAACTGCAGATTATTCAGTCCCTGCAACTGCTGATTATTCAGTCTATGCAACTGCGGATTATTCAGTCGTTGCAACTGCAGATTATTCAGTCCATGCAACTGCAGATTATTCAGTCCCTGCAACTGCAAATTATTCATTCCCTGCAACTGCAATTATTACGTCCCTGAACTGGGATTATTTGTCTGCAAATGCAGGCTATTTGGTTGCTGCAACTGCGGATTATTCCGTTCCCTACAACGCAGATTATTCGTCCTGCAACTGTCAGATTATTCAGTCCCTGCAACGTGATTTATTCAGTCCCTGCCAGCTCGGATTATCAGTCCATGCAACTAAGCTTTATTCAGTCCCTGCAACTGCAGATTTATTCAGATCCCATGAACGCAGATTATCAGTCCCTGCAACTGCAGGATTATTTCAGTCCCTGCAAATGCTGATTATTCCGTCCTGCTACTGAGGATATTCAGACCTTCAACTGCAGATTTATTCAGTCCATGCACTGCAATTTATTCAGACCACGCACGCAACTGCCAGAATCAGTCCCTGCAACTGATCTTATTCGTCCATGCCAACTTGCAGATTTATTTAGTCCCTGCAACTGCGGAATTATTCAAAGTCCCTGCACTGCGGATTTATTCAGTCCTGCCAACTGCAGTATTCAGTCCTCCAACTGCAGCTTATTTCGGTCCATGCAACTGCCCCAGGATTTTAGTCCTGCAACTGCAGATTATTAAGTCCCTACAATGCAGATTATTCAGTCCATGCAGCTGCAGATTATTCAGTCCCTGCAACTGCAGATTATTCATTTCCTCCAACTGCAGATTATTCAGTCCCTGCAACTGGGGATTATTTGGTTGCTGCAACTGCAGATTATTTAGTTGCTGCAACTGCGGATTATTCAGTCCCTGCAACTGCAGATTATTTAGTCCCTGCAACTGCAGATTATTCAGTCCCTGCAACTGCTGATTATTCAGTCTATGCAACTGCGGATTATTCAGTCGTTGCAACTGCAGATTATTCAGTCATGCAACGGCCAGCTTATTTCGTCCCTGCAACTGCACATTATTAATTCCCTGAACTGAGCTTATTTAGCCTGCCACGGGCTTATTTAGTTGCTGCAACTGCAGATTATTTGGTTGCTGCAACTGCGGATTATTATTCCCTGCAACTGCAGCTTTATTCAGTCCTGGCAACGCAGATTAATTCCGTCCCTGCAACCTGCTGTTATTCAGTCCCTGCCAGCTGCAGATTATTCAGTCCCTGCAACTGCAGATTATTTAGTCCCTGCAACTGCAAATTATTCAGTCCCTGCAACTGCTGATTATTCAGTCTATGCAACTGCGGATTATTCAGTCCCTGCAACTGCAGATTATTCAGTCCCTGCTACTGAGGGATTTATTCAGTCCCTGCCAATGCAGATATTCAGTCCCAACAACTGCTGATTATTTCAGCCCTGCGCTGCAGATTATTCCGTCCTGCAAACTGCAGATTATCAGTCCCTGCAATTGCAGTTTATCATTCCTGCAACTGCAGATATTTAGTCCTGCCAACTGGGGCTTTATTAGTTGCTGAACTGAGCTTATTGGTTGCTGCACTGCGGATTATTCATTCCTGCAACTTGCAGATTATTAGTCCCTGCACTGCAGCTTATCAGTCCCTGCAACTGCTGATTATTTTCAGTCCGCAGTGCGGATATTCAGTCCATGCAAACTACAGCTTATTTCAGTCCCTGCAACTGCAGATTTATTCAGTCCCTGGCAATGCCGATTATTAGTCCCTGCAACTGCAGATATTCAGTCCCCCCCCCCCCTGCACCTGTGATTATTCCGCCCTACAACTACAGATTATTAGTCCATGCGCTGCAGATTCTCAGTCCCTGCAACTGCAGATTATTCATTTCCTCCAACTGCAGATTATTCAGTCCCTGCAACTGGGGATTATTTGGTTGCTGCAACTGCAGATTATTTAGTTGCTGCAACTGCGGATTATTCAGTCCCTGCAACTGCAGATTATTTAGTCCCTGCAACTGCAGATTATTCAGTCCCTGCAACTGCTGATTATTCAGTCTATGCAACTGCGGATTATTCAGTCGTTGCAACTGCAGATTATTCAGTCCATGCAACTGCAGATTATTCAGTCCCTGCAACTGCAAATTATTCATTCCCTGCAACTGCAATTTATTAAGTCCCTGCAACTGGGGATTATTTAGTTGCTGCAACTGCAGATTATTTGGTTGCTGCAACTGCGGATTATTCAGTCCCTACAACTGCAGATTATTCAGTCCCTGCAACTGCAGATTATTCAGTCCCTGCAACTGCTGATTATTCAGTCCCTGCAGCTGCGGATTATTCAGTCCATGCAACTACAGCTTATTCAGTCCCTGCAACTGCAGATTATTCAGTCCCTGCAACTGCAGATTATTCAGTCCCTGCAACTGCAGATTATTCAGTCCCTGCAACTGCTGATTATTCAGTCCCTGCTACTGAGGATTATTCAGACCCTTCAACTGCAGATTATTCAGTCCATGCAACTGCAATTTATTCAGACCACGCAACTGCAGATTATTCAGTCCCTGCAACTGCAGATTATTTAGTCCCTGCAACTGCAGATTATTTAGTCCCTGCAACTGCGGATTATTCAGTCCCTGCAACTGCGGATTATTCAGTCCCTGCAACTGCAGATTATTCAGTCCCTCCAACTGCAGATTATTTAGTCCATGCAACTGCAGATTATTTAGTCCCTGCAACTGCAGATTATTAAGTCCCTACAACTGCAGATTATTCAGTCCAAGCAGCTGCAGATTATTCAGTCCCTGCAACTGCAGATTATTCATTCCCTCCAACTGCAGATTATTCAGTCCCTGCAACTAGGGATTATTTGGTTGCTGCAACTGCAGATTATTTAGTTGCTGCAACTGCGGATTATTCAGTCCCTGCAACTGCAGATTATTTAGTCCCTGCAACTGCAAATTATTCATTCCCTGCAACTGCTGATTATTCAGTCTATGCAACTGCGGATTATTCAGTCGTTGCAACTGCAGATTATTCAGTCCATGCAACTGCAGATTATTCAGTCCCTGCAACTGCAAATTATTCATTCCCTGCAACTGCAGATTATTTAGTCCCTGCAACTGGGGATTATTTAGTTGCTGCAACTGCAGATTATTTGGTTGCTGCAACTGCGGATTATTCATTCCCTGCAACTGCAGATTATTCAGTCCCTGCAACTGCAGATTATTCAGTCCCTGCAACTGCTGATTATTCAGTCCCTGCAGCTGCAGATTATTCAGTCCCTGCAACTGCAGATTATTTAGTCCCTGCAACTGCAAATTATTCATTCCCTGCAACTGCTGATTATTCAGTCTATGCAACTGCAGATTATTCAGTCCCTGCAACTGCAGTTTATTCAGTCCCTGCTACTGAGGATTATTCAGTCCCTGCAACTGCAAATTATTCAGCTCCAGCCCAAAAACAACTGCTATTATTCAGAATTCCCCTGCAGCTCAGATTATTCAGTCCCTGCAACTGCAGATTATTCAGTCCCTGCAACTGCTGATTATTCAGTCCCTGCTACTGAGGATTATTCAGACCCTGCAACTGCAGATTATTCAGTCCATGCAACTGCAATTTATTCAGACCATGCAACTGCAGATTATTCAGTCCCTGCAACTGCAGATTATTTAGTCCCTGCAACTGCAGATTATTTAGTCCCTGCAACTGCGGATTATTCAGTCCCTGCAACTGCGGATTATTCAGTCCCTGCAACTGCAGATTATTCAGTCTCTGCAACTGCAGATTATTCAGTCCCTCCAACTGCAGATTATTAGTCATGCACGCAGATATTTAGTCCCTGCAACTGCAGATTATTAAGTCCCTACAACTGCAGATTATTCAGTCCATGCAGCTGCAGATTATTCAGTCCCTGCAACTGCAGATTATTCATTCCCTCCAACTGCAGATTATTCAGTCCCTGCAACTGCAGATTATTCATACCCTCAAACTGCAGATTATTTAGTCCTTGCAACTGGGGATTATTTAGTTGCTGCAACTGCAGATTATTTGGTTGCTGCACTCTGCGATATTCATTCCCTGGCCACTGCAGATTATTCAGTCCCTGCGGTGCAGTTATTCAGTCCCCGCAACGCTTATTATTTCAGTCCCTGCCAACTACAGTTATTCAGTCCCTGCGACTGCAAGATTATTCCCCAGTCCTGCAAACTTCAGATTATTAGTCCCCTGCGGCAGATGATTCATCCCCTGCAACTGCTGATTTTCACAGTCCCTGCTACTGAGGATTCGTTCAGATTCCTGCACTGCCAGATTAGTCAGAGTCGCATGCAACTGCAATTTATTCATTCCATGCATGCAGAATTATTCAGTCCCTGCAACTGCATCTTATTATCCCTCGCACTGCGATTATCAGTCCTGCACGGCAGATATTCAGTTCCCTGCAACTGCTGATTATTCAGTCCTGCTACTAGGATTATCACAGATCCTGCAACTGCATATATTTCAGTTCCATGCAAACGCAATTTATTTCAGTCCTGTCAACTGCAGATTATTCGTCCCTGCAGACTGCAGATTATTTAGTCCCGCAACGGCAGATATTTAGTACCTGCACTGGCGGAAACTGCGGAGTTTCAGTCTGCAACGGCAGATGATTCAGTTCCCTCCAAACTGCAGATTATTTCGTCATGCACTGCGGATTACTTTCGTCCTTGCAATGCGGTTCTAAGGTCCCTACAACTGCCGATTATTCAGTCATGCAGTGCAGATTATTCCAGTCCGCCAACTGCCTATCGTCATTCCCTCATGCAGATTATCAGTCCCTGCAACTGGGGATTATTTGTTGCATGCCAACTGCAGATTATTTAGTTTGCTGCAAGCTGGGCTTATTCTAGTCCATGCAATGGACGATTATTTCGTCCCTGCAAACTGCAGATTATCAGTCCCTTCAAATGCTGATTATGCAGTCTATGGCAACTGCGGATTATTCAGTCGTGCCAACTGAGATTATTCAGTCCATGCACTGCACAGATTATTGACGTGTGGTCTGCAACTGCAAATTATTCATTCCCAGACAACTCAGATTAATTAGTCCGCAATCTGGGGATTATTAGGGTGCAACTGCAGAGTCTTTGGTTGCTCTGCACCTGCGGATTATTCATTTCCCGCAACTGCAGACTATGCAGTCCATGCAAATGCAGATTATTCAGTCCTTGCAACTGTGATCAGTCAGTCCTTGCAGAGCGGATTATTCAGTCCCAGAATACAGATTATTCACAGTCCCTGCAAATGCGATTATTCAGTCCCTGCAACTGAGATTATCAGTCACCTGCAACTGCAGATTATTCAGTCCCTTGCAAGTGATTAGTACAGTCCCTAACTGAGAATATGTCCGATGCAGCTGCAGATTATTCAGTCCTGCAAATGCAGATTATTCAGTTCCTCCAATCGCGATGATGCCGTCCTGCACCTGGGGATTAGGTTGCTGCACTGAGATTATTTCGTTGCTTGCAATGGGCTTATTCAGTCCCTGCAACTGAGTTATGGTCCGAATGCAGATTATTACAGTCCTGAAAGGATGATTATGCAGTCTATTGCAATGCGGATTATTCAGTGGTTGCAACTGCGATATTAGACCATGCACTGCAGATTATCAGTCCTGCAACTGCAAATATTCATTCCTTGCAACTGCAAATTTATTAAGTCCTGCAACTGGGGATATCTACAACGCAGATTATTCTCAGTCCCTGCAACTGCAGATTATTCAGTCCCTGCAACTGCTGATTATTCAGTCCCTGCAGACTGCGGCGGATTATTCAGCCATGCAACTACAGCTTATTAGTCCATGACAACTCGCAGATTTATTCCGTCCCTGCAACGCAGATTATTCAGTCCCCATGCAACTGCAGATTATGCAGTTCCCTGCAAATGCTGATTATTCAGTAACTGCTAGCTGAGGATTCTTCCAGAACCCTTCAATTGCAGATTATTCAGTCCATTGCAACCTGCAATTTATTCAGACACGCAACTGACCAGATATTCAGTCCCTGCAAACTGCAGATTATTTTAGTCCTGCAACTGCCAGGATTATTTAGTACCTGCAACTGCGGATTATTCAGTCCCTGCAAACTGCGGATTATTCTAGTCCCTGCAATGCAGATTATTCAGTCCCTCCAACTGCAGATTATTTAGTCATGCAAAATGCAGATTGATTAGTCCTGGCAACTGCAGCTTATTAAGTCCCTACCAACTGCAGGATTATTCAGTCATGCAGCTGGCAGATTATTTCAGTTCCCTGCAAATGCAGATTATTCCTTCTCCAACTGCAGATTATTCAGTCCTGCACTAGGGATTATTGTTTTTGCTGCAAAACTGCAGATTATGTAGTGCTGCAACTGCGGAATTATCAGTCCCTGCAACTGCAGATATTTAGTCCCTGCCAACTGCTGATATTCCGTTCTATGCAACTGCGGATATTCCAAGACCCTGCTGGCCACTGCAGATATTCAGTCCATGCAACTGCAGATTATTCAAGATTCCCTGCAACTGCAGTTATTTCATTCCTGCAACTGAAGATTATTTAGTCCCTGCAACTGGGGATTATTTAGTTGCTGCAACTGCAGATTATTTGGTTGCTGCAACTGCGGATTATTCATTCCCTGCAACTGCAGATTATTCAGTCCCTGCAACTGCAGATTATTCAGTCCCTGCAACTGCTGATTATTCAGTCCCTGCAGCTGCGGATTATTCAGTCCATGCAACTACAGCTTATTCAGTCCCTGCAACTGCAGATTATTCAGTCCCTGCAACTGCAGATTATTCAGTTTCCCTGCACTGCGGATTATTATTCATTCCCGCAACTGCAGATTATTCAGTCCCTGCGACGTGGCAGATTATTCTAGTCCCTGCAATGCTGATTATTCAGTCCCAATGCCAACTACAGTTATTCGTCCGGCGACCCTGCAGATATTCAGTCCCGGCCCAAATGCAGATTATTCAGTTCCTGCCAAACTGCAGATTATTCAGTCCTGCAACTGCTGAGTAATTCAGTCCCTGCTACTGAGGGCTTATTCAGTCCTGAATGCAGATTATCATGCACTGCAACATGTCATTTGTTTATTCAGTCCATGCAACTGGCAAGATTATTCAGTCCCTGCCAACTGCAGATTATTTAGGTCAGCAACTGCAGATTATCAGTCCCTTGCAAACTGCAGATTATTCAGTCCCTGCAACTGCTGATTATTCAGTCCCTGCTACTGAGGATTATTCAGATCCTGCAACTGCATATTATTCAGTCCATGCAACTGCAATTTATTCAGTCCATGCAACTGCAGATTATTCAGTCCCTGCAACTGCAGATTATTTAGTCCCTGCAACTGCAGATTATTTAGTACCTGCAACTGCGGATGATTATTCGTCCCTGCAACCTGCGGATGATTCAGTCCTTGCAACTGAAGATTATTCGGTTCCCTCCCAAAACTGCAGATTATTTAGTCCATGCAACTGCGGATTATTCAGTCCCTGCAACTGCGGATTATTAAGTCCCTACAACTGCAGATTATTCAGTCCATGCAGCTGCAGATTATTCAGTCCCTGCAACTGCAGATTATTCATTCCCTCCAACTGCAGATTATTCAGTCCCTGCAACTGGGGATTATTTGGTTGCTGCAACTGCAGATTATTTAGTTGCTGCAACTGCGGATTATTCAGTCCCTGCAACTGCAGATTATTTAGTCCCTGCAACTGCTGATTATTCAGTCTATGCAACTGCGGATTATTCAGTCGTTGCAACTGCAGATTATTCAGTCCATGCAACTGCAGATTATTCAGTTCCTGCAACTGCAAATTATTCATTCCCTGCAACTGCAGATTATTTAGTCCCTGCAACTGGGGATTATTTAGTTGCTGCAACTGCAGATTATTTGGTTGCTGCAACTGCGGATTATTCATTCCCTGCAACTGCAGATTATTCAGTCCCTGCAACTGCAGATTATTCAGTCCCTGCAACTGCTGATTATTCAGTCCCTGCAGCTGCGGATTATTCGTCCATGCACACTACACTTTCTTATTCAGTTCCCTGCAAACTGCAGATTATTCAGGCCCTGCAAATGCAGAATTATTCAGTCCTGCCACTGCAGATATAAGATAGATTATTCAGTTCCCTGCAAATGCCTAATTATTCAGTCCCTACAACTGCAGATTTATTCAGTCCATGCAGCTGCAGATTATCAAGGTCCCTGCCTGCCAGATTATCATTTCTCCAACTGCAATTATTCAGTTCCCTGCAACTGGGGATTATTGGTTGCTGCAACTGCAGATTATTTGGTTGCTGCAACTGCGGATATTATTCAAGCCCACGACCAACTGCAGGAGAATTATTTGTCCCTGCAACTGCAGATTATCTTCAGTCCCTGCCAACTGTGATTATTCAGTCTATGCAACTGCGAGATTATTTCAGTCGTTGCAACTGCCAGATATCAGTCCATGCAACTGCAGATTATTAAGTCCCCTGCAACTTGCAAATTATTCATTCAGCAACTGCAATTTATTAAGTCCTGGCAACTGCGGGATAATTTTAGTGCGTGCAAATGCAGATATTTTGGTTTGTTGCAACTGCGGATATTCAAGTCTACAACTGCAGATTATTCGTCCCGCAACTGCCAGATTATTCAGTCCCTGCAACTGCTGATTATTCAGTCCCTGCAGCTGCGGATTATTCAGTCCATGCAACTACAGCTTATTCAGTCCCTGCAACTGCAGATTATTCAGTCCCTGCAACTGCAGATTATTCAGTCCCTGCAACTGCAGATTATTCAGTCCCTGCAACTGCTGATTATTCAGTCCCTGCTACTGAGGATTATTCAGACCCTTCAACTGCAGATTATTCAGTCCATGCAACTGCAATTTATTCAGACCACGCAACTGCAGATTATTCAGTCCCTGCAACTGCAGATTATTCAGCCCGCAAAACTTGCAGATTTAACGATTTATTTATTCCTGCAACTGCGGAATTGCGGCTTTATTATTCAGTTGCCCTTTGCACACCTGCGGATTATTCAGTCCATGCAACATGCAAACTGCAGATTATCCGTCCCTCCAACTGCCAGATTATTTAGGTTATTGCAACTGCAGAGATTTAGTCCCTGCAACTGCAGAGATTATAAGTCCCTACAACTGCAGATTAGTTCAGTCCATGCAGAGCTAGACTGTGCAGATTATTCAGTCCCTGCAACCTGCAGATTATTCATTCCCTCCCAACTGCAGATTATTCAGTCCCTATGCAACTATAGGGATATTGGTTTGCTGCAACTGCAGATTATTAGTTGCGCAACTGCGGATTACTTTATTCAGTCCCTGCAACTTGCAGATTATTTAGTTCCTGCAACTGCAAAATTATTCATCCTGTGCTGCAAACTGCTGATTATTCAGTCTATTGCTGCACGCGGGGCGGATTATTCATTTTTTTAATTATATTATTCAGTCGTCAACTGCAGATTATTCAGTCCATTGCACTGCAGATTATCAGTCCCTGCAACTGCAAATTATTCATTCCCTGCAACTGCAGTTATTTAGTCCCTGGCAACTGGGGAGGATTTTTAGTTAGTTGCTGCAAACTGCAGATTATTTGGTGTTTGCTGCAATGGGACTTATCAGTCCTGCAACTGCAGATTATCAGTCCCTGCAACTGACAGATTATCCGTCCCTGACAACTGCTGATTGATTATTCATATCAGTCCCTGCAGCTGCGAATTATTCAAGTCCATGCAATACCCAAAGCTTTATTCAGTCCCTGCAACTGCAGATTATTTTATTCAGTCCCTGCAACTGGCAGATTATTCAGTCCCTGCAACGCAGATTATTCAGTCCTGCAACTGCTAATTATCAGTCCCTACCCCTACAACTGCAGATTAATTATTCAGCCATGCAGCTGCAAAGATTATTCAGTCCTGCAACTGCAGAGATTATTCATTCCTCACTTGCAGATTATTCAGTCCCTGCACAGGGTGATTATTTGGTTGCTGCAACTGCGATATTTAGTTGCTGCAATGCGGATTATTTTCAGTCCCTGCAAACTGCAGCTTATTTAGTCCCTGCCCAACTGCAGATATTCGATCCCTGCAACTGCTGATGATTCAGGTCTATGCAACTGCGAATTATTCAGTCGTTGCAACTGCCAGAAGATTATTCAGTCCATGCAACTGCAGATGATTCAGTACTTGCACAAATTGCAAAATTTATTACCCTGCAAACACTGCAATTTATTAAGTCCCTGAACTGGGGGATTAATTAGTTGCTGCAACTGCCAGAATTTGTTGCTGCAACTGCGATTATTCAGTCCCTACAACTGACAGATTAATTTCAGTCCCTGCAAACTGCAGATATTTCAGTCCCTGCAAATGTGATTATTCAGTCCCTGCCAGATGCGGATTATTCAGTCCATGCAAAACTACAGCTATTTCAGTCCCTAACCTGCCAATGCAGATTATTCAGTTCCCTGCACTGCAGATTATTCAGTCCGCAACTGCAGATTACTCAGTCCTGCAACTGCTGATTATTCAGTCCCTGCTACTGAGGATTATTCAGACCCTTCAACTGCAGATTATTCAGTCCATGCAACTGCAATTTATTCAGACCACGCAACTGCAGATTATTCAGTCCATGCAACTGCAGATTATTTAGTCCCTGGCAACTGCAAGTTTATTAGGTCCTGCAAACTGCGGATTATTCAGTCCCTGCCACTGCGGATTATTCAGTCCCTGCAACTGCAGATTATTCAGTCCCTCCAACTGCAGATTATTTAGTCCATGCAACTGCAGATTATTTAGTCCCTGCAACTGCAGATATAAGTCCCTACAACAGCAGATTATTCAGTCCATGCCAGTGCAGAGATTATTCAGTCCTGCAAACTGAGTTATTACATTCCCTACAACTGCCCAGAATTCAGTCCTGCACTAGGGATTTATGGTTGGACTGCCAACTGCAGCTATTTAGTGCTGCAAAACTGCGGATTCATTCAGTCCCTGCAACTATGAAGATTATTTAGTTCCCTTGGCAAACTGCAAATTATTCAGTCCCTGTCCCTGCAACGCTGATTATCAGTCTAGCAAACTGCGGACCGGGGATTATTCAGTCGTTGCAACTGCAGATTATTCAGTCCATGCAACTGCAGATTATTCAGTCCCTGCAACTGCAAATTATTCATTCCCTGCAACTGCAGATTATTAGCCCTGCAACTGGGGATTATTTAGTTGCTGCAACTGCAGATTATTTGAGTTGCTTGCAACCTGCGGATTATCAGTTCCTGCAACAGACAGAATTCAGTCCTGCAACTGCAGATTATTCAGTCCCTGCAACTGCTGATTATTCAGTCCCTGCAGCTGCGGATTATTCAGTCCATGCAACTACAGCTTATTCAGTCCCTGCAACTGCAGATTATTCAGTCCCTGCAACTGCAGATTATTCAGTCCCATGCAAACTGCAGATATTCAGTCCCTGCAATGCAGGTTTATTCAGTCCTGATAATGAGGGATTATTCAGCCCTGCACTTGCAGAGATTATTCAGTCCCAGCAAAATGCTGATTATTCAGTCCCTCAGATGCCAGATTATTCAGTCCCTGCAACTGCCAGATTATCAGTCCCTGCAAATTAGACAGATATTCAGTCCCAGCAACTGCTGATGATTCCAGTCCTGCAACGCAGATTATTTCAGTCCTGCAACGCAGATTATTCAGTCCCTGCAACTGCTGATTATTCAGTCCCTGCTACTGAGGATTATTCAGACCCTGCAACTGCAGATTATTCAGTCCATGCAACTGCAATTTATTCAGACCATGCAACTGCAGATTATTCAGTCCCTGCAACTGCAGATTATTTAGTCCCTGCAACTGCAGATTATTCAGTCCCTGCAACTGCGGATTATTCAGTCCCTGCAACTGCGGATTATTCAGTCCCTGCAACTGCAGATTATTCAGTCCCTGCAACTGCAGATTATTCAGTCCCTGCAACTGCTGATTATTCAGTCCCTGCAACTGCGGATTATTCAGTCCATGCAACTACAGTTTATTCAGTCCCTGCAACTGCAGAGTAGAGTATTTCAGTCCCTGACAATGGCAGATTATTCAGTCCTGCAAATGCAGATTATTTCAGTTCCGGCAACTGCAGTTTATTCAGTCCCTGTACTGCAAGAGATTTCAAGTCCATGCAACTACAGCTATTCAGTCCCTTGCAACGGCAGAATGATTCAGTCCCAGCAAACTTGCTGATTATTCAGTCCCTGCAGCCGCAGATTATTCAGTTCACTGAACTGCAGATTATTTTTTTTCCCCCCCAGTCCCTGCAATTGCAGATTATTCAGTCCCAGCAAACTGCCTGATATTCAGTCCCTGCAAATGCCAGATTATCAGTCCTGACAAAAAACTTGCAGATTATTCAGTACCATGCACTGCTGAATTTTTATTCAGTCCCTAGCTACTGAGGTATTATTCAGACCCTGCAACTGCCAGATTATTCCGTCATGCAACTGCAATTTATCAGACCAGCAAAACTGCAGATTATTCAGTCCCTGCAACTGCCAGATTATTTAGTCCCTGCAACTGGCAAGTTATTAGTCCCTGGCCAAAAACTGCGGATTATCAAGTCCTGCAACTGCGGATTATTCAGTCCTGCAACTGCAGATTATTCAAGGTCCCTGAATTGCAGATTATTCAGTCCCTGCAACTGCTGATTATTCCAGTCCCTGCAGCTGCGATTATTCAGTCCATGGACAACTACAGTTTATTCAGTCCTGCAACTGCAGATTATTCAGTCCCTGCAACTGCAGATTATTCAGTCCCTGCAACTGCAGATTATTCAGTCCCTGCAACTGCAGTTTATTCAGTCCCTGCTACTGCAGATTATTCAGTCCATGCAACTACAGCTTATTCAGTCCCTGCAACTGCAGATTATTCAGTCCCTGCAACTGCAGATTATTCAGTCCCTGCAACTGCAGATTATTCAGTCCCTGCAACTGCAGTTTATTCAGTCCCTGCTACTGAGGGATTATCAAGTCCCTGCAAACGCAGATTATCAGCCACAGCAAACTGCTGATTACAGGTCCATGGCAGATGCAGATTATTCGTCCCTGCCAACTCGCGGATTATTCAGTCCCTGAAACTGCAGGATTATTCAGTCCCCAGAACTGCACTGTGATTATTCAGTCCCTGCTGCCAACTGCGGATTATTCGTCCCTGCTATGAGGATTATTCAGTTCGTTGCAAACTGCAGATTATATTCAGTCCATGCAACTGCAGATTATTCAGTCCCTGCAACTGCCAAATTATTTCTTCCCCCTGCAAACTGCAAGAGTATTTAGTCCTGCAACTGGGGATTATTTAGTTGCGCACTGCAGATTATTGGTTGCTGAACTGCAACTGCGGATTATTCAGTCCCTGCAACTGCAGATTATTCAGTCCCTGCAACTGCTGATTATTCGTTCCCTGCTACTGAGGCTTATTCAGACCCTGCAACTGCAGATTTATATTATTCAGTTCCTGCAACTGCTGAGTATAGTCTTGCAACTGCGATTATTCAGTCCCTGCAACTGCGGCCATATCAGTTTTCCCTCCAATGAAAGATTATTCAGTCCCTAACAACTGCAGGATTATCAGTCCCTGCAACTGCTGATTATTCCAGTCCCTGCAACTGCTGATTAATTATTCAGTCCAGCAGCTGCGGCATTATCAGTCCATGCAAATACAGCTTTTTATTCAGTCCATGCAACTGAAGATTATTTCAGTCCCTGCAACTGCACAGATTATTAAGTCCCTGGCAACTGCCAGATTATTCAGTCCCCGCAAACTACTGCCCGTTTTATTCAGCTCCGCTACTAGGATTATTCAGTCCCTGCAACTGCAGATTATTCAGTCCCAGCAACTGCTGATTATTCAGTCCCTGCAGCTGCAGATTATTCAGTCCCTGCAACTGCAGATTATTCAGTCCCTGCAACTGCAGATTATTCAGTCCCAGCAACTGCTGATTATTCAGTCCCTGCAACTGCAGATTATTCAGTCCCTGCAACTGCAGATTATTCAGTCCCTGCAACTGCTGATTATTCAGTCCCTGCTACTGAGGATTATTCAGACCCTGCAACTGCAGATTATTCAGTCCATGCAACTGCAATTTATTCAGACCATGCAACTGCAGATTATTCAGTCCCTGCAACTGCCAGTTATGTATTTAGTCCTGCAAATGCCAGAGATTATTTAGTCCCTGCAACTGCGGATTATTCAGTTCACTGCAAAACTGGCGGATTATTCAGTCCCTGCAAACTGCAGTATTATTCAGTCCCTCCAAACTGCAGATTAATTTTAGCCCTGCAAACTGCGGAATTATTCAGTTTCCTGCAACTGCGGATTATTAAAGTCCCTACAACTGCAGATTTAATTCAGTCCATGCAGCTGCGATTAGTCAGTCCCTGCAACTGCCAGAATTAAGATTATTCATTCCCCCAAACTGTGCAGATTATTTCCAGTTCCCTGCAACTAGGATATGGTTTGCTGCAACGGCAGATTATTTAGTTGCTGCACTGAGGATTATTCAGTCCTGAAATGCCAGATTATTTAGTCCCTTGACAACTGCAAATTATTCAGGTTCCTGCAACTTGCCTCTTGATTATTCAGGCTATGCAAACTGCGGGATAAATTTATCAGTCGTTGCCAACTGCAGTTATTCAGTCTTGCCAAAACTGCAGATTTTCATTCCCTGCAACTGCAAATTATTCATTCCCTGCAACTGCCAGATTATTTAGTCCCTTGCAAATGGGGTTATTTAGTGCTGCACTGAAGATTATTTGGTTGCTGCCACTGCGATTATTCATTCCTGCAACCTGCAGATATTCGTCCCTGCCAACTGCGGATTATTCAGTCCTGCAACTGCTGATTATTTCACAGTCATGCAGCTGCGGATTATTCAGTCAGCAACTACAGCTTATTCAGTCCCCTTGCCAACTGCAGATTATTCAGTTCCTGCAACGCAGATTATTTCAGTCCCTTGCAAAATGCAGATATTCAGTCCCCTGCAATGCAGTTTATTCAGTCCCTGCTACTGAGGATTATTCAGTCCCTGCACTGCAGAGATTATTCAGTCCAGCAACTGCTGATTGATTATTCAGTTCCCTGCAGCCGAAGATTATCAGTCCCTGCAACTGCAGATTATTCGTCACTGCAACTGCAGAGTATTCAGTCCCAGCAAACGTGCTGATATTGCACAGGCCCTGCAACTGACAGATTATTCAGTCGTGCAACTGCAGATTATTCAGTCCCTGGAACTGCTGATTATTCAGTCCTGCTACTGAGGCTTAAGTTCAGAACCTGACAACCTGCAGATTATTCAGTCCCCTGCAACTGCGCCAATTTATTCCGACCATGCAACTGCAGATATGCAGTCCCTGGCAACTGCCAGATTATTTGTCCCTGCCAAATGCAGATATTTAGTCCCTGCCAACTCGGAAATTATTCAGTCCCTGCAAAACGGGATTATTCCAGTCCCTGAATGCAGATATTCTAGTCCCTGCAACTGCAGAATATTTCAGTCCCTGAAAACTGCTGATTATTCAGTCCCTGCAGCTGCGGATTATTCAGTCCATGCAACTACAGTTTATTCAGTCCCTGCAACTGCAGATTATTCAGTCCCTGCAACTGCAGATTATTCAGTCCCTGCAACTGCAAATTATTCAGTCCCTGCAACTGCAGTTTATTCAGTCCCTGCTAATGATGATTATTCAGTCCATGCAACTACAGCTTATTCAGTCCTGCCAATTGACAGTTATTACAGTCCCTGCACTGCAGATTATTCAGTCCCTGCAACTGCAGATTATTCAGTCCCTGCAACTGCAGTTTATTCAGTCCCTGCTACTGAGGATTATTCAGTCCCTGCAACTGCAGATTATTCAGTCCCAGCAACTGCTAATTATTCAGTCCCCTGCAGCTGCAGATCAGAGTATTCAGGTCCCTGCACTGCCAGATATCAGTCCTGACAACTTCGCAGAATATTCAGCCCAGGCAACTCTGCCTGCATTATTCAGGCCCCTTTGCAACTGCAGATTATACAAGTCCCCTCTGATGCAACTGCAAGATTATTTCAGTCCCTGGCAACTGCTGGATTATTCAGTGCCCTGTCTTACTGAGGATTATTCAGACCCTGAACTGCAGATTATTCAGTCCATGCAACTGCAATTTATTCAGACCATGCAACTGCAGATTATTCAGTCCCTGCAACTGCAGATTATTTAGTACCTGCAACTGCAGATTATTTAGTCCCTGCAACTGCGGATTATTCAGTCCCTGCAACTGCGGATTATTCAGTCCCTGCAACTGCAGATTATTCAGTCCCTCCAACTGCAGATTATTTAGTCCATGCAACTGCGGATTATTCAGTCCCTGCAACTGCGGATTATTAAGTCCCTACAACTGCAGATTATTCAGTCCATGCAGCTGCAGATTATTCAGTCCCTGCAACTGCAGATTATTCATTCCCTCCAACTGCAGATTATTCAGTTCCTGCAACAGGGGATTATTTAGTTGCTGCAACTGCAGATTATTTAGTTGCTGCAACTGCGGATTATTCAGTCCCTGCAACTGCAGATTATTTAGTCCCCGCAACTGCAGATTATTCAGTCCCTGCAACTGCTGATTATTCAGTCTATGCAACTGCGGATTATTCAGTCGTTGCAACTGCAGATTATTCAGTCCATGCAACTGCAGATTATTCAGTCCCTGCAACTGCAGATTATTTAGTCCCTGCAACTGGGGATTATTTAGTTGCTGCAACTGCAGATTATTTGGTTGCTGCAACTGCGGATTATTCAGTCCCTGCAACTGCAGATTATTCAGTCCCTGCAACTGCAGATTATTCAGTCCCTGCAACTGCTGATTATTCAGTCCCTGCAGCTGCGGATTATTCAGTCCATGCAACTATAGTTTATTCAGTCCCTGCAACTGCAGATTATTCAGTCCCTGCAACTGCAGATTATTCAGTCCCTGCAACTGCAGATTATTCAGTCCCTGCAACTGCAGTTTATTCAGTCCCTGCTACTGAGGATTATTCAGTCCCTGCAACTGCAGATTATTCAGTCCCAGCAACTGCTGATTATTCAGTCCCTGCAGCTGCAGATTATTCAAACCCTGTAACTGCGGATTATTCAGTCCTTGCAACTGCAGATTTTTTAGTCCCTGCAACTGCAAATTATTCAGTCCCTGCAACTGCAGATTATTCAGTCCTTGCAACTGCAGATTATTTAGTCCCTGCTACTGAGGATTATTCATTCCCTGCAACTGCAGATTATTTAGTTGCTGCAACTGCAGATTATTCAGTCCCTGCAACTGCAGATTATTCAGTCCCTGCAACTGGGGATTATTCAGTCCCTGCAACTGCGGATTATTCAGTCCCTGCAACTGCAGATTATTCATTCCCTGCAACTGCGGATTATTCAGTCCCTGCAACTGCAGATTATTTAGTCCCTGCAACTGCAGATTATTCAGGCCCTGCAACTGCGGATTATTCAGTCCGTGCAACTGCGGATTATTCAGTCCCTGCAACTGCAGATTATTTAGTCCCTGCTACTGAGGATTATTCATTCCCTGCACCTGCAGATTATTTAGTCCCTGCAACTGCGGATTATTCAGTCCCTGCAACTGCGGATTATTCAGTCCCTGCAACTGCGGATTATTCAGTCCCTGCAACTGCAGATTATTTAATCCCTGCAACTGCGGATTATTAAGTCCCTGCAACTGCGGATTATTCAGTCCCTGCAACTGCGGATTATTTAGTCCCTGCAAATGAAGAGCTGGACATCTTGATGGATGATTTGAGTTTCTCTGGGACTGAATCTTCCTTGGCCCTCTGCTATTATAATTCAGACCATAACTGCGTCCACTCTGAAGATGTAGTTGAGTCACTTATTGGGCCCACTGGTAAAATAACCACGGCAATTAGACCCATACTTTGGCCTTATAAAAACAACAAAAACAACAACAACAACAACAACAACAACAACAACAACAACAACAACAACAACAACAACAACAACAACCATTAAATCAACTGTTGTCTGGAGCTTACAAGCTAGATGGTGCAGTACATTTATGTATTTAAAGGTAATAACCCAAGGACAGAAAAGGCAATCAAAATAGGATGTGATCCAAACACTAAAACAAGGGAACATGGATCACTGACTAAGATTAAAGCCTTTCAGTGCATTACTCATACACCAAGCCTGCATAATAGGTATCCATAAATGAATGTACTGCACCTGTACCAAAAGGGGCCCCATTTGAAGATCACTGGACCTCAATGTCCATCAGCAGGCCCCTTAACTTTTGCAATATCAAGTTACTGACAATTATGAAGCCTGCAAGTGCTTATTTCCTAAACCCTTAAGAGTAACTTTTGTATTCAGGAAATGAAAAGCTACTGTAAAAGGAATCTGAGTCAACCTCCTGAATGCATTCCTTTTTTCATGCCTTAATTTATTACTCTTTGTATGCCTGAATCCCATACTCTTATTATGCCTGAATGTATTCCTCTTTTCATACCTGATTTCATTCCTTTTGCCATGCCTGTTTTAGGTGTTGTCTGCGCGGGACAATCATCGGATGGAGGTGAGTCAGGCCTTGGTCTTGGGCTAGAATGCATTCACATGTTGGCTAACATGTTGGTTAACATGTTGTTTAAAAATGTGCCCGAGCCCAGATGTCCCAGAGCCTAATCACCTTGACGCTTATCTGAGCATCTCACTTGATTTGATCACCTTAACACTTATTTGAGCACCTCACTTCATTTTTTGTGCCCGCAGCTTGAAGGGTGGATTATGAACATCATGCATAAAAAAAGCTTATCTGTATTGTGAAAACATTTCCCACCATGTCTACATTAAAGGACAGACCAACATATAAAAGAACTAAACCAACCCCCCAAAATAATTATATATAGAAAGATTATATACAACATTATATACATCATTATATACCACATTCTAGATTTTATTCTGTATTAAATAAATATTTACCATTACATTACATATCATATTATATGACATTATAATATTTATTCTATTATACACAGCATCATAGTATACAGAATATTACAGAGTACATATTTACCATTATATCTGATTATGTACACCATTATATACAGACTTGCTTACCGTATTTGAATTTTGTGCACAGGCAATTCTGGACCTGGAGACGACAGCAGCCACACAACCTCTGGAGATTACAACAATGCTGATTACAACTATGCTGATTACGACTATGCTGATAACGACAGTGGATTGTGGGGCTGGATTTTTGGCAGGAGGCGCTCGAGGAAGCTGATGCAGACGGATGTGGCTGGTAAGACCCAACCCAACCCAACCCAGCCCTGCCCAAACCAAACCAAACCAAACCAAACCAAACCAAACCAAACCAGCACAACCCAGCACAACCCAGCACAAACAACAACATGTAATGTATATTGTAAAATATATCTCCATCCTTCAAATGAATCAGAATTTGCTGGAGTCTTTATCACCATCTCACGTTAAATTTTCAAATTTTCAAATACAATACAAAATGCAAATGTCTGTCCTCAGAATCAGGATATAAAGGAAATTCCAACATTAAATACATTTCATCGTCTAGCACTCTTCTACCATCAACCGCAATATAACTCTTGAACCATCAACCTCAATATCACTCTTCTACTGAAACTGGAAATTTGAATCTTCCAACCTGGTCGGCTGAAGCCACGCCACCTTCTGTTGGTGATGACGGCGTTGCGTACGTAGGAGAAGAAGAAGAATATGGGTATTTCTATGTACATAGATACATGTCACGAAGGGACTTGCCCAATCGTGACAGGAAGGAGGTCTAAATAGAAAAGGAGGGCTAAATAGAAAAGGAGGGCTACATAGAATAGGAGGGCTAAATAGCAAAGGAGGGCTAAATAGAAAAGGAGGGCTGAATAGAATGGTTCTCTCCGAAACCAACTTGTTTCATCAAGTATATTTTGAGCACGGCACATACAACGACGACTGGTATTCACATCCCACCTCTTTTACGATCAGATGCGGGGTCCGCATCTCTTCTGGAGGGGGGGGAGTGTAACGGTACAGAACCCTTCACGGGTACTCTGGCCGTCCAGCAAGGCATACGGGTACACCGTACCCGTAAGCCACGTGACGAACGCACATGATACAGTACCATACCCATGTACTGCCTCATCTCTCACAATGCACACGTTGCGCACATAGACACGAGCTACTCGGAACGAACCCTTCTACTACTCCCACGAAGACGTTCTATCCAAGCTACTCGACATCCCATACCTAGGTAACACCCTTACTGTTCTGCTAGTTCCCTCATATCGACATACACATAAACTTACTTCACGTAGCCTGTTCCCTAGACTAACCCTCAAGCTGCTATAGACATCCTTGAGCTGTTACAATTATTATCAACACTTTCTACAGCAACAAGGACATTTTTTTGAGAGAATTGATTTCTAATGCAGCCGACGCAATCGATAAGATTCGACACATCGAGTTGTGTTCCAAAGACACTGTGAAGAATCATGTGGATGAACACCAGATTACCGTTCGGGTGAGCATGGGCGGTCAAACCATTACCATCGAAGACACGGGTCTCGGTATGTCCAAGGATGACCTCATCAATCATTTGGGAGTCATTGCCAAATCTGGAACCAAGTCATTCATGGAGGCACTAGCAGACTCGGATAAAATGTCTATGATTGGTCAATTCGGAGTGGGATTCTACGCTGCGTATCTTGTAGCCGATAATGTCCAGGTATTTTCGAAAAGGTACGATGAAGACCAGTGTTACAAATGGGAAAGTCAAGCTGGGGGTACATTCACCGTTGCCGAGTGTGAAACGGATATGGTCAGGGGGACAAGGATTGTGTTGTATTTGAAACCCGATAACCTCGATTATTCAGACCATAATAAGCTTTGTCAACTGGTAAAGAAATACAATGACTTTGTTGAATACCCTATCATTATCGAGTACGAGGTTGAAGAGGAGGTCCCTGTAGAAAAAGAAGAGGAGGAAGATGAAGATGAAGAGGAAGATTTAGAAGAAATTGTTGCACACGATGTGGAACAAGAAATGACTGTCGAAGAAATCAATGAGGAAATCAATGAGGAAAATAAGAAGGGAGAGAAGGAAGAGAAGGATGAGAAAGAGAATGAGAAGGAAGAGAAGAAAGAGAAAGAAAAGGTAATTGTCAAAAAGCAAGAAAAGGCTAACAATCAAAAGCCGCTATGGCACAAGGCGTCAGCTGATACAACGAGCGATGAATACGAATCATTATACAAGTGCTTAACAAGCGATTGGAATACTTATCTGGCATTGAAACACTTTCCGGTCGAGGGACAATTGGAATTCAAGAGTATTCTGTTTTTGCCTAAAACGGCACCTCATGATGTGTTCACGAAGACAAAAAAACAGGACAACATCAAACTCTATGTTAAAAAGGTATACATCACAGATGATGCGGAGCAACTGATCCCTTCATACATGTCCTTTATCACAGGAGTGGTTGACACAAATGACTTGCCTTTGAACATTAGCAGAGAACTGCTACAAGAAAATAAGATTGTCAAACAAATTAAAAAGGCGATTACCAAGCGTGTCTTTGAGATGATTAACGAGCTAGGTGACAATGACTTTGACACATTCTACAAGAACTTTTCAAAGAACTTGAAAATTGGGGCTTACGAGGACACCACAAATCGGGATAAAATAATGGACATCCTTCGGTTTGAAAGCACAAATGACAAGGAAAAGATGAAATCATTGAGCGACTATGTGTCTCGTATGAAAGAGGACCAAAAGACAATTTACTACATCACGGGAGAGTCTCGTGCCTTTGTTGAAGAGAGTCCATTTGTTAAGAGGATGAAGAGCGAGGTATTGTTCATGACCAACCCCATCGACGAGTACATGATGCAACAATGTCGCAGTTACAAGGATCACACCTTTGTGTGTATTACGAAAGTGGGCGCAGATGACACCAAGATCGGAGAGGAAGAACAAGGCAAATTCAAGTTGTTTTGTGAGGCAATTCATGAGATTGTAGGCAAGAATAAGTTGATCAAGGTCCAAATCAACAAGTACGATGAGAAGATCCCTTGTTCTATCATGACAGATGCGTAGGGAGCGGCAAAGACCGATAGATCTATATAGATCTATCGGTCTATATAGATATATATATATATATATATATATTCGCAATAGATCTATCGATATCCCTTGTCCGACGCCCCCCCCGGTCCTGATATATCTATATAGATCTACATGAGCCGTTTGAGCTGTCGAACTGCTCCTCGCTCCTCCTATTTGCTTTCTTCGCACTGTTCCAAATGAAAACGGCAAATAGCCTTCTGAATGAAGCTGGCTTACAACTGCTGGCTGGACGAAGGCAGTCACATCTGCCGTGACTTTTGCCCTAGTAAAAGTGTGTGTGACCAGTTCCAACGTCTTGGTGCGACCGCAATGGCCCGTGTAAACCGGATCATGAGCTTCGCGGATAATATCCAGGCGAAGTGCCGCGTCAAGTGGGACTCATAAAAATTTGCGGCCGTACTTGTTCTTCTTGAACCAGTACCCGTTTCTGGAAAATTTATCACGGAGGCGCTTGCAGCCCGGCGTGAAGTTGGAGTCCGTTTTGTACCCAGCCAAAATTCGATCCATGATGGATAAAGAGGAGGGAGTCGACGCTAAGGGCATTGGACGTCTGCGTCGTCGCGTTTCCTTGACCGGAACCGAAGGAGCGGTTAGGACCGTCGGTGGGCGGGGTAGGATATCAACGACAGTGGGACCGACCGCAGTAGGACGCTGCTTCTTTGATCGAGGACGGCATTCGCTGACAAAGAGAGAGAACACCAACAGCTGGTGCGCAACCGCGACGTCGGCGGGGGCGGAGAGGTTGGGGTTGTGACTGACCGGGTCTGCCATATTATTGCGACCTGCGCGATACTCCCAAGTATAGCTAAAGGGCTCAAGGTCCTCCTGCCATCGACCCATGCGTCGCGAAATGACAGCCTTGGTATCGAAGTACGTGAGCGGATTGTGGTCTGTGACCAATGACATGTGGGAACCTTCGAGGTAGCACCGCCACTCTGTCAACGCGTGGACGATTGCTAGCATTTCTTGTTCCGTCGTAGTATAATTCAGCTCCGCTGGGATATACTTTTTGCTGGCGAAGGCGATGGGGTGTTTATCTTGTAAGAGCACCGCGCCCGTACCAAGTAAAGATGCGTTGGTAATGACTTCGAAAGGCTTGCTGAAATCCGGAAGTGCGAGGACTAGGGCGGATAGCAAGGCTTCTTTGAGGCCTTCGAATGCGACGAGATGTTCATGCTTGAACATAGAGCCAAAAACATCATGTTTGGGTAACAACTTTTATGCCACATGGAAATGTCAGACAAATTGGAGGGCCCCCATAGCAAAAGGCGGACATACGTGTGCATTCAACCAGAGCCCTACAAACCCAGCACACGAGCCAAAGAGAGGTATCATGGGGTGGTATGCTTATTTAATCAACATGCTAGGGATGTGATATATATAACAATAGGAGACCGCTTGTTCCTCTCAAAAGTGATATCGCATGCTGCGGACATTGGCACTCTCAACCTCAACCACAGCCACATCAAGTTCAACCTCAACCACATCAAGATCAAGCAGCAGTATCACCCCTGACCCCCCCCCCCCACACACACACACACACACACACACACACATACATACACACACACACACACACACACACACACACACACACACACACAAACACACACACACACACACACATTACAGTACCACCATCACTCCCCCACCCACCCACCCACCCTCCCATTGGCACTCTCAACCTCAACCACAGCCACATTAAGTCCAACCTCAACCACAGCCACATTAAGTTCAACCTCAACCACAGCCACATTAAGTTCAACCTCAACCACATCAAGGTCAAGCAGCAGTATCACCCCTGACCCCCACCCCACCCCACCCCACCCGATCTCCACTCCCCCGACCCACCCCTTCCATTACAGTACGACAAGACCAACGAGTCAGACCGCTTGCTGCTCTCAAAAGTAATCGTACACGCTGCGGACATAGGAAATGCTGTGCGCCCCTTTCATGTGAACGTCATAATGAGCATAAGATTTCACGCTGAATTTAACAACCAGGCTGTCGAAGAGATCAAGCAGGGTCTGACTATTACCATGCCTGTGGACAGGTGCGGAAATATACAATTTTAAATTGGTACCTCATAATGAAATATATCAAGCAAGGCCTGACTATTACCATGGCTGTGGACAGGTGCAGAAATATAAAATTTGAAATTGGTATTTCTTAATGAAATATATCAAGCAAGGTCTGACTATAACCATGTCTGTGGACAGGTGCGGAAATTGGAAAATGGAAAAATGATACGCCTTGCCATATTGCATCATGTTGTCATCAACAGGCCATTGTCGACCCAAGACCAGCCCGCTGCACGACATCCGGGAGGGGTCTTCCAACTTATCCTCAAAATTAAATAGATCAAGCAGGGCCTGACTATTACAATGTCTGTGGACAGGTGCGGAAATGGGAAATGGGAAAATGATACGCCTTGCCATAGTTCATTACGTTGTCATCAACAGGCCAATGTCGACCCTAGACCAGCCCGCTCCACAACATCCGGGAGGGGTCTTCCAAATATTCCTCAAAATTAAATTGATCAAGCAGGGCCTGACTGTTACCATGTCTGTGGACAGGTGCGGAAATGGGAAATGGGAAATAGAAACCTTGAAATTAGATAGATTAAGCAAGGCATGCCTATAACCGTGTCTGTGGGCAGGTGAAGAAATGGGAAATGGGAAATTGGTACCTCAAAATTAGATAGATTAAGCAAGGCCTGACTATTACCAAGGCTCTGAACAGGTGTGGGAATGAAAAATAGAAAATGTATACCTTGAAAATTTATGGATCAAGCAGGGCTCGGTCAGGGCCTGACTAATACTATGTCTGTGAACCGGTGCAAAAATTGGAAACTGGGAATTGATACCTCCAAATTAAATATATCAAGTACGGCCTGACTATTACCACGTCAGTGGACAGGTGCGGAAATAGGAAATGGGAAAGTGATACCTCAAAATGAATTATTTACCTTAATTTCCCCCCAATCTTATCCAACAGGTCTGACCCCTATCCAATGCGCACAAACAACCTTTTACCGTTTTTTCATGTTTATATTTATGTATGAATAATTTTTGTATTTATGGAACTATTAATTATTTACCTTTATTTCCCCCCAACCCTGTCCAGCAGGTTTGACCCTATCCTGTGCGCATAAGTGGAACTAAACTTCCTGGACTACATCGTCAATGCCTATTCCTATTTGTATGTATTTATTCATTCATTTATGCATTTATTTATTTATTGTATGTATTATTTCAGGATTATTGGTGTATTTATATATTTTTATGTATTATTTCAGGATTATTGATGTAATTAACTTTGAAGACTGACATAATTGTTACAAGGTTCTATACGCCAGGTTAAGCGTCTAACCGTCTGCACATTGCAGCTAACAATTACCCCCCATGCGAGAACCACAGAACCAAGGATTTCTAGTGCACATGTCTCGGTGCAGATTCGAACCAGGGACACATCCGGTTGTGGTGACCATTCTGGCCCGTACACCATTCGGGACTCAAATGTGAATGTGAGCTCTATCCTCTCTTACCCGTCTATTCACTTATGCACATCTGGTGTCACCATGCAAGGCACGGTAATTGTTTTGCCCAGTCTGAAGGGTGGTATGGTCCAGACACCGTTGGTGAAGCTTATGCCAACGGGAGTTCGAGCCCCACTGCCAGAACAGTGGGTGTCTCGAGTCCGTTCTTTCGAGGGCGGTGGTGTTTCCACTGCCAGGGCAAGTGGCCATTGTAATCTTTCTTATGTGAACATGAAGGGTGCTAGAGACTTTGCCCTGGGGGTATCTTGTTATAATATGATATATAGGTGTATCATACCCAACTGCCTGGACCGTCCAACCGGCCAGGACGGCTTCCTGCCAGGTCCAGGAGCTGGGTTGTTGCCAGGCAGTGCCGGGGCGTAGAACCTAACCAACGCCATGCTATTCACGCAGAGGACTACAAGGGTAATCGTCCCAACATGTAAGCTATTCTAATACCCAATAACAGGTTTGGTTTCATCACGTTCCTGCGTACACTCTCATTACACGAGTCTCGTAGCGCTCGACAGCTCTCATAACACTAGCCGAGCACCATTCTTGCAGGCGTGNATAGATCACGTGCGATCTCTGATGGCTCAAGCTCTCTCAAAAGACCGAGCCCATTTTGCAGGGTGTGCGATTCCACCCTGAAGACAAGACCCCCAAGATTGTGCGCACCTCCAAATCTTGTGAAGGACGAGATCCCTGTGCGATCTCTTATTAGTCACAGCTCTCATCACCGAGCCGAGCCCCAATCTTGCAGGCTTGTGGCATTCCAACCGGAAGTACCCCCAAGATGTGTGCGTACTCAAATTGGAAGAACAGGGCCCATGGGCGAGGCGGAGCGCGGGCGGCAGGAGGCTCGACCGACCAAGACGGCGCCGCCCCGGCCGGCGCCGCGCGCGAAAAGAAAAAAAAAGGAGAAGAAAAAAAAAAAAGAAAAAAAGAAAAAAAAAAAAAAACCGTAAACACCAAAAAAAAAACGAACCCCCCCCCCCCCACCACCCCCCCCCCAACCCCCCCCCCTACCCCCCCCCCCCCCCCCCCCCCCCCTTCCCTGGATTTTCCCCCTCCTGCCCGCTGGATTTGCCCCCCCCCCCCCCCCCCTCCCGCTGGATTTGCCCCGCTTCATTTGTCCGCTGGATCCACCCCCCGCGGACGCGCCAACTGGATTCTTGTGGTGTGTCACGCGGATATAACTATTAGATTCCCCAATCGGACAATCGGACAACACGTTTTCCTCATACACCACAATCCTGCTGGACTTCTGAGACTAACTGGCCGTCATCCGTCCATGTGGATTCCTCACAAGACACAGCTGGGGACCTACATTTGGAAGCATCACCCTTCTGATTTGACTATTCCTGCTAAATTTCGATTTGTAGATAAGTCGAAGGCCACCTGCCACAACTGTGGTGGTGTCGGTCACTTCAAAAGCAAATGTACTAGTGATCCTCGACCACGAGCCATCTCCTCACTTGCTAGATATCGGGTTTTAGATATGTCGAAAACCACTTGGTGCGGTCGTAGGTCACCTGATTCCGCCCGTTCTACAGCACGCACACCCGTCCTGCCTTGCAACTTCCCACACCCGCGCAGGTTACCTCTGTACCTGCGCTGGTCTCCCCTGTCTCTCATGCTGCTGCTGACTTGCACCTCCCCACACACGCGCAGGTTACCTCTGTACCTGCGCTGGTCTCCCCTGTCTCTCATGCTGCTGCTGACTTGCACCTCCCCACACACGCGCAGGTTACCTCTGTACCTGCGCTGGTCTCCCCTATCTCCCATGCTGCTGCTGTCTTGCATCTCCCCACACCCGCGCAGGTTACCTCTGTCCCTGCGCTAGTCTCCCCTATCACTCATGCTGCTGCTGACTTGCACCTCCCCACACCCACGCAGGATACCATTGTACCTGCGCTGCCCCCCCCTGCAGTACATGCATTCTCCCTCATCCCTAGCATCATTCTGCCTAGGCGCAGTGCCCCCACACTAGCACTTCTCATCAACCCGCGTTGCCGATGCCACAGGACCCACCGCCTGCGACGCATTGGTATTGGTTGATGACCTCGGTAATTTTGGGGTAAAGGGGGGGTATTTTGCATTCTGCACCTTGGCGCCTGGCTCACTTATGATTCGGTTGCTTGACTTTTTTTTTTTTTTTTTTTTTTTACAAAGGGGGGAACCAGGAAAAGGCGCAACTGATAAAACCTAGCCCTTTGTGACCAAGGAGAAAAGACCGAAGAAAAAGACAAGAACGGCTAAGGGACAGCTAAGGGACGGACACCACCTGGGCGACGTAAGGGACAAAGGAGGACGGGAACAGAAGACAAACAAACCAGAGAGGCAAGGAAGAAGCCAAAAACAGGAAGCCCAAGAGAAGGGGCTAGGACTACTAAGAAAAAAGACCTACGAAGGGGGGGGCCATAACATTGCAACCTCTAACCGCCTCACCCCTCTATGCACCCTAGGGAATTGCTAGCGATATCTACGTTCCTGCTCCCTAGGGCTCATTCCTGATGGCGATGTACTGCCCTAGTACCTTCCTCGAGGGCCCTGCCCTTTCATCTTGCACATCAAACCACCTCTTCTGGTCGCGCATTATTCTCTGCTCCTTTCCACACCCCGCCCCCACCTGCTGTACCTCCCAGTTCCTTTCCTTATAATTATTGCGTTACGCTCAAAGATGTCCAGACATTCCGTCGCTGCGACTTCCGTCACTGTGACTTCCGGTAAACCACCTGGAGCCGAGCCGATTACCTTTCTGACAAGTTCTAAAGCCATACTTCGCATTACCTTAGCTTTTGTGAGAAGGGAAATCTGGGACAAAACTGGGACAACCTGCCCTTGAGATTTCTCGTGGGGTACTGATAGGACATGGAGGGAATGGTACATGAATGACTTGCATGAATGTATGCATTGCCCCATGTACCCACTCATGCATGATGTCAAGATCAACACATGCACTAAGGTGCAGATCTGTGTGTTCATTACTCATGGGGACTGATAGAACATGGGGGGAATGGTCCATGAGTAACTTGCATGAATGTATGTACTGCCCCATGTACCTTCTCATGCATGATGTCAAGATCTTATAACCTGATCTGATGAGCAGATTATGACGTGCATGATTGATGCACTGATCTGCATGATGTACATATTTGCTGATCTGTATGTACATTTGACATGCATTGATCAATCACAATGTATGTACATGCTGTGCAGAAAATGAGCAGATCTTTATGACTCACATGCACTTCATCACTACATTTTCAGCGTCATTCTCAACGCCATGCATAAATTGACTGTAAGGACAGAATGGGAGAATACATACTGATCTGCATCAGGATCTGTATGACTTGTAGTACCACTGATTGTATGTGCACTTGACATGCTCTGATTAAATTGTATGAGCACTTATGTACTTACACATGTACAGCTGTCCGTCCGAGCACCACGATCTGTATGATGCTACCTTTCTCTGCGTTTAGTGTGCATGCATCGATGTTGTTATATATGCACTGATGTACTGATGTACATATGTACATGCACTGATGCCCATACACTGACGTATGTGCACAGATGTACTTGCACTATCGTACATACAATGTAATTGTCTAGTCCCTACCGCCTTACAATCATAGTCCCAGCATTTGTGACGACTTAGCAATGAACACTCTAGGATTTAATTCTTGTTCTGCCCCATGTACTGCCACATGTAGTAGACTTTAACATGTAATGTAATGTAATGTAATGTACTGACCCACGTGCAGTTCAAGTTTCTACCCGTTAGATGTCTTCATGCTGACAACAAGATGCCTGCTTGATTCTAATTTAGTTTTTCAATACTGAGCCTTCACTCCCAAATTATGGGGGGACTAGCACAGACATCTTGTCTACTAAGACTCCTTAGGAATAAATCCTGTACTGCTCCATGTACAGCCTCCAAGATTACCATTCTCTGCCCTCGTGAACATTGGTACCTCTTGCTCTCTCTTTTCTGCTGACCATGATTGATTATAGCCCCTAGAGTACTAGGAATGGGGTAAATAGTTATGCCAACCACATGCATCATCCGACCCTCCCCGTGCGATACCCACAGGAGCATACTTCATGGTTCGCTTTTGACCTGTGCTTTTGATATGCGCCTAGTTATGCGCACACCTTCGTACTTGACGTGATATGATTTGCATGTATATGCATATACCATGCATTACTTGCTCTCATGTGACTCAGCACCAGGGCTATTAGTCTGGTTTGATACCATTTAGAGTTTAACATTCAGAAAAGTTCCAATGTCCACAATTTTTTGTGGAATTGCGACAGGTGCCACTCCTTCCAATTGTATAATTTAAGATAAGACATGAGTGACTCTGTCCAGCCGAGCCTACATGAGGAGCTGATGACAACATGGAGCTGCCTTTCCTTTAGTTTGTTACTTTAGGAATTAGATTTGAGTAGGGTTTCTTATTCCTTTGCTTTCCTTAGGAACCGTACCTTGCCCAAACAAATTTGTTTGGGCGAGGCTCTGTGTTACATATACAGACCAATCTAATGATTGCCTGTATCCTGAAGGGTTTTTGAAACTTTCCTCTTCAGGTAGTACCCTTGTGGCTAATATTAATTTCTTTTGTCCTAGATTGGATTTCTATAGACTTCCCCTACCTTGTTTTAAATCCTGGTAATTTTTGGTTTTAATCCCAGAATACCCAGGATTGGGGGGAATGTTATGATATGATATGTAGGTGTATCATACCCAACTGCCTGGACCGGACAACCGGCCAGGACGGCTTCTTGCCAGGTCCAGGAGCTGGGTTGCTGCCAGGCAGTGCCGGGGCATAGAACCTTACCTACGCCCTGCTATACACGCAGACGACTACAAGGGTAATCGACGCAACATGTAATGCTATTCTAATACCCAATAACAGGAACCAGGAAAGGGAACATCTGATAAAACCTAGCCCTATGTGACCAAGGAAGAAAAACCAAAGAAGAAGACTAGAAGACATGGACCAAAAGTCCGCTAAGACAAAAGATCCAAGACAAAAGACGAAATGACTAGGGGACAAAAGAACGAGGGACACAAACTAATTACTAGGAGGACAAAGGACATAGGGCCTTCCGAGCACCACCCCCACCTCCAAGCAACACTGTTCCTCCCCAACCAATAAAACACCACTGTAACCTCCAAGAGCAACACAGAAAAAGAAGGAAAGGCATGCACCCGAAGGTCTTGCTGATCTAAGATTAAAACACTGCAGGGCATCACTCCTGTAACAGGCCAGTGCATCAGGGCATCACTCCTTTAGCAAACCAGCACATCCTCTCAGCAGCCTAGTAACATGTTGCTAGGTCACCCATGCAGATCAGCAAGCTCTGCAAAGGCGACCAGAGCGCGGCATGCAACAAAAAACAGGAAAGGGCCCAAGCTAACACTAACAAGGTAACTATAAATCTAAAGAAGCGAATCAAACTCCTTAGAAAACGTCGTGGACGGTGAAAGGGTAGAACCCCCACAAGATCCACTGACCAGCAAGAAAACCTTAAAGGCGCACTAAAGCAGCTGGCACTTTAAAGCACATAAACCGGTAGCCTGTGCATCAGGGCATCAATCCATTAGCATTTCAGCGCAGTCTATCAGCAGCCTAGTATCATGCCACTAGGTCGCCGATGCAAATCAGCAAGCTCTGCAAAGACAACCAAACGCGGCATGTCTACGGTTCAAAGGTAGCGGTAACAAGGTAACAAAAACTATGTAGCTCCTAAGTAAGCCTCCTGAACCTGCAGACGCAAGATACAACACGGTACAGGGCATCACTCCTATAACAGTCCAGTGCATCAGGGCATCACTCCATCAGCAGACCGGCGTGCCAGCTCAGCTGTCAAGTAGCATGCCACTTCTTCTCCAATGCAGACCAGCAAGCTCTGTAAGGAAGAAGACCAAAGCAGGGCATGCTACTGATAAACAGGTCCAGGAAAAAGCAAACAAAAACAGTCTTCAGGGCAGGAGCAGCAGATCCACCCCCAAAAACTACTATCCAGCCCTCTAGGGCAGCAAAATGCTAAGACAAACTGTATCGCTATGGTTTCCAACCAATGTCACACTCCAGGATCAGCAAGTCTCTAATTAGAGAACAAGAAGATGCTGACCAACGCAGACCTTCAAAAGGAGACCTGCTGACTGAGAATTCAAGAAAGAGGGAATGAGTCTCAACAGCACAACACCTGTCTAAGGCCAAAAAACACTAAAAAGTCGAGCAAAAAAAGGACCTCCAGCTCCAATTGTCGCCTTAAAGCTTCGTCTACTAGGTATCTCAGCAGCTGACATGAAGGAGCAGGGATGAGAGGGAGGAGATGGAGGATTCTGAGAGGAAGGAGGAAGTGGGTGGGGCTCGGAAGAAGGGAATCAGGAGAGAGCTGCTTCTGAAGTACAAAGAATGGGGGTCGGGTGGTCCGGAATTAACTTGAAGAGAATAGCCTGCCCCCCTCCAGTAGGCTGACCTCTTATGCTGACCTCTGGAGGGGGCAGAGTAGCGGATTAGACCGCATGAGCGTCTGTAAACTCAAATGGGGCACTGTGCAGCTCCCATAGCCGCGAAATTGCAGTCGCTCCAGCCGAATTGGCCGAAGCAGCTTCGCAGCAAAGTTATAAGGCGGCCAGAGAGCAGACATTGCTAGCGCAAAAAAAGGACCTCCAGCTCCAATTGTCGCCTTAAAGCTTCGTCTACTAGGTATCTCAGCAGCTGACATGAAGGAGCAGGGATGAGAGGGAGGAGATGGAGGATTCTGAGAGGAAGGAGGAAGTGGGTGGGGCTCGGAAGAAGGGAATCAGGAGAGAGCTGCTTCTGAAGTACTAAGGATGGGGGTCGGGTGGTCCCAAATTAACTTGAAGAGAATAGCCTGCCCCCCTCCAGTAGGCTGACCTCTTATGCTGACCTCTGGAGGGGGCAGAGTAGCGGATTAGACCGCCTGAGCGTCTGTAACACTCAAATGGGGCACTGAGCAGCTCCCATAGCCGCGAAATTGCAGTCGCTCCAGCCGAATTGGCCGAAGCAGCTTCGCAACAAAGTTATAAGGCGGCCAGAGAGCAGACATTGCTAGCGCAAAAAAAGGACCTCCAGCTCCAATTGTCGCCTTAAAGCTTCGTCTACTAGGTATCTCAGCAGCTGACATGAAGGAGCAGGGATGAGAGGGAGGAGATGGAGGATTCTGAGAGGAAGGAGGAAGTGGGTGGGGCTCGGAAGAAGGGAATCAGGAGAGAGCTGCTTCTGAAGTACTAAGGATGGGGGTCGGGTGGTCCCAAATTAACTTGAAGAGAATAGCCTGCCCCCCTCCAGTAGGCTGACCTCTTATGCTGACCTCTGGAGGGGGCAGAGTAGCGGATTAGACCGCATGAGCGTTTGTAACACTCAGATGGGGCACTGAGCAGCTCCCATAGCCGCGAAATTGCAGTCGCTCCAGCCGAATTGGCCGAAGCAGCTTCGCAGCAAAGTTATAAGGCGGCCGGAGAGCAGACATTGCTAGCGCAAAATAAGGACCTCCAGCTCCAATTGTCGCCTTAAAGCTTCGTCTACTAGGTATCTCAGCAGCTGACATGAAGGAGCAGGGATGAGAGGGATGAGATGGAGGATTCTGAGAGGAAGGAGGAAGTGGGTGGGGCTCGGAAGCCATGGAGCTGCTGCACGTGAGATGCTATGGGGCATGTGCTGGTAGGCTGCAGCCATGCAAAGGACAGTGTCTGCACCGAACGGCACGCCCAGAAATCTGTGAGGTGTGTCTTGGGACAAAAAGACGAATGCAAATGCAAACAAAACAAATGCAAACGCAAACAAATGCAAATGCAAATGCAAATGCAAATGCAAATGCAAATACAAATGCAAATGCAAATGCAAATGCAAATGCAAACAAAAACAAATGCAAACAAACCTGAGAGGCAAGGACGAGCCCAAAACAGGAAGCCCAAGAGAAGGGGCTAGGACTACTAAGAAAAAAGACCTATGAAGGGGGGGGGATCAAGGTCCAGATCTGAGCTAAGATCCAGATCAAGATCTAGATCTTGATACTGTCTCTGTCTTCATTCCCGTTGTACACGCCCAGACGAGTCTTATAGGTTTTCGCTTTGCTTCCAGTTGTCTTTCTTCTTTCCTGGTTGCCTCCCTGCTTTTGGCTTGTTTTTGCAGTTTCTCCCTTAGTTTGCTTCCCCTAGTTCAGTTTCCACCCTTAGTTGCCTCCTTAGTTTCCTCCTCAGTTGCCTCCTTAGTCCCCCCCCCCCCCACCCCCCCTCCCCCCCTTTTTTCTCTTAGTTTCTCGCATAGTTTTCCTTTTAGTCCTCCTTAGTATGCATCTCCTCTTTCAGTCTTCTGATCCGGTGACTGTTAGAGGTTGCAATGTTATGGCTCCCCCCTTCGTAGGTCTTTTTTCTTAGTAGTCCTAGCCCCTTCTCTTGGGCTTCCTGTTTTTGGCTTCTTCCTTGCCTCTCTGGTTTGTTTGTCTTCTGTTCCCGTCCTCCTTTGTCCCTTACGTCGCCCAGGTGGTGTCCGTCCCTTAGCTGTCCCTTAGCCGTTCTTGTCTTTGTCTTTGGCCTTTTCTCCTTGGTCACAAAGGGCAAGGTTTTATCAGTTGCGCCTTTACCTGGTTCCCCCCTTTGTAAAAAAAAAAAAAAAAAAGGGTCTAGATCAGGGTCTAGAGCTGGGGCTTGGGCTAGGTCTGGGTCAGGGTCTAGAGCAGGGTCTAGATCCGGGGAATGGGCTGGATCTGGGTCAAGGTCTAGATCAAGGTCCAGATCTAGGGCTTGGGCCAGGGTTTTTCTTTTCGTTTTGAGCCCCCCCCCCTCCTATAGCTATACTGGTTCCGGAGCCATCTGGACCTGGTAGATTCCTAGCTATTTATCGCTATTTCCATTTGGCCTCATTTTGGTGTAAGTGGGTGTGTGTGTGGGGAGGTGGGTGGGGGGGGGGGTCAGGGCCCGGGGTCAGGGTTGAACCGACGGCTGGACCTCCTCGGCTCCTCCCCACGTTTCCTGTCAGGTTTGCCCGAAGTGAGAATGCAAGGGGAAACAGCAACGGGGGAGCATGTTGGGCGCAGCATCTCGCGAGCGGGCCCCCCCACCCACTCATCAACCCAACAGTAGGTCGGCTCCTACAAAACAAGCACATCGCAGCAGGAATAAATGCGATGCCCATCAGCTATGCCCGCGCTCGACTGAAAGGGTTGGAGGAAACAGGTGGGAGCAGCTGTCATGACGTACAAAATTGTCAGGCGTTAATGCCGACAGCGAGCAGAAGGGAACGCATCCTCGCCCAGTGCAAAGCATTGGCTGACATTGGCTCGCCCAGTCAGAGCTTTATGTATGTTGCGAGTGAAAAAATTGGCGTCAAGCATTCAATTCAACTGCAGCAGTTGTAAGAGTCGTGGAGGAAAAGCTTCAGAATGAGCGCTCATAAGCGACTGATGTTTGGCCAAGACTATGATTTCCGGGATGGACAAGCAGTCAGCGGGCGAGGAAGAATGATATCGCAGGAGGAGGAGAAGAGATTGGGCCTCAACGGATTTGTTTGGCCACGACCGTGTTTAGGGGGAGCAAGTACACTGACCATCCGAGTGGATACGGATGTGTTATAATGGGCGTTCCTGATTCCGAACGGATTTTTTATTTTACAGAAATCTTACGATAAATATTGTGAGATCGTTTTCGCAAATTAATTGATTTTGCTTTTTTGGTGTATTTTACGAAAATATCTTACAATTTATTTTGTAAGATCGTTTTCGCAAATTAATTGATTTTGCTTTTTTGGTGTATTTTCCGAAAATATCTTACAATTTATTTTGTAAGATTGTTTTGTTGTATTCAGAAGAAAGAGACTATTCCCTTCAATTTCAATTGTAGCATTGATTTGCTCGTTTGGAGGGAGAGAAATTTCCTTCGAAGTATTCCAATACAAAATCAATTGTACAGGACAGTCAAGAGGAAGGTGAAAGCTGTTTACAAAGTCTTGAACGCATTGCTCATAATTATTTATCTCACAACTCAACAGTTCGAAAGTACGACTTAGTACTTATGACTCCGAAATCTGTACTTATGTGTACCTCACTTATGTATAACTCACAACTCAGAACTTATATGTACCTTATACAAGTCAGAACTAATAACTCCTAACTCAGGACTTATTATTCATAATTTCATACCTCATAGCCTCATTATGTACATAACACAAATTTATATCCTTAAATCTGCAAACTGCCATCCTAGAATCCTGAAATCACTCAAAATGTGTGTTGGATAAGGCAAACTAGTACACTCGTGCAAACTTGTGCACGGTGCTAATGTTGCACTGCTGCCAACAAGTCCATTGGTGATAACTTCTGCACTTGGTGCTGACAGGTCATATGCTAACTGACGCCATGGTGCTACCTGACACAATACTGTCTACTCTAGATTGGCTGTGGGAACAGGCTATCACGTTGTAGAAAGAGGGCCAATGCTAACTTGTTGGGTAACAACAGCGCCTGTACAATCGCTGCACTAGAATCTCCTCCTCCATGCCCCCATCCCCATCTTCCTCCTCCTCCATCTCCTCCTCCTTAGCAATGTCTACATTGTCTTCATCCGATTGCACAGCCTCTGCCTTGGTGCTTCTCAATGGATTGGCAGCTTGACCCCTTTGCATGACTCCTTGCTGTGCATTGATTGCCATGCCCAGCACCTTCTCTGGCAGCTTGACCCCTTTGCATGACCTGGCAGCTTGACCCCTTTGCATGACCCCTTGATGTGCATTGATTGACCCCCCTTGCCGGGCCCCCCCTTGCTGCGCATGCATGAAAGACTGTTTTGATAAGTCGGAAAGGGTTTGCTTCATGCCTTGCGCTTTCACCTCTTTTCAAGCCTTGCGCTTTCACCTCCTTTCATGCCTTGCGCAAATTGCCTTTCGCATCCTGCATTGCTTTGCTGCGCATCTACATTAGCACCGGGTGGCCCTGCATGGTCCCGAGTTGCACCTAATTCTCGCACCCTTTGCGCAATGCATTTCACTGCTATGGGAATTCACTTCAGCTCTGTTCTCATGATCTGCTGCTTTGCCTTTCGCTTTCTGCATCGCCTTGCTGCGAATCTGCATTAGCACCGGGTGGTTGTGAATAACCCCCGAGTTGCACCTAATTCTCGCACCCTTTGCGCAATGCATTTCACTGTCACTGTCCTGCCTAGCACCTTCTCTGGTGGATGCTGGGCAGATAGCCAGGAGCACTGGCGCTCGGAGCACTGGATAGGTCTGCCTACCTGCATGGCGGTTACCCGCCTGCACCTGCCAGACCAGACCAGGACACGCGCCGGGCCAGCACCTGCGCCGGAGTACTGGCGAACAGCTCTGCACCCGCCTGCACCTTCCTGAGGCCTGCCTACCTGCATGATGGTTACCCGCCTGCACCTGCGTCAGAGTAATGGCGGACAGTACTGCATACCCATATGGCATGCATCCTTAGCTACCGTTCCAAGATTTCCATAGCGTCTGGTTTGGTTATGAATTGCATTGTAGTGGTAGACTGCAATTGTACCCCAGACTTAGCTGCCTTGTGCCTGTGTTGACCAAGTTACTGCTTGCCAACAGGTTGCCTTGTTTATTGGTTAATCTTTGCCGGGAGTGTGGTTGGGTGTTTATGTTGTGATTGGTACTTTACATGACACTGACATATGGATCATGTACACCTGCAGTTCTTCTATTTTACTGTGTTCTTGCCCACCTCGGCCACCTACCTATTTACTAGGTTTGTTTTAGTGGCCCAGTACTGCAATAGGTAAAGCAAAGATGTGAAGTTGAGGCCTGCTTGACTTGCATAGCATGACTGATGAAATGTCATAGCCCAGAAGAATTTAGCCCTTTTGCCTGTTCCGTCTAGGCATTCGGTGGATCAAGTTTTCTTTGACTGGTTTTAGGATTGATTTTTTTATGATCGGGAGGACTGTGTGTATTCCGAGTTTGGTTTTCTCAATCATTCGCTCTTTGGGTTTGACAATGCTCCCGATTATGATCGGGAGGACTGTGGGTATTCTGAGTTTGGTTTTTCTCAATCATTCGCTCGTTGGGTTTGACAATGCTCCCGATTATGATCAAGAGGACTGTGGGTATTCTGAGTTTGGTTTTTCTCAATCATTCGTTCGTTGGGTTTGACAATGCTCCCGATTATGATAGGGAGGACTATGGGTATGCCAAGTAAACAAAAAAACAAAAACAAAAAAAATGCCGAGTACATGTTTTCTGAATCATTCGCTCGTTAGGTTTGTCAGTGCTCCCGATTATGATCGGGAGGACTGTGTGTATTCCGAATTTGGTTTTCTCAATCATTCGCTCGTTGGGTTTGTCAATGCTCCCGATTATGATCGGGAGGACTGTGGGTATTCTGAGTTTGGTTTTTCTCAATCATTCGTTCGTTGGGTTTGTCCATGCTCCCGATTATGATCAAGAGGACTGTGGGTATTCTGAGTTTGGTTTTTCTCAATCATTCGTTCGTTGGGTTTGACAATGCTCCCGATTATGATAGGGAGGACTATGGGTATGCCAAGTAAACAAAAAAACAAAACAAAAAAATGCCGAGTACATGTTTTCTGTATCATTAGCTCGTTAGGTTTGTCAGTGCTCCCGATTATGATCGGGAGGACTGTGTGTATTCCGAATTTGGTTTTCTCAATCATTCGCTTGTTGGGTTTGTCAATGCTCCCGATTATGATAGGGAGGACTGTGGGTATTCTGAGTTTGGTTTTTCTCAATCATTCGCTCGTTGGGTTTGTCCATGCTCCTGATTATGATCGGGAGGACTGTGGGTATTCTGAGTTTGGTTTTTCTCAATCATTCGCTCGTTGGGTTTGACAATGCTCCCGATCATAATCGGGAGGACTGTGGGTATTCTTAGCTTGGTTTTTCTCAATCATTCGTTCGTTGGGTTTGACAATGCTCCCGATTATGATCGGGAGGACTATGGGTATGCCGAGTACAAAAACAAAAACAAAAAAAAACAAAAACAAATGCCGTGTACATGTTTTCTGAATCATTCGCTCGTTGGGTTTCACAATGCTCCCGATTATGATCGGGAGGACTGTGGGTATTCTGAGTTTGGTTATTCTCAATCATTCGCTCGTTGGGTTTGACAATGCTCCCGATTATGATCGGGAGGACTATGAGTATGCCAAGTAAAAAAAAATAAAAAAAAAATGCCGAGTACATGTTTTCTGAATCATTCGCTCGTTGGGTTTGTCAGTGCTCCCGATTATGATCGGGAGGACTGTGTGTATTCCGAATTTGGTTTTCTCAATCATTCGCTCGTTGGGTTTGACAATGCTCCCGATTATGATCGGGAGGACTGTGTGTATTCCGAATTTGGTTTTCTCAATCATTCGCTCGTTGGGTTTGTCAATGCTCCCGATTATGATCGGGAGGACTCTGTGTATTCCGAAATTGGTTTTCTCAATCATTCGCTCGTTGGGCTTGACAATGCTCTCGATTATGATCGGGAGGACTGTGGGTATTCTGAGTTTGGTTATTCTCAATCATTCGCTCGTTGGGTTTGACTATGCTCCCGATTATGATCGGAAGGGCTATGGGTATGCCGAGTACAAAAAAGAAAAAAAAAATGCCGATTACATGTTTTCTGAATCATTCGCTCGTTGGGTTTGTCAGTGCTCCCGATTATGATCAGGAGGACTGTGTGTATTCCGAATTTGGTTTTCTCAATCATTCGCTCGTTGGGTTTGTCAATGCTCCCGATTATGATCGGGAGGACTGTGGGTATTCTGAGCTTGGTTTTTCTCAATTATTCGTTCGTTGGGTTTGACAATGCTCCCGATTATGATCGGGAGGACTATGGGTATGCCGAGTACATGTTTTCTGAATCATTCGCTCGTTGGGTTTGTCAGTGCTCCCGATTATGATCGGGAGGACTGTGTGTATTCCGAGTTTTGTTTTCTCAATCATTCGCTCGTTGGGTTTGTCAATGCTCCCGATTATGATCGGGAGGACTGTGTATATTCCGAATTTGGTTTTCTCAATCATTCGGTCGTTGGGTTTGACAATGCTCCCGATTATGATCGGGAGGACTATTGGTATTCTGAGTTTGGTTTTTCTCTATATCTGAATCTGATTTTGAATCTGAATCTGAATCATTTGCTTTACCAACCTATTTGTCTTCCGCAGGGTCTACAATGACAGTACCGTGGAAGTAAAACTCCAATCGGACCGGAAGGATTTGGGATGCGGCGTCATGGACGAATGGACCAAGGAGCGCCAGGTGCCAATGAACATCGAAGTCGTTGTTGGTGGACCAGACTTCTATGTTACGGCTACGCACGCTCACTGGTTGAGGTTTCGCGGCGAATGCAGGCATATGTGCGGAGCATTCTGGTCGACACTCACTCTTGCGGAAGTCAAGACAGCCCAGTTGCTTGAAGTCACTAGCATTCGGAGGCCCATGTCAGGAGCTGGGCTATAAGGAGATAACAATTTGAATACGATGACCTTACAAAGTTGTCGGCGATCTGTCCTCTTCGTTGATTGTAGGAAGCTGACCTCGTGGCGCCTTTCCTGACTTCTTCGCGGAGGCCGTAGGAAATGTAAAGAGTGCAGAAGTTACGCAATATCCTATCGAAATTGAAAGCGGCAAGTGCGGTCAGCACACAATGGTTGTTTCGAACGGTGTACATCCCACCGCGTACGTAACATTCGAAATGTACCTGTCAGATTTGAAAATTTAACCTGAGCCACGGTGCAGCAGTACAGTCCGTTCGATTGCTCTCATACCGGCGTCAGGTAAAGGCCCTTTTGGTGTACATCGAGGTGACGTCCTCCTGTCGCTAGGACCAATCTCCTCGAAATCGCTCCTGAGCTTTCCTTCGCATGTCTCAACCCACGCCCTAGTTTCCTCAAGCTCTTTGTCGGCGATAAATTCGCCCTCGCCGACCCTGACAGGCTTGCTGCGCATTGTCAACCTCCAACCCAAGAGCCTGAATGTGAACTGGTATCCATGATAGGGCTCCTAACATGGGCCTCCAAATGCTAGTGACTTCAAGCAACTGGGCTGTCTTGACTTCCGCAAGGGTGAGTGTCGACCAGAATGCATCTGCTCCGCACATATGCCTGCATTCGCCGCGAAACCTCAACCAGTGAGCGTGCGTAGCCGTAACATAGAAGTCTGGTCCACCAACAACGACTTCGATGTTCATTGGCACTTGGCGCTCCTTGGTCCATTCGTCCATGACGCCGCATCCCAAATCCTTCCCGTCCGATTGGAGTTTTACTTCCACGGTATTGTCATTGTAGACCCTGCGGAAGACAAATAGGTTGGTAAAGCAAATGATTCAGATTCAGATTCAAAATCAGATTCAGATTTAGAGAAAAACCAAACTCAGAATACCCATAGTCCTCCCGATCATAATCGGGAGCATTGTCAAACCCAACAAGCGAATGATTGAGAAAACCAAATTCGGAATATACACAGTCCTCCCGATCATAATCGGAAGCACTGACAAACCCAACGAGCGAATGATTCAGAAAACATGTACTCGGCATTTTTTTTTTTTTTTTTGTACTCGGCATACTGATAGTCCTCCCGATCATAATCGGGAGCATTGTCAAACCCAACGAACGAATGATTGAGAATAACCAAACTCAGAATACCCACAGACCTCCCGATCATAATCGGGAGCACTGACAAACCCAACGAGGGAATGATTCAGAAAACATGTTCTCGCCCTTTTTTTTTTTTTTTTTTGTACTCGGCATACCCATAGTCCTCCCGATCATAATTGGGAGCATTGTCAAACCCAACGAACGAATGATTGAGAAAAACCAAACTCAGAATACCCACAGTCCTCTTGATCATAATCGGGAGCATTGTCAATCCCAACGAGCGAATGATTCAGAAAACATGTACTCGGCATTTTTTTTTTTTTTTTTTTTTTTTTTAGTACTCGGCATACCCATAGTCCTCCCGATCATAATCGGGAGCATTGTCAAACCCAACAAACGAATGATTGAGAAAAACAAAGCTCAGAATACACACAGTCCTCCCGATCATAATCGGGAGCATTGTCAAACCCAACGAGCGAATGATTGAGAAAACCAAATTCGGAATACACAGAGTCCTCCCGATCATAATCGGGAGCATTGACAAACCCAACGAGCGAATGATTGAGAAAACCAAATTCGGAATACACACAGTCCTCCCGATCATAATCGGGAGCACTGACAAACCCAACGAGCGAATGATTCAGAAAACATGTACTCGGCATATTTTTTTTTTTTTTTTTTTTTGTACTCGGCATACCCATAGTCTTCCCTATCATAATCGGGAGCATTGTCAAACCCAACGAACGAATGATTGAGAAAAACCAAGCTCAGAATACCCACAGTCCTCCCGATCATAATCGGGAGCATTGACAAACCCAACGAGCGAATGATTGAGAAAACCAAATTCGGAATACACAGAGTCCTCCCGATCATAATCGGGAGCATTGTCAAACCCAACGAGCGAATGATTGAGAAAACCAAATTCGGAATACACAGAGTCCTCCCGATCATAATCGGGAGCACTGACAAACCCAACGAGCGAATGATTCAGAAATCATGTACTCGGCAATTTTTTTTTGTTTGTTTTGTACTCGGCATATCCATAGTCCTCCCTATCATAATCGGGTGCATTGTCAAACCCAACGAACGAATGATTGAGAAAAACCAAACTCAGAATACCCACAGTCCTCTTGATAAATAATCGGGAGCATTGTCAAACCCAATGAGCGAATGATTGAGAAAACCAAACTCGGAATACACACAGTCCTCCCGATCATAATCGGGAGCATTGACAAACCAACGACCCTATTCGCTTGAAGTCACCTACTACACTGCTAGCTGCCAGGCAGATGCCTGGTCACCAGCTGCTAGAGTGGGTGTCGGACCTAAGCCCAGCACCGTTACTGATACAGCTATAGGCTGTATCATTACATTCCCCCCAATCCCTGGTATTCTGGTACCCAGAATTCCTGGGATTCCACAACACAAGTCATAAGGAGTAAGCCAGACAAATATTTCCGTGGAATAGAAAAGTAGGGGGAAAGCAATCCTAAAACCAGTCAAGGCGTAGGTATGACATCCGTGAAAAACTGTCTGAACAGTATCCGAAGCTCTTCTTGCACGCATCCGCTGATGCAATGGACAACAAGAAGGCTAATCTTCCTCAGTCACGCCACTTCTCACATACAAAGAAGACTGCAGGAGGTGAACTTCTAAAGACACACATCATGTGTGAGTACAAATACAGCGCATGTAGGACATGTCCTCCCGATCATAATCGGGAGCATACACAGTATTTAAAACTTGAAATGATTCCTTAACAAAATAATGCTAATATTCTGACTTCATGTTTCCTTCTATGTTAACTCAGGATTATTCTCCCAGGGAAGAGGCTTCATTGGTTATTGGGCTTTGCCATTCTACTCGCAGTCCATCAATCTGACTATATCATGCTTCCAACATTTCTTCAACCGGGTCCTTGAAGAAGAGGGGCAGCTTCCACCGTATTGCTTCTTGCAAATGGACAACGCGGCAAAGGACAACAAGAACGCTTTCATGTTCGCATACTTGTCCTTGTTGGTTGAGATGAACTGGTTTGAGGAAGTGTACGTCCATTTCCTCCCTCCCGGACACACACATAGCAATCTTGACCAAAAGTACTCTGTGATCTCGCAAGGGTTAAAGAACATGGAAGTGTACACCCTGGACCATCTGATGGGCATTGTTGGTAACTTATTCAAGAGAATGGGCCCTTACACAAGGCAAGACGTCGTGACCTCTATAGGGGACTTCTCCGCTGTCCTCCTAGACAACGTTTACAAGTTGTTCGGTCATGGCACTAGCACCGTCAAAGGAGTTAATCGCCGTTTACACGCATTCAAGATAACGAAAGGTCCCAACGGGAGAGTCGGTAAAAAAACTTGATATACTGATATTTACAAATTAAATGCTACCGTGCGTGTATGTACTGTCTGCACAATGCTCCCGATTATGCTCGGGAGGAATATGGGTGTGCCATGTCCTCATTGATTTACATGTACAGTCTTCAATAGAAATTAAATGATACAAAGGAAGTTGTACCTAGGACCTAGGATGTATTATCCAAGGGATGCTCCCGAGTATAGTCGGGAGGAATATGAGTGTCCTAAATGATTCACTAATATACAATACATGTTTGCACACCAACAATTGCAGGGGTCTATTACAAGGAGTATGACGAGTCAGGATCTTGGAGAGGACAGTGGGACAATGACGCTGAACCTATTTACGTCCTCCAAGGCTTCCCACTGGTGGACACCAGAACAGTATTTAAGGAAGCCCCCGAGATCAAGATTGAAGAGCTCGAGAATATCGAGGCAAACTGGGCGGCTGTCTGGAAGACTATTCATAACGAGAAGCCCGGAGGTGACGTCCTTGCAGGCCACATGGCCGATGGTCCTGTACAAACCGCCGGTGACGACCGTGCACGACCCGTAGCTGATGTCCGTGTACGACACGCAGCGGAGGACCTTCTAGAACCAGAAGCCGATGACCAGCAGCAGATGGATGAACCAGCAGCCGATGGCCCATCCCATGCCCAGACCTTCAAACATATTGCCGAGAAGCTTCGTGAAACTTGGGAAGCCAGCAATAAGTGGTGGACTGATTTCTTCAACGTTGAGAAGAGTTATTGGAGCACTCAACCAGATGATGCTGTGACTGGGGAGTACCCGAAAGACCAACATTTTGTCGACTTCCCATCGGAGTTGTCAGCAACCAGTCGTGTTCTGACACAGTCTGAGAAATCAATGGCCAAGCGCTTGATAGCATCATTGGATGACTTGTCCATGGATGTGTCAGACCTTTTACCTGCAAGTAACGAGATTGCCAAGACTATGAAGGTCGCACACACTTTGGAGACTAATATGGAAAGGCCAGAGGAGGAGGATGTGTTGTACTTATATTCTTCACAAGGGACGAAGCCAGATAGAAGAATAGCCTACGAGCCCACTACTGATTTGGTTGTTGGTCATGTCGCTGTGGTCAAGGTACAAATGGATGACTCTAGCGGATTGAGAGGATGGGACGTGGTGGAGGTCAAATCACTACCAGTGAATGGAGAAGTGGAATGTGTGTATTTAAAGCCCTTGTACTCTGGGGCTCAGAAGTTGGTGTACACTGAAACACAATACCCAACTTGGCCAGAAGATTGGATGGACCACAAGCTTGTGCCTATTACCGTGGGGGTTAGGAGAAAAGCAACATGGATGGGCGATATTCCCATTGACGCATTTCAATTTAGCTGCGAACCCACCAAGGGTATGAAGATCCAGAGAAAGTACCACACAAGCATGCTCCTAGCTTGTCAATCCATTGAGAAGGACACCAGGGCAGAGGCTGTGCAATCGGATGGAGACAATGCAGACATTGCTGAGGAGGAGGAGATGGAGGAGGAGGAAGATGGGGATGGGGACATGGAGGAGGAGAAGGAGGAGGAAGAGGAGGACGAGGAGGGGGGGGGAGGAGGAGGAGTAAGATGTTTGACACATAGCCGTTTTTTACTAAATTAGGAAAATTAAATGAATTATACTTACGATTTTTATTGTAAGATGTAAAAGCTGAATTCTGCCTGCCGACTTATAACCGTCCGCTCTCCCTTTATTTCTTACAATTATAATTGTAAGACACGAATTGATGTTAACACCTTTTGTTACAAAATATGGCATTTCAACGTTGTAACATTCGCAATCTGTACGTTTCTCCGTCTTTCAAGCTCATTTTAAGCATATTTTGTCAAGATTGACTACAATCTTACGATTTTTATCGTAAGATTGCATTTGGAAAGCATCAAAAGACCCCCAAAAAGTGATTGTAAGATTGGAAATCCGTTCGGAAGCAGGAACGCCCATTTTATCCGATAAATGCCGGAATTTCACTGTAGGGACGGGTAGGGAAGCAAAACTGAATGGACGTCGAAGCGACCCCTCGCCTTTGGCCTGTTGTGTAACGGTCGTGTCAGGGTTTCTAGGTTCTAGTAGTAGCGGTTGGAAATTGGAATGTTCCAGGCTGGTGACTGCCCAGGCCAGGCCCCTGGATTCCCTGGCTGAGTCTGCTGGGCTGGCCAGATCTAGGTGCATCGCTCAAACCGCTTTCATCGCTAGGCCAATCTCGAAAGCGATGGGTTTCATCGCTAATAGCGACACATCGCTCAAAAGAAAAACCCTGGCTTGGGCTGGGTCAGGGTCTTGGTCTGGGTCTGAAATTGGGTCTGGGATTGTAGGGAGCGCTGGGGCCATGGGGATTGTCATTTCCATGGTGCGGGTATCAGGCTCCTGGTCAACAGGAGTGACCCCAATCATGGTGCAAAAGTTGGGAGGGTGGCCCATAAGCTTGGAAAGGAAGCCACTGTGAGAGAGCAATCTAGGCCACGCCACCAATCTTGACAGAAGGCGCCATTATCAAGGTGTGGAAGATCCGTCTCGGTGCGCATCCAGTCCCTGGCGATGGCTTGGTGAAGGTGGCCAAGGGCAAGGCAGATAGCCTTGTGGTGAAGGGGCTCAGAATGGTCCAGTCTTTTTTTTTTTTTTTACATAGGGAGGAACCAGGAAAGGTAACATCTGATAAAACCTAGCCCTATGTGACCGTCTGTCAGTCAGCCCGGGACGAACGGACCTGCCATATTGCGCCCTAGGTGGTTATATGCAGGAAGAACCGCAACCTTAGGGTAGAGGGAGGAGGGGGTGTACCGGGCCAAAGGGTTTTGTCGTCACCGAGGAGGAAGAAGGAGCAACGAGGAAGGCGCTGCTCACCAGTGAGGGTCTCCCAAGTGGAAAGGAGCCAGTCTTTTTTTTTTTTCTTTCTATGACAGGGGCAGAATCAGGGCATTCCAAGAAAGCGTGAGACATTGTGTCAACAGTGTGCAGCTGCAAGCAGTCTGGGCTGGAGCAGACTATGGAGGGGAGGCCGTCTTGGTTGACCCGTTGGAAGCGTCCTCGTACATGGGCAAGGAACGCGTTGCAGCCCAGGGTGCCATGAAGCAAGCTCCGGCAAGTGATGGTATAAGGACGGTGGAGAGTCTTGTCTGCGAGGCGTACCCACACCTGCAAAAAGCCTGCACGTAGAGGGAGGGAGACTTGAGGTTCGTCCTATCTTTGTGCAGTTCTCTCCGATGGGCCTGGGCGGGGGGGGGCGGACACATTGTAAGTCCACCCAAGTTTTTTTTTTTTTTTTTTACAAAGATGGGAACCAGAAAAAGGCGCAACTGAGAAAACCTAGCCCTTTGTGGCCAAGGAGAAAAAACAAAATAAAAAGAAAAGAACAGCTAAGGTACAGCTAAGGCACCACCTCGGGCGCGATATGGCAGGTCCGTTCGTCCCGAGCTGACAGACTGGACCATTCTGAGCCCCTTCACCACAAGGCTATCTGCCTTGCCCTTGGCTACCTTCACCAAGCCATCGCCAGGGACTGGATGCGCACCCAGACGGATCTTCCACACCTTGATAATGGCGCCTTCTGTCAAGATTGGTGGCGTGGCCTAGATCGCTCTCTCACAGTGGCTTCCTTTGCAAGCTTATGGGCCACCCCCCCGATCTTTTGCACCATGATTGGGGTCACTCCCGTTGACCAGGAGCCTGATACCCGCACCATGGAAATGACAATCCCCATGGCCCCAGCGCTCCCTACAATCCCAGACCCAATCCCAGACCCAGCCCAAGCCCTAGTTCTAGACCCTGATCTAGACCCTGACCCAGATACAGCCCATTACCCGGATCTAGACCTTGCTCTAGACCCTTACCCAGACCCAGCCCATTCCCGAGCTCTAGACCCTGATCTAGACCCTGACTTAGGTCCAGCCCCAGCCCCAGCTCTAGGCCCCGATCTTGACCCTGACCTAGATCGAGCCCAAGCCCAAGATCAAGACCCTGCCCAAGATCAGGATCAGGTTCCAGATTTGGACACAGCACACGACAACGTTCCAGATCTAGGGCTAGATCTGGACCAAGATCAAGGTCCAGATCTGCGCTAAGATCCAGATCAAGATCTAGATCTTGATACTGTCTCTGTCTTCATTCCTGTTGTACATGCCCAGACGAGTCTTTTAGGTTTTCGCTTTGCTTCCAGTTGTCTTTCTTCTTTTCTGGTTGCCTCCCTGCTTTTGGCTTGTTTTTGCAGTTTCTCCCTTAGTTTGCTTCCCCTAGTTCAGTTTCCACCCTTAGTTGCCTCATTAGTTTCCCCCTCAGTTGCCTCCTTAGTCCCCCCCCCCCCCCCCCCTCCCCCCCTTTTTTCTCTTAGTTTCTCGCATAGTTTTCCTTTTAGTCCTCCTTAGTTTGCATCTCCTCTTTCAGTCTTCTGATCCGGTGACGGTAAGAGGTTGCAATGTTATGGCCCCCCCTTCATAGGTCTTTTTTCTTAGTAGTCCTAGCCCCTTCTCTTGGGCTTCCTGTTTTTGGCTTCTTCCTTGCCTCTCTGGTTTGTTTGTCTTGTGTTCCCGTCCTCCTTTGTCCCTTACGTCGCCCAGGTGGTGTCCGTCCCTTAGCTGTCCCTTAGCCGTTCTTGTCTTTGTCTTTGGTCTTTTCTCCATGGTCAAAAAGGGCTATGTTTTATCAGTTGCGCCTTTTCCTGGTTCCCCCCTTTGTAAAAAAAAAAAAAAAATAATAAGGGACGGACACCACCTGGGCGACTTAAGGGTGAAAGGAGGACAGGAACAGAAGACAAACAAACCAGAGAGGCAAGGAAGAAGCCCAAAACAGGAAGCCTAAGAGAAGGGGATAGGACTACTAAGAAAAAAGACCTATGAAGGGGGGGGGAATGGAATAGGGGTGACAACGAGCGCTCTCTCTGTTGCTGAGGCAATCCATCGGGATTCAAGACCACGGAGGCCTCGCAGGTCAGTGTTAGTGCTAGGGTGAGTTGCCAAGGTGGAGGGGGGTAGAATGCTCCACAGCCTGGGCCAAGCAGCACGTTCCTCGGTATAACCTCGCACAAAATGGGGGGAACTGGGGCTTTGTTGCATGATATGTTGGTGAATAAGGGCCTGCCGTGCATGGCGCACAGAGAGTTCAAGAGGGTTCACCTCAGTATCATCATGGAGGTGGAGACCCCATGTTGTTGGGTCCAGTTGGAGGTACTCCCAAAAACTAACCAGCCATGGTTCCAAGAGCTCTTGCCTCTGGTGGGGGGGGAGGCCTTGCTGGATCAGCTGCTTCTCAAAGTCTGCACATAACCATGCTTCTTGAAGTTTTTTGCGTAGGGTGATGAGGGCAGCTTGGGGGTGTCCCTGGGGGGGAAGGGGAGGAAGGGTGAGAGGGTGTAACCGGCAAGAGGGCCAGACCTCCCAAAGACGGTCCTCTCCAGTTAGGGGATCTGACCCCTCTGCAAGGGGACCAGTAGGGGCCACAGCGGGAAAGAGCTTCCATTTGGGAGGTGGAAGTTCAGGAAGGAGGACAGCATCCCGCCAGGGGTCTGGCAGAGAGGAGAGGATGAAGTCAAGGTCTTGGACAGCAGCGGGAGGGAGGTGAGCTCGTTGTTGATGAGCTGAGCGGATGTCCTTGAGACGGTGCCACGAGAGTGCTTGTGAGGAGAGCACTTGGTTTGAGATGATGGGCATGGACGGAAAAGGAGGGGTGTTGTTGAAGGTGGTTTCCAGAAGTATGGATTGGGGGCACTGCATGGGCGGAGCGATAATTATACGAATGTTCAGAAGGAGAAAAGCCTCTACACTTTCCTGGGCCAAGTTGGTGGTGATTGAGGCGATATCCACAGAAGTAAGACGGGGCCGTGACGAGGGCATGGTATCCACTTGCCTGACCTGGAGGAAGGCGCACAGCCCGTGAAATCTCGTGACGGCAGAGCTGCTGCCAGGGGTGAGCTATGTAACTGAAGAGGAGCCATGTGGTCTTGGCCAGCATAGCTGCCGAGTGGGAAACAAGATGGGGTGCAGCAAGCCCTCCTCGATGAAAAGTAAGGACGGCTGTCCCAAAGCGGGGGAAGAAGTGTCCTGGACGTGGTGATTCCTCCTCCTGCAGGCTAGAGGTTGCAACAAAGGCATTGAGAGAAGATTGCAACTGCTGGCGGAGAGGCGCTGGTGGTGATGCAAAGTTAGTATGGAAGATGACCTTGGAAGCCAAGCATTGCATAGCAACATGCGCCCTTCCAATAACATTGAGATTGCGTGAGAGCCATGGAGCTGCTGCACGTGAGGTGCTATGGGGCATGTGCTGGTAGGCTGCAGCCATGCAAAGGGCAGTGTCTGCACCGAACGGCACGCCCAGAAATCTGTGAGGTGTGTCTTGGGACAAAAAGACGGATGCAAATGCAAACAAAACAAATGCAAACGCAAACAAATGCAAATGCAAATGCAAGTGCAAATGCAAATGCAAATGCAAATGCAAATGCAAATGCAAATGCAAATGCAAATGCAAATGCAAATGCAAATGCAAATGCAAATGCAAATGTAAATGCAAATGCAAATATAAATGCAAATACAAATGCAAATGCAAATGCAAATGCGATGCAAATACAAACAAAAACAAATGCAAACAAACCTGAGAGGCAAGGACGAAGCCCAAAACAGGAAGCCCAAGAGAAGGGGCTAGGACTACTAAGAAAAAAGACCCTTGAAGGGGGGGGCCAAAACATTGCAACTTATAACAGTCATTGGATCAGAAGACTGAAAGAGGAGATGCAAACTAAGGAGGACTAAATGTACAACTATGCAAGAAACTAAGAGAAAAAAGGGGGGGGAGGGGGGGGGGGGGGGGGGGGGGGGGGGGGGAGGGGACTAAGGAAGCAACTAAGGGGGAAACGAAGGAGGCAACTAAGTTTGGAAACTGAACTAGGGGAAGCAAACTAAGGGAGAAACTGCAAAAACAAGCCAAAAGCAGGGAGGCAACCAGAAAAGAAGACAAGCAACTGGAAGCAAAGCAAACCTATAAGACTGGTCTTAGCAGGTAAACAACAGGAATGAAGACAGAGACAGTATCAAGATGTAGATCTTGATCTGGATCTTAGCTGAGATCTGGACCATGATCGTGGTCCAGATCTAAACCGAGATCTGTAACGTGGTTGTGAGCAGTGTGCACATCTGGAACCTGATCCTGTATGGGGCAGTGTCTTTTTTTTTTTTTTTTTTGTACACAGGGAGGATCCAGGAAGGGGAACATCTGATAAAACCTAGCCCTATGTGACCGAGGAAGAAAAACCAAAGAAGAAGACTAGAGTACATGGACCAAAAGTCCGCTAAGACGAAAGATCCGAAGACAAAAGACGAAAAGACTAGGGGACAAAAGAACAAGGGACACAAACTAGTTACTACGAGGACAAAGGACAAAGGGCCTTCCGAGCACCACCCCCATCTCCAAGCAACACTGTTCCTCCCCAACCAACAAAACACCACTGCAACCTCCAAGAGCAACACAGAAAAAGAAGGAAAGGCATACATCCGAAGGTCTTGCTGATAAAAGCAAAAAAACACTGCAGGGCATCACTCCTGTAACAGGCCAGTGCATCAGGGCAGCACTCCTTTAGCAAACCAGCACAGACTCTCAGCAGCTTAGTAACATGTCGCTAGGTCACCCATGCAGATCAGCAAGCTTTGCAAAGACGACCAGAGCGTGGCATGCAAGAAAAAACAGGACAGGGCCAAAGCGAACACTAACAAGATAACAAAAAAAGAACTCTAAAGAAGCAAATCAAACTCCTTAGAAAACGTCCTGGACGGTGAAAGGGTAGAACCCCCACAAGATCCACTGACCAGCAAGGAAAACCTTAAAGGTGCACTAGAGCAGCAGGCACTTAAAAGCAAAGTCTTGATCTTGGGCATGGGCTGGATCTTAGTCAGGGTCAAGATCAGGGCCTTAGGCTGGGGCTTGGGCTAGACCTAGGTCAGGGTCTAGAGCTGGGGCTTGGGCTGGGTCTGGGTCAGGGTCTAGAGCATGGTCTAGATCCGGGGAATGGGCTGGATCTGGGTCAGGGTCTAGATCAAGGTCTAGATCTAGGGCTTGGGCTGGGTCAGGGTCTTGGTCTGGGTCTGGGATTGGGTCAGGAATTGTAGGGAGCGCTGGGGCCATGGGGATTTGTATTTTCATGGTGCAGGTATCAGGCTCCTGGTCAACGGGAGTGACCCCAATCATTTTTTTTTTTTTTTTTTTAAATAGGAAGGAACCAGGATGGGAACATCTGATAAAACCTAGCCCTATGTGACCGAGGAAGAAAAACCAAAGAAGAAGACTAGAGGACATGGACCAAAAGTACGCTAAGACAAAAGATCCGAAGAAAAAAGACGATCATGGTGCAAAAGTTAGGAGGGTGGCCCATAAGCTTGCAAAGGAAGCCACTGTGAGAGAGCAATCTAGGCCACGCCACCAATCTTGACATGAGGCGCCATTATCAAGGTGTCGAAGATCCTTCTCGGTGCGCATCCAGTCCCTGGCGATGGCTTGGTGAAGGTGGCCAAGGGCAAGGCAGATAGCCTTGTGGTGAAGGGGCTCAGAATGGTCATGTCTGTCAGCCCGGGACGAACGGACCTGCCATATTGCGCCCTAGGTGGTTATATGCAGGAAGGACCACAACCTTAGGGTAGAGGGAGGAGGGGGTGTACCGGGCCAAAGGGTTTTGTCGTCACCGAGGAGGAAGAAGGAGCAACGAGGAAGGCGCTGCCCACCGGTGAGGGTCTCCCAAGTGGAAAGGAGCCAGTCTATTTTTTTTTTTTTTTTTTTACAAAGGGGAGAACCAGGAAAAGGCGCAACTGATAAAACCTAGCCCTTTGTGACCAAGGAGAAAAGACCAAAGAAAAAGACAAGAACAGCTAAGGGACGGACACCACCTGGGCGACGTAAGGGACAAAGGAGGACAGGAACAGAAGACAAACAAACCAGAGAGGAAAGGAAGAAGCAAAAAACAGGAAGCCCAAGAGAAGGGGCTAGGACTACTAAGAATCTATGACAGGGGCAGAATCAGGGCATTCCAAGAAAGCGTGAGACATCGTGTCAGCAGTGTGCAGCTTGACCTCAACCCAGCCACAGATGGGCCTATCATCAAGGAGACATACGTCATAGCCAATTCGGCTGGCTTACCCGCCCAGTCTGTTCCCAAGACCCGTCTTCTGCTTCTTGAACTTCCCCCAGACATACCCCTCCCTGCAGATCTGGACCCCGCCCTTGGCACCCATCACTTGACTGGCTACCACCTCCATCCCCCAGACACACCTCACAGATTGCTGGGCGTGCCGTTCGGTGCAGACACTGCCCTTTGCAAGGCTGCAGCCTACCAGCACATGCCCCATAGCATCTCACGTGCAGCAGCTCCATGGCTCTCACGCAATCTCAATGTTATTGGAAGGGCGCATGTTGCTATGCAATGCTTGGCTTCGAAGTTCATCTTCTAGGCTAACTTTGCATCACCACCAGCGCCTCTCCGCCAGCAGTTGCAATCTTGCCCAGACCAGTCTTTTAGGTTTTCGCTTTGCTTCCAGTTGTCTTTCTTCTTTTCTGGTTGCCTCCCTGCTTTTGGCTTGTTTTTGTAGTTTCTCCCTTAGTTTGCTTCCCCTAGTTCAGTTTCCACACTTAGTTGCCTCCTTAGTTTCCCCCTCAGTTGCCTCCTTAGTTCTGTTCCCGTCCTCCTTTGTCCTTTACATCGCCCAGGTGGTGTCCGTCCCTTAGCTGTCCCTTAGCCGTTCTTGTCTTTTTCTTTGGTCTTTTCTCCTTGGTCACAAAGGGCTAGGTTTTATCAGTTGCGCCTTTTCCTGGTTCCCCCCTTTGTAAAAAAAAAAAAAAAAAAAAATCTTCTCTCAATGCCTTTGTTGCAACCTCTAGCCTGCAGGAGGAGTAATCACCACGTCCAGGACACCTCTTCCCCCGCTTCGGGACAAACGTCCTTCCTTTTCATCGAGGAGGGCTTGCTGCACCCCATCTTGTTTCCCACTCGGCTGCTATGCTGGCCAAGACCACATGGCTCCTCTTCAGTTACACAGGTCACCCCTGGCAGCAGCTCTACCGTCACGAAATTTCACGGGCTGTGCGCCTTCCTCCTGGTCAGGCAAGTGGATACCATGCCCTTGTTACCGCCCCGTCTTCTGTGGACATCGCCTCAATCACCACCAACTTGGCCCGGGAAAGTGCAGAGGCTTTTCTCCTGCTGAACATTCGTAGAATGATCGCTCCGTTCATGCAGTGCCCCCAATCCATCCTTCTGGAAACCACCTTCAACAACACCCCTCCTTTTACGTCCATGCCCATCATCTCAAACCAAGTGCTCTCCTCCCAAGCACTCTCGTGGCACCGTCTCAAGGATATCCGCTCAGCTCATCAACAACGAGCTCACCTCCCTCCCGCTGCTGTCCAAGACCTTGACTTCATCCTCTCCTCTCTGCCAGACCCCTGGCGGGATGCTGTCCTCCTTCCTGAACTTCCACCACCCAAATGGAAGCTCTTTCCCGCTGTGGCCCCTGCTGGTCCCCTTGCAGAGGGGCCAGATCCCCTCACTGGAGAGGACCGTCTTTGGGAGGTCTGGCCATCTGGCCAGTTACACCCTCTCGCCCTTCCTGCCCTTCCCCCCCAAGACTGTTTTTTGTTTGCTTTTTCCTGGACCTGTTTTTCTGTAGCATGCCCTGCTTTGGTCTTCTTCCTTACAGAGCTTGCTGGCCTGCATTGGAGAATAAGTGGCATGCTACTTAACAGCTGAGTTGGCTCGCCGGTCTGCTGATGGAGTGATGCCCTGATGCGCTGGACTGTTATAGGAGTGATGCCCTGTACCGTGTTGTATCTTGCGTCTGCAGGTTCAGGAGGCTTACTTAGGAGCTACATAGTTTTTGTTACCTTGTTTCTGCTACCTTTTAACTGTAGGCATGCCGCGTTCTGGTCGTCTTTGCAGAAGTTGCTGATTTGCATGGGTGACCTAGCGACATGTTACTGAGAGTCTGTGCTGGTTTGCTAAAGGAGTGATGCCCTGATGCACTAGCCTGTTACAGGAGTGATGCCCTGCAGTGTTTTAATCTTAGATCAGCAAGACCTTTGCTTGCATGCCTTTCCTTCTTTTTCTGTGTTGCTCTTGGAGGTTACAGTGGTGTTTTGTTGGTTGGGGAGGAACAGTGTTGCTTGGGGGTGGGGGTGGTGCTCGGAAGGCCCTTAGTCCTTTGTCCTCCTAGTACTCAGTTTGTGTCCCTCGGTCTTTTGTCCCCTAGTCTTTTCGTCTTTTGTCTTCGGATCTTTTGTCTTAGCGGTCTTTTGGTCCATGTCCTCTAGTCTTCTTCTTTAGTTTGGCCCAGGCTGTGGAGCATTCTACCCCCCTCCACCTTGGACACTCACCCTAGCACTAACCCTGACCTGCGAGGCCTCTGTGGTCTTGAATCCCGATGGATTGCCTCAGCAACAGAGAGAGCGCTTGTTGTCACCCCTATTCCAGTCCCCTCCCCTGAAGACCTCCCACAGAACGCTTGGGTGGACTTACAACGTGTCCGCCCCTCCCGTCCAGGCCAAGCGGAGAGAACTGCTCAAAACAAGACGAACCTCAAGTCTCCCTCCCTCTACGTGCAGGCTTTTTGCAGGTGTGGGTACGCCTCGCTGACAAGACTCTCCACCGTCCTTATACCATCACTTGCCGGAGCTTGCTTCATGGCACCCTGGGCTGCAATGCGTTCCTTGCTCATGTACAAGGACGCTTCCAACGGGTCAACCAAGACGACCCCCCCTCCATAGTCTGCTCCAGCCCTGACTGCTTGCAGCTGCACACTGCTGACACAATGTCTCACGCTTTCTTGGAATGCCCTGATTCTGCCCCTGTCATAGACTGGCTCCTTTCCACTTGGGAGACCCTCACCGGTGGGCAGCGCCTTCCTCGTTGCCCCTTCTTCCTCCTCGGTGACGACATCACCCTTTGGCCCGGGACACCCCCTCCTCCCTCTACCCTAAGGTTGTGGTCCTTCCTGCGTATAACCACCTTGGGCGCGATATGGCAGGTCCGTTCGTCCCGGGCTGACAGACTGTAAAAAAAAAAAAAAAATACTGGACCATTCTGAGCCCCTTCACCACAAGGCTATCTGCTTTGCCCTTGGCCACCTTCACCAAGCCATCGCCAGGGACTGGATGCGCACCCAGACGGATCTTCGACACCTTGATAATGGCGCCTTCTGTCAAGATTGGTGGCGTGGCCTAGATTGCTCTCTCACAGTGGCTTCCTTTGCAAGCTTATGGGCCACCCCCCCGATCTTCCCCCCTTTATAAAAAAAAAAAAAAAAAAAAAAGAAGACGGGGCGGTAACCAGGGCTTGGTATCCACTTGGCTGACCTGGAGGAAGGCGCAAAGCCCGAGAAATCTTGTGACGGTAGAGCTGCTGCCAGGGGTGACCTGTGTAACTGAAGAGGAGCCATGTGGTCTTGGCCAGCATAGCAGCCGAGTGGGAAGCAAGATGGGGTACAGCAAGCCCTCCTCGATGAAAAGGAAGGACGGCTGTCCCGAAGCGGGGGAAGAGGTGTCCTGGACGTGGTGATTACTCCTCCTGCAGGCTAGAGGTTGCAACAAAGGCATTTTTGTAAAAAAAAAAAAAAAAAAAAAAAATATTGAGAGAAGATTGCAACTGCTGGCGGAGAGGCGCTGGTGGTGATGCAAAGTTAGCCTGGAAGATGAACTTGGAAGCCAAGCATCATGCGCCCTTCCAATAACATTGAGATCGCGTGAGAGCCATGGAGCTGCTGCACGTGAGATGCTATGGGGCATGTGCTGGTAGGCTGCAGCCTTGCAAAGGGCAGTGTCTGCACCGAACGGCACGCCCAGCAATCTGTGAGGTGTGTCTGGGGGATGGAGGTGGTAACCAGTCAAGTGATGGGTGCCAAGGGCGGGGTCCAGATCTGCAGGGAGAGGTATGTCTGGGGGAAGTTCAAGAAGCAGAAGACGTGTCTTTGGAACAGACTGGGCGGGTAAGCCAGCCGAATTGGCTACGACGTATGTCTCCTTGATGATAGGCCCATCTGTGGCTGGGTTGAGGACAAAGTGCTTGCCATCGTCAGCAAACGATAGGGTGGCAGGGGCCAACTCTCCTGAGGGAAGACGGAAGGATTGCAGAGTTCCACAAGATCTCAGTTGGTTATTGTAGGTGATGAAGGGCTCAAAAATGATGACCCATTGATTACAGCTCAAGGCCCCACCCTGAGGGAAGCCGGAAGTGTTGGGGAAGGAGGTAGTGAAGAAACCGTTGAGACGCACTCGCGTAGAGCTGCCATTCATGAGGATATCGCACCAGCGTGTGATGCCCGCACTATTGAATCCCATGGCTGACATTGTCTTTAGGAGCCATCCCCTGTTGACAGAATCATAAGCTTTAGTGAGGTCAGAATGCAGCAACCAGCCTGGTAAGCCAAGCTCTTTCAAGCGCGCAGCCAAGCCTAGGTGATAGCGGATGTTGTCTCTGATGTCTCTGCCACGGAGGAAAGCTGATTGAGTGACGTCGATGAGATATTCCAGTGGGCGTTGCAGCCGGTGAGCCATGATCAAAAGGATCAGCTTAAGGTCGCAATTGAGAAGGGTGATAGGACGGTAACCTGCGAGGGAGTCTTGGGGCTGACCAGTCTTGTGGAGAAGGCAGATGGTTCCCTGAAGGAGGGGTGCTAGGGGGGGCGAGTTAACTTGATCTTGGAAGGCAGAGTTGAAAACCCTTTGAAGGATCGGGGACAGTTCTTCATGGAACGCATTGTAGACTTCAAAGGGAAGTCCGTCATAACCTGGGCTGGAGCCTCGAGAAGCAGAGCGGATGGCAAGGTCCATCTCCTCTGATGTGATTAGGCCATCGCCATTGACACCTTCTGCAAGGGCTGCATAACTAGGGGGGAGGGGACGAGGGAGGGATGTGAGCAGAAGATCCTGGTTAGCCTGGTTGATGTGAGGGTTTGGACGATACAGTCCAAGGAGGAATCAGCACTATAAAAGTCCCGAGCATACTCCAGTCCTATGTTGACTCCTATCATTGAAGAGAGGTCAGCCACAGAAAGGGGGTGATGCTGGGGTGGCCCTGGAGGCTGGATAAGCTTGATGTGGACTGGGGGGTGAGGGGAACGGGAAAGGTGGTGGAAGTAGAAGGAAGATGAATCCCCAAAAGTGTGCTCAAGGATAGGTAGAGCTTTGAGCATTGGAGCAAGGAGTTGCTGCCAAGCGAGTGATGCTGCTAATGCCTTAGCCTTGGCTATGTTGAGGCGTGCCAGGAAAGAAATTGCATCGGGGGAGAAATGCACCTGTGAGAATTCCTGCCGGGCGTCATCCTCTGCTAAGCGGGCGGCACGCTGGCGGGCACTGCGATGCTTCTTGTAAATGGCCCAACTGCTGGTGCGAATAACTTCCTTCATGTTGTCCCATTTTGTGACGATGTCTGAATCGGGTAAGAGGTTTAGGAGGAGGGATTGTGAAGCGATGATGTTCTTGAGCTCATCACAAGCTTCTGGAATGTTGAGGAGGAGGAGGGGGAACCCTTGCAGACCTTGGCCCTTGGGTGGAGCGTGGCCTAGGAAGGAGAGGGTTATAGACACAGGGCGGTGGTCAGAGACAAAGCCAGAGGTAGGGAGAATGGAGGAAGTGGCTGTGAAGAGGGCTAGGAGGGAGTCTGAAGCCAGCCAGCGGTCAAGCCTACCGCCCGATGAGGCTGGGATGCTCCAATGTGTGAAGTCTTTGGCAGTCGGGTGCGTGTTCCTCCAGATGTCTTGTAGGCTGTAGGTATTCATGATGTCTGCAAGGGGAGGTGCCCCCTGCATGCGACTCATGGGGTCAATATTGAGTCTGTGAGGCGGGTAGACCGCATCGAGGGGGTCAAGAATGCAGTTGAAATCACCAACAACGAGAAGGAGGCGTCCGTCAGTGGGAAGGTTGGGACGCACGCAGTTGAAAAAGAAGTCTTCTCTGTCAGCAGCTTGGGCCGGAGCATAGACGCACAAAATGGTGATGACGGAGTCACCAATGAAAGCATCGATGCCTAGAATGCGGCCTGTTGGACCTAGGAGAGGTCTTAGGACGGGATCTGTGATGGGGCAGTGAGGGCTTAATATCAGGATGATGCCTTCAGTGTGCCCTGTACCAGGGCGCAAGAAAAATCTTGCGCCTGGCCAGATTGCCCCCGCGCCTGGCAGGTGTTGAAGAAGGTCCTCGGGTGATGAGGTTGACCTTACTTCAGTGAGCACTGCCATATCCACTCGCGTTTCTCGAAGCCAAGAAATGTGCTCAAAGATTTTAAGGGGTGTAAGTCCTTGCGCGTTGGTGCAGACAAAGGTACTCCTAGGAGGGGCATGCTGTGCATTCATTCGTGTTCTCCCCTGGTGTGATCCTGGCCGCTAAGACAAAAGATCCGAAGACAAAAGACGAAAAGACTAGGGGACAAAAGAACGAGGAACACAAACTAGTTACTAGGAGGACAAAGGACAAAGGGCCTTCCGAGCACCACCCCCACCTGCAAGCAACACTGTTCCTCCCCAACCAACAAAACACCACTGTAACCTCCAAGAGCAACACAGAAAAAGAAGGAAAGGCAAGCACGCAAAGGTCTGTGTTGCCGCTGATATTTAAGCGTGCAGATTTGCGGGTTGACCTAGGGGACATTTCAGAGAGAGAGGTGCTGGGAAGAGAGACTGCCCACCAGGGCTGTTGGTCTTCTGGGACTGTCCGAGTTCTCTTGCGAGAGTGGACAGCCTGTTGAAGAGGGACGGCCTGTAAGGGGTGAACGGCCTTTTTTATTTTTTATTTTACAAAGGGGGGAACCAGGAAAAGGCGCAACTGATAAAACCTAGCCCTTTGTGACCAAGGAGAAAAGACCAAAGAAAAAGTCAAGAACGGCTAAGGGACAGCTAAGGGACGGACACCACCTGGGCGACGTAAGGGACAAAGGAGGACGGGAACAGAAGACAAACAAACCAGAGAGGCAAGGAAGAAGCAAAAAACAGGAAGCCCAAGAGAAGGGGCTAGGACTACTAAGAAAAAAGACCTATGAAGGGGGGGGCCAAAACATTGCAACCTCTAACCGTCACCGGATCAGAAGACTGAAAGAGGAGATGCAAACTAAGGAGGACTAAAAGGAAAACTATGCGAGAAACTAAGAGAAAAAAGGGGGGGAGGGGGAGGGGGGGGGGGGGGGGGGGGGGGGGGGGGGGGGGGACTAAGGAGGCAACTGAGGGGGAAACTAAGGAGGCAACTAAGGGTGGAAACTGAACTAGGGGAAGCAAACTAAGGGAGAAACTGCAAAAACAAGCCAAAAGCAGGGAGGCAACCAGAAAAGAAGAAAGACAACTGGAAGCAAAGCGAAAACCTAAAAGACTGGTCTGGGCAGGTAAACAACAGGAATGAAGACAGAGACAGTATCAAGATCTAGATCTTGATCTGGATCTTAGCGCAGATCTGGACCTTGATCTTGGTCCAGATCTAGCCCCTGATCTGGAACGTTGTCGAGTGCTGTGTCCAAATCTGGAACCTGATCCTGCTCTGGGGCAGGGTCTTGATCTTGGGCTTGGGCTGGAACTAGGTCAGGGTGAAGATCGGGGCCTAGAGCTGGGCTTGGGCTGGACCTAGGTCAGGGTCTAGAACAGGGTCTAGAGCTCGGGAATGGGCTGGGTCAGGGTAAGCGTCTAGAGCAAGGTCTATATCCGGGTAATGGGCTGGATCTGGGTCAGGGTCTAGATCAGGGTCTAGAACTAGGGCTTGGGCTGGGTCTGGGATTGGGTCTGGGATTGTAGGGAGCGCTGGGGCCATGGGGATTGTCATTTCCATGGTGCGGGTATCAGGCTCCTGGTCACCGGGAGTGACCCCAATCATGGTGCAAAAGATCGGGGGGGTGGCCCATAAGCTTGCAAAGGAAGCCACTGTGAGAGAGCAATCTAGGCCACGCCACCAATCTTGACAGAAGGCGCCATTATCAAGGTGTCGAAGATCCGTCTGGGTGCGCATCCAGTCCCTGGCGATGGCTTGGTGAAGGTGGCCAAGGGCAAGGCAGATAGCCTTGTGGTGAAGGGGCTCAGAATGGTCCAAGCTGTCAGCCCGGGACTAAAGGACCTGCCATATCGCGCCCAAGGTGGTTATACGCAGGAAGGACCACAAAGAATATGAGCCCACTTCATGTTCGTGAAGCGCGAGAAAAACTCAAGATATCGTGCCTGCTTTCTGCTCAGCATGGGCTGATTTGCAAGGTAGACGAGGGGTTCGTGGTCGGTGTCAAGTTCGAACTTGCCAGTGCAACCTTCGAGGTAGCATCGCCTTTCTTTCAAGGCCAAGTACACTGCGAGTAATTCTTGCTCGCCCGTGGAGTAGTTTCGTTCAGCGCTTGAGAATTTGTGAGAGTGGTACGCGATGGGGAGGGCGCTTGAGAATTTGTGAGAGTGGGACGCCCATCTTGCATGAGAACGCCCCCTGTACCAACGACAGAAGCATCGGTTACCGCCCGATAGTCCTTCGCTGGGTCAGGGTGTGCAAGCATAGGAGCCTTCGTAAGACTTTCTTTGATGCCGAGGAATGCCTCCTGGCAGGCTTGGGTCCAGACATTTTGAAATGCAGGTCCCTTGAGCCCTGCCTGTCGTTTTCCGTGTGGTTTCGGACTTGGTGTCACCGTCGGTGATTTTGTCAGTCCTGGCGGTTTCAATTTTGGTGAAATCGGTGCTGGCCTGTCTGTTAGATTCGAAATCTGGATTAGAGGGGCTGCGAGCGTCGAGTAACCTTAGATAAACTTTCTGAAAAAGTTAGAGAGTCCCAGGAACTGCTGAACTTCCTTCGAGGAGGTAGGTGTGGGCCAATCTGCAACTGCTTTCACCTTCGTTTCGTTGACTTGGACGCCTTCACCGGAGAGCACATGCCCTAGGTATTTAACTTCCGGTCTATGGAAGAAACACTTTTCTCGTTTAAGAAAGAGGTAATTATTTTCAAGACGTTGTAACACAATTCGAATGTGTTTTTCGTGTTCTTCATCATTACTACTGTAGATGAGAATATCATCCAAGTAAATGACGACGAATTTGCCAATTAAATCTCTGAACACGGTGTTCATGACTTTTGTAAAGGCCGAGGGTGCATTTGCTAGCCCCAAAGGGAGAACCTTGAATTCATAGAGTCCCATCGGGGTTATGAACGCAGTTTTCGGGACGTCTGAATCATGTAACCGTATGTTGTGGTATGCATTACGTAAATCCAGATTTGAGAACACACTAGCTCCTCGAACTGAGTCAAACAGATCGTCAATTCGTGGGAGGGGATAGCGATTTGGTACCGTGACCTTGTTCAATTTACGATAGTCGATATTCATCCTACAAGAGCCATCGGGTTTGGCGATGAAAAGGACTGGTGCGCCCCACGGGCTCGAGCTAAGGCTGATGCAGCCTTTGGCCAACAAGTCTTTAACTTGGTTTTGGACCTCTAGCAGTTCTGCGGGGGACAACCTGTGTCCTCGAGAGAATTTTTTTTTTTCTTTTTTTTTTACATAGGGAGGAACCAGGAAAGGGAACATCTGATAAAACCTAGCCCTATGTGACCGAGGAAGAAAAACCAAAGAAGAAGATTAGAGGACATGGACCAAAAGTCCGCTAAGACAAAAGATCCGAAGACAAAAGACGAAAAGACTAGGGGACAAAAGACCGAGGGACACAAACAAATTACTAGGAGGACAAAGGACGAAGGGCCTTCCGAGCACCACCCCCACCTCCAAGCAACACTGTTTCTCCCCAACCAATAAAACACCACTGTAACCTCCAAGAGCAACACAGAAAAAGAAGGAAAGGCATGCACCCGAAGGTCTTGCTGATCTAAGATTAAAACACTGCAGGGCATCACTCTTGTAACAGGCCAGTGCATCAGGGCATCACTCCTTTAGCAAACCAGCACATACTCTCAGCAGCCTAGTAACATGTCGCTAGGTCACCCATGCAGATCAGCAAGCTCTGCAAAGACGACCAGAGCGCGGCATGCAACAAAAAACAGGACAAGGCCAAAGCTAACACTAACAAGGTAACTAAAAAAAAATCGAAAGAAGCAAATCAAACTCCTTAGAAAACGTCCTGGACGGTGAAAGGGTAGAACCCCCACAAGATCCACTGACCAGCAAGGAAAACCTTAAAGGCGCACTAAAGCAGCTAGCAAATAAACCGGTAGCCTGTGCATCAGGGCATCACTCCATTAGCATGTCAGCGCAGTCTATCAGCAGCCTAGTATCAAGCCACTAGGTCGCCGATGCAAATCAGCAAGCTCTGCAAAGACAACCAAACGCGGCATGTCTACGGTTCAAAGGTAGCGGTAACAAGGTAACAAAAACTATGTAGCTCCTAAGTAAGCCTCCTGAACCTGCAGACGCAAGAAACAACACGGTACAGGGCATCACTCCTATAACAGTCCAGTGCATCAGGGCATCACTCCATCAGCAGACCGGCATGCCAGCTCAGCTGTCAAGTAGCAGGCCACTTCTTCTCCAATGCAGACCAGCAAGCTCTGTAAGGAAGAAGACCAAAGTAGGGTATGCTACTGAATTGTGGGGATGCTGCCTCCGTGAGGGGGCATACGAATGGGGTGTCAGCCCTAAGGTCAGAAATCTTGTCTGCCGGGGAGAAGACCTTTTTAAAGTCCGTTTCGCAACCCGAGATTATCCGTTCGTGTTTCGTTTGTTGCACCGTGTTTGCTTGTGCGGCCGTTACTCGAATTGTAAAGGCATCGTCGTCTTGGTCCACTGATGTGACTAGGACTTCGAAACAATTGAGTTTTTGTTTTGATTTGCGGATAAACTTTTTAAGTGCTCTGTTAGACAGGACTCCTGGCGTTTTTCGCTGTGCTGTGTCAAAAAATTCGATACGTGCCAAAGTATAAGCAACCAATTCCTTGATGGAGAGAGGTTCCGACTCGAGTCGGGTGGAGTACAGTTCGACTGCTACTCTACGTTTATGCTTTTTAGCTATTTTGAAACTAGCTCTGAGACGTGTCTCTTCAAAACCAATGCAGCACCCCGTCTGCATCATCCAACTTCTTCCGAGAAGTGCGGTGGTGCCGGGCCCTAGCGTAGGGAGGACATAAGCAGATTTAATTTCTGACCTATGTTTGCCTAAGTTCAGGACAAAACTCGTTCTCGTAGTAGTGAGGACTTGGGATCCATCAGCTACCCGCACCATGACTGGTGAGCCCGTAAAGGTGGCTAAACCTGCCCTAGCACAGAATTCTGCGTCTACGAAGACAGAGTCTGCTCCACTGTCAATGAGAACTTTGCCAGATACCCCGATAGGGTGGCCTCAAAGTGTGCGGTCCGCGTGGACACAAGCTGTTGTGCAAGCAGATATGCATGGAATGGCAGGAGGCAGGAGCAGGGTCGGAAGGCAAGGAGGGGATGTGGTCTGTGCTGTAGATGGTGTTACACAGATAGTAGGGGACGGAAACTGAAAAAGAACATCCCTATCTATGTCTACAAGCAGACCTACATCCTACTTCCTAACGGTAGGGCAGCTAGGGAACTTGGAGGGGGCAGTGGCTGTAGCGGCCGTGCGCTTCGTACCACACTTGTAACATAAGTTACCCTCCTTAGCTAGTTTAATAGCATCCGGTGTCCAGGGCTGACCGTCAGCCTGCTTCCACTTATGCTTTTCAGCAAATTGTAGCTGTCCCGCAGGGCTGGAAAAGGGCGGCGGGCCCTTTGCAGCTGGAGTCTGGGCCGTGCCCTTCTTGTGCTTGTGCTGGGTAGACCCCTCGTGAGGTCCACCAGGCCGTTTGCCTTTTGCCTGGACGTACATGGCCGAGGTAGGGGTTGGTGTTTTGGTGGCAGCAAGTTCAGTTTCAATGGCAGCAGCATGTTTGACAAGCTCGTCTAAAGAGGAAAATCGGCCTCCTTGTGCAGCAGTACGTCTGCGGCATCGTGCCTCGATGGTTGGAATCAGACCAAACCGAAACAGAACTAGCTGATCATCCAATTGCATACCCCCAGCAATGCGCACTTCGTTTTGGAAAGCCATAGCGTAATGCCTAACCGTCAAGGTCTGCCGAATCGAGTTGGCATGCAGCCGTTGGCGTGCATTGATGTCGTCGTCAGCATGGTAGGGGTCATAGAAGTTTAGGAACTGAGTTTTTATCTCAGCCCACGTAATGGCCGGTGACGCGGTCATGAGGTGGTCTAGCCACTCGGCAGCTACCCCACCAAAGAAGTTTGGTATGTTGGATGGTACTAACATATGGTGCAACGTGCAATATGACTCTAGCAACTTCCACCAAATCCTACCCCTCGGGAGCTTCTTGTCTTCTACCCCAGTCCAAAGGGATGGACGTTCATACTTGCCAACTAAGGGCCTCGGGACCAAGGGCAAAACATGTGACTCTACCTTAGCTGCCGCAGCTTGTAGCTCAGCCACTTTGGCCTTGGCCTCCAGCAGCTCAATCTGGGCACGTAGAGCCATTAAAGCGTCCGAATGAGGTCCAGCGGGAGGGCCAACAGCAGGCGGTCCTGCAGCGGGCGCTTCAGCAGAGGCCTGAAGAGAGGAGGTGGCACGGTGAGGGGGGGAAGCTTGAGCGGGGGAGGTCGCCTGTAGAGGGGGAGGGGCTGAGCGCCACCAACGTGCGTTGTCAGCACGTGAAGTGGAAGGGGGGGTGGCAGGAGGAGTTAAGAGAAGGGGAGAAGGAGCAGGGACGGGGGAGGTGGGATCTGGGGGGGTGTATGCTCCAAGGGCCGAGTGGATGCCCAGGCTGGAAGAAGAAAGCAAGGGGATAGCAGAGGGAGAGGGAGGAGTAGGGAGGAGCAGGGAGGCCAAGTCCTCGCGTGGGGATGGAGGGGGAGGAAGAGAAGAGGGGAGGGGATGAGAGGGATAAAAAATGGTTCGGAGAATTCTTCGTTGTCATCGCTGCCACTATCAATAACAGATTGGATGCCAAATCGGAGGGGGGCTGGGCTGCAGTCGCCCCTGCAGCTGGGACACGAGGAGTGTCCTATAGTGAACCAAGTCGTGATGCATGTGAAGTGGAAGGAGTGCGCACAAGGTGTCCAATAAGGGGGCTCGGTCCCAAAGGGGTTGAGACAAATGGGGCAGCAAAGCGGATCATGCTGGGCGTCTGATAGAGAGTCCAGATTGCTGGTGACTGGAGGGGCGTGGGTGATGGCGGAGAGAGGTAAGGAAGGGGTGTGGGAGGGACGTCGGGTGGCCAGTGGGCTGGAGGAAGAGGGAGGGACAGGAGAGGGAGGGAGGTGAAAAGGAAGGGGACAGGGATGGGCAGGAGGAGTCTGGTTTGCCCTTTAGATGGCGGCAGCACCAGCAGCAGCTGCTGCATCAGGAATGCATCTGCTGCATTCCTGCTTGCAAAGGAATGCAGCTGCTGCATTCCTTTGCAAGCTTATGGGCCACCCCCCCGATCTTTTGCACCATGATTGGGGTCACTCCCGGTGACCAGGAGCCTGATACCCGCACCATGGAAATGACAATCCCCATGGCCCCAGCGCTCCCTACAATCCCAGATCCAATCCCAGACCCAGCCCAAGCCCTAGTTCTAGACCCTGATCTAGACCCTGCCCCAGATCCAGCCCATTACCCGGATATAGACCTTGCTCTAGACCCTGACCCAGACCCCGCCCATTCCCGAGCTCTAGACCCTGATCTAGACCCTGACTTAGGTCCAGCCCAAGCCCCAGCTCTAGGCCCCGATCTTGACCCTGACCTAGATCGAGCCCAAGCCCAAGATCAAGACCCTGCCCCAGATCAGGATCAGGTTCCAGATTTGGACACAGCACACGACAACGTTCCAGATCTGGGGCTTGCGCCTTTTCCTGGTTCCCCCCTTTGTAAAAAAAAAAAAAAAAAGGCTGACCTCTTATGCTGACCTCTGGAGGGGGCAGAGTAGCGGATTAGACCGCATGAGCGTCTGTAACACTCAAATGGGGCACTGAGCAGCTCCCATAGCCGTGAAATTGCAGTCGCTCCAGCCGAATTGGCCGAAGCAGCTTCGCAGCAAAGTTATAAGGCGGCCGGAGAGCAGACATTGCTAGGGCGAAAAAAGGACCTCCAGCTCCAATTGTCGCCTCAAAGCTTCGTCTACTAGGTATCTCCGCAGCTGACATTGAGGAGCAGGGATGAGAGGGAGGAGATAGAGGATTCTGAGAGGAAGGAGGAAGTGGGTGGGGCTCGGAAGGTGTTGCATGATATGTTGGTGAAGAAGGGCCTGCCCTGCATGGCGCACAGAGAGTTCAAGAGGGTTCACCTCATTATCATCATGGAGGAGGAGACCCCAGGTTGTTGGGTCCAGTTGGAGGTACTCCCAAAAACTAACCAGCCATGGTTCCAAGAGCTCTTGCCTCTGGTGGGGGGGTAGACCTTGCTGGATCAGCTGCTTCTTAAAGTCTGCACATAACCATGCTTCTTGAAGTTTCTTGCGTAGGGTGATGAGGGCAGCTTGGGGGTGTCCCTGGGGGGGAAGGGGAGGAAGGGTGAGGGGGTGTAACCGGCCAGAGGGCCAGACCTCCCTAAGACGGTCCTCTCCAGTTAGGGGATCTGACTCCTCTGCAAGGGGACCAGCAGGGGCCACAGCGGGAAAGAGCTTCCATTTGGGAGGTGGAAGTTCAGGAAGGAGGACAGCATCCCGCTAGGGGTCTGGCAGAGAGGAGAGGATGAAGTCGAGGTCTTGGACAGAAGCGTGTGGGAGGAGAGCTCGTTGTTGATGAGCTGAGCGGATGTCCTTGAGACGGTGCCGCGAGAGTGCTTGTGAGGAGAGCACTTGGTTTGAGAGGATGGGCATGGACGGAAAAGGAGGGGTGTTGTTGAAGGTGGTTTCCAGAAGTATGGATTGGGGGCACTGCATGGGCGGAGCGATAATTCTACGAATGTTCAGCAGGAGAAAAGCCTCTGCACTTTCCTTGGCCAAGTTGGTGGTGATTGAGGCGATATCCACAGAAGTCCCTTAGCTGTCCCTTAGCCGTTCTTGTCTTTTTCTTTGTTTTTTTCTCCTTGGTCACAAAGGGCTAGGTTTTATCAGTTGCGCCTTTTCCTGGTAACCTCCTTTGTAAAAAAAAAAAAAAAAATCCTGGGTCCAACAGGCCGCATCCTAGGCATCGATGCTTTCATTGGTGACTCCGTCATCACCATTTTGTGCGTCTATGCTCCGGCCCAAGCTGCTGACAGAGAAGACTTCTTTTTCAACTGCGTGCGTCCCAACCTTCCCACTGACGGACGCCTCCTTCTCATTGTTGGTGACTTCAACTGCATTCTTGACCCCCTCGATGCCTCGAAAAAAGACATGAGCGGCTAAGGGACAGGATAGGTCTTAGGACGGGATCTGTGATGGGGCAGTGGGGGCTTAATATCAGGATTTTTTTTTTTTTTTTTTTTTTAGGATGATGCCTTCAGTGTGCCCTATACCAGGGCAGAAGAAAAATCTTGCGCCTGGCCAGATTGCCCCCGCGCCTGGCAGGTGTTGAAGAAGGTCCTCGGGTGATGAGATTGTCCTTACTTCAGTGAGCACTGCCATATCCACTCGCTTTTCTCGAAGCCAAGAAATGTGCTCAAAGAGTTTAAGGGGTGTAAGTCCTTGCGCGTTGGTGCAGACAAAGGTACTCCCTTGAGTGCGCCTACTTTGCATATTGTAGGAGTGGCACCACCATTCGAACTGAATCCTCCGTGTCGCTGGTTTGTGTCGGGAGACCCACCTCCTTGGGTGAAAATCCTTTCACAACTTAAAAAAAAAAAAAAGAGGGGCATGCTGTGCATTCATTCGTGTTCTCCCCTGGTGTGATCCCGGCTTGTGTTGCCGCTGATATTTAAGCGTGCAGATTTGCGGGTTGACCGAGGGGACATTGTAGAGAGAGAGGTGCTGGGAAGAGAGACTGCCCACCAGGGCTGTTGGTCTTCTGGGACTGTCCGAGTTCTCTTACGAGAGTGGACAACCTGTTGAAGAGGGGTGGCCTGTAAGGGGTGAACGGCCTGAAGAGAGGAGGTGGCACGTTGAGGGGGGGAAGCTTGAGCGGGGAAGGTCGCCTGTAGAGGGGGAGGGACTGAGCGCCACCAACGTGTGTTGTCAGCACGTGAAGTGGAAGGGGGGGTGGCAGGAGGAGTCAAGAGAAGGGGAGAAGGAGCAGGGACGGGGGAGGTGGGCTCTGGGGGGAAGTATGCTCCAAGGGCCGAGTGGATGTCCAGGCTGGGAGAAGAAAGCGAGGGGATAGCAGAGGGAGAGGGAGGAGTAGGGAGGAGCAGGGAGGCCAAGTCCTCGCGTGGGGATGGAGGGGGAGGAAGAGAAGAGGGGAGGGGACGAAGGGGATAAAAAATGGTTCGGAGAACTCTTCGTTGTCATCGCTGCCACTATCAATAACAGATTGGATGCCAAATCGGAGGGGGGCTGGGCTGCAGTCGCCCCTGCAGCTAGGACACGAGGTGTGTCCTATAGTGAACCAAGTCGTGATGCCTGTGAAGTGGAAGGAGTGCGCACAAGGTGTCCAATAAGGGGGCTCGGTCCCAAAGGGGTTGAGACAAATGGGGCAGCAAAGCGGATCATGCTGGGCGTCTGATAGAGAGTCCAGATTGCTGGTGACTGGAGGGGCGTGGGTGATGGCGGAGAGAGGTAAGGAAGGGGTGTGGGAGGGACGTCGGGTGGCCAGTGGGCTGGAGGAAGAGGGAGGGACAGGAGAGGGAGGGAGGTGAAAAGGAAGGGGACAGGGATGGGCAGGAGGAGTCTGGTTTGCCCTTTAGATGGCGGCAGCACCAGCAGCAGCTGCTGCATCAGAGATGGGACAGGGGTTGGGAGCGATGGGTCTGCGAGGGGAAGGGACGGCGGAGATTGGAGGGACTTGAGCTGGGGTAGAGGGAGACTCTGGAGGAGAATAGTTAAAGGGGGCTGGAGAGGGGGATGAGGATAAGGGGGGAGCGATGGAGAGGAAGGGATCTTGGACAGGGGGAGATGGAGACTCTGCTAGTGCAGAGTTAGAGGGGAGCGGAGGGGGGGGGGAGGATGCTGTAGGAGATTGTGCGGGTACCAAAGCTGTTGCTGTGGGTGCCAACACTGAGTCTGGTACTGTTGGTGTCAAAACATCTGGTGCTGTAGGAAGATCCGATTCCTCTACCGGTGGCAAAGCTGTGTAAGCCAGTGCAGGTGTTAAAGCAAGTGATGCTGATGCTGGTGCCAATGCAGCGGGTGCTAAAGCCGAGACCGATGTTGCTGTTGTTGGTGGCTGAACCAAGGCTCCTACTGCAGGTGCCTGTGGTAGTGCAGCTTGGTTTTGTAATGGAGTCAATTTTGTTTGTTTGTTTTTTGAGCCTTTAGCTACTGATGCTGATGCTGTTCTGAAGCTGAGGTTGAGGCTGCTGAGGAAGGTTGAGCTAATGCTGATGCTGATCCTGATGCTGGTGCTGAGGTTGCTGTGGGTGCTGATGGTGATAGCACTGAGGATGATGCTGATGCTAATGCTAGTGTTGCTTGGTCTAATGCTGATGCTGAGGCTGAGGGAGCTGGAGCTGATGCTAGAACTAATATAGATGCTAATGTTGATTCTGACTCTGAGGCTGAGACTGAGGCTAAGTCTGAGGCTGCTGGTGCCGAGGCTGAGGGAGCTGGAGCTGATGCTAGAGCTGGAGCTGATGCTGATGCTGATGCTGATGCTGATGCTGATGCTGATGCTGATGCTGATGCTGATGCTGATGCTGATGCTGATGCTGATGCTGATGCTGATGCTGATGCTGATGCTGATGCTGATGCTGATGCTGATGCTGATGCTGATGCTGATGCTGATGCTGATGCTGATGCTGATGCTGATGCTGATGCTGATGCTGATGCTGATGCTGATGCTGATGCTGATGCTGATGCTGATGCTGATGCTGATGCTGATGCTGATGCTGATGCTGATGCTGATGCTGATGCTGATGCTGATGCTGATGCTGATGCTGATGCTGACGCTGAGGCTGAGGCTGTGGCAGTGACTGAGGCTGAGGCTGTGGCTGAGGCTGAGGCTGAGGCTGTGGCTGAGGCTGAGGCTGAGGCTGAGGCTGTGGCTGAGGCTTCTTCCGAGCCCCACCCACTTCCTCCTGCCTCTCAGAATCCTCCATCTCCTCCCTCTCATCCCTGCTCCTTCATTTCAGCTGCTCAGATACCTAGTAGACGAAGCTTTGAGGCGACAATTGGAGCTGGAGGTCCTTTTTTCGCCCTAGCAATGTCTGCTCTCCGGCCGCCTTATGACTTTGCTGCGAAGCTGCTTCGGCCAATTCGGCTGGAGCGACTGCAATTTCGGGGCTATGGGAGCTGCTCAGTGCCCCATTTGAGTGTTACAGACGCTCATGCAGTCTAATCCGCTACTCTGCCCCCTCCAGAGGTCAGCTTAGGAGGTCAGCCTACTGGAGGGGGGCAGGCTATTCTCTTCAAGTTAATTCGGGACCACCCGACCCCCATCCTTTGTACTTCAGAAGCAGCTCTCTCCTGATTCCCTTCTTCCGAGCCCCACCCACTTCCTCCTTCCTCTCAGAATCCTCCATCTCCTCCCTCTCATCCCTGCTCCTTCATGTCAGCTGCTGAGATACTTAGTAGACGAAGCTTTGAGCGACAATTGGAGCTAAAGGTCCTTTTTTCGCCCTAGCAATGTCTGCTCTCCGGCCGCCTTATGACTTTGCTGCGAAGCTGCTTCGGCCAATTCGGCTGGAGCGACTGCAATTTCACGGCTATGGGAGCTGCTCAGTGCCCCATTTGAGTGTTACAGATGCTCATGCAGTCTAATCCGCTACTCTGCCCCCTCCAGAGGTCAGCTTAGGAGGTCAGCCTACTGGAGGGGGGCAGGCTATTCTCTTCAAGTTAATTCCGGACCACCCGACCCCCATCCTTAGTACTTCAGAAGCAGCTCTCTCCTGATTCCCTTCTTCCGAGCCCCACCCACTTCCTCTTGCCTCTCAGAATCCTCCATCTCCTCCCTCTCATCCCTGCTCCTTCATTTCAGCTGCTCAGATACCTAGTAGACGAAGCTTTGAGGCGACAATTGGAGCTGGAGGTCCTTTTTTCGCCCTAGCAATGTCTGCTCTCCGGCCGCCTTATGACTTTGCTGCGAAGCTGCTTCGGCCAATTCGGCTGGAGCGACTGCAATTTCGCGGCTATGGGAGCTGCTCAGTGCCCCATTTGAGTGTTACAGATGCTCATGCAGTCTAATCCGCTACTCTGCCCCCTCCAGAGGTCAGCTTAGGAGGTCAGCCTACTGGAGGGGGGCAGGCTATTCTCTTCAAGTTAATTCGGGACCACCCGACCCCCATCCTTAGAACTTCAGAAGAAGCTCTCGCCTGATTCCCATCTTCCGAGCCCCACCCACTTCCTCCTGCCTCTCAGAATCCTCCATCTCCTCCCTCTCATCCCTGCTCCTTCATTTCAGCTGCTCAGATACCTAGTAGACGAAGCTTTGAGGCGACAATTGGAGCTGGAGGTCCTTTTTTCGCCCTAGCAATGTCTGCTCTCCGGCCGCCTTATGACTTTGCTGCGAAGCTGCTTCGGCCAATTCGGCTGGAGCGATTGCAATTTCGCGGCTATGGGAGCTGCTCAGTGCCCCATTTGAGTGTTACAGACGCTCATGCAGTCTAATCCGCTACTCTGCCCCCTCCAGAGGTCAGCTTAGGAGGTCAGCCTACTGGAGGGGGGCAGGCTATTCTCTTCAAGTTAATTCGGGACCACCCGACCCCCATCCTTAGTACTTCAGAAGCAGCTCTCTCCTGATTCCCTTCTTCCGAGCCCCACCCACTTCCTCCTGCCTCTCAGAATCCTCCATCTCCTCCCTCTCATCCCTGCTCCTTCATTTCAGCTGCTCAGATACCTAGTAGACGAAGCTTTAAGGCGACAATTGGAGCTGGAGGTCCTTTTTTCGCCCTAGCAATGTCTGCTCTCCGGCCGCCTTATGACTTTGCTGCGAAGCTGCTTCGGCCAATTCGGCTGGAGCGACTGCAATTTCGCGGCTATGGGAGCTGCTCAGTGCCCCATTTGAGTGTTACAGATGCTCATGCAGTCTAATCCGCTACTCTGCCCCCTCCAGAGGTCAGCTTAGGAGGTCAGCCTACTAGAGGGGGGCAGGCTATTCTCTTCAAGTTAATTCGGGACCACCCGACCCCCATCCTTAGTACTTCAGAAGCAGCTCTCTCCTGATTCCCTTCGTCTGAGCCCCACCCACTTCCTCCTGCCTCTCAGAATCCTCCATCTCCTCCCTCTCATCCCTGCTCCTTCATTTCAGCTGCTCAGATACCTAGTAGACGAAGCTTTGAGGCGACAATTGGAGCTGGAGGTCCTTTTTCGCCCTAGCAATGTCTGCTCTCCGGCCGCCTTATGACTTTGCTGCGAAGCTGCTTCGGCCAATTCGGCTGGAGCGACTGCAATTTCGCGGCTATGGGAGCTGCTCAGTGCCCCATTTGAGTGTTACAGACGCTCATGCAGTCTAATCCGCTACTCTGCCCCCTCCAGAGGTCAGCTTAGGAGGTCAGCCTACTGGAGGGGGGCAGGCTATTCTCTTCAAGTTAATTCGGGACCACCCGACCCCCATCCTTAGAACTTCAGAAGAAGCTCTCGCCTGATTCCCATCTTCCGAGCCCCACCCACTTCCTCCTGCCTCTCAGAATCCTCCATCTCCTCCCTCTCATCCCTGCTCCTTCATTTCAGCTGCTCAAAAACCTAGTAGACGAAGCTTTGAGGCGACAATTGGAGCTGGAGGTCCTTTTTTAGCGCGATTTTTAGTGTTTTTTTGCCTCATACAGGTGTTGTGCTGCTGAGACTCTTTCCCTCTTTCTTGAATTCTCACTCAGCAGGTCTCCTTTTGAAGGTCTGCATTGGCCAGCATCTTCTTGTTCTCTTATTAGAGACTTACCGATCCTTGAGTGTGACATTGGTTGGAAACCATAGCGATACAGGTTGTCTTAGCTTTTTGCTGCCCTAGAGGGCTGTATAGTAGTTTTTGGGGGTGGATCTGCTGGTCTAGCCCTAAAGACTGTTTTTTGTTTGCTTTTTCCTGGACTTGTTTATTAGTAGCATGCCCTGCTTTGGTCTTCTTCCTTACAGAGCTTGCTGGCCTGCATTGGAGAAGACATGCATTGGCATGCTACTTGACAGCTGAGTTGGCACGCCGGTCTGCTGATGGAGTGATGCCCTGATGCGCTGGACCGTTATAGGAGTGATGCCCTGTACCGTGTTGTATCTTGCGTCTGCAGGTTCAGGAGACTTACTTAGGAGCTACATAGTTTTTGTTACCTTGTTTCTGCTACCTTTTAACTGTAGGCATGCCGCGTTCTGGTCGTCTTTGCAGAGCTTGCTGATCTGCATGGGTGACCTAGCGACATGTTACAAGGCTGCTAAGAGTCTGTGCTGGTTGCTAAAGGAGTGATGCCCTGATGCACTAGCCTGTTACAGGAGTGATGCCCTGCAGTGTTTTAATCTTAGATCAGCAAGACCTTTGCGTGCATGCCTTTCCTTCTTTTTCTGTGTTGCTCTTGGAGGTTACAGTGGTGTTTTGTTGGTTGGGGAGGAACAGTGTTGCTTGGAGGTGGGGGTGGTGCTCGGAAGGCCCTTTGTCCTTTGTCCTCCTAGTAACTAGTTTGTGTTCCTCGTTCTTTTGTCCCCTAGTCTTTTCGTCTTTTGTCTTCGGATCTTTTGTCTTAGCGGTTTTTTGGTCCATGTCCTCTAATCTTCTTCTTTGGGTTTTCTTCCTTGGTCACATAGGGCTAGGTTTTATCAGATGTTCCCTTTCCTGGTTCCTCCCTATGTAAAAAAAAAAAAAAAAAAAGGGGCTGTGGTTGAGGCTGAGGCTGCTGATGTTGGTAGTGCTGAAGCCAAAACAGATCTTGGAGTGGAAGGTGCAACTAATGTTAGTTGTGAATCTTATTGTAGTTGTTGCTTTTGATGGGCAGATGCTGGTACAGAAGCGTGAGAAGGAGCTGATGCTGAAGAAGTTGCTTGAGAGTTTGCTGCTTCTGGTGCTGTAGCTGCGGCTAGATCTACTTCTGCACCTGTGTGATGTGGATGACCTGCCTGTGGATTTGAAGTGGAGTATGAAACTTGTCCTTCATCTGAAGAAGGGGGTGCGGGTGAAGTTCCTGGCTCAGTGTTGGCGGTGCTGTCGATGGGGGTTGCTGAAGTCACTGGGTCTGTGTGTGTCTCCGACAGGAGAAGGCTTAAAAAAGATTGTAAGCTGGGGCGAGCTTTTTTTTTTTTTTTTACAAAGGGGGGAACGAGGAAAAGGCGCAACTGATAAAACCTAGCCCTTTGTGACCAAGGAGAAAAGACCAAAGAAAAAGTCATGAACGGCTAAGGGACAGCTAAGGGACAGACCCACCTTAACAACCAGAAAAGAAGAAATACAACTGGAAGCAAAGCGAAAACCTAAAAGACTGGTCTGGGCATGTACAACAGGAATGAAGACAGAGACAGTATCAAGATCTAGATCTTGATCTGGATCTTAGCGCAGATCTGGACCTTGATCTCAGTCCAGATCTAGCCCCAGATCTGGAACGTTGTCGTGTGCTGTGTCCAAATCTGGAACCTGATCCTGATCTGGGGCAGGGTCTTGATCTTGGGCTTGGGCTGGATCTAGGTCAGGGTCAAGATCGGGGCCTAGAGCTGGGGCTTGGGCTGGACCTAGGTCAGGGTCTAGATCAGGGTCTAGAGCTCGGGAATGGGCTGGGTCTGGGTCAGGGTCTAGAGCAAGGTGGGACTACTAAGAAAAAAGACCTATGAAGGGGGGGGCCATAACATTGCAATCTCTAACAGTCACCGGATCAGAAGGCTGAAAGAGGGCTCTGAGGGAACCGGCATGGAGGAGTGCCTCAGTAGAGGGAAACATGTAGGGGCTGTTGGGAGAGGGGGATGGTGAGGTGGACCATGTTCAGAAGGAGGGTGGGGTGAGAGTGGTGTGGACTGGACGGTGGGAGGGTCAGGGGAAATGGAGAGAATGAGGAGGGGTACCATAGGTCGGGGGCCCGATGGGTTCCATGTTGGAAGAAGGGGAAGGGAAGGGGGGGGGTGGAGGAGGAGGAGTAAAGGGGAGGGTAGAAGCAGAAGGGCCCTGGAAAGAGGTGAGAGGGGATGTGGTGGAGAGGTGGGAACGAGCAGAATGGGAGGGGAGGGGGAAAGAGAGAGGATCTTGATCCAAGAAGGTGCTGAAGGGGGGTCTACCAGGGAGGGAGAGGGAGGGGAGAAAGGGTGGCAGGCGGTGGAGGAAGGGGTCTTGTGGGGGAGGGATGATATCCACGATGAAGACGGCAGCGTTGGCGTTCACGCCAAGACTGTAGCGGAGGATAATGACTGCCCCCGGGACGGGAGCAAGGGGGAAGTTGGAAAGGTGGGCAGGAATTGTCTTGTAGCCGGCCGCTGAAAGGATGGCCTCAGGAAGGCCAATGCGTGCGCATGTGGAGGGTACGTTGAAGAATTGAAGGCGGCGGTGTGAAGAGGGGAGAGGGGGAGGAGCAGAGGATAGGGGGATGAGGATCTGTCGCTGTCCCCACTCCACAGTGAAGATGCCAGAATGAGAGTGCCGCCTGGAAAGGTCAGCATAATATCGGCCAGTGGGTGCAAGGACGATGCACCAATAAGCTTTTGCAGGCTTTTCGCAGGTGTTGGTCCGCCTCGCTGACAAGACTCTCCACCGTCCTTATACCATCACTTGCCGGAGCTTGCTTCATGGCACCCTGGGCTGCAATGCGTTCCTTGCTCATGTACGAGGACGCTTCCAACGGGTCAACCAAGACGACCCTCCCTCCATAGTCTGCTCCAGCCCTGACTGCTTGCAGCTGCACACTGAATGCCCTGATTCTGCCCCTGTCATAGACTGGCTCCTTTCCACTTGGGAGACCCTCACCGGTGGGCAGCGCCTTCCACGTTACCCCTTCTTCCTCCTCGGTGACGACATCACCCTTTGGCCCGGGACACCCCCTCCTCCCTCTACCCTAAGGTTGTGGTCCTTCCTGCGTATAACCACCTTGGGCGCGATATGGCAGGTCCGTTCGTCCCGGGTTGACAGACTGGACCATTCTGACCCCCTTCACCACAAGGCTATCTGCCTTGCCCTTGGCCACCTTCACCAAGCCATCGCCAGGGACTGGATGCGCACCCAGACGGATCTTCGACACCTTGATAATGGCGCCTTCTGTCAAGATTGGTGGCGTGGCCTAGATTGCTCTCTCACAGTGGCTTCCTTTGCAAGCTTATGGGCCCCCCCCCCCGATCTTTTGCACCATGATTGGGGTCACTCCCGGTGACCATGAGCCTGATACCCGCACCATGGAAATAAAAATCCCCATGGCCACAGCGCTCCCTACAATCCCAAATCCAATCCCAGACCCAGCCCAAGCCCTAGTTCTAGACCCTGATCTAGACCCTGACCCAGATCCAGCCCATTACCCGGATATAGACCTTGCTCTAGACCCTGACCCAGACCCAGCCCATTCCCGAGCTCTAGACCCTGATCTAGACCCTGACCTAGGTCCAGCCCAAGCCCCAGCTCTAGGCCCCAATCTTGACCCTGACCTAGATCCAGCCCAAGCCCACGATCAAGACCCTGCCCCAGATTAGGATCAGGTTCCAGATTTGGACACAGCACACGACAACGTTCCAGATCTAGGGCTAGATCTGGACTGAGATCAAGGTCCAGATCTGCGCTAAGATCCAGATCAAGATCTAGATCTTGATACTGTCTTTGTCTTCATTCCTGTTGTACATGCCCAGACCAGTCTTTTAGGTTTTCGCTTTGCTTCCAGTTGTATTTCTTCTTTTCTGGTTGTTAAGGTGGGTCTGTCCCTTAGCTGTCCCTTAGCCGTTCATGTCTTTTTCTTTGGTCTTTTCTCCTTGGTCACAAAGGGCTAGGTTTTATCAGTTGCGCCTTTTCCTGGTTCCCCCCTTTGTAAAAAAAAAAAAAAAAAATGGGACCCGCATCGCCCCATTGGCGGCATACCATGGAGAAGGGGGGTGAAGTACTGGAGGAGGAATGTGAGAAAGGCTGGCAGCTCTTGGGGCTCAACTGCTGCTTTACCTACTTCCAGTAAGAAGGTGTGCGGGCATGGAAGAATGTGCGAGACTTGTGAGCTTGTCATCCATGGGGCTTGCTGTAGAGTCTGGGGGATGTCTCGCACATCAGTGGTCTTATGGGATCTTCTCAGCATGTGCTGAGCCATGGGAAGCTGCATGGGGCTGTCAGAGAGAAGGAACAGAAGAGGCCATGATAGCTGAAAGGGGCTGGGAGAAGTATACCAGGTGTAGGATTGACTCCCATGCAAAGAAGGAAGGGCTGAAAGTGGGTGGGGAAACTCGTGTGTCAGACCTGGCTGGCTGAGACACTGCTGCTATTTGCAGGGCTGAAGGGGGAAGCAGAGAGTACCAAGAAGGGCAATTCGCACACTGAGGGGCTAGAGAGCTTCAAGACGAGCACAAGAACACTGTAACGTATTGAGGGAAGAGTGAGAAAAAGGCTGTCGAAGTTGAGGTCGGCCAGAGGAGGAAGATGACTGGGAGGGTAGATGAGGAAGATGACTGGGAGGGTAGATGAGGAAGGCATTGAAGGTGGAGATGACTGGGAGAAAACCCTTTCCACTGCTGTTGAGCAGTGTGATGCTCTCGATGCGATCATATCCGAAACCTATGGGGACTCAGTCTATTGCAAAAGTGAGGTGAAGATGGCGATGAGGATGAAGACCTTATCTCCCTCATTTCTCGCAACTCCATACTCCCCATCCCACGCAGTGAACGCTGGAACGCAGTGGACCTGGCCTGGACCCCTCATCATTGTACCGCGGCGCTGTCAGTCTACACAATTATTCGCACATCAATCCCCCCACACCCTCTTCAGGATTTGCGAAATTTCCTCGTACCTCGCTCCCGTTGAATTGATTTTTCTGCCCTACTCCTTCACCCCCTTTTCCCGGCACCTCCTATTTAGACCTTCTAAGGTATGCTTAGGTATGCTTCCTCCTGTGTTCAAAGTTTCTTTTCAACTTCTTCTTTTCTCCACCCTTATTCCTTGCCCACAGCCTACCGCTCCACTTACACACACTTTCCCCCTCTATCACAACCACCTCTTCAACCTCACACACAGCCCCCCCCCCCCCCCCCCCCCCCCACACACACACACACACACCTTTTTACCACCATACCCACAATCTCACTCACCCACCACACCGCCCATAACCCACACTCACCCCCCTATCACAGCACGTTCTTTCTACAAACCACCACCAACCTTCACATTGCACCCCTCACCCCCCACCCCACCACCACAACATGGCTAGGGCGTGCAAGTCGCCTAGACCGGTCTGGGCCAGTAAATCACACCCCTCCAAACACACACACTCACACCTTCCCTCCTCACCACCTAACCCACACTCACTCCCCCACCACCACACTCAAACCCGCACACTCTCCCCCCTACCACCACAACACACCCCTCCTTACAACTTACCACCCACCCATACCTCCACAACACACCCCTCACCCCCATACTACCACCACCACCCCGGTCTGGGCGTGAAATTCGCCTAGATAGACCGGTCTGGGCGTGAAAATCGCCCAGACCACAGTTCCACGGGTCCATTGCTCTTTTCCTATCCTTCCGAGGTTTACCTTAGCGGTTAGGGGGCGGCGTTAGATCGCAGGACACGCAGGCTGAGTTACAAATGTGGTGTGTTCTACATCCCTTGTGATCTACAGTACCCTTGCTGTATCGACCCTACTTGCGAGAGTAGGAAGGGGTGGTGAGGTTCGATTCCTCAGTATTTTGGCGTCCTGGCCCTAAGCAAACCTTGTAGGGAAGTACTGTCGGATTTCTGCCCTCGGGTGGTTCTCTAGTTATGTCTCCTTGATTCCGCCTCTAACGACCATGGCAGGGAGCTTGTCTGCCGTGGTCAACAGGGGTAGTGGTGAATGTTCGTTTGGTCGTGGGTTGGTATCTCTCACCAACCCTAAGTGCGCCTACTTTGCATATTGTAGGAGTGGCACCACCATTCAAACTGAATCCTCCGTGTCGCTGGTTTGTGTTGGGAGACCCACCTCCTGGGGTGAAAATCCTTTCACAACTAAAAAAAAAAAAAAAAATGTAGGTTCCAATCAAGGGATAGCCACCCAGGTGGGCGCAAGGGACTACTTGTTTGACCAAACTCAGAAAACAATGATAACTATGACTGATTATGAGGGGAGTTTTAGTATTGATTGGCAAAACTTGAAAATTTGACATTAGTACGCCATGCCACTGGCGTGAGATTGAGGGAACCCTCCCGTTTGCATGCATGTGTACATACTGGAGAATAGCTACCATGTTGGGTTTATTTGGTTTCGCAGACCCTCTCCACCTGAGCTTTGACCATCGTTCTACAGCACCGAGGGAAGTTCTCTGCCTCTTCCAAAGGGGCTAATCTGAGATTTTGTGAACTAGGCCGGGGCTCGAACCTCAGACCCGTATTAGTGTTGACTGGGTAATACTATACCATCCAGCCCTGAGCTCGAAACGTATCAATTGGCAAATTTAGGTTAGGGGCATCCTTCTATCGGCCATAGCAGTGTGTGCGCCACTGCACGCGATGTTTGGCAAGAATTAGCGCTAGGTATATTTCACAACAGTTGCTTGGGAGTGCACTCTTGAGTGTTTGTCTTGTTATATATTCCTTGTTTCCTAGGGAGTATAACATCAAACATATCAAACTCAACAATTAGGATCAGTCCATCATGACCGTGTGACTAGCCTGTATTGACCCCCTTGTTCCACTCCGCCTGTTGCTCTTTGAAGAATGTGTGGTGTGTGTGGGGGGGGGGGGGGGGGGGGGGGGGGGGGGGGGGGGGGGTAGGAATAGTGTACGGGTCAAGGGGTATTTACATGCCACGCAATGTCTCCATATGTGTTTCATATGTGGCAGTTTGGGTCCCTTGCCGAGTTCCGTTATGTGTCGTTTCACAACGACATTTTCGGAAAAACATTTCCTTTTTTTTAGAGAGGATATTGTTACATACTCAGCAAAAATCAATGCCAAGACTGAACAGCGCCGGGGTTCCTTTTGATTTGAGGATGTGAGTCAGAACTGATTATATTTGTTTGATATTTTGTTAATTTATCCTTGAATAAAAAAAACAAAAAAGGGGCAGAATCAGGGCATTCCAAGAAAGCGTGAGACATGGTGTCAGCAGTGTGCAGCTGCAAGCAGTCTGGGCTGGAGCAGACTATGGAGGGGAGGCCGTCTTGGTTGACCCGTTGGAAGCGTCCTCGTACATGGGCAAGGAACGCGTTGCAGCCCAGGGTGCCATGAAGCAAGCTCTGGCAAGTGATGGTATAAGGACGGTGGAGAGTCTTGTCTGCGAGGCGTGGCCACACCTGCAAAAAGCCTGCACGTAGAGGGAGGGAAACTTGAGGTTCGTCCTGTCTTTGTGCAGTTCTCTCTGCCGGGCCTGGGCAGGGGGAGCAGACACATTGTAAGTCTACCCAAGCGTTCTTTTTTTTTTTTTTTTTACGAAGAGGGGAACCAGGAAAAGGCGCAACTGATAAAACCTAGCCCTTTGTGACCAAGGAGAAAAGACCAAAGAAAAAGACAAGAGCAGCTAAGGGACAGCTAAGGGACGGACACCACCTGGGCGACTTAAGGGTCAAAGAAGGACAGGAACAGAAGACAAACAAACCAGAGAGGCAAGGAAGAAGCCCAAAACAGGAAGCCTAAGAGAAGGGGCTAGGACTACTAAGAAAAAAGACCTATGAAGGGGGGGGGGACTGGAATAGGGGTGACAACAAGCGCTCTCTTTGTTGCTGAGGCAATCCATCGGGATTTAAGACCACGGAGGCCTCGCAGGTCAGTGTTAGTGCTAGGGTGAGTGTCCAAGGTGGAGGGGGGTAGAATGCTCCACAGCCTGGGCCAAGCAGCACGTTCCTCGGTATAACCTCGCACAAAATGGGGGGAACTGGGGCTTTGTTGCATGATATGTTGGTGAAGAAGGGCCTGCCGTGCATGGCGCACAGAGAGTTCAAGAGGGTTCACCTCAGCATCATCATGGAGGAGGAGACCCCAGGCTGTTGGGTCCAGTTGGAGGTACTCCCAAAAACTAACCAGCCATGGTTCCAAGAGCTCTTGCCTCTGGAGGGGGGGGAGGCCTTGCTGGATCAGCTGCTTCTCAAAGTCTGCACATAACCATGCTTCTTGAAGTTTCTTGCGTAGGGTGATGAGGGCAGCTTTTGGGGGTGTACCCTGGGGGGGAAGGGGAGGAAGGTGTGAGAGGGTGTACCGGCCAGAGGGCCAGACCTCCAAAGACCTTAACCATCCTTCTTATCTACCCGGTACCCACTTGAGCCATAGACCACCTCCCTAAAAGAGAGAAAACTGCAACGTCGGACCATAGGCCCAAAAAACCACTGCTTAGTCGGACCCCCGTTCAATAGAAAGTAACAATGCAACAGTAAAAAAACAGGGAGAGCCCCAGGACAAATCAGAAGCACTTCCCAAGTGAAATCCCGGCAAGGAAGAGCACAGGCTACGTCACGGTCAAACGGAAATGATAACCCCTTATCTTTTCGGGATCACCGACAGAGACTACCGCCCGCTGACCGGTCCCGAGGTACCTGAGACTCTAGGCCCGTAAAGGAACCCGGTTGTGGCGGCAATCCGCTGCTGAGGACTCTGTCAGGAAATGGGAGGGCCCGATATAGGACGCATCGAAGTTCTGCTCCCCCCCCCTCCTTCTTTCCACCGAGCATCTGGACGTGCAAATCGCCCAGGCCTGGTTTGGGCGTTTAAATCGCCCAGATCACAGTTCCACGGGTCCATTGCTCTTTTCCTGTCTTGCCGAGGTTTACCTTAGCGGTTAGGGGCGGCGTTAGATCGCAGGACACGCAGGCTGAGTTACAAATGTGGTGTGTTCTACATCCCTTGTGATCTACAGTACCCTTGCTGTACCAACCCTACTTGTGAGAGTAGGAAGGGGGTGGTGAGGTTCGATTCCTCGGTATTTTGGCGTCCTGGCCCTAAGCAAACCTTGTAGGGAAGTACTGTCGGATTTCTGCCCTCGTGGTGGTTCTCTAGTTATGTCTCCTTGATTCCGCCTCTAACGACCATGGCAGGGAGCTTGTCTGCCATGGTCAACAGGGGTAGTGGTGAATGTGCGTTTGGTCGTGGGTTAGTATCTCTCACCAACCCTAAGTGCGCCTACTTTGCATATTGTAGGAGTGGCACCACCATTCAAACTGAATCCTCTGTGTCGCTGGTTTGTGTCGGGAGACCCACCTCCTGGGGTTAAAATCCTTTCACAACTAAAAAAAAAAAAAAAAAAAAAATGGTCCTCTCTTGTTAGGGGATCTGACCCCTCTGCTTTGTTCTCCTAGTAATTAGTTTGTGTCCCTCGTTCTTTTGTCCCCTAGTCTTTTCGTCTTTTGTCTTGGATCTTTTGTCTTAGCAGACTTTTGGTCCATGTCTTCTAGTCTTCTTCTTTGGTTTTTCTTCCTTGGTCACATAGGGCTAGGTTTTATCGGATGTTCCCTTTCCTGGTTCCTCCCTATGTAAAAAAATAAAAAAAGGGGACCAGCAGGGGCCACAGCGGGAAAGAGCTTCCATTTGGCAGGTGGAAGTTCAGCAAGGAGGAGAGCATCCCGCCAGGGGTCTGGCAGAGAGGAGAGGATGAAGTCAAGGTCATGGACAGCAGCGGGAGGGAGGTGAGCATGTTGTTGATGAGCTGAGCGGATGTCCTTGAGACGGTGCCACGAGAGTGCTTGTGAGGAGAGCAATTGGTTTGAGAGGATGGGCATGGACGGAAAAGGAGGGGTGCCGTTGAAGGTGGTTTCCAGTAGTATGGATTGCCAGAAAAAAGACCTATGAAGGGGGGGGGCCAAAACATTGCAACCTCTAACAGTCACCGGATCAGAATACTGAAAGACAGAGACAGTATCAAGATCTAGATCTTGATCTGAATCTTAGTGCAGATCTGGACCTTGATCTCGGTCCAGATCTAGAACCCAGATTTGGAACGTGGTCGTGAGCTGTTTCCAAATCTAGAACCTGATTCTGATCTGGGGCAGGGTCTTGATCTTGGGCTTGGGCTGGATCTAGGTCTGGGTCATTATCAGTGCCTAGATCTGGGGCTTGGGCTGGACCTAGGTCAGGGTCTAGATTTGCTTCTTTAGATTTTTTAGTTACCTTGTTAGTGTTAGCTTTGGCCCTGTCCTGTTTTTTTGTTGCATGCCACGCTCTAGTCGTCTTTGCAAAGCTTGCTGATCTGCATAGGTGACCTAGAGACATGTTACTAGGCTGCTGAGAGTCTGTGCAGGTTTGCTAAAGGAGTGATGCCCTGATGCACTGGCCTGTTACAGGAGTGATGCCCTGCAGTCTTTTAATCTTAGATCAGCAAGACCTTGGATGCTTGCCTTTCCTTCTTTTTCTGTGTTGCTCCTGGAGGTTACAGTGGTGTTTGTTGGTTGGGGAGGAACAGTATTGCTTGGAGGTGGGGGTGGTACTCGGAAGGCCCTTTGTCCTTTGTCCTCCAAGTAATTAGTTTGTGTCCCTCGTTCTTTTGTCCCCTAGTCTTTTCGTCTTTTGTCTTCGGATCATTTGTCTTAGCAGACTTTTGGTCCATGTCCTCTAGTCTTCTTCTTTGGTTTTTCTTCCTCGGTCACATAGGGCTAGGTTTTATCAGATGTTACCCTTCCTGGTTCCTCCCTATGTAAAAAAAAAAAAAAAAAAAAAAAAGGGTCTAGAGCTGGGGCTTGGGCTGGGTCTGGGGCAGGGTCTAGAGCAGGGTTTAGAGCAGGGGAATGGGCTGGATCTGGGTCAGGGTCTAGATCTAGGGCTTGGGCTGGGTCTGGGATTGGGTCTGGGATTGTAGGGAGAGCTGGGGCCATGGGGACTGTCATTTCTATGGTGCGGGTATCAGGCTCCTGGTCACCGGGAGTGACCCCAATCATGGTGCAAAATATCGGGGGGGTGTCCCATAAGCTTGCAAAGGAGCCACAGTGAGAGAGCAATCTAGGCCACGTCACCAATCTTGACAGAACGCGCCATTATCAAGGTGTCGAAGATCTGTCTGGGTCCGCATCCTGTCCCTGGCGATGGCTTGGTGAAGGTGGCCAAGTGAAAGGCAGATAGCCTTGTGGTAAAGGGGCTCAGAATGGTCCCGAATGGTTCAGAATGGTCCCGAATGGTCCCGAATGGTTCTACATCCCTTGTGATCTAAAGTACCTTTGCTGTATCGACCCTACTTGCGAGAGTAGGAAGGGGGTGGTGAGGTTCGATTCCTCTGTCTCATCTTCCCCTCCAACACCTGCCGACATTGCTCTGGGGACCACTTTCGTTCTCTTCCCCCACTCTCCTAGCCCCTTCTCTTGGGCTTCCTGTTTTGGGCTTCTTCCTTGCCTCTCTGGTTTGTTTGTCTTCTGTTCCCGTCCTCCTTTGTCCCTTACGTCGCCCAGGTGGTGTCCGTCCCTTAGCTGTCCCTTAGCCGTTCTTGTCTTTTTCTTTGGTCTTTTCTCCTTGGTCACAAAGGGCTAGGTTTTATCAGTTGGGCCTTTTCCTGGTTCCCCCCTTTGTAAAAAAAAAAAAAAAAACTGACTTCCAGCCCCATGACCCTCGATCAGTTACCCTTAAACTCTGAGGTTATCGACTGGAATACCACCGTATTGGTGTGGCATCTGCTTTCCTCTCTGCTTCAAGTTATCCCCCCTCTTCTTTTACCATCTTGGCTGAGTATTATGCTCCCTTCCTCTTACATGGAGTTCTCTCTCCCGCCCCAGCAGTGAAGAACATCTCTACTATTTGGGCCATCATCTTCCCAACCACCCCTTCTGTGGACCCTTTTCCCCTCGCCCAACGAGACTGGACCATCTCGGGCCACTCGCACAAAGTGAAAGTCACAGTGGTCCCAGCTACGGCCAGATCTGTCCTCTCCCCCCTTTCCTACCCTCCACCTCTCCCTTATCCCCTTCTCCAAACCCCCATGTCACATCATACCCTCTTGACTACCGGGCCCACTCTCCCACAGACCCCCCTCGCGGCGCACCCATCTGCTGCCTGGCGCCGCCGTGACCTCAACTCCCCTACACCCTCCCCTTCAAGGTCCACTACCAGACCTCCTACTCGGCCAACCAATCCAGCACGCCTCTCTCTCTCCTCTGATGCCCCATCTTCCAACCGGCGCCTACCTTCACCCCCCCTTCTTTCAGCAGAGGAGGAGACTGCTCTGCAATTCTTTGAGAAAATGGCATCTCTCGGACTTGACATCGAGGACGTAGAAGATGAGGATGAATCTAACCTTGTTGGTTTTTACATCTAATTCTACATGGTTTCTCTAGCCACCTTCCACGCCCACGCTTACACACGCACACTCCCCTTCTTCTCTCCACATCCCCCTGTCTACCCCAACCCCTTCCTTTGGTACCCATCCCACCCATCCCAAGACCTACTCCCGCTTACATGCCAACTTCTCTCCCCCCTGCTTAACACCCTTCTCCCCCCCCCTTCCTCCGCGTTGCATCCCATCCTCCCCCTCCCCTTCTTCAATAATCCTCGTCCCTTCCCTATCCTTCTCCACCTCTTCCTCTGCCTCCGCATTTCCTCCTTTTCCTTCCATCCCTCTCCCCAGCGCCTTAGAGGGGCACTATTTCGTTCCTACGGATCCATTCACAACCTCCGCTCAACCGCAAACGCCCCTTCCTCCCCTGTAACCCCCCCCTTCTCCTTCTCATACCCCCCCTCATAACCTCCCCCCCCCAACCTTGTTCCCCTTCGTTCCCCCCCCCCTCCCCCTCCTTCTTATCCCCCCTCAAACCCTCCCTACCCCACTCTTTCCCCCCTCCCCTCCTTCATACCCTCCTCCCCCCCTTCGTACCCCCCTCCCTCATCTCCCCTCCTACGCCCTTCTCCGAATTCCCTTGTCTGCAGTCTCATCTCCTTATATTTGTAACTTTCTGTCCCCCCCCCCCCCCCCCCCCCCCCCCCCCCCTCCTTCTTTCCACACGAGCATCTGGGCGTGCAAATCGCCCAGGCCTGGTTTGGGCGTGAAAATCGCCCAGATCACAGTTCCACGGGTTCATTGCTCTTTTCCTGTCTTGCCGAGGTTTACCTTAGCGGTTAGGGGGCGGCGTTAGATCGCAGGACACGCAGGCTGAGTTACAAATGTGGTGTGTTCTACATCCCATGTGATCTACAGTACCCTTGCTGTACCGACCCTACTTGTGAGAGTAGGAAGGAGGTGGTGAGGTTTGATTCCTCAGTAGTTTGGCGTCCTGGCCCTAAGCAAACCTTGTAGGGAAGTACTGTCGGATTTCTGCCCTCGTGGTGGTTCTCTAGTTATGTCTCCTTGATTCCGCCTCTAACGACCATGGCAGGGAGCTTGTCTGCCATGGTCATCAGGGGTAGTGGTGAATGTGCGTTTGGTCGTGGGTTGGTATCTCTCAGTCTTTTTGGTGAGCTTGCCCTTTTAGCCTTGAGCTCCCAGAAAGAACACAGAAGTTGCAGGGTTCGAATCCCCATGGGTGCGATTTAGTGTTCGTGGTCGCTGTCAACTGCCATGGTAGCTTTGTCCAGGTTAAGTAGCAGCCCGTTCCCTACCGCCGTAAGACGGGGCTCCCTCAATACCACGCCCCACCAGGTTTTTTTTTTTTTTTTTTTTTTTACATAGGGAGGAACCAGGATAGGTAACATCTGGAAAAAAAAAGGAAAAAAAAGGCGTTATCATTACTTTTCCCTTTTAGCCTGTGGACACCCCTGGACAAGGAAGGAGACAGGCCGGTAAAAGCTGGACCATCCCATGGAGTGGTGAATGTCCGTGTGGTTGAGGGTTGGTATCTATGTGTACATGTTGCATCCGTGAATGTTCGTTTAGTCGAGGTTTTAAAAAGTAGGTCCCCCATATAAAAAAAGGTGGTCCCCCATATAAAGGAGCTGAAAGAAGGCCAGAGGATATAAGGCTGAGGGAAAGGTGTTGACCTGGCGTTTTTGCAAAAACCGAGCCTCGACCAAAATAAAAGGTATGGGCAGATGTGTTTCCTTGAGCGCTTTAAGACGAGCACAAGAAAACAGAAACGTATGGTGGGAAAAGTGAGAAGAAGGCTGTCGAAGTTGAGGTCGGCCAGAGGAGTGAAAAGTCGCCCAGGTGCATGCCGCACACCCCGCAACGAATTGAAGGAGGTTGCGAAGCTCAAGAAGCTGCGCCAAAGATGCGGAAGCCGAAAAATATCGGATTTGAGGAACTTGGAGGTGCTGAAAGGTGCTGAAATAAGGTTAGGTAGTGCTCACCTGCTTCGCCCCAGCTTGCGCTGATAGCTTCTACAAGTCCTTCGGCTACATTTTCATCTCGAATTGAGGGTTGACTTGCGACAACAGAGAAATAAGCCATTCGGCAAAATATGAAGCTAAGAGATCGTCCAGGTCTGACCCCTCCACCATCAAAACCACGAAACCACAGCGCGTTCGGGACTACGGGACTAGTAGGCACGAGTAGGCACAAAACAAAGTAGGCGCCATGTAGGCCCACCATATAAAAAAATAAAAAAAAACGGTTTACCCGGTTCCCTTCTTCGATGTTTAACACAACATTAAATACAATCCAATTAAATTAATTAAAATACATTGAATTAAGGATCCATATCATTCATTCGGGATGCGCCTACAGGCGCCCTTAATTGCCAAAACCAATTGAACAATTGGTATCTCTAAAAAAAGTAGGTCCTAATTATGGAACACCCTAAGTGCGCCTACTTTGCATATTGTAGGAGTGGCACCACCATTCGAACTGAATCCTCCGTGTCGCTGGTTTGTGTCGGAAGACCCACCTCCTGGGGTGAAAGTCCTTTCACAACTATATAAAAAAAAAAAGCAGGAATAGGTTCCAGATTTGGACATAGCTTACAACCACGTTCCAGATCAAGATCTGGACTTAGATCAAGGTCCAGATCTGAGCTTAGATCTAGATCAAGATCCTGCCAGGAACGTAGACAGAGACAGTAATGAGCGGGGTTATTTTTAGGGTTCGATTCAGCGGAAAGTGGTATTTTTAAACTTTTCCGTTTTGGCCTGGTGCGATTTCAGGTCGTATTTGGTGTAACAGCTCAGGATGCTTACAGCAGCTTGGGGGGTTAGTCTAGGGAACGGGCTACGTGATGTGTAATTATGTGTATGTTGATATGGGTAAGCTAGCAGAACAGGTGGGGTGTTACCTAAGTAGGGGATGTCGAGTAGCTTGGATGGAACGTCTTCGTGGTAGGAGTAGAAGGGTTCGTTCCGAGTAGCTCGTGTCTATGTGTTCAACGTGCGCGTTGAGAGCGATGAGGCAGTACATGGGTATGATACTGTATCATGTGCGTTCGTCACGTGGCTTACGGGTACGGTGTTCCTCCGCGTTAATCGTAGTATGACAGGGTTCGACATGAACCATTTTAGACAATTTGTCTACGAAAACAGCAATTTTTTTTTTTTTTTTTTTTTTATGGGATGGCATCATGGCGTTGTAGGCGGGAGCGCTGTAATGAGGTCCGTCGAGACGCACTCCCAGAATTTCTCTGGAATCTCCACGGGAACCATGGTACCGTTCGGCTTCGCGTTACCTGGTTTGTTCGTTTGGCACTTATGGCACTGTTGGACGAAGGCAGTCACGTCTGCCGTGACTTTTGCCCAAGTAAAAGTGCGTGTGACAAGTTCTAACGTCTTGGTGCGACCGCAATGACCCATGTATACCGGATCGTGGGCTTCGCGGATTATATCCAGGCGAAGTGCCGCATCCAGTGGTACACATAAAAATTCGCGGCCGTACTTGTTCTTCTTGAACCAGTACCCGTTTCTGGGTAAATTTATCACGGAGGCGCTTGCAGCCTGGCGTGAAGTTTGAGTCCGTCTTGTACCATGCTAGGATTCTATCCATTTTTTTTTTTTTTTACTAAGGGGGGAACCAGGAAAAGGCGCAACTGATAAAACTTAGCCCTTTGTGACCAAGGAGAAAAGACCAAAGAAAAAGACAAGAACGGCTAAGGGACAGCTAAGGGACGGACACCACCTGGGCGACGTAAGGGACAAAGGAGGACGGGAACAGAAGACAAACAAACCAGAGAGGCAAGGAAGAAGCCAAAAACAGGAAGCCCAAGAGAAGGGGCTAGGACTACTAAGAAAAAAGACCTATGAAGGGGGGGGCCATAACATTGCAACCTCTAACCGTCACCGGATCAGAAGACTGGAAGAGGAGATGCAACTAAGGAGGACTAAAAAGGAAACTATGCAAGAACTAAGAGAAAAAAAGGGGGGGGGGGGGTGGGGGGGACTAAGGAGGCAACTGATGGGGAAACTAAAGGAGGCAACTAAGGGTGGAAACTGAACTAGGGGAAGCAAACTAAGGAGAACTGCAAAAACAAGCCAAAAGCAGGGAGGCAACCAGAAAAGAAGAAAGACAACTGGAAGGTAAAGCGAAAACCTAAAAGACTACTGGTCTGGCATGTACAACAGGAATGCAACAGAGACGTATGAAATCTAGATATTGATCGGTCTTTAGCGCAGATCTGGGACCCTTGATCTGGTCCAGATCTAGCCCTAGATCTGAACGTGTCGTGTGCTGTGTCCAAATCTGGAACCCTGATCCTGATCTGGGGGCAGGGCCTTGGATCCTTGGGCTTGGGCTCGATCCTAGGTCATGGTCAAGACGGGGCCTAGAGCTGGGCATTGGCTGGACCTAAGGTCAGGGTCTAGTCCGGGGTCTAGGCACGGGACTGGCTGGGTCCCTGGTCAGGGTCTAGAGCAAGGTCCTAGATCCGGGTAATGGTCTGATCTGGGACGGGTCTAGATCAGGGTCTTATAACAGGGCTTGGGCTGGTCTGGGATTGGGGTCTGGGCTTGTAGGGAGCGCTGGGGCCATGGGCCTGGGCCTGCCTTCCGATGCCCCACCCACTTCCTACCTCCTCCTCTCAGAACTCCATCTCCTCCTCTCATCCCTGTCCTTCTTTCAGCTGCTCAGAGCCCAGTAGCAAGCTTGGAGGCGTCAATTGAGCTGAGGGTCCTTTTTTCTCCGCCCTAGCAATGTCTGCTCTCTCCGGCCGCCTTTTGCTTTGCTGCGAAGCGGCCGTCGGCATTCGGCTGAGGCGACTGCAATTCGCTCAGCTGTAGCTGCTCATTGCCCCCTTTGAGTGTTATAGACGCCAGCAGTCTAATCCCCTTTTACTTCTGCCCCCCTCATGGGTCAGCAGATAGTTCAGCCTACTGGAGGGGCAGGCTCCTTCAAGTTAATTCGGAGACCATCCCGGTCGGGTGACCCACCCCATCCGTAGTACTTCAACAAACGCTGCTCTCGTCCTATTCCTTCTTCCAAGCCCCACCCACCCACTTTCTCCTCACTTCCTCCTGCCTTCCGATCCTCCTCCCATCTCCTCCCTCTCATTCCCTGCGCCTTCATTCAGCTGCTCAGTACCTAGTAGACAAAGCTTGAGGCACAATTGGAGCTGGAGGTCCTTTTTTCGCCCGATGCAATTCTGCTCCTCCGGCGTCCTTTTAACCACTTTGCTTGCGAAGCTGCTTTCATCACCAATTCGGCTGGAGCGACTCAATTTCGCGCTATTGGAGCTGCTCAGCAGCGCCCGAAAAAAAAAAAAAAAAAAAAAAAAAAAAAGAAAAAAAAAAACATTGAAGTGTTCTAGACGCTCTGCATCTAATCCGCTACTCTGGCCCCTCCAGAGGTCATCATAAGAGGTCAGCCTACTGGAGGGGGGCAGGGCCTATTCTCTCAAGTTATTCGGGACCACCCGAGTCGGGTGACCCGACCCCCATCCTTAGTCACTATCAGAGCAGCTCTCTCCTGATTCCCTTCTCCGAGCCCCACCCCCACTTCCTCCGGCCTCTCATAATCCTCCATCTCCTTCCCTCTCATCTGCTCCTTCATTTCATCTGCTCATATACCTAATAACAAAATTTTGAGGCGACAATTGGAGCTGGAGTCCTTTTTTTCGGCCCTAGCAATGTCCTGCTCTCTCCGGCCCACGCCGTTAACTTTGCGGGCGAGCGCTTCGGCAATTCGGCGATTTTTAGTGTTTTTTTTAGCCTTAGATGTGTTGTGCCTCCTAAGAAGACTCTATCCCTCTTTCCTTTGGATTCTCAAGTCAGCCAGGTTCCTTTAAGGTCTGCAGCGGTCCATCGTCTTGTTCTCTACTCGACGACTTGTTGTCGATCCTTGAGTGCGACATTTGTTGGAAACATAGGATACAGTTTTGTCTTAGCTTTTTGTCTGCCCTAAGGGCTGGATGTAGTT
>JACBWV010000626.1:17109889-17194936 GCA_013435795.1 Chlamydomonas sp. ICE-L
TGTTTTCTCTCACTATCTCTCCCCTCCGGTCTCAACTCCAATTGTTTCTCTCCCCACTCATATCTCCCTCCTGTCTCAACGTCAATGTTTTCTCTCACTTAGCTCTCCTCCTCTGTCTAAACTCACTTGTTTTTCCACTTATCTCTCCCTCATGTATCAAACTTCAATTGTTTTCTCCTCAAGCTTATCTCTCCCTCCTGTATACACTTCAATGTTTCTCTCACTATCTCTCCTCCTTGTCTCAACTTCAAATTGTTTTCTCCACTTATCTTCCCCTCCTTGTCTCAACTGCAATTGTTTTCTCTCACCTTATTCTCTCCTCCTGTCTCAACGTCAATTGTTTTCTCTCACTTATCTCTCCCCTCATGTCTCAAACTTCAATTGTTTTCTCTCACTTATCGATCCCTTCCTGTCTCAACTTTCAATTGTTTTAGTCTCACTTTATCTCTCCCTTCCTTTGTCTCAACTTTCAATGGTTTGTTTTCTCTAATTTATCTCTCCCTCATGTCTCAACTTCAATGGTTGTCTCTCACTTATTCCCCTCCTGTCTCAACTTCATTGTTTTCTCTTCACTTATTCTCCCTCCTTGTCTCCCTCACTTGTTTTCTTCACTTATCTCTCCACTCCGGTCTCACTTCAATGTTTTCTCTCACGTACTCTCCCTTCCTGTCTCAAAACTTCATTTGTTTTTCTCTCACTTTTATCTTCTCCATCCTGTCTCCAATTCCAATTTTTTCTCTCCACTCATTCTCCCTCGTCTCAACTTCAATTGTTTCTTCACTTATTTCCCTCTGTCTAAACTTCAATTGTTTTCTCTCACTTAGCTCTCCCTACCTGTCCTCAACTCTTCAATTGTGTTCTATCACTTATCTTCCCTCCGGTCTCAACTTCAATTGTTTTTTCTCTCACTTATCTCTCCCTCGTCTCAACTCAATTGTTTTCTCTCAAACTGATCTCTTCCCTCCTGTCTCAAATTCAATTGTTTTTTTTCTCATATCTCTCCATCCTGTCTCACATTAAATTGTTTCTACTCACTATATCTCCCTCCTGTTCAACAAAAAACTTCAATTGTGTTTCTCCAATTATCTCTCCTCCTGTCTCAACGTCATTGTTTTCTCTCCACTTATCTCTCCTCCTTGTCCTTCAAAACTTCAATTGTTTTTTTCTCCTCACTTACTCTCCCCCTTTTTTTTTTTTCCTGTCTCAATCAATTGTTTTCTCTCATTATTCTCCCTCTGTATCAAAATTCAATTGTTGTCCTCATATATCTCCCTCCTGTCGCAACTTCAATTGTTTTTCCTAACTATCTCTCCTCCTGTCTCAACTTCATTTGTTTTCTCTCACTTATACTCCCTCCTGTCTCAATTCAATTGTTTTCTCTCACTCATCTCTCCCCCTGTTCAAACTTCAATTGTTTTCTCTCATTATCTCTCCTCCTGTCTCACTCAATTGTTTTCTTTCACTATCTCTCCCTCTTGTCTCAACTTCAAATTGTTTTATCTAACTATCTACTCCCTCCCTGTCTCAACTTCAAATTGTTTCGAAATTATTTCTCCCTCCTTGTCTCAAACCTCAATTGTTTTCGCTCACTTATTCTCTCCCTCCTGTCTCAACTTCAATGTTTTATCTCACTTATCTCTCCATCCTGTATCAACCCCTTCAATTGTTCTCTCACTTTTGATCTCTACCTCCTTGTCTCACCTTAAATGTTTTCTCTCACTTATCTCTCACTCCTGTCTCAAATTCTTCAATTGTTTTCTCTCAACTTAATTATCTCTCAATCCTGTCTAAACTTATTCAATGTTTTCTCTCCTATTTCCCCCACTGTCTACAACTTCAATTGTTTCTACACTTATCTATCCCTACCAATGTCTTCAATCTCAAATTGTTTTCTCTAACTTATCTCCCTACTGTCTCAAATTCAATGTTTGCTCCACTTATCTATCCTCCTGTTCTCAAACTTCAATTGGTTTCTCTCACTATCTATACCTCCTGTTAAATCGATTGTTTTCTCTAACTTATCTTCTCCCTCTGTTCAACTGCGAGTGTTTCTCTCACTTATCTATCACTCTTGTCTCAACCTTTCAATGTTTTCCCTCCACTAATCTTCTCACTCAGTCTCAACTTCCTTGGGTTTCTATCAAACTTGGATTCTATCCCTCTTGTCTAACCTTCATTGTTTTCTCTCTTATCTATCCATCCTTCTCAACTTCAATGTTCTCTCCACTATTCTCTCCCCCTCCTGTCTCAACTTCATGTTTTCTCTCACTTCTTATCAATCCTTCCTGTCGCAACTACTTGTTTTCTTCTCACTTTTATCTTCCTTCCTGTCTCAATTCAATTGTTTTCTTCACTTTATCTCTCCCAGCCTTTGTCTCAACTTCAATTGTTTTTCTTATAACTTATCTCTCCCTCCTGTTCTCAACTTCAATTTGTTTTCTCTCACCTTACTCTCCCTCCGTCTACTCATTGTTTGCTCTCTCACTTATCTCTCCTCCTGTCTCAACTTAAATTGTTTCTACAACTTATACTACCTTACTGTCCTCAACTTCAATTGTTTTCTTCTCAATTATCTCTCCCTCCCTGTCTCAACTTCAAATTGTTTCTCTCACTTATCTCTTCCCTCCTGTTCTCAAACTTCAATTGTGTTCATCTCAATTATCTCTCCCTCCTGTCTCAACTTCAATGTTTCTCTCACTTATATCCCCTCCTGTCTCAACTTCATTGTTTTCTCTCATTATTCTCTCCCGCCTGTCTCAAACCTTCATTGTTTTCTCTCATTATTCTCTCCTCTGTCTCAACTTCAATTGTTTTCTCTCACTATCTCTCCCCTCCTTGGTCTCACATTCAATTGTTTTTCTCTCACTTAATCTTCTCCCCTCCTGTCTCAACTTCAATTTGTTTTCTCTCACTTATCCTCTACCTCCTGTCTCAACTTCCAATTGTTTTCTCTCTTATCTCTCCCTTCATGTCTCAACTTCAAGTGTTTTCTCTCACTATCTCTCCCTCCTGTATTCAACTTCAATTGTTTTTTCTATCACTTATTCTCCCTCCTGTCTCAACTTCAATGTTTATCCACTTAATCTCTCCCTCCTGTCTCAACTTCAATTGTTTTCTCTCACTTATCTCTCCCTCCTGTCTCAACTTCAATTGTTTTCTCTCACTTATCTCTCCCTCCTGTCTCAACTTCAATTGTTTTGTCATTATTCTTCTCCCTCCTGTCTCAACTTCAAATGGTTGCTCTCACTCATCTGTCTCCCTCCTGTCGCAAACTCAATGTTTTATCTCACTTATATATCCCTCCTGTCTCAACTTCAATTGTTTCTCACTGATCTCTACCTTCCTTGTCTCACTTCAATTGTTTTTTTCTCTCATTATCTCTCCCTCCGTTCAACTTTCAAGTGGTTTTCTCTAAACTTATTATCCCTCATGTATAAAAATCATTGTTCTATAAATTATCTATAACTCATGTATTCAACTTAAAGTGTTTTACTCACTTTATCTATCCCCATGTTCAACTTCAATTGTTTTATATCACTTATCTCTCACATCATGTATAAACTTCAAATGTTTCGTACTTATCTATCCCCTCCTGTCTCAACTTCAATTGTTTTCTCTCACTTAATCTCTCCTAACTGTCTCAAAAACTTCAATTGTTTTTATCCACCTTACTCTCTCACTCCTGTATCAACTTAAAATTGTTTTCCTCTCACTATCTTCCCTCCTGTCGCAATTCAATTGTTTTATTTTCTCATTATATTCTCCCTCATTCCAACTTCAATTGTTGCATACTTTATCTTACACCTCTGTCTCAACTTCAATTGTGTTCTATCATAATATTCTCCCTCCGGTCTCAACTTCAATTGTTTTCTCTCACTATCTCTCCCTCCTGTTCTCACACTTCAATTGTTTTCTATCACTTAATCTCTCCCTAATGCATCAAACTTTGATGTTTTATCTTCACTTATCTCTCCCTCCTTGTCCAAATTCAATGGTTTCGCATCAATTATCTATCCCTACTTGTCTCAACTTCATTGTTCTTCACTTATCTCTCCCTCCTGTCGAAACTTAGTGTTTCTCTACTTATCTCTCACCTCTGTTCTCACACTTCGATGTTTTCTCTCACTATCTCTCCTCCTGTTCTCAAATCATTTGTTTTCTCCCAATCATCTCTCCCCTCCTGTCTAACTTCTTCAATTGTTTTTTTCTCCAACTTATTTCTCCCCGTTCTCACTCAACTTCAATTTTTTCTCTCACTGATTCTCTCCATCCGTGTCTTCAACTTAAATTTTTTTCCATTATCTTCTCCCTCTGTCTCACTTCAATTGTTTTCTCTCACTTATCTATCCCTCCTGTCTCAACTTCAATTGTTTTCTCTCACTTATCTCTCCCTCTGTCTCCCAACCCCTTCAATGTTTTCTCTCACTTATCTCTCCCTCCTGTCTCAACTTCAATTGTTTTCTCTCACTTATCTCTCCCTCCTGTCTCAACTTCAATTGTTTTCTCTCACTTATCTCTCCCTCCTGTCTCAACTTCAATTGTTTTCTCTCACTTATCTCTCCCTCCTGTCTCAACTTCAATTGTTTTCTCTCACTTATCTCTCCCTCCTGTCTCAACTTCAATTGTTTTCTCTCACTTATCTCTCCCTCCTGTCTCAACTTCAATTGTTTTCTCTCACTTATCTCTCCCTCCCTCCTGTCTCAACTTCAATTGTTTTCTCTCACTTATCTCTCCCTCCTGTCTCAACTTCAATTGTTTTCTCTCACTTATCTCTCCCTCCTGTCTCAACTTCAATTGTTTTCTCTCACTTATCTCTCCCTCCTGTCTCAACTTCATTGTTTTCTCTCACTTATCTCTCCCTCCTGTCTCAACTTCAATTGTTTTCTCTCACTTATCTCTCCCTCCTGTCTCAAACTTCAAATTGTTGTCTCTGCACGTATCTCTCCCTTCAGTCTCAACTCTTAAATTGTTTCTATCTCACTTATCTCCTCCCCTCCGTCTAAACTCAATTGTGTTTTCTACGCAACTTGATCTCTCCCTCCTTTCAAATTCAATTGCTTTCGCTCACTATCTCTCCCCTATGTCTCAACTTCATTGTTTCTCTCCTTATCTCTCCCTCCTGTCTCAACTTCAATTGTTTTCTCTCACTTTCATCTCTCCCTTCCTTGTCTCAACGTCAATGTTTTCTCTTCACTTATCTCTCCTCCGTCTCAACTTTCAATGTTTTATCTCACTTATCTCTCCCTCCTGTCTCAACTTCAATTGTCTTTCTCTCAACTTATTCTCCCTCCTGTCTCAACTTCAATTAATGTTTTTTCTCTCAATTATCTCTCCCCTCCGTTCTCAACTTCAATTGTTTTCTCTCACTTTAATTCTCTCCCTCCTGTCTCAATCAATGTTTTTCTCTCAATTATCTCTACCTCCTGTCTCAACTTCAATTTTTTCTCTCACTATCTCTCCCTCCTGTATCAACTTCAATTGTTTTTCTCTCACTTATCTTCTCCCTCCTGTCTCAAACTTCAATGTTTTCTCCACTTATCTCCCTCCTGTCTTCAACTTCATGGTTTTCTATCAACTTATCTATCCCTCCTGTCTCAACTCAATGTTTTTCTCTAACTTATCTCCCCTCCTGTATCAACTCAATGTTTTCTCTCACTTATCTCTCCCTCCTGTCTCAACTACAATTGTTTTCTCTCACTTATCTCTCCCCTCCTGGTCTCAAACTTCAATTGTTCTCTTCACTTATCTCTCCCCTACTGTCTCCTCAACTTCATGTTTTCTCTAAATGATTTCTTTTCTCCCTCCTGTCTCAACTTCAATTGTTTTCTCTCATTATCTTTCCCTCCTGTCTCAACTTCAATGGTTGTTTCTCACTAATATCTCCCTCCTTCGGTCTCAACTTCAATTGTTTTCTCTCACTTATCTCTCCCTCCTGTCTCAACTTCAATTGTTTTCTCTCACTTATCTCTCCCTCCTGTCTCAACTTCAATTGTTTTCTCTCACTTATCTCTCCCTCCTGTCTCAACTTCAATTGTTTTCTCTCCCCTGCATAAAAGACATCGTTTACAACTATCGGAATGCATCCTGTACCAACTTGTATCAACTTGTCGCTACTAACAGTGTTCTCTCTCACCTATGCCCCCCTGCAGAAAGACAGTCGGTTACAACTGATTGGAATGCAGCTGTGGAGTGGTGGCAGTCAAGGTTGGGGCAACAACCCGCCAACAGACGAGGACATTGGTGGTGATGTACAAAACGGTGTGTGGCATGACATACAAGCCTGTATGCTAACTTGGGCTTAGCGTTTTGTTTTCGGACGAACGTCAAATGATAAAAACAGTGTGTGACATGACTGGGGGACGGCAATTTGAAATCATATGAACATTGGTGATATGCCAAACAGAGAGTGTCATGACATGCACGTCTGTATCAGGGTACTACAAAGCACGCGCGGCAGCGCGATTTCGTTTTTCGCTTTTGGAGCCCCAATGCGCGTTTCGCACAGTTTTTTCACCCCCCTGTGTGCGCAGTGCGCAGTTTTTGCGCTTTTTGCACTAAAAAGCGCTGACCAATTTTACGTTTGTGCGCTTGAAGTGTTGACCAATTTGGCAAGAAGTAGTACCCTGGTCTGTATGCTTTCTTAGCTTTGAGTTTTATCGTATAGTACCCCAATATTGACCCCAAAACAACCCAACCCTGTCCAAACCAACCTAACCAAACCAAACAAATTTCCCACCCCACTACACCCCACTTCACTTCGCTCCACTCTACTGCACCAGACCCTAAACCCAAACCTGCCTAAACCAAGCCAAACCTGTAGGTACAGGCATGTATCAATGCACCAGCTCTTTCATCGCCCCTTGACAGGAGGGAACAGAAAGGCCCCATCCCAACCTGTCCCAACCCTATCCACCCACTCCTCTCCACTCCACTGCACCCAATTCAACCCCACCCAATCAAACCAACCAGGCAAGCTAAACATGTAGGTACCTGCATGTATCAATGCAGCCGCTCTTTCATCGCCCCTTGACAGGAGGGAACAGAAAGGCCCCATCCCAACCTGTACCTACCCTATCCACCCACTCCTCTCCACTCCACTGCACCCAATTCAACCCCACCCAATCAAACCAACCAACCAAGCTAAACATGTAGGTACCTGCATGTATCAATGCAGCAGCTCTTTCATAGCCCCTTGATAGGAGGGAACAGAAAGGCCCCATCCCAACCTGTCCCAACCCTATCCACCCACTCCTCTCCACTCCACTGCACCCAATTCAACTCGACCCAATCAAACCAACCAACCAAGCTAAACATGTAGGTACCTGCATGTATCAATGCAGCAGCTCTTTCATAGCCCCTTGACAGGAGGGAACAGAAAGGCCCCATCCCAACCTGTCCCAACCCTATCCACCCACTCCTCTCCACTCCACTACACCCAATTCAACTCCACTTAATCAAACCAAACTAACCAAGCTAAACATGCAGGTACCTGCATGCATCATTGCAGCAGCTTTTTCATAGCCCCTTGACAGGAGGGAATGGAGGGGGCCCACCCCAACCTGTCCCAACCCTATCCACCCACTCCACAACACTACACTACACTTCACTACACCCAATTCAACCCGACCCGATCAAACCAACCAACCAAGCTAAACATGTAGGTACCTGCATGTATCAATGCAGCCGCTCTTTCATCGCCCCTTGACAGGAGGGAACAGAAAGGCTCCATCCCAACCTGTCCCAACCCTATCCACCCACTCCTCTCCACTCCACTGCACCCAATTCAACCCGACCCAATCAAACCAACCAACCAAGCTAAACATGTAGGTACCTGCATGCATCAATGCAGCCGCTCTTTCATCGCCCCTTAACAGGAGGGAACAGAAAGGCCCCATCCCAACCTGTCCCAACCCTATCCACCCACTCCTCTTCACTCCACTGCACCCAATTCAACCCCACCCAATCAAACCAACCAGGCAAGCTAAACATGTAGGTTCCTGCATGCATCAATGCAGCAGCTCTTTTGTAGCCTTTTGAAAGAAGGGAAGCAAGGGGGCCCACCCCAACCTGCCCCAACCCTATCCACCTACTCAACCCCACTCAAGCAAACCAAACCAGCCAAACCAGCCAAACCAGCCAAACCAAACCAAACCCATCCTCCACCCCACTACACCCCAATCTGTCCCAACCCTATCCACCCGCTCCACTCCACTCAACCCCACTCATCCCCACTCAACCAAACCAAACCAGCCAAACCAGCCAAACCAAACCAAACCCATCCTCCACCCCACTGCACCCCAACCTGTCCCAACCCTATCCACCCACTGCACTCCACTCAAACCCACACAACCCCACTCAACCAAACCAAACCAGCCAAACCAGCCAAACCAAACCAAACCAATCCTCCACCCCACTACACCCCAACCCAGGCATAGATCAAGGCACCAGCTCTATAATAGCTTCAGATAAGGGCCCAAACAACAGACCCCAAACAGATAGCGCAAACCGCAACAACTCGACAAGGCGATGGAATTAAAGTGGGAGGGTTATGCCCCTCAGCCTTTTTTTCTTCAAAAAAAAACAATCCCCAACCCAAAGGTGTGGAGTGCCACAAGTGAGTTGCTTTATGGAGGGGATGAGGGTTAGAGGAGGAGGGAGAGCTTGATAGATGTTACAAAGAGAAGGATTATTGTGGCCTATTGTGGGAGTAATTCGTGAACTTTGATAAGTATGACCGGGGGTTGGGGAAAAAACGAGCTGGAGCAAGGATCGGAATGATCGTGATTGCTGAGCTTCGACCCACTTACATGGTTTGGATGGGGGGAGGTTAGGGGGGTGTCCTAGATCTGCCGCTCACTTTCCGAGTCAATGCCTTCTACCTGACGAAGATCAACACGCACTCACCACTCACACATTACTGGCATGGATGGGGTGTGTCCCTAGTCCCTGCTCATCTTGCTGATGACCGATGCCGCCGACCTGAAGAAGGTCTCTCACACACATCACGCACGCACTGACATGGGACTCCCCCCCCCCCCCCCCCCCCCCCCCCCCCCCCCCCCCCCCCCCTCCACCACCACCACCACACACAAACACACAAACACACACACACTGACATGGGATGAGGTGTGTTCTAGTCTGCCGCTCATGTTGCTGAGGACAATGCCGCCGACCTGAAGAAGGTCATGATGGGGTGCTCATGGGAGAGGCATGTCTGGTTTCCATGGGTCTCACACGGGGGACGCGGAATTGTGAGATGGAGAGCAGCCCAGATGGGCAGAAAAACCATGTAACAAACCAATCCAATCCAATACAATAAACCAATCCAATACAATAAACCAATCCAATACAATAAACCAATACAATCCAATACAATAAACCAATCCAATACAATAAACCAATCCAATACAATAAACCAATCCAAGACAATAAACCAATCCAATACAATAAACCAATCCAATACAATAAATCAATCCAATACAATAAACCAATCCTATACAATAAACCAATCCAATACAATAAACCAATCCAATACAATAAACCAATCCAATACAATAAACCAATCCAATACAAACCAATCCATGGGATGGCGGTGTCTGGAATAAACATGAGGTAGTTAGTTCCACGCACACACCTCTGGATCATACATGGGAAAGGAATGCAATTATATCAATCTATATCCATTGTTATTACATGCGAAAGGAATGATATAATATCATACCTCTTCCAGCCTCTTCAGATAAATAACATTCCTTTTCTGAGGTATGATATTATGTAGAGTATGTATAAAGAGTAAACAAATGGATGGAATATAAGTATGATGTCAATGACAAATATAAGCTTCGAAGATTAGGGCTAATAGCGGACTAAATCAGCCCTAAAAGGCTAAACAAGGCTAACAACTTATTTAGCAAAAAAAAGCCATAACACCCCAGAAAAGTTGCCATGTGTTCAGGGGAGTGTTGTTATGCAACCTAATGACTTTTGTGGCAATTGGGTATGATCTGACCATCATGAATTCATGATGAAGGAGCTCATTACTGCAGGGGGGGGGGGGGGGGGGGGGGGGGGGGGGGGGGGGGGGGGGGGGGGGGGGACGAATATTCCCCTCTCATTACATGTCTGGGTTCACAGCCCCTTGACTGCGTAGTTCACAACTAATTCAGCCAAATATGCCAAAGGGCCCCAGAAAATTTGCCATGTGTTCAGGAGAGTGTTGTTCTGCAACCCTTTGACTTGTGTGGCAATTGTGTGTGATCTGACCATCATTCATGATGAAGAAGCTCATAACTGCAGGAGGGAACGAATATCCCCATATCATTACATGTCAGGGTTCACAGCCCCTTGACTGCTTGGGTACATATGATATAAGTCTATTTCCTGGCTCCTGTAGACTTTTGAAGGTTGCTGTTGGTTATTTCAGGTTGTTGTATGCAATTACAGGTTGTCTCTGGCTATTTCAGGTTGTTTCAGGCTATTCCTGGTTGTTTCAGGTTGCTTCAGGCTATTTCATGTTGTTTCAGGCTATTTCAGGCTATTCCAGTGACCCATGTGCCCATGGCATGTGCTCACACCCAGTGACCCATGTGCCCACACACAGTGACCCATGTGCCCCTAAGCCCACACACAGTGACACATGTGCTCACACCCAGTGACCTATGTGCCCCTAAGCCCACACCCAGTGACCCATGTGCTCACACACAGTGACCCATGTGCCCCTATGCCCACACCCAGTGACCCATGGTGCCACACTTGTGACACCTGTGCTAACACCCCATCGTCCCATGTTTTTGCCCATGGTCACACCCATGGCCATGTGCCCATGTGCTCACACCCAGTGACCCATGTGCCCATGTGCTCACACCCAGTGACCCATGTGCCCATGTGCCCACACCTCTTGAAACCCATGTTGCCGCACCCAGTGACCCATTGTGCTAACACCCATCCGCCATGTGCCCATATGCTCACAAAAACCCATGTGACCCTTGGTGCTTCACAGCCCACCCGCCCATGTGCCCATGTGCTCGCACCCAGTGACCCATGTGCTCACACCCGGAGACCCATGTGCCCATGTGCTCACACCCATTGACCCATGTGCACACACCCAGTGACCCATGTGCCCATGTGCTCACACCCAGTGACCCATGTGCCCATGTGCTCACACCTCGTGACCCATGTGCCCATGTGCTCACACCCATTGACCCATGTGCACACACCCAGTGACCCATGTGCCCATGTGCTCGCACCCAGTGACCCAGTGCTCCACCCACCGACCCGGGAACCATTGTGCCCCATGTTTCTCACACCCAGTGACCCCATGTGCACACAACCAGTCCCCCGTGCCCCATGTGCGCCCACAAGAACCCAGTGGACCAGGTGCCCATGTGCTCACACCACTCGTGACCCATGTGCCCATCTGGCTCACACCCATGAAACCCTGTGACACACACCATGACCCATGTGCCCATGTGCTCACACCCACCGCCATCTGTTGCTTGCAGCCTCAGGGATGCGAAGGGTCTTCAGCATAAGACGACCCACGGTAGCAGCCACAAGAGCGTTGCAGATAGCCAGCACACCTTGGCACGTTCAGCAGGAGCTTCCTCCCATGGTGAGATCCCCCCTAGCCTGTATGCATACTATCTATTACCTATCTACCTCTGCTTGCAACCACCTAGCTGCTTGCAACCACCTCTACCTGCAGCCACCTCTGCTTGCAACCACCTCTACTTGCAGCCACCTAGCTACTTGCAACCACCTCTACTTGCAACCACCTAGCTGCTTGCAACCACCTCTGCTTGCAACCACCTCTGCTTGCAACCACCTCTACTTGCAACCATCTCTATTTGCAAGCACCTCTACTTGCAACCACCTCTACTTGCAACCACCTCTACTTGCAACCACCTAGCTGCTTGCAACCACCTAGCTGCATGCAACCACCTAGCTGCTTGCAACCACTTAGCTGCTTGCAACCACCTAGCTGCTTGCAACCACCTCTACTTGCAACCACCTAGCTGCTTGCAACCACCTAGCTGCTTGCAACCACCTAGCTGCTTGCAACCACCTAGCGGCTTGCAACCACCTAGCGGCTTCCAACCACCTAGCTGCTTGCAACCACCTAGCGGCTTGCAACCACCTAGCGGCTTGCAACCACCTAGCGGCTTGCAACCACCTAGCTGCTTGCAACCACCTAGCGGCTTGCAACCACCTAGCGGCTTGCAACCACCTAGCGGCTTGCAACCACCTAGCTGCTTGCAACCACCTAGCGGCTTGCAACCACCTAGCGGCTTGCAACCACCTAGCGGCTTGCAACCACCTAGCGGCTTGCAACCACCTAGCGGCTTGCAACCACCTAGCGGCTTGCAACCACCTAGCGGCTTGCAACCACCTAGCGGCTTGCAACCACCTAGTGGCTTGCAACCACCTAGCGGCTTGCAACCACCTAGCGGCTTGCAACCACCTAGCGGCTTGCAACCTCCTAGCGACTTGCAACCACCTCTGCTTGCAACCACCTCTGCTTGCAACCACCTCTACTTGCAGCCACCTAGCTGCTTGCAACCACCTCTACTTGCAACCACCTAGCTGCTTGCAACCACCTAGCTGCTTGCAACCACCTCTACTTGCAACCACCTAGCTGCTTGCAACCACCTAGCTGCTTGCAACCACCTCTGCTTGCAACTAGGATTCTCTTCAAATCTGAAAGTGGCTTTTTCCTAGTTTATGGTATTAGGCCTCCTCCAGGGACAATGTTTTTTTATCTTTTATAACTTTGTAGGGCCATTAAGGGCAAACAAAACTGTTTTTATAGCTTTTATAACTTTTTAAGGCCATTCAGGGCAAACATAACTGTTTTGTATATATTCTATGGCGGCAATTGGGTCCAAAACGGGGTCAAAATATAGGAGGGAAAATTGTCCTCGCTTAGAACCATCTAAATGCGTGATCAGTCCTGGGGGTATGGTGGTGGTGGTGATGATGGTGATGATGATAGTGGTGGTAGTGGTGATGATGATGCTAACGATAATGTGTCTCTCCCACCCTAGCAGGTTTTGGGTGGCTATCAAAGTAAGGGCAACAACGCCGCAGGGGCTATCGACAGTTCAGTCCCTATCCCACCCCTCCAATGCTCATCTCCACATGATATGAACAGAAGAAGCAGATCAGCAACTGGAGGCTCAAGAGCGGTACGTTACCTTCTTTTGCTGGGGGGGGGGGGGGGGGGGGGAGGGGGGGGGGGGGAGGGCACCCCTCCAGTGCTCATCTCCACATGATATGAACAGAAGAAGCAGATCAGCTACTGGAGGCTCAAGGGCGGTATGTACCTTCTTCTGCTGGGGGGGGGGGGGGGGGGGGGGGGGGGGGAGGGCACTTCCAATGTTCATCTCCACCTGATATGAACGGAAGAAGCAGATTAGCTACGGGCGGCTCAAGAGCGGTACGCACCTTCTTTTGCTAGGGGGGGGGGGGGGGGGGGGTGGGTGGGTTGGTTTCGTTTGTTTTTTCTTAGTTTTTTGTAGTTGTTGGTTTTTGGGGGTGGCCTGGGTGTGGGGGGATGTAGGTCACCATCCAATTTTCATCTCCACCTTGATATGTACGGAAGAAGCAGCTTCAGCTGCTGGAGGCTCCAGAGGTAACGCACCTTCTTCTGCTTTTGGGAGGGGGGGGGGGGGGGTGGGGGTGGGGGGGGGTATGTGGGGGGGCTAATGGCCTCGTTTGAGTTGAGCTAACCCCCTCCTTTGGCTTGGAGATAGGTGGGGGGGGGGGGGGGGGGGGGGTGGGGGGGGTTGGTGGTGGTTTTGTTTTTTTTTTGTTTAGTTTTTTTTTTTTCTTTCGTTTTTTTTTTATTTTTTTTTTTTTATCGTTTGTCTTTTTTTGTTTTTTATTTTTCTTTTTCTTTTTGTGTTTGGTCTGTTCTAGTGCTTCTTTGCGTGTTTTGGTTGTGGTCGGGCCCCCCTCCCCTTTTCCTCCCCTGCTCAAAGCGCGTACGTACCTTATTCTGCTGGGGGGGGGGGGGGGGGGGGGTCTAGTGGTGTGTGTGGGGGGGGGGGTAATGGGGGGGGGGGGGGGGGGGGGGGAGTGAGTGGGGGGGGAGGGCACCCTTCCAATGTTCATCTCCACTGATATGAACAGAAGAAGCAGATTAGCTACTGGGGTCTCACAAGGGGTACGTAACATCTTCTGACTCACCACCACCACCACCACCACCATCATCATCACCACCACCCCACACAGGCGCACCAACACCCAAGCACTAACACACAAACACACAAACACTAACACTCTCACACACAGACTGACACATGCACACAAACACACACACTAACACTCTCACACACTACCCCCTAATCTGATTAGATGACAATGTCTCTGGCGCCATCTCATCCATCTGATGAGATGCACCACCACCACCACCACCACCACCACCACCACCACCACCACCACCATCATCATCACCACCACCTTACACAGACACACAAACTCACACACACTAACACACACACTAGCACACACACACTAACACACACACACACACACACACACACACACACACTAACACATGTTGACTGCCTCTCTTCAGATGGATGAGGGCGCTAGGGACATAGTTATCTGTCCTCCCCCCCCCCCACCGCTCTCATTAACTGCCTCTCTTCAGGTGGATGAGGGCGCTTGGGACATAGTTATTTAGCGCACACATGCTAACACACACTAACACACACACACTAACACACACCATGATGACTTCATCTTTTCAGGTGGATGAGGGCGCTAGGGACGAGTGGGTAGCCATCACTGCGCCATCAGATAGTGTCTCTCATGCGTTGGCCACAGGTGTGTGTATGTGAGTGTGCCTGTGAGTGTGTGTGCATGTGTGTGTACGTACGTGTGACGATCAGATAGTGTCTCTCATGCGTTGGCCACAGGTGTGTGTATGTGAGTGTGCCTGTGAGTGTGTGTGCATGTGTGTGTACGTACGTGTGACGATCAGATAGTGTCTCTCATGCGTTGGCCACAGGTGTGTGTATGTGAGTGTGCCTGTGAGTGTGTGTGCATGTGCGTGTGTGTATATGTGTGTGTACGTACGGGTGACGATCAGATAGTGTCTTGCATGCGTTGGCCACAGGTTGGATGCTCGCTCCGGGTCTTCAGTAGTAGGTAACCTTACATACACCTCTACGAGGGGGGTGGGCAAGAAAATAGCTGCCGTACTGCATTTTCGCTTTAAATGGAGCATATCCTCAAACTATAAAAGATTTTTCTTAGCCAAAAATAAAGTTGTACAAAAGTTTAAGGGGTCAAAAGTTGTTTTCACCCAAAGCGGCCAAAATCTTAACTTTGGCTTGGGTAGGGTTGGGTTGAGTAGGGCTGGCTTGGGTTGGGAAAATTATGTTAGCATTAGCACTTGCATGAAGCTTCAGCATCAACCCGAGGATACGTGGGGCATCATCCTTAAGGCCGTTGTCTGTTGGTGAACTGGTAATCTACGTCTGCAGACAGGACTACCAGGCCCTATTGATACAAGCACCTCGGGCGCACACCTGCTTTGTTTATTCTGCTTGTTGCACTGCCTGATCTTGCTTGCTACCTGCCACCTAAATGAATATTGTTACAGTCCAGGGATAGCCGAATAGGATAAAGAGACTTGCCCAGCCATGACACCAGAAGGGTCTTAAAAACACTGATGAAAAAGGTAATGATAACGCCTGGTGAGGCGTGGTGTTAAGGGAGCCCGTCGTACGCGGGTGGGGAGCGGTCTCCTACCTCAACTGGACAAGCTACCATCGCGGTTGACGACAACCTAAGGGGGAGTAGAACCCCCGACTCTTAAAGAGTTAAAACACTGATGAACTGAACCCCAAACAGTTGTTTTACAGCTGGGAGCCTTGAGTTTGTGCTACAGTGATAATTTAATTATATATATAATTTAATCGCCCTACCTTACCCCATCGCACCGGACCTCGTCCTACATCTCCCCACCTCACCCTACCTCATCGAACCTCACCCTACATCACCCTACCCCACCTCACTCCACCCTACCTCATCCCACCCCGCCCTACCTCATTTGTGATGATGCAGGCGCTGACGTGGCGGGCAGGACAGGGAGTGAAGATCTCCCCAAACAGGACTTGAATCAATTAACTAACCAACCAACCCATGATGATGCAGGCGCTGACGAGGCGGGCAGGACAGGGAGTGAAGATCTCCCCCAACAGGACTTGAATCAACTAACTAACCAACCAACCCATGATGATGCAGGCGCTGACGCGGCGGGCAGAGTAGGAAGTGAAGATCTCCCCAAATGGGACACCACTCAACGCTTTAGCAACATCGCTCCAAGCAAGGAGGACGTGCAGGCAGTGATGCTCTCGTAAGTCTCATAAAGAAGCAAACTTGCATCTTTATTTTGTATTTGTATATGCCGTATATGAACGTACAAACGTATGCATATAAATGTATACAAACGGCATTTGTATACAAACGGATATATATTTGCTGCAATTATACAAACGGATTTGTATACAAACGGCATTTGCTGCAATTCTGGGGTATGACATTTTCATGGGTTTGCAGGTATTGCCACGTTGCTAATTTCATCGGCGTCACATATCAACTCTCATAACAAGTCCTATGCAGCGTCGCAAGCGAAAAATTGGCGGAGTGTGTTGGCAACGATGGAGCTGACAGAAGCGAGTTAGTTACGCGACCGTTGGATGACGTGTCAGGCTTCAATAATTTTTTCGGTCGGACGGACAAATGGGTAAACATGGGGGCTCCCGCCCCCTTGAAGAGGGGGCTCCGCCAAAAATCTCTGGCAAGGTAAGGCTGCCCAATTCTCAGAAAAAGAAATCACAACCAGAAAGCGCGTCGACCAAGAAGCGTGGTGCCAATCCAAGGGAGCCATTCAGTGCCAACAATACTACAATATAATAATATAAGTGTACAACTATATTGCACTATTGTCCATGTTCACATTGCCCTAGGCTTGTACCATCAATCCTTCAAGCACACATAGGAGCACAGCTTGGTTCGTGGTGTGTAAAAGTGCGATTTTCAGAAAAAGTATTTTTTGGTCCGAGGAAGATTCGAACTGCCGACCTCTAGATTACGTGTGTGGGGCTTGTACCATCAATCCTTCAAGCACACATAGGGGCACAGCTTCTGGAATGGAAGGCTACGTGGCGCTCTGATATGTGTGTCGTCCTGGTTATCTAAATAAAATTTAGGCCACATTTAAACAAAATGGTATGCGTGAAAGGTTTTTTGTATTGCATATTGTGATAGAGGAGGTCAATAGCGTTCCGATACGCCATATCTAAAATGATAAATTGAATGAAACGTGTTGGCCCCCCTAAACCTCACGCATCGATAGAAGACGTACCATTTATTTATTCTCGCTGTCCCATGATGGGCCACCTGCATCACTATCATCTGCATCACTAGCCGAGCCATTGCAACCACACAAGCCATATATCATATAAATGATAAATTGAATGAAAACCAAGAAAGTGAAGTGCCGGGAACTTTTCGAAGTACAACTCATACGTTTGTATACGTTTATACCCGTACGTTTCGAGAAACAATATACGGCGTATATATTAGTACAAGCTTAAAAACGTATGAGTATACGTTCATATGTTGGCCCAACCCTACACATGCCTCACGCTGTCCTCGCCCCTCAAGCTCCCCCCATCCCTCACCCTCACCCTCAATAACAGCCTCACCCCTCACCCTCACCCTCAATTACAGCCTCACGCCTCACCCTCATCCCTTACCAGGATGTGGCCCATCCTGCTCTGGATCCCTTTGGAATCACATTTTCCCATTTGTTGAATCATATTATGATGCCACATGCCCCACCCCCTCACCCCTCACCCTCATCCCCTACCAGGATGTGCCTCAGTCACGTATAGAGATGCTCTGCATCCCTTGGGAACCACATTTTCCCATTTGTTGAATCATATTATGATACCATCCCTCACCCGCATCCCCTGCCAGGACGAGCCTCACATCTGGATCCCGTTACGATAGATTGGGATAGAGCTCACATCACCAACACTCGCTCACAGCACCAACACTCGCTCACAGCACCAACTCTTGCTCCCAGCACCAACCCTTTCTTACATCACCAACACTGGCTCACATCACCAACACTGGCTCACATCACCAACACTGGCTCACATCACCAACACTCGCACTAGAGGCGTTTTAAGACGCTCCGCATCCCTCAGCGGCAGGAATTACATTCTCCAATCTGTTGATAAGTATGATGATGCCACATGACTCACCCCTATACCTCATCCCATTCCACAGGATGGGCCTCAATGACGTTTTGAGATGCTCCGCATCCCTCAATGAATGGAAATGAATATGATACCATGTGACTCACCCCTATACCTCATCGTTACACAGGACGGGTCTCGGTGACGTATTGAGACGCTCCGCATCCCTCATAGCACAGCAGCGGGAATTGCATTCTCCAATCTGTTGAAAATTAATATGATGCCACGTGACTCACCCCTACACCTCATCGTTCCACAGGATGGGCCTCAGCAACGTTTTGAGAATCTTCGCAGCCCGTATAGCACAGCAACAGGAATTACATTCTCCGATCTGTTGAAAAGTAATATGATGCCACGTGCCTCACCCCTCACCCTAACCCTCAATAACAGCATCAACCCTCACCCCCACCCACCCTCACAAACAGCCTGCCCCCCCCCCCCCTCACCCTCAGTAACAGCCCCACGCCTCACCGTCATCCCCTTCCAGGATGGGCCTCAGTGACGCATTAAGACGCTCCGCATCCCTCATAGCACAGCAACAGGAATTGCATTCTCCAATCTATTGAAAAGTAATATAATACCACATGCCTGACCCCCCACTCTCAATAACAGCCTGACCCCCCAACCTCACCCTCGATAACAGCCTCACCCCTCACCCCATACCCTTCACCCTCAATAATAGCCTCACCCCCCACCCTCACCCTCAGTAACAGCCTCACGCCTCACCCTCATCCCCTTCCAGGATGGGCCTCAGTGACGCATTAAGACGCTACGCATCCCTCATAGCACAGCAGCGGGAATTGCATTATCCAATCTATTGAAAAGTAATGTATTACCGCATGCCTCACCCCTCACCCTCAATAACAGCCTGACCCCCCAACCTCACCCTCGATAACAGCCTCACCCCTCACCCCATACCCTTCACCCTCAATAACAGCCTCACGCCTCGCCCTCATCCCTGTCCAGGATGGACCTCGCTGATGCCCTCAAGATGCTCCGCATCCCTCTATCGTAGCAGCAGGAATTACATTCTCCAATCTGTTGAAAAGTAATATGATGCCACGTGCCTCACCCATCACCCTCAATAACGGCTGCACCCCTCACCCTCACTCTGCATAACAGCCTCACCCCTCACCCTCACTCTCAATAACAGCCTCACCCCTAGACCTCATTGCTCCACAGGATGGGCCTCAGCGACGTATTGTGACACTCCGCATCCCTCATAGCACAGCAGCGGGAATTGCATTCTCGGATCTGTTGAAAAGTAATACGATGCCATACCCCCCACCCTCACCCTCACCCTCACCCTCAATAACAGCATCACCCCTCACCCTATACCCCTCACCCTCACCCTCAATAACAGCATCAACCCTCACCCTCACCCTCACCCCATACCCTCAATTACAGCCTCACTCCTCACCCTCATCCCCTTCCAGGATGGGCCTCAGTGACGTGTGGAGATGCTCCGCATCCCTTGAGAATTACTTTTTCCAATTTGTTGAGTAATAACATGATGCCACATGCCCCACCCTCTCACCCCTCATCCCCTTCCAGGATGGGCCTCAGTGACGTATTGCGACACTGTGCATCCCTCTAGCACAGCAGCGGGAATTGCATTCTCGGATCAATTTATAAGTAATATGATGCCACATGCCTCACCCCCCACCCTCAATAACAGCCTGGCCCCTCACCCTCACTCTCGATAACAGCCTCACCCCTATACCTCATCGCTCCACAGTGTGGGCCTCAGTGACGTTTGAAGACTCTCCACATCCCTCATAGCGGGAATTACATTCTCCGATCTATTGAAAAGTAATATGATGCCACATGCCTCACCCCTATACCTCATCGTTCCACAGGATGGGCCTCAGTGACATTTTGAGACGCTCCGCAGCCCTCATAGCAAAGCAGCGGGAATTACACTGCGGCAAGCCCTCCCTCCCACATGGCGATGAACCTGGAATCTCAACCATGCACTCCGCCCCGAACTTGGAGGAAGAGTCTTCCAGCGGATTGTTTCCAACCTACACCCCTCTTATTGACCTGGATGATAGCCAGGCCACTGTGCTGTCTCGGCCTGAGCTGGAAAGTAGACTGGCGGACCAGACAGAGCTCACAGAAAAGTACAAGGTGGGTGAACGAGGGCGGGGGGGGGGGGGGGGGGGGGGATTGTTTCCCACCTACACACCTCTTATCGACTTGGATGCTAGTCGTGCCACTGTGCTGTCCGGCGTGAGCTGGAAAATAGACTGGCGGACCAGACAGAACTCACAGAAAAGTACAAGGTGGGTGATTGAGGGGGGGGAGGGGGGGGGGGGGGGGGTCTGTAGGCTTGTTTGATTGTTTCCAACCTACACCTCTCTTATTGACTTGGATTTGTCCACCCGGACGATATTGGCTCCAGATAGACTATGTAATCCATACAACTTACACCACTGTCTCCTTATTCTCCATGGCCTGACAGAGACGGTGTGTAAGCAGCTTGATAGCCTGGCTGCCTGAAGTCTATTAGACCATGTAATCCACACAACTGACACAAGGGACACACTTCTCCAGGATCTGACAGTGACGGTGTGTAAGCAGCTTCAGAGCTTGGTGTCAGCGTGAACTACTAGGACACGAGTGCCTTCTTGGCATCTGATCAGATGCCAAGAAGGCACTCGTGTCCTAGTAGTTCACGCTGACAATAATGCCTGGCCCGGGAGGGAAACGGGGGAGTTCAATCCACCCTTGTAGGTCGTGGTTCACAGGCGGGGTGCGGGCAGAAGGCACTCGTGTCCTAGTAGTTCACGCTGACACTTGGCTTCCACCGCAGCAATATTAGGTTGTGTTTTGCTCACTGTGCTTTTGAACTTGGCTTGCTTTTTTAGGTTGCTTGCTCACTGTTCTCTTTAAATTTAACTTGTTTACATGGCTCCAGCAAGCACTTTGGTGGCGTGCCGTCTTTGGCAGTATCATAAACAATTCAAACCAAGTCACTGTGCTCACTGCTCAACCCTTTGAACATTCAACATACAGGTGGCTTGGCTTGACGTAGGTTGCATTCACTGCTTGCTCACTGTGCTCACTGCTCAACCCTTTGAACATTCAACATACAGGTAGCTTGGCTTGACGTAGGTTGCATTCACTGCTTGCTCACTGTGCTCACTGTGCTCACTGCTCAACCCTTTGAACATTCAACATACAGGTGGCTTGGCTTGACGTAGGTTGCATTCACTGCTTGCTCACTGTGCTCACTGTGCTCACTGCTCAACCCTTGAACATTCAACACCCATGGACCCACAGGATGTGACAGAGACGGTGTGTAAGCAGCTTCACAGCCTGAAGCTGCCAGAAGTCTGAAGGCTGGTAGACGATGTAATCCACACAACTGACACAACTGACACAACTCTTCTTGTTCTCCAGGATCTGACAGAGAAGGTGTGTAAGCAGCTTCAGAGCTTGGCTTCCACCGTAGCAACGAAAGACAAGATGGTGGAGGCATTAACACGGAAGCAGGCAGAGTTGATGGCGAAGCTTGCAGAGCAGGTGGGTTCAGCAGCATTAGAAGCAGCAAGCATTAGAAGCATTAGCAGCAGCAGCATTAGAAGCAGCAAGCATTAGAAGCATGAGCAGCAGCAGCATTAGAAGCATGAGCAGCAGCAGCATTAGAAGCAGCAAGCATTAGAAGCAGCAAGCATTAGAAGCATGAGCAGCAGCAGCATAAGAAGCAGCATTTGAAGCCGCAAATGATGATACCATCCTACAATTTTTTTCAAATCTGAAAGTGGGTTTGTTCTAGCTTTATGGTTTTTTGCCTCCTCCAGGCACAGTGTTTTAGTGTTTTGTATAGCTTTTGTAGCCTTTAAAGCTTCTCCAGGGCCATTTGGGGCAAAAACATATTGTTTTCACATTTGTATAGCCATAATTTTGCCAAAACGGGGTCAAAACTAGCGATCGATATACATAGCAGAAAACAAAAGCCCTATCATCCTATCACTCCTTGCCACCATAGCTTTTATTGTCAACCATGAGCAGCAGCAGCAAATGATCATACCGCAAATAATAGTTGAAATTAGAAAATATTACAAGAAATCATATGAACATGATATTAAATTTATTATTTGTTATTTTGTAGATAAAGCACAGGTAAAGCACAGGTAAAGCACAGGTAAAGCACAGGTAAAGCACAGGTAAAGCACAGGTAGGGCAAACATTAATTACAGATCAACACAAGATTAACACATGTGCACTGCTGATTCTGCCATGCCCTAAACCCTCAGGAGGATCTGCTGGTGGAGCAGGCCTGTCGGCTGAGCGATCTGGAGGGCAAAGCTGGCGGTAGCTGGCGTCGACCAGAGTCTATTCGCGCCCAGGACAAGCAGGCCCAAGCCTCTAGCCAGGGCAGCTTGCTAAGGGGAGGTAGTAACGATGCTAACCTGTTGGGGGATACTGTGGTGGTGGACGTGAGTCGCATGAGTTCGGGGACGCAAGGGCCCACGGGCAGCGAGAATGTGGACGGGCAGGGGAAATGGAGCAACAGAATGTCAAAAATGTTCAACTTCATCAAGAAGGATGAGCCTGAGATGCTCTGACCTGGTTAGTGGCAGAGTAGTGGGCAGCCTGCTGTGAGGGGGCCAGGTATTCAAACGAATGATGAGCTGGCGCCCTATGGCCTGCTTCGCTGCCAGCCTGTTGAAAGGGGCAGGTAGTCAAACGGATGGTAGGCAGATTTGTGATGAGGACCAGGGTACTACCTTTTGTCAAATTGGTCAGCGCTTAAAGCGCACAAACGTCAAATTGGTGAGCGCTTTGTAGTGCAAAAAGCGCAAAAACTGCGCGCTGCGCCCACAGGGGGTTGAAAAAATTACGCGCAAAATCGCGCTGCCGCGCGCGCTTTGTTGTACCCTGATGTGAACAGCTCACCCCCACCTATCTTTCCAAACCCACATACACCACGCACACACACACGGCGCTAGTACCCTGATGTGGACCTTTCGGACGAACTTGACTCATACTGAAGGTATAGATATTAGATAGGCACAAAATGCATGCAACAATGTTACAGTGTTTTTTATTTCAGATTTCTCTAGGCAAGTTTGTGTAGCTGGGTGGGCTACTCAAGCCTGATTTCAAAATTGACAATGTATGTTGTTACTGTTCAACTAGGGGTAGGACAAATGGGCTAAAGAGACTTGCCCATCCGTGACAGGAGGGGCTAACACGAAAAAACACTGACAAACTGAACCCCAAACAATCATTTAACCAACGGGAACCCTGGGTTTGTGCTGTAGTGATATTTGCAATGAATAGGTCCGTATCAACTTGAACTTGAACTTGGTCCGTAGCGACCAGGGTACTTCAAGCGGACCACAGGTGAGGGGTCGCGTCCTGGGACGCACCCTAATTCAGTAGGTTGCGTCCTGGGACGCACCCAAATTGGTAGGTTGCGTCCTGGGACGCAGTGCACTGATCAGGCTGCATCTCACATTTAACAGAACCCGTAGCCCACGGCAATGGAGTGGTGGTGGGCCAATCAACTGAAGGGTGAGACGCAACCAACATCCTGAACCTGCGACGCAACCAACATCTTGAACCTGCGTCCGGGACGCAACGGACCCTCCCATGTTGCGTCCTGCGACGCAGGACGCTGCGTCCTGCACTACCCTGGTAGCGACTAAGTGAAGCTTAAGCATACTACGCGGATTAGATAGTTTAAAGACTTGTCCAGGCCATCCAGGTGCCATGAGTACTAAGGTTAAGGAGCTATGGCATTCACTCTGGGATAGATACTAGCGATATGTGTGCAACCAGTATTAGGAATGGTAAATGTTACTATGTTGTAGCTGAAGGAAGATAAGCATGTTGGACTTTCATACTAGAGAAGAAAAACAATGATTATGAAATTGTTGATGTGCATCGCCACATTTGCCTATCTGGATGCCCTTTCGATTTAACCAGGTGCATACTATCCTCTAGCATGATGAGGTATTCCTTTTTTCCAGTTGGATTTCCGATCTTTAAGCCAGCTTCCTACTACAGTTTAGATACTTTCTATGTCCTTTCCACCCGTCCTCTAATCTTCTTTTACATTAGATTTGAGTCATTTTGTTGTTAACTTTTTGTTTGCTGCAGCCAGAGTTATTTTTGGCTGAGCACGGACAGGACGGGGACCCTCAGGGTCACCCCGTTGTCTGTCCGACCACCCCCCAGAGACGATGCCCAACACGTCAGCCAACGGTCTCTGAACTACTTGCCAACACGGACACAGACAGTTAGGCAACATAACAGCTAAGTAGCTAACGCTGGCATTCATTTATGACGTAGTCAGAATGTAGTGATGATAAAGATATTGAAATTGTTACATCAGTGTAATGCCGTTACTCACAGGACGTGAAGTTAAGGACACCATAGCGTAAGCCTGAGCTACCTATAGTCACCGTACGACCGCCTCATGATGATAAAGATACTACATCAAATACCGGTGGTCCGATACATTTTTACAAGGAAATGCTTTGGATGTTGATGTTCCTGCTAAACGGAAAGCATCCAAACGCCCACTTAATGTCTAGAGCGGCCCATATAAAAATAAGTCTTTGAGCGATATGACTGTAGGGTATCGCACGATATCGTGTATCGTACGATACCGTAAGATATTGAAGTTGGCATCGTGAGATATTATAGTTTGGTATCCTACCATATAACACGTTACCTAATGACGATATATCGTGTTACCTAGCAGTGTGGTCCTGTAGCCCACGAAACATTTTTCAAATTCGGAAGGTCAGCGGTTCGATTCTCGCATGGAGCCCTGGGTCTGGGGCAGAGAATTCAGAATATCGCCCTTCATAGCATGATATCTTATGATTTATCTACGATGACAAAGCACGATATTATCTTGTCTTCCTATCTTCTTCAGGAATGGTTCATTTTACCTGATTTTTGGTATATGGACAAGTAAGGGGTGTTTCCTGTAATACCCCCTTGGTCTCATACAGATTTCACTTAAAAAGTGGTGTACGATATCATTATCCTACGATAATATCGTAGGATAACGATATTAAAAATAATATTGTAGGAAATCGACAGCCCTAGATATGAGCATGGCCTATTTTGCTGTCACCCCTATGTCTCCTGGAGTGTCTCGTAGCTATTCTTTTCGGCTACGAGCAGCAGCTTCTTGGCAGCTCCATAAGCCAGCCACTCGCTGGGCTATGAACCAAGACTTTAAATCTTGGTAGTAATGGAAAGCTGATTATGTCAGCCTCTACACAGGCACTCCATAGCTTTTACTTTCAGCTACGAGCAGCAGCTTCTTGGCAGCTCCATAAGTCAGCCACTCGCTGGGCTAAGCCCCAAGGCTTGAAATCTTGGTAGCACTGGAAAGCTGATTTTGTCAGCTTCAAGATGCACTATATTGCTTAAGGCTTGCCTGCTTAGCAAGCCTGGGGAGCTGCATAGAAGCTGCTGCTCGCAGCTGAAAATAAAAGCTATGGAGTGCCTGTGGAGTGCCTTGATACAGTTTTGAGTGTGACTATGAGAGTGGGGCAGTAAGTGGGCCACTGATTGCCGGAGTTGGAGCACGACTAGGTGCTTGTGCTCGACTATATGTGTGTGTGTGCTGCTAAGGGGCAGGACCCCTGTACTGCCCAAGTAGGTACCCTTCTTAGTCAGCCCCCTTGAGGGCTCTGTAAAGATGAAAGATGTCGATGCAATATGAAGTAGCTTCTACTTCTCCCCAGTCTTCTAGACTGCTGCAACAGAAGGGTCTATAACTCCACATAACTTTCGTCATGAAAAAGTCTACTTTGCATTCATAGACTTTAGTCATAAGAAAGTATACTGTGCATTCATAGACTTTAGTCAAGCTTATGACACTGTCCACATAAAAGATCTTCGGAAACTTTTTGGAGAGGGGAATATACCTATTCCTCTTCAAGGGTAACCAAAGACCTTTCCTGAGATGATTCTTGTTAGTTGGTAGATGGGAGTAGACGCACAGGACCGATCAACCCTGCCAGGGGTGTCCAGCGAGGATGTCCGTTGAGCCTGATTCAATTTTCACTGTTGGTCAATGATGTCCCCCAATGTTTCCACAACGAACAAGGAGCGCAGGTTGGATTAAATGAAAACACCAGTATTTCACAAATAATGTATGCAGATGACCTTACTCTTTCAGCCCATAGGGCTAGGGATCTCTAGAGGATGCTGGACAAATTGGCCATGTATGCTTAGGACAAGGACTTCAAAGTTGTTATGAACAAATCTCAATCTATAGTTTTTAACCCTGACCTCTACGATGAACATTCTTATGACTTTCGTCTGAACGCCCGAAGTCTGGAGAGGGTTTCTGAGTTCAAATACCTTGGTGTGGTATTTAATGAGAAGGGATGCATGAAACATGCTTCTGAATACGCAGCTCGCCCTTTTCGGCTGGGATCAAGCATGTAATAGATATGGGTGAAGAGCATGCAGTAAAGAATAACAGAACATAGCTGTTATTTTTTGGCTAGGCAGCCACATCATGGATCTCAACTCCCAAGCATGTCATGCACCGTCTCTGCACAATTGCTGACCATTACAGGTGCCGAAATCCGTCTCCATCATATCTATAGTGTTGAACCTAGCATCTTTGAGCATTTCAACGGGCAGCTGCACGCATGCATCTCAACTCTCAAGCATGTCATGCACTGTCTCTGCACATGTACACATCATTAAATGCGTCGAATTCCATCTCCACTACATCTACCTTGTTGAATCCAGCATCTTTCAACATGGCAACAGCCTTCTCCTGCCCCCACATCATCCCCAGCCCAGCCCCTCCGTGGTTCAGGCCCTGGGGCATGCAGTGCAGGAGTGAGACTGTGTAGAGGAAGGGAGCCATGGGGTGCTCAGTATTGTTGTGGATGCCAGACCTGGCCCGTATATCCACCATAGCGAAGACACCCTCGCCACCAGGCTTCAGTATTGATCGTGCAACCTTCATAGCACCTTGAGGATCAGGCAGATCATGAATTGCATCAAATGAGAGCAGAAGATCGAAGCTTCCCAACCAGTCAGTAGTGGCCAGGGAGGAAGCATCGCCCTCGTGGAACTGAAGATGCCCATCCGCCACGAGAGACACTGCGTCGGGATGGGACAGAGCAGCAGCGATGGACGGGGGGTCGATGTCTACTCCTATGATAGTATTACCAGGGAAGGCCTTGGCTATCAACCTTGCTGCCAAGCCATGGCCACAGCCAAGATCCATCACTCGCGCCCCGCCAGCGCGGAGCTTGCTCACCACGTTGCCCCCGTCCAAAGATGGTAGGAAGGTTTGTACCAGGGTCTTTTCGTGTTTTTCATTGCTCAATTTGCCCATCCATGCGCTAAATGCTGAATAGTGATGCGAGGGAACGCCTTCGCCAGTTGCTGCTGCCTTGCACACCTGATCGAAGGCGCACTGCGAGAGCAGCGGCAGCTCCTCGAAGTAAAGGCCCATCCCTGCTAGAGCGTCTTTGCGATCTGCAGGTAAAGCAAACTCCTGTGGATCTTTTGATGGGTCTAAATCCACAACTTTACCACATACCAGAGCGGCTAGAATTTCCTGCGCGTATCTGATAGACATTCCTGCCTGCTCGGCCAGAGCTGCGGCAGTGCGCCCATCTGGACTGTTAGACAAAATTGCCTTCAGCAGGCCAGTGCGACTGGCTACTCCCAGCGCAGTGGCGACGGACTGGCCATTCAGAAGTTCTGTAAGACGGTTGGCGAAGCTCATTGCGGAGTGGAATGACAAAAAACTGGTAGTTTAGCAAACAAATGACATTCACTTCAGACTGACAGCTGACAGCTGGAACCTAGACAACCTTGTTTCGTGACTCGGAAGTCCTGATATAATACAATGCGTCTCACGATGTCGCCTCCACACCTTGGTGTATCTTGCGCTGTTTGAGCGCAACGGTCTATTTGGGCCTTATGTAAGTAGCGGTACGGCGGTACATGAGCTTGTACATCATTTTGGGGGAAATCTTGAAATACTACCGCGCCTCACGAACCTGGGTTGCCGAAGAAGCTGTGCATCTTTTCCGCAGTGTTAGATAACCCCTGTGAATCCTAACTTGCACTGAAATGGCTCTTAGGCGTAGTGTGACTTCGTTGCTCCCACGCCTGCTGCAGCAGGAAGTGGCAGTAACCTCCTCCTTCTCCCAAAAGTTCTCTCTCGCCTCATCGGAGGAGAAGAGCACCCCTGAGCAGCGTCCTAGCTTTGGCAGCCACTTCCGTTGTGAGTTTTGCTTCGCTTTCTAATAGTGTTGCCTCGCAGGTTGCAACCTGTCATATTGAATGTCTTGATGGCTGGCTGATTTCAGTCCCTGTCAATTTTCCCTAACCACATTCTTGCTCTGCTTTCTCTGCTACTTTTTCCAGCCTTCGCCAGCGATGCTGTCGCCAAGTCGGCCGGCTCTTCCGTTGTATCTCCTACTGCTGCATCAGACATCTCCATGTCTCCTTCCAGCAAGATCACGTGGGTTTTATGCTCAGTGCTAGACGATGGAGGTTTCCGTGTCAACTCAGGACTAGGAAATGCAAAAACCTCTGGCGAGCTTAATCAGTCATCAATCCTAGTCCCAAGCACCTGACCGGATGCCGGCAAACATTGTGGTTGCTTCCGGGACACGATGTTTCTAACGTGTACTGTTCCAGTTCTCAAGTTACTGGGGGGAAGGGGTCAGAGGCGTCCTTCAACACACTTTTACATGAAGACTTCATATGCTCGCTTGTAGGGTAGCTCTCACACCTCAACCACATGCAGACAAGTGATGGCACACCTACCCTCTGACCCCCTTTGGGTGGTGCGTGCACCCCCCAACCCAACCTATGCCCCTATACACCCACAGAAATCCCCTCAGCCGGGCAGGGAGAAACAACCACACCAACACTAGCACACACACACCACACCACACCACCCCACCTCTTCCCCCCTCAGTTGCAATGAGCTGAACCATACCAACACCAGCACACACTCCCCACCCACTTCTCCCCCCCCCCTCAGTTACAACCACGTGTGCTATGAGCCTCTCCCTGTGGCAGTGAGAAACAACCACAACCAATACCAGCCCCCCCCCCCCCCCCCCCCTCCCTCAGTTACAATGAGCTGAACCACACCCCACCCACTTCTCCCCCCCCTCAGTTACAACGAGCTGAACCACGTGCGCTATGAGCCTCTCCCTGTGGCAGTAAGAAACAACCACACCCAACACCAGCACACCCACCCAACCCCACACCACCCCACTTCTCCCCCCCCATCAGTTACAACGAGCTGAACCACGTACGCTACGAGCCTGTCCCTGTGGGAGAGGAGAGCCGCCCCTTTGCATACTTTGTGCTCACTGGAGGTCGTTTCCTGTATGCCTCAGCCATCCGTCTTGTAGTGCTCAAGGGTCTGTTGTCCCTCGGGGTAAGTTGTAGTGCTTAAGGGTCTGTTGTCCCTCAGGGTAAGTTGTAGTGCTCAGGGTCTGTTGTCCCTCAGGTTAAGTTGTAGTGCTCAGGGTCTGTTGTCCCTCGGGGTAAGTTGTAGTGCTCAAGTATCTGTTGTCCCCTGGGGTAAGTTGTAGTGCTCAGGGTCTGTTGTCCCTCGGGGTAAGTTGTAGTGCTCAAGTATCTGGTGTCCCCTGGGGTAAGCTGCAACGGGGCTGGTGCTGGTGGTTCCTGCATGCTTGGTGAAGTCAAGTAGAGGAGGTGGACAGTTTTTCGCTTTAGCCCCCTTTGGGCCCCCCAGAGTCCCGGGGCCGAAGCCCTAAGGCCCCCCCCCCCCGTGTCTCTTTGTGACGCCTCTGCCTCTCCAGGCGTTTGAACTATCCTGGGCACCTCCGCACCCAAACATTTGGCTCATAGTTTTAGTGCGCATGACTAGAGTTATCAGCATCGCAAGGTCAAGATCCTTCGCAAAAGGTGTCAAATGTTTTGGGCATAGCTTTTCTTTCCGCTACAAGCAGTAGCTTCTAGGCAGCTCCATGAGCCGGCCACTGGGCTAAGCCCCAATATTTCAGTAGTACTGGAACAATGATTATGTCAGCTTCCAGGTGCACTATGTTGCTCTAGGTTAGGCTAAAAAGCCAGTCTGGGGAGTTGCAAAGAAGCTGCTGCTCGTAGCTGAAGAGAAAAACACTGGAGGTGGAGGGTGGGGTGAGGGGGGTAGGCATGTGCCTTAGGCAGCTCAATCCCCCTAAGCCACAACCACCAGCGCAGCTTTGAGCTTAGTGCTTCGAGCTAAGGAGCAGCGGAGGTGCGCAATTGGTAGCAAGATATTTCCAGCGCCCGGCTGGCTACAACCCTCCGCCTTATCAAACCGACAATGCACACATCACACAGCCAACCCAGTGCCAACCCTGAAGCCAACTGACCCACGTCATCTCCACAGGCATCCTTCACACCACCTCGAACCGACAAAAATACTCACCTGAAGCCAACTGGCCTCCGATAAATGCGGCCAGCATGTTTGGGGTGGGGGTGAGGGAGTGGGGTTGTGGGGGGTAGGCATGTGCCTTAGGCAGCTAAATTCTCGTAAGCCTTAGCCACCAGCCTTGTGGTGCCACCCCACCCCTCCCCACCCCACCCCATTTATGTGAAGCCTACTTGGATGTTGACCATAACTAATCTCAACCCCCCCCCCCCCCCCCCCCCCCCCCCCTCACACACACGTACACAAGCACACACTTACACACACATGCTCTCCATCTATCAGGCTGCTGTCAACACCCTGACCATGGCCAAAGTGGGGGTTGCCCCAAACTACCACACACACACACTTACACCACACAAACACACGCATGCATGCTCTCCATCTACCGGGCCTTGCCTGTAACACCTGTTTCTGGCCTAATTGGGAAGTTGCCCAAACTACTACTAAACCCCTAAAACCCCCCCCCCCCCACCCTACCCCCACCCCCCGCCCTTTCCCCCTTTTTTTTGTTTTTTACTAGACTACTACGACACCCTTTTTATTTGTTTTTCCCCCTTTAAACTAAACTACCCTACAACAACTCCCCACTAAAAAACCCCGCCCCTCTTTTTTTTACAACCCCCACCCCCCTTGTTTTTAACCAAAGACCCTTACTACTAACTAACCCACCTAAACCACTACCCCCCCCCTAACCACCTAACCCCCCCCCCCCCCCCCCCCCCCCCCCCCCCCCCTCCAATCGCCGGGCTGTTGCGACAACTCTTGACCATGCCTGATTGGGATGTTGACCCAACCTACCACAACAACACACATGCACACACAACACTGACTTCACACACAACCGCCCCCCCCCCACCCCCCACCCCCCAAACCCCTCCATCCTCGTGGCATGCTGGCTCCCTGACAAAACCCCTTGCCATGGCCTGATTTGGAAATTTACCCAAACTACCCCACCCCCACCCCACCCCCACCCCACCCCACCCCCGCCCCCCACACACACACACACACACACCCCATACCCTCCATCTCCGGCTTGCTTGCCCTGACACCCTGGCCGTGGTCCTCCTTGGAGGTTGACCCAACTAACCCCTAACCCCTCCCCCCCCCCTCCATCTACCAGGCTGCTGCTGACACCCTGGCCCTGTCTCCTTGGAGAATTGACCCAGACTAGTAGCCCCCCCGCCCCCCCCCCCCCCCCCAACAACAACACCAACTCCACTACCATGCTGCCCTGGGTTAACCCTGGCCATGTCCCTCCCCCCCCTTGGACAGGTTTGACCCAGAAACTAGCCTCCCCCCCCCCCCCCCCCCCAACACACAACACACTCCCCCTCTACCAAGGCCCCCTGCTGCTGACACCCCGGCCATGTCCTCCTTGGAGGTTGACCCAGACTAGGCCCCTCCCCAACACCACACACACTCCATCTACCAGGCTGCTGCTGACACCCTGGCCATGTCCTCCTAGGAGGTTGACCCAGACTAGCCCCCCCCCCCACACACACAACACACACACACACTCCATCTACCAGGCTGCTGTTGACACCCTGGCCATGTCCTCCTTGGAGGTTGACCCAGACTAGCCCCCCCCCCCTCCCAACACACACACACACACTCCATCTACCAGGCTGCTGCTGACACCCTGGCCATGTCCTCCTTGGAGGTAGAGGTCGACCCAAACTAGCCCACCACCACCACCACCACCGCACACACACACACACACACACAAACCCCTCCCCCCCCCCCCCCCCCCCCCCCATCTACCAGGCTGCTGCCGACACCCTGGCCATGTCCTCCTTGGAGGTTGAGGTCGACCCAAACTAGCCCACCACCACCACCACCGCACGCACCCCCCCCCCCCCCCCCCCCCCCCCCCCCCCCCCCCCCCCCCCCATCTACCAGGCTGCTGCCGACACCCTGGCCATGTCCTCCTTGGAGGTTGAGGTCGACCCAAACTAGCCCACCACCACCCACCACCGCACGCACCCCACCCCCACCCCCACCCCCACCCCATCTACCAGGCTGCTGCCGACACCCTGGCCATGTCCTCCTTGGAGGTTGAGGTTGACCCAAACTAGCCCACCACCACCGCACACACACACACACACACCCCCCCCCCCCCCCCCCCCCCCCCCCCCATCTACCAGGCTGCTGCCGACACCCTGGCCATGTCCTCCTTGGAGGTTGACCTCAGCTCTCTGGAGGAGGGTAGCACCATCGTGGTCAAGTGGCGTGGCAAGCCTGTATTCATCAAATACAGGAGTGAGGAGGATATTAATGCTATGACCTCAGTGCCTCTGGGCGACTTGAAGGACCCCCAGGCTGATGTAGAGCGTGCTGTTGACCCTAAGGTAGGTAGGGGGATGACTGGTGGTAGTGGTGGTGTGCCCACCCGCTAAACCCTAAACCCTACTCACACCCTAACCCTGTACAAAGACCCTTCCTCGGGCTCCTACACATAAGCTCACACTGACACACTCCCTCACACACCACACCACCCCTCAGTACCTTATCCTCGTCGGCATCTGCACCCCCTAAACCCTAATTCCTACTCACACACCCCCTTCTCCTCCCCCCCCCCCCCACAATCTCACATCCCCCCCCCCCCCCCCCCCCCCCCCCCCCCCCCCCCCACACACACACACACACCCACCTCCCTCCCTCAGTACACACCACACCCCCTCCCACACACACACCACATACCCCCCCTCACACCCCCCCACCCACCCACCCACCCACCTCAGTACCTCATCCTTGTCGGTATCTGCACCCATTTGGGATGTGTGCCCATTGCTGGTGCTGGCAACTATGACGGCGGATGGTTCTGCCCTTGCCACGGATCACACTACGATGGTTCCGGACGCATCCGCGAGGGCCCTGCTCCCTACAACCTGGAGGTGAGTAAGAGAGAGAGATTTTTGACTGCCCTCAATGTAGCAGAGACTCCACTGGTGGTGGGCAGGGCTTTTATTTCCGCTATGTAGCTAGCGATCGCTAGTGATGACCCGGTTTGGGCAAAATTATCGCTGTAAAATGTGTACTAAAAGTTGTTGTGTTGCCCAAAAAGGCTATAGAAGCTATAAAAAGCTATAAACGCTGTTTCTGGAGGAGGCCTCTAAACATACAGCTTGAAAAAGCGAGGGCCCTGCTCCCAACAACTTGGAAGGTGAGAGTAATGACCGGAGTTTCTAGGGCCATAGATTTTGGTTCTCTAAAGCGGCAATTTGGGCCAAAACGGTTTCAAAAGTTGCTAAATCTACACAGAGCATTGAAGTCCTTTACAGAAAATTGGCGGAGTGTGTTGGCATCAGAACAAAAGGTGGCAACGATGGAGCTGACCGAAGCGAGTTAGTTACGCAACCGTTGGCTGACGTGTCAGGCTTCAATTTTTGTTTTTTCCGGTCGGACAGACAAATGGGTAAACATGGGGGCTCCCGCCCCCTTGAAGAGGGGGCTCCGCCAAAAACAACTCTCTGGTGGGTATGTACACAGTGAGGGTATTTCAGTCCATGGGTAGCCAAAGTAATGATAACGCTGCTCCCTACAACCTGGAGGCGAGAGTTATGATAACCAGGGTACTATATGACGCGTGCTATTGCGCCCTAGCGTGCAAGATTTTGTAGCCCAACTGCGCCCTAGCGTGCAAGATTTTGTAGCCCAACTGCGCCCTAGCGTGCAAGATTTTGTAGCCCAACTGCGCGCTAGCGTGCAAGATTTTGGAGCCCAACTGCGCGATTGACGCAATTTTTTGAACCCCCTCTGGGCGCAGCGCCTGGTGGTTTTACAGTAACCAGGCATGGTCACTATTATGATACTCCTCTACTCACATTGGTTAGTCACTTCTTTCTCCATGTCCGTCATAGGTAGGGGCCTGATTTTTCTCGATTCCTCTGGGCAGAGACGGTATGTATATATGTTACAGTCCAGGGGTAGGCCAAGTAGACTAGTGACAGTTGTTCTTCCTCTTTCAGTTTTACAGTTACCAGGTATGGACAATATAAAGTAATGGTAACGCCTGGTGGTGGGTGGTATTAAGGGAGCCTCGTCTTGCGGTGGTAGGGAATGGGCTGCTATTTTACCTGGACAAAGCTACCATGACGGTTGACAGCGACCGCAAACACTTATGTTATTCACCTCACCCCCCTCGCTGTTCTCCGCCTCTCCCTCTATATAATGTGTGGTCTCATCAATTCCCTCTCTGCCCTCTACCCCCAGGTCCCCGAGTACAAGTACATGGGCGACAACAAGCTGATAATTGGTTAGCTCAATGTCCGCCCCGCAGATCGTTTGGCTGGTGCAAAAAACGCTACCAGCTGCCAAGTCGTTCTGCCTAGCTTAATCCAGTTGTCCCTTAGTCCCATGATCCTTCGTGAACCCTCGTGCATCTCTTAGCAGCACTACTAGATGAGTACTGCTTCATAGGTGGGGTTCCAGGGTCCTAGATTATATAAGAGCTTGTATGTGTAACGCCTCTTGCATGTGAAGTGTGCAATAATCAAAGCCAAGACAAGGGCTTGTATGTTCACTTGTTCAGTCGCATTTGATAACTGACGCCCGATGTGGCGGTAACATGTAATATGTAAGTAAACTCCCGACGTTGACCGGTCGACCCCCCCTCCCCCCCCCCCCCCCCCCCCCCCCCCCAATGACTCAATCCTACCATCTTGAATACCGTATGTTGAATTGGACTGTCTTGTCAGTTGATACATGGTTTTCGGCCAACTCTAGGCTGCTTGTCATCTGCCAATTGTTGGATTCGGTTACCGGTACATGGCTCCAGCCAGCAATTTGGCTGCTCGCCAAATAATAACAGGGAAATGCGTTTGTTTCCAAAACAATCAAAAACTATGCATTCTTATCAAAAATAGATCGGTACCTCATACAAAATCCAATCTCCTCATATATTCATGGATAAGCATAGGTAGCTTCGCACGACCGTCCACTTCTGGATTGCCCCTCAGATAATGTAAAGGAATTACCGTATATTGCTGTCAGATTCTTATACTTGCTCCTCGAAACCAGTGAGGCCTCTTGAACTTGATCTTGGTTGCATACCGGTAGCTTCAGCCAGCAATTTGACTGCTCGCCCTGTACGCCCTTTTAGGCAGTACACAAAACAAATACCGGTAGCTTCAGCCAGCAATTTGAATGCTCGCCCTATACGCCCTTTTAGGCAGTACACAAAACAAATACCAGGAAAATATAATCACGTTTGATTTGGGGACTCGTGATGTCATCATGTGATATTGGTTATAAATTGTAACTTTAGCCTAGCCAGACTGCCGGCATAATATGATATCAAATGATATCGTATGATGACATAATATCATATGATATCATACACTTGAAAACATAATATCATATGATATCATACACTTGAAAACATAATATCATATGATATCATACACTTGAAAACATAATATCATATGATATCATACACTTGAAAACATAATATCATATGATATCATACACTTGAAAACAAAAAAACTGCGCTTTGTAGTGCAAAAAGCGCAAAAATTGCTTGCTGCGCCCACGGGGGGTTGCAAAAAGCTGTGCGAAACGCGCAGTGGGGCTCAAAAAGGCAGCGCGCTTGGAAGTACCCTGCTTGCGGCTACCAGTAAAAACCAGGAAAGTTGAACTTGAAGTTAGTTACATTGCTCCAGCCAGCAAGTTCGGCAGGAATAGTATTACCTGTGGAAAAGTAAACGTTATCAAAACAGTCAAAAATCATAGAGTTATTATCAAAATAAACTGAAACGTAGATGTTGTGATCACTCATCAGGTACTCATAAAAACGTACACGTTGAAGTCCCTTTCAACAACCCAGGAGGCTATCCGTGGAAACCAGGGAGCTTGAACTTGGTTACGTAGCTTCGATCGAGCGACCAGCAATTTGGCAGCTCGCCGTCTTCGACAGTACCGGTACAATTAAATTTACCAGGAAAAAATCAAATGTCATTTGCCATATTTGCACAGGAAAAAAAATTCCGCCACTACCGCTTCAAGTGCCAGTACTTGCTGCACGCAGGCATGCGGCATCAACCATCTACCATCCCAACATGGACAGATCTTTGAACCGTCTCATCAGTGCGCCTACTTTATTGTAGGAGGGGCAACGCCATTCAAACTGACTCCTCCAGGTCGGTGGTTTATGTCGGGAGACCCACCTCCTGGGGTGAAAGTCCTTTCACAACTAAAAAAAAAAAATGATTATTATGCTCCCTGGTCTCCTTGGGTATCGCATGTGGGGACATCCCTGGTCTCCTTGGGTATCGCATGTGGGGACATGGAATTGGAAGACCGTGAGCAGCCCAGAGTTGGCTAAAAGACAATGCGGGAGATCAACAATCAACCCTCCCAACGCGGCCGATCAAACAACCTGGATATGTCTTGAAACCGTGTGATGACATTCTGCACTCAGGAGTGTGGTGTAGTGGTGTTTATACTACCCATGTTTACTCCTCCCACAGATGGTGAGCAGCCTGAAGGCTAATTCGTAGGGATCGGCATATCATATGATACTGACCAAAGGTCAGCATGATATCATATAAATTGCATCATGTGGTATTGTATATAAATAGTTGCTTTAGCCTAGTAAGTCTGTCGGCATCATATGATATCATATGATGACATGATATCATGTTGCCGTTCCCTACTGATATGCCATGTAACCAAACCAATCAAACAACCCGAGCACACCATCACCCACTCACATGCACTCTCACAACTGCCATCCCGCTCTTAACAGAAGCTCAAGAGGCTTCCTGTGTGAAGGATGGGGCGGTTGAGGCTTCCTATGTGTAGGTTGGGGTGGTTGAGGCTTCCTATGTGTAGGTTGGGGTGGTTGAGGCTTCCTATGTGTAGGTTGGGGCGGTTGAGGCTTCCTATGTGTAGGTTGGGGTGGTTGAGGCTTCCTATGTGTAGGTTGGGGCGGTTGAGGCTTCCTATGTGTAGGTTGGGGTGGTTGAGGCTTCCTATGTGTAGGTTGGGGCGGTTGAGGCTTCCTATGTGTAGGTTGGGGTGGTTGAGGCTTCCTATGTGTAGGTTGGGGCGGTTGAGGCTTCCTATGTGTAGGGTGGGACGGTTGTTTGCTGTCACATGAGCTAATTCCCAGTTAATCTAATGCCCCATCCCAACCCACCCCTTCAGAAATATGTAAACTTTTAATTCGTTGTCAGTTGTCAAGTGGGGGCTTTGTAACAACCTAGTCAGAGTCATCAGCCACAGTGCTGGTAGCCCTCCCTCCAGTAACCAGGCCCCCACCCCACCCCTTTAGAAATATGTAGATTTTTAATACGCGGTCAGTTGTCAAGTGGGGGCCTCGTAAAAACCTAGTCTGAGCCACCAGCCACATTGCTGGTACCTTCCCCTCCAGCAGCCAGCCCCCCACCCCACCCCTTCAGAAATATGTCAACTTTTAATGTGGTCAGTTATCAAGTGGGGGCCTCGTAACAACCTAGTCTGAGCCATCAGCCACATTGCTGGTACCCCCCCCCCTCCAGCAGCCAGCCCCCCACCCCACCCCTTCATGAATATGTCAACTTTTAATGTGGTCAGTTATCAAGTGGGGGCCTCGTAACAAGCTAGTCTGAGCCATCAGCCACAGTGCTGGCACCCCCCCCGCCGGTAAATAGGCTCCACATTGCATGGATGGGAGACATGAGGATAGGCATGATACCACTCGCCATCCTAGCTGTGGATCTAAGGCTGGTGCAGGGGGGCTCCTGAGCTGGCAGATGTGCGGAGGCAGGCCCCGCAGAGGCGGGTCCCGGGGCGAATGTCAATTCGACGGAAGGGGAGTTGGCGACAGCTGGCTCCTGGTCTGCCACTTGCTGTATGGCAGCGATCTCTTCCGCACTCATTGCATCCTCCCCCCCCACGGGAGTGGCTAGGCACAGCCTCGGTGTACTGATTGAAGATGAAGATTTTCTGTTGGACAAAGGGAGTTGAAGATAAAGATTTGAAAATTTGAAGATGAGGTTGAAGATGAAGATTTGAAGATGAAGATGAAAGGAAGTTGAAGATGAAGATTTTCTGTTGAATGGGAAAAAGGAAGGTTTTACTATCTTGGTGTGTGTGTTTAAGTGGTGGGGACAACAAGTCTGTAATTGGAAGGATGCATAGCTGTTGAGAGGCTTTGAATTGGGGGGATGTAAGATGGTCATGTTGTTGGTCAGCTAGCCAGCTGTTCAATGGGGCAAAGGGAGATGTGAATGATGGGAAGTGAACGTTGTCTCTTTGTTAGGCTACACGTAGCAGCTTTTAGACTGCTGTTGTGCATGTAACAATTTCAATTTCAACATAAAAATAATAGATGAACAATCAGGAGTAGAAAAAAAGTTCATTCCCCCCACGCCTAAAAAACCTGAGGGGGGCTGCCCCCCCCCCCCCCCCCAAGGTATTTCTAGAAATACCATTTTTGTGTAAGACTTAGATATGGATTCTGGGGGGTTACAATACGGCGCTCATAATGGCATCCTCGGAATTCCCACATAAGGATTGTGTGATAGTCAAAACTCAGTTCTGCACCCTCTTTGGGTTGCCCAAGTCCCGTAGTCACCCTTCACCTTTGCAGGGGGCGGCTAGAAACTGGAGTTTTCATTGCACCAAACCGGTCCAAACAAACAGTTACAGGACAGTTTTCTCAGCATGGTTCAACTACACTTCCCCTTGGGCCCCACCCAATTCAGCCCCAGTGTTGAATGGGCCTTGGCCGGAGGCCACTCCAGTTTTTGTCCAAATCAGGTGAATGATGGCAGCATGGAGGCTAAATAATGGCACCCCAACAGACACACCAAATATGTAATAAAATATGGACCCGCAAGGACTGCTTTTTATAATTATTTTAAGTGCGCCCTGTGAATACCGAAAAACCGAAACGAAGAGAAAGCAAACGCGTAGAACGTAGTAGAACGGCGGCGTTTCAGTGTTATCGCAAGGGTAGTGGGTGGGGGGGCTGGGGGGTCGAGGCGGGCGGGGGGGGGGGCGTATTGGGGGGGTGGGGTAGGGGACCCCCCACCCCACCCCACCTCTGTCTGAAGTGGTGCCAATGAACTGCCATTGTGATTCACACGGCCATTTACCCTCCCATACTCTGGGCTGGGCTGGTGTTTGGGGGGTTTGGGTTGGGTTTGGGGGTTTGGGGGGGTTGGGTTGGGTTGGATTGGGGGGTAAATGCTTACTGCACGAGGTCCAAAGTGGTGCCAATAGACTACCCTTCTCAAGGCATACTCAGAGGTGGTCTCAGAATGTCATTTGGAGGTCTGAGTAAAAAGTTAGCAAAAGGGTAGCAAAAATAAATGAGGGCTGACCCCCCCCCCCCCCCCCCCCCCCCCCTAAATGAGGTGCTCAGAATGATCTGGAAAGTAACTTTTAATATCGCCATAATACATGCCATTACATCCCCATTGTCAGAAAAAATCGATCGGCGTGACTGAAAAATTTGAGGCCTGGGCTACTCCAGGAATAATAGAAGAAATACCTGGGGGTGGCACGCTTGGGGCTCCCTCCTGCCTTGGTGGATGCCTTGATACGCGATGCCATGGGGGCGATGGGCTCCTTCAGTGTCCGTTTCTTTCCAGCCACAGGTGGCTTGGCCACACTTAGTAAGGGCAGCTCATTAGCTGCTGTGTCCTTCTTTCCAGTCACAGGTGGCTTGGCCACACTTAGCAAGGACAGCGTTGTAGCTGTTGTGAACTTCTGAGGTACACCGGCTGAGCGCTTCTTGGACAGGGGGTCAGATGCAGGGGTGGGGGCAGGGGGGCCTTGGACGGGGGCACCACTGCTTATCTTGGATGCCTGGGTAGGGGGTGGGGTGCAGGGGTGAGGGGAGGGGGGCCTTGGACGGGGGACAGCACTGCCTTGCATGGATGCCTGTGTAGGGGGTGGGGTGCAGGGGTGAGGGGAGGGGGCCTTGGACGGGGGACACCACTGCCCGGCATGGATGCCTGTGTAGGGGGTGGGGTGCAGGGGTGAGGGGAGGGGGCCTTGGACGGGGGACAGCACTGCCCGGCATGGATGCCTGGGTAGGGTAAGAAGGGGGTGCACCGTAAATTTTGTGCTCATGAGCTGGCGCACATTTTCGTTATGAAAAAACGAGAAGAAAAGCGATTTGTCCGCGTTTGCATTTTTTTCCTGGTAAATTTATTTCCACTGAAGATGACGAGCAGCCACATTGCTGGCTGAAGGTATGTGCATGTTTGAATGTTGCTGGCTGAAGGTATGCGCATGTTTGAATGTTGCTGGCTGATGGTATGTGCATGTTTGAATGTTGCTGGCAGAAGGTATGCGCATGTTTGAATGTTGCTGGCTGAAGGTATGTGCATGTTTGAATGTTGCTGGCTGAAGGTATGTGCATGTTTGAATGTTGCTGGCTGAAGGTATGTGCATGTTTGAATGTTGCTGGCTGAAGGTATGCGCATGTTTGAATGTTGCTGGCTGAAGGTATGTGCATGTTTGAATGTTGCTGGCTGAAGGTATGTGCATGTTTGAATGTTGCTGGCTGAAGGTATGTGCATGTTTGAATGTTGCTGGCTGAAGGTATGCGCATGTTTGAACAAGGCGGTGTGGTGAATATGATTGTGTGGTGAATATGAGTGTGGGGCTGTGGAGTTGAGGCTGCACTTAGAAAACAAATCGCTAAGGGGCGTATTATTTTGAATGTATTAGCATGCTAGCTTATGAAAATGGGAGGGCTGAAGATGTACCAGACAAGACGTCAATCATCCACCCAAGCATGTTGTCAGGCTGTTTTTGGCGGAGCCCCCTCTTCTGGGGGGCGGGAGCCCCCAGGGTCACCCCGTTATCTGTTTGTGCGACCGTGCAACAACACAAAGCCAACTGTCTCAACCAACTGTCTCGTAACTAACTGGCTTCGGTCAGCTGCACTCCATTCCGTGTCACCTGTCTCTCTGATGGCCAAAACTCTCCGCCAATTTTCTGCCTCGTTTGCAAGGCCACCTAGGACGTGTTGCATGTATGATTGCATGCCACCTAGGCCACCTAGGATGCGATGCATGTATGATTGCATGCCACCTATGCCACCTAGGACGTGTTGCATGTATGATTGCATGCCACCTAGGCCACCTAGGACGTGTTGCATGTATGATTGCATGCCACCTAGATGGGGGGGATGATCACATATGCCTATCTTGTTTGAATTGGTGGATGGATGGATGGATGGATGGACATATCACATATGCCTGGCTTGTTTGATTGGTGGATAAATGGATGGATGGATGGATGGACATATCACATATGCCTGGCTTGTTTGATTGGTGGATGGATTTCTGACTAGTTTAGCTGTACCCACGCGTTGCCATGCAGCGACGGAATAACGAATCGTTGCACACAGAAAGTGCTAACAGACTGCAACAGATATACATTATCTTCCAATTTGCCACAATTGGTCGTTATGTTACTGCTGAAGACAGGAGCAGCAAAATTGCTGACTGGAGCCATGTAACCAATTCCAAGTTCAACTTGCAGTCGCAAAATATCCACCCAGAATTCATCAGTATTAAGTCACGTTTACAATGCCTCAGAGTATTTTTAAAAATACTCTGCAATGCCTATGTACCTTTTTTACAGTGCTCTTGGCACCTGCAGTCGTTGCGCTTTTCCGCTTGGTCGGTGTTGTGCCCTTGGGGGCTAGGGGGGACTTCTTTGTTGATGCTAAACGCCCTGTTGCATGTACTTCAACCTGTGAATGTGCAAGGTGCTGCAGATCAGGACTCCATTGTGATGATGATGATAATGATGAATATGGTGATGATGATGGTAATGGTGATGTTGATGATGATGATGACGAATATGGTGATGATGATGATGATGATGATGACGAATATGGTGGTGATGATGGTAATGGTGATGATGATGATGATGATGATGACGAATATGGTGGTGATGATGATGATAATGATGATGATGAATATGGTGGTGGTGATGGTAATGGTGATGATGATGATGATGATGGTGTTGATGATGATGATGATGATGATGATGATGATGATGATGACGAATATGGTGGTGATGATGATGGTGATGATGATGATGAATATAATGAATATGATGATGATGATGATAATGATGACGAATATGGTGGTGATGATGGAAATGGTGATGCTGATGATAATGATGATGATGATGATGAATATGGTGGTGATGATGGTAATGGTGATGATGATGATGATGATGGTGATGATGATGAATATGGTGGTGATGATGGTGATGATGATGATAATGATGATGAATATGGTGGTGATGATGGTGATGATGATGATAATGATGATGAATATGGTGGTGATGATGGTGATGATGATGATAACTTCTTTGTTGATGCTAAACGCCCTGTTGCGTGTACCTCAACCTGTGAATGCGCAAGGTGCTGCAGAGGATAATAATGTTGATGGTGATGATGGTGATTATGACGAATATATTTTTTGCAGTACTCTGCTGGACTCCAAATGTGCCTGAGGCTTAATGGAGTCAAGGGGGACTTATGAACATCAATCTTGTAGCCCATCTGTTTGGTGCAAGTTTCCTTGTGCAATTTTAAGGTGCAGTTTGCAGTCGGATAAGCGTGTGTACAGAATCCCAGGGTATGCATTAATGCCGTGCTGCAGGTCAGTCATCCAGTGTGCAAGTTGTATGTGCAGTTTGCAGCCAGATGGCTGGACCATGTTATCAAACCAAAACGCAAACCAAAACGCAATGGGCCTGATAAGCGTGTATACAGTTGAATCCCAGGGTATGCATGGATGGATGGGAGCGGTGCTGCAGGTCAGTCATCCATTGTGGAAGTTTTGTGAAGTTTGCAGACAGAAGGCTGGACCATGTTATGAAACCAAACCGAAATGACCGTGTTAAGAGTCAGGCTTTGTTTCAGTCAGACGGTCGGTCGGACGGACAACTGGGTTACCCTGGGGGCTCCCGCCCCCTCTTCAAGGGGCCCCGCCAACCAATGCGGTTTTCAGCAAGAAGGCTGGACCATGTAATCAAACCAATATGAAACGAATTTCAATCGAATCAAACCAGTTTTCATGCTCCTCAAACCAAACTGAAATGGGCCTGATAAGCGTGTGTACAGTGGTTTTGGAGGTTGGCCCCAGTGCAAGCAAACGGGCTGGCCCCCTCAACCTCACGCCTCCTCATAAGGCGTAACATTGATTTGTTTCTGTATTTATTTCTATATTTATTTTTACTCACACCCTTTGAAAATCAACATACTCACATCCGTCCGTCCATGCATGCCTTGGGATACTACTGTACATAAATACATAAATAGTACGCCTTATTACGAGGCATGAGGTTGAGGGGGCCAGCCCGTTTGCTTGCACTGGGACCAACCACCAAAACCACTGCACACTCGCTTATCAGGTTCATTGCAGTTTGGTTTGATTACATGGTCTAGCCTTCTGACTGCAAACTGCTCACATAACTTGCACAAGATACACTGGGGGCGACCACCAAAAAGGGTATGAGCGTGTGTATGTGCATGGTAGCCATGCTTAGATGGTAACTCAACAAACCGTTTCATCGACCAGACTGGTTGCATGGTTGCTGACTATATATATGACCCTTCACCCACAGGACTGGGCTTGGTGTAAGCATACTTGGAAATCTTTCCCTCCCTCCCACCCATCCACCCACCCACTAACCCCACCCCACTCCTCCCACCACTCCAACCCCACTGCCCATGCTTACTCCGCCAGCAGTCGGTAAGCAGCCTGGAGGTTGATTGACCCTATATTAAAAGCAACACCGGCTCTCTCACATCACCCCGCTCCTCCTACCCTACATATGGAAACGGCACTGCCCGATGTGGCAGTTACATGGCCGGTACCGCCTTATCGGGCAGTACTGTCTCCCATACAACACTTACAATTAGGGAACGGCAATATGACATCATATGATATCATGTCATCATATGATATCATATGATGCCGGCGGTCTGACTAGGCTAAAGTTACCATTTAAATAAAATGCCATATGATGCAATTTGTATGATAACATATGAGATCATACTCACCTTTGGCCAACATCATATGATATGCCGATCCCTACTTACAATGCAAACTCCGCTCGCAGACGGGAAGCACACTGATGGTCCATAGACCGTGCCCTTCAGCCAAAGAATGCCCACTCATCTCACCCCACTCCTCCCACCACTCCAACCTTTACACTGCCCATGTTTACTCTTCCCGCTGACAGAGAGAGGCCTGAAGGTTGATAGACCTGTTCATGAAACCCACAACCACACGTGGACCTCACCCTACCCCACTCCCACCCCTCAGCCCCCCCACCCCTAGAACTAACAACGAAAGATTTCACGTCTGGCTGTTTTTTTTGAACAGGTCCACCTACCAGCTAGACGCATGCGATGTATTCAACCTATAAATCGTCGGGCATCGCAGCTGGATACGTCGATGCATGACGGTCGGAGACGCAGTCATCCCGTTGAGAGAAGTCGAATGGGTTGGTGTGGTACGTGGGCGAGTCAGAGGGGAGGGAACATGGGAGGGGAATGGGCACGTCATCGGGGTTGGAAGGTGCATGGCGAAGTTTCCGGTGCACCTTCCCACCCCACAGACCCGCCTACTGACCCGACCCGGCCACTGCACCTGCACCCCCTGTGCACCCCCTTTCCTCCGTTCTCGTTAGTTTTTGTTGCTTCGTGTAGCACCCTCCATTATCCCTATGCCCTCTTATTCCCAATCGTACCAGCTCGTGCCTCCCGCATGCGATAGAATGACAGAACTCCCTGCAAGGAGAACAGCAGGCGAGACCAGAGGTGCTGGCTATCTATGATGCGGCGAACCCATGCAGAAATACAAAGCTGCAACATCAGTCCTTTAACTTGGCTACATGGCTCCAGCCAGCAATTCGGCTGCTCGCCATCAACAGCAGTAACATCAGTCAAACGTCAGTAAAACAGCCTGCTCCCGAAACGTACCTTGGGTGTCTTCGCCCGATCCATTATGAGGATTTGGCTATCGCCAGTCAATTTTGCTTCTTTAGGCGCCATTAGGGGGAGCGCTAGCTGCTTATTACAAGCTATTGCTTTTGCTCTGGTTCGTTAACTGCTAGCTGTCAACAGCTTTCTGATAGCTGCTCCTGCTGTTGCTTTTGCTGGTCCTGTTGCTGTTGTCTGTTAACTGCCGTTTACTAACTACTTGTTTGACGACGTCAAAGTCAGAAAGAGTTCGGCTGGGGCGTGGGCGAAGGGACAACGGAAGAGTCGGGGAGACGGGGATGTCTACTAGTCAATTATGGAGTGCGGGTCAATGCAACGGTCAATTCGAGTAGTCAATGCCATCTGCGATGCTTCACGTGATCGCACGTGCTTTGTACTGCAGTCCGCAGTGACTAGGTGTACGCTGTACGTCACGCCAACTAGACTCCCTACTCCCTCTAATCGAGATCGGGTTCGTTAATTCGTTAATCGACAGAAATTGTAGATCGAAATTCACATCGCCAACCTTTCTCCTGTGTGTAATAGCGCACCACCACCACCAGGAAGCATGCCAAGAGATTAAAGACTTGTTAACGTCCTACAAATTACGACTGTATAATTGTTTAAACATCGTGTATGGTATGGAAGTCAAATACCATGCAAGTACGTGGGTACGAAACAATAATTGAAAACCCGGAATGTTGCATTTATAAAAAAAAGTTGTGACAGGGTCGTGAAAGGAACTACCGTATGCACCCAAGAAAATGGCGTGTGATTTGGCGGATGGGTCCCGCCAATTCTGGGGGGGCTTGGCACCTGGGCCAAAACAGGGCGCCCCTAGAACTAGGGCCGTCCGTCAACATTGTGGCGGGGTTCACTTCAATACAGTGTACTGCTGTAACATCCTCAAGGTTCAAATTATATTCAAACGACCATCAGACCATCGAACACCTTTGCTACATTTGTTTTCATTCAACTCTGGGCTTGCATCTGCATCTGGTTTGAATCCCATGTTCGATCGGCCTTGAGGCTTAGTGTATGCTGGCATAATAAACCTAGGTGGTATAAAAATCTACCGCACCTGAGTACCTGAGTCCGAATTCGATTGTTACATTTATTTTCATCTAACTCTGGGCTGCTCTGTGTTTCCTTTTGAATCATACCTGAATCTGATATGAATCGTACGGTTGATCGGCCTTGAGGCTTAGTGCTCGTTGGTAGAGTAAACCTAGGTGGTATAAAATCTGCCACACCAGACTCTGAATTTGATTGTAACATTTATTTTCATCCGACTCTGGTCTGCTCTATGAATCCTCGTGACTCACACATGAATTTGGTTTGAATGGAAAGAAAACAATTTAAAAGGATTCCGCCAATATGTAACTAGAGCCAATTGATGGTGCCCCCCAGTTTCTAAAAATCCGCCAACTTTAATGGCGTAAAATTATTTCAGTCGTTTTGGGGATTTTCCGCCAACCCTATTTACCGCCATTTTCTTAGGCTCATACGGTACACCCCAGTGGGTGGGTCTCCGGACACAAACCAGCAACGCCGAGGATTCAATTCGAATGGTGCTCCCACTCCTACACAAGAGTGGGCGCACTTAGGGATTGTGGTAGGTACCGACCACAAAAAATGGGAGGGGTGAGTGTCAGAGTGTGTGGTACTGTGGTGGTATGAGGTGGTAGGGGAGTGATAGTGGGGGGTTGGGTGCGTAAATATGTTGAATTAAACGTATACAAGTCAGGTTCTGAGGGAGCGGCAAACAAAAACCGCAGGAAGGGAGGAGGTAGGGTCAGGTCAGGTGGAGTTACCGGCCGGTAGGAGAGGAAGGGGTAGGAATCATGAAGGACCCTTAAGTGTGGGGGCTACGTCAACCACGGGAGGAAGCATACCTGTGAAGGTGTAGAAAGGGAGATGTAGGAGATAAAGGAGTACATCATTTTTGAGTATACCAACGCCGTCAAGTATGCGTTAATACCGCTGATATCTTTGCATATATCCGTGACCAATGTTTGCACGGTTCATGGTAGCGCGGGCAGGGCGTATATTAGCACCACACCATACGAATCCGATTTGTAGTACCGGTATTTGTTGGTCCCTATCACAGAACCCAGAGAGCAAACCAAATGGATTAGGCAGATACTCTTTGCCAACAAGTCGATTGGATGCACCAGACTTACAGTCCATGGGCTACAAAAAAGACCCATGTGCCTACCGGGAATCGAGCCCGGGTCTCCGATGCAACAAAGCGGCATACTAACCACTATACAATAGGCACTTCATGGCCGTTAGTTCCCAATGACAAATAGTTTCGCAGGAGGTGAGCCCGGCTGATAGGAAGGAAGGGTTTATGGGCCCAGGACCATCCCCCCGATCTCCTGTGCCCTCTCTCCGTCCTTAAGCTTGATGGTTTCTTGACAGCTAGGCTTTGGACTCTCTTAGCTTTTCCCCGCTGGTCTTGGTCTTTCGCTTTTCCTCACGCTTTTTATCGTGTTAGTAGTTCTGCTTAGGTTGTTAAGTGTCCTTTCTTAGCTGTGCTTTTCCTTGTGGCGTTTTGGCTGACGGCTTGGCCTTGTGTTTGCCTTTAGATAGGGAGTGTTAAGGCCGCCTTTTTAGAGCTCTATGCCTCTCTCCTTGTTTGTTTGGTGATTTTCCTGTGCCTTTTGTCCTTCACGTCTTCTTGTAGAATCTCGCTTTTTAGGCCTCGGCAACTCTCAGCCCTTCTACATTATGATCTTAATTCGCTAGTTTCTCTATGCCTTGGTAGTTCGCATTGCTTGTTGTCAAGCCTTATTTTTTGCTCTTTCGTACGCTTTTTTGGAGGTCACCTCCTGGACCAGGTTCTGAGGGGTATGTTGCCCAAACCCTCACTGTTATAAAACTGTCCAGCTGCCTCGGCGCTGTTCAGTCTCGGCATTGATTTTTGCTGAGTATGTAACTATTTCCTCTCTCCTCTCTCCTCTCTCCCCGACCATTTGCTTCTCTCCCAGAATGAGCTTCTTCCCCTGATCCTCCCTGACAGCCTGGATGACTAGCTTGGATTTGTTCTTGTCCCTTTGTAGCAACCGTCTTGTTTCTGGCGGTGTAGGTGATGGGGGGTAGCTTCTGTTTTCACTTCTCGAGTCTCCGTTTGACTCTTGACCTGTTTGGCTGCTCTCCTGTGCCCTCTCTCCGTCCTTAAGCTTGACGATTTCTTGACAGATAGGCTTTGGACTCTCTTAGCTTTTCCCCGCTGGTCTTGGTCTTTCGCTTTTCCTCACGCTTTTTATCGTGTTAGTAGTTCTGCTTAGGTTGTTAAGTATCCTTTCTTAGCTGTGCTTTTCCTTGTGGCGTTTTGGCTGACGGCTTGGCCTTGTGTTTGCCTTTAGATAGGGAGTGTTAAGGCCGCCTTTTTAGAGCTCTATGCCTCTCTCCTTGTTTGTTTGGTGATTTTCCTGTGCCTTTTGTCCTTCACGTCTTCTTGTAGAATCTCGCTTTTTAGGCCTCGGCAACTCTCAGCCCTTCTACATTATGCTCTATCAGCATGTATAGCGGTGCTCTCACGCGTTTTATGACTTGGTGACTACTTATGTACTCCCTTAGAACTATCGGCTCTCCTGAGCCAGCTTCCCGTGGGACTGAGTCATCTTGAGATGACTCAGTGGCAGCTTCCTGTCACCTACGTCTCCGGTCTGATCTGTACCCTGTTAGGTTCCTGTCTACCGCCTCCTTTCACCACAGGTGCCCCTTTATGGGTCTCCTGTGTCTGTAACGTTATCCTTGTCTCCGTGTATAGATTGGTGTGTCTGTTCCGCTGCTTTAATCTACTGTCCACTCTACCGGAGTGATTTCAAGCTGATAGGTTATTGGGCTCCTCATCACTACCACTGCTTTGATAATGCAACTTCCGCGAGGGCCTCCTGCCGGCTTTGTGAAACTTACCAAACTTAATGGTGTTTCATGGGCTCGTGGGATCCGCAGTGTCATTGTGAGCAATGGATGCGACCGAATCCTCCCAACAGGGGTGAAGGTTCCTCTAGATTGGCTAGACGACTGCGCGCCAGCGGCCTCTGCTGCCGGAGAGGAGGGTCCTTCCGCCATCAAGGAAGTAACCCCCCCCGATCAATCCTCCAACTTTACGGTTCCTTCTCTCAATGTTCGACGCCTTTCCTCTGATGTTGAGGATGTCCTGATGAAGCTGTGTTGTGTACAGACACAGATCATCCGTTGTGCATCAGACCCGCAGCCTCCTTTCGTCCCTTTCAATTATGATGAAGACTACTCTACTACTACTGATGATGAGGAGGACTTGAAGAGTGCTACGAGTGCTGACTTCGGTGGCGTGACCCCATCTGCTGCTGCCACTCGTGTCTTTGAGACTTCCGCTGTTTCGCCGGTGTATGAGCCTCCTGATCAGCAGATGCCTAATCGAGAGCTTTCGCCTGTGTATCAGCCTCAGCCTTCGTCGGCGCCTCCCTTTGAGCCTGTTCCCCCGGCTTACCCGGAGGTGGCTAAGCCCACTTTCTTGAAGGGCTTTGCTTCTTTTTCCTCTGCATCTGCCCCCATGGAGCGTGGCCTCCCTGGCTACCACACTCGCTCTCGCGAGGCTGCTGTTTCCTCTGCACGCACCTCTGCTGCTGGTGCCTCCCTGGAACCCCCTCCGCCTCCGCCGGTGGAGCTGCCTCCTGCCCCTGGCCCTCCTCCTATGCTGCATACGCGGTCTTGCGCATCTTGGGAGCATCTGCTCACTGGCGGATCTCCTCCGACTTTGAACCTTCGGGACTACCGCCTGATCAACATGGATCGACGGGATGGTGAGTCCTTGAACCGCTCTTTGTACGGTCGGATGGATATGCAGGCTACAATGGCAAATGTTAGTGTGAAGCTGAGGCATCGCCGAGTGATGGCTTTCTCTGAGCTTGGTACCACGTGTCGTTCTTTTCTTGGTCCAGTCACTTCTGGGATTCTGTATCCCCCAGATCATGGTGTTTCCTTTGGTGGTACGAGGCGTAGTGATCACGAGAAGCTTGGTTATCAGTTTGTGCGAGTGCCTGTCCCTCTGTGTCCTGTTAGCCCAGATTTCGAGCTGCTTATGAGTGTTGCGAGGTCCATTCCTGTGATTAGGAACATAGACGACCAGCGCGCTCTTGACGCTGGTCTTGCTGCGGAGTATTTCATGGACATTCGTAGGTCCTTGGCTCCTGTCCCTTCTGCGATTGGAGCTGGGTCTAATACCCTCATTCATGGTGAGTCTCGGTTTGATCCTGCACTGTTGGGGTTCAGTGCACTGCCTCTCGAACGTCAGGAGTTCATGTGTTTAACTATGATGCTCGCGAACATGGAGGACGATATGGTCAAGGTATACCAGGACTTTGCCACCCCTCGGGATATCCTTTTGGATATCCGGAAGACGCAGTCTGATGCCCTTGCCTCTAGAGTCCCTCTCATGCGTATCGAACTTCATAATGCGCACATGGGCCCTTCTGACCGTGTCGATGATTTCTTTCGCATGGTTCGCAGTCTGTGCACTGACCTCCGCAGTGCTGGACATCCTGTCACTCAGCGCCACGCCATGGAAACCATTGTGAATGGGATCCGTTTGATCCGATTTGAATCGCTGCGGATCAAGTACGGTATGATGTTGGCTAACAGACAGACTGTAGATTACTGGTCTTGTCTGGAGGCATATCGGTCTCTCGACATTTTGAACATTGCTCTCCCCAGGTCCGACTCCAGGCATCCTGGTTGGTCCCGGGACGCTCCCCAGGTTCCTGCCAATGCTGCGTTTCAGCGTGGGCAGGGATCTGGTTCTCAGGGTTCTGGTTCCAACAAGCGACGTCTGGATTGCACTTGGGGCCCATGCCTCAGCAAGACGACCCACTCGGAGGATCGCTGTTTCACGAAGCATCCGCACCTGCGTAAGACCAAGCCTGGTGCACCGGTTACCAATCCGGTGCCCATGGCCTTGGCCCTTCCAGGTGTGCTTACTCCGCGGCAGCTGGCCTCCTTGCAGGCTCAGATTGATGGGTATGCTTTGGACAAGAAATAGGAGGTACGCTCTGTCCTTTTCTCTTGCACTGCGAAATTTTCAAATGTCTGCAGCCCGAGCCTGTCTGAGGGTGTCTGGCATGTTGATTCTGGAGCTGGGATGTCAATCACAGGTGATATGTCTTTGTTCACTGTGTTTCATGCTTCTGAGACTGGGCCAGCAGTTAAATTTGGTGATGGTGTGGTTCAACGGTCTGTGGGTCAGGGTTCTATTGTGTTAGGTAGTGATTGGTTACCAACACCAATCACTTTAACCAATGTTCTCTACATCCCACACTGTCCGGTGAACCTCATGTCAGTAAATGCTGTTGCCCATGCTCACAACTGCAAGATTTATTTTGATAGTCTTAGTTGTACTGCCACACAGGGCTCTTCTGTTCTGTGGTCTTTCCCTGCCTCCAGTGATGGTGTGTACAAGTTTGCATGTAGGCCTTGTCACACCCCTCGTGGCCGTTTGTATGGTGCTGAAGATTATCCAGCTTTTGCTCTTGATGTTGATGAGGATGGTGGAGTTGTGATCCCTACCACTCCTGAATGGTTGTGGCATAGGCGGCTGGGTCACCCTGGCTATGATGCCATGCACAACCTTGTAAGGAAGGGTTTGGTTCAGAACTTACCCCTCACTCTCCAACAGGTGCAAAGACTGTATAAGATCCCATGTGATGCTTGTCAGAAGGCAAAGGGAAAACGTATCCCTTTTCCTAAAGAAAGCAAAACTAGGATCCGTGCCCCATTACAACGCCTTCACTTGGACATCATGGGGCCATTTAATATTAGGGGCTTGCGTGGGGAGTTTTATGTTCTGTGTCTCACTGACCAATACTCTGGCTATGCTGAGGTCTTGTGCTTGAGAACCAGGGATGAAGCTCCCTTAGCAGTTCAAACTACCATCCTCAGATGGATGACTCAGCTGCATGGATTTGTTTTCAAGTGTCTTAGGTCTGACAGGGCTAAGGAATTTATAGTGAAGTGGTTCGAGGATTGGTTAGAATCGGTTGGTGCTGTGCATGAATTGTCCATGGCTTACACTGCTCAGCAGAATGCGACTGTGGAACGGTACAATGGGGTCCTTCAGAACGTAGCTAGGAGCATTCACTTGGAGTCTAAGCTCACTAAGTCCTTCTGGCCCTATGCCTTCCTCGCCGCGTGTTACCTACGCAACCGGCTGCCTAATCAGGGTGACAAGACTCCTTATGAGTTGTTCTTTGGGGTTCTACCTGATGTATCGTTATTGCGCGTGTTCGGGTGCCCATGCTATGTTACCTTAGTGAATGGGAAGAAGCGCAATAAGCTTGACGAAAGGGCGTTATCTGGTAGACTGGTTGGGTATTCTCTGGTGAGTAAGGGTTATTTTGTTTGGGTTCCGAAGTTGCGCCAGGTGGTAGAGAGTCGTGATGTGCTCTTCTATGAACAGTTTAGCTATAACTGTATCCCTGGGCTCTTTCCCTATGATGGATCTCAGTATTTTTCTCGCACCCCTGCCGCTATCATCGGTAAAGGGCTTGATACTACTGACAATGTCCTGGGCCCTTTACCAACCCCGATTGTTGACCGCTTTACTGGTCATGGGATGACGATGCGTCCCAGGCCAGGTAATGATGGTGCTGTATCGCGTGCGGCGGCATTGGGCCAGGGGGAGTCTGATGTTCCTTCAAGCTCTAATTTATTCGAATCTCAGGGGGTCGCCGGGCCTTCCTCTGCGCCACGTTTCGTCGGTGAAGTCGTAGGATTAGGACAGCCTCGGGTCATAGTGGAACCTAGTACAGGTCCACTGCCCACTAGTCGCCACCCCCCATCCACCTATTCGGATAGCTCGCGGGAGTTGTTGATCACTTCACCCCCTGCTATACCTGGTGGTTTATACCGGACCAGGCATTGCGACGATGTGGCCGTCACAGATGATGTGAGTGATGACCTCGAACACTGGTCCGGGTCAGATACTGCGTATGGCTGGGGTGTTCCAGTGTACCCAGGCTTCGACGATTTAGAGGCAAAGGAGGCCGGCCTTGTTCAACCACGCATGAGTGCTGCGCTGGGGGCTTTATTACCGGTTACTGCTGATACTGCTGATATCCCCGCTGCCCATGTACAAGTACACTGCTTGTACGTGGGGGCTTTTATTTCTACCTCTACTGAACTCTCTTATAAAGCTGCAATGTTACCTACCAACCCTGACAGAGATCTCTGGCTGCAGGCTATGAAGGATGAGATGGCCTCCCTCCATGCTCATGGCACTTGGGTCCTCACTCCACAGCCTCCTAGGTAGAGGATTCTATCTGGCAGATGGTTATTTGTCAAGAAACATGGGGCTGATGGTTCTTTGCGTTTTAAAGCTCGTTTTGTAGTTCGTGGTTTTCTGCAACGTCCTGGGCTGGACTACCATGATGTATATGCCCCCGTCTCCTCTAAAGCAGGTCTTCGTGTGCTCCTTGCTGCCATCACTCATAGAAAAATGTTTGTGAGGCAGCTGGACATCAAGACTGCATTCTTGAATGCCAAGCTGGAACCTGGTCTGGACCTGTTCTGTTACCAGCCTGAGGGCTTTCATGAACTTGGTCCTGACAATGTTCCCCTTGTGTGCAAGCTGATTAAATCTCTTTATGGTTTGAAGCAGGCACCCAGGGCTTGGAGCAAAGATGTAAAGCAGGTTTTGGTTGCCCACGGTTTTACCATGTGCAAAGCTGAACCTGCTCTGTATTTCAGGAGGGATTCTACTGGTGGGTGGAGCTATGTCCTGACCTATGTGGATGACTTTATCTGTGCTTTTAGTGAGCTGCATAGGTATGCCTTGCTGATCAAGGCTATGGAAGCAGCTGGGTGGGAAGTCAAGGAAATGGGTGTACCTGTCCAGTTCCTTTCATTGGACATGACTTATACACTTGATTCTGACGGCAGGTGTGTTAAGATCGACCTCTCCCAGCACTCCTACATTGTTGAGCTGGTGGAGCAGTTTGGTCTCACTGCTGCTACCAAGCCCAGGTTTTCAGTTCCCATGTCCAAGTGCACTGTCACTGATCCTCCTGGAGAACCTCTGGCCTCTAATAGCCAGTACCTCTCTCTTGTGGGGGCTTTGTTGTACCTGGCTACCTGCACAAGGCCTGATATTTCTTTTGCTGTGAGCTACCTGTCCAGGTTTTCTGCTCAACCCACTGCCCCCCTGTGGGCTGCAGCCAAGCGCTTGCTTTTGTATTTGAGAGAACATTCCCATCTGGGCCTCACTTACACTCACAGCCCTGGTTTCTCTTTTACTGTCTTTAGTGACTCATCCTTTGCTGATGATGGGTCTGACAGGAGATCTCAGACTGGCTATGCTGTGCTTGCTGGAGGCTGCCTTGTGAACTGGATGAGCAAAAGGCAACCCACTGTTGCTGTTAGCTCCAGTGAGGCTGAGTATCAGGCCCTGTCTCAGACTGCCAGGGAGGTGCAATGGTTGAAAAAGTTGAGAATTGATCTAGGGCTGCCTTGTGACCTGGTCACCATTCAGGGTGACAACTTGGGGTCCTTGAGCTGGGCCAATGACTGTCAGCTGCTCCCTCGCAACAAGCACATTGATGTCATCCATCACTATATCCAGGAGCTGGTGGAGGATGGCCAGGTGGATGTTGCCTATGTTAACACTAAGGACAACTGTGCTGACCCCTTCACCAAGCCCCTTGATCCTATGGTGTTCTGGCGTTTCATTCGCATGTTTGGAATGACTGCTTCTCCTTAAACCAATTTTTTTGGTTACATGTATTCTAGAATTTTGGTTACATGTATTCTGGAATTTTTGGTTACATTTTAGGGTTTCTTTGGTTACATTTAGAGTTTCTTTAAGTTATCATTGATTGGCATTAGGTTCCTATTCCCGGATCGGGTTTTCTATACCGTTGTTACCCGAATTTGATATTTAGTTGTCCTCTTATATCCACTTGGCAAATTTTGGTTCTTTGCCTTGCTTCATACCTTCCCTTGCACCCTTCGGGTTTCATTTGAAGTTTCTCTCGATTTTTTTTTTCCGGAGTTCTTTGATTTTTTTTTTTTAATTTGTTACATATAGTTCTATGTCACCAGTGCCATAGGTGGAGTAGTACTATTGTATGTCACCTGTGTCATAGGTGGAGTATCAGCATGTATAGCGGTGCTCTCACGCGTTTTATGACTTGGTGACTACTTATGTACTCCCTTAGAACTATCGGCTCTCCTGAGCCAGCTTCCCGTGGGACTGAGTCATCTTGAGATGACTCAGTGGCAGCTTCCTGTCACCTACGTCTCCGGTCTGATCTGTACCCTGTTAGGTTCCTGTCTACCGCCTCCTTTCACCACAGGTGCCCCTTTATGGGTCTCCTGTGTCTGTAACGTTATCCTTGTCTCCGTGTATAGATTGGTGCGTCTGTTCCGCTGCTTTAATCTACTGTCCACTCTACCGGAGTGATTTCAAGCTGATATGCTCTTAATTCGCTAGTTTCTCTATGCCTTGGTAGTTCGCATTGCTTGTTGTCAAGCCTTTTTTTTGCTCTTTCGTACGCTTTTTTGGAGGTCACCTCCTGGACCAATTTGGCCCAAATTTCTAAAATGTCATCTCACCGCGTCGGGTGTCGAGCACGGTGTGATACCGACGCGTATCTAACACAAATCCGATGTACATCTAACAAAATCTAATTCTGGTCTATCCTAAAACTGTCTGTACGGGGGCGAATTCTGGTTTTTCGTTCTGCGCATCGAATGAGTCACAGTTCGATAGAGAGAGATTCGAATTCGAACGCTTTAACTGTACAGAAGTTTAATTGTTTACACTAGTTTTTTTCGAGGCGCATGCGGAACAAACGTCTTCTCAAGCAGACTTCTGCTTGACAACTCTATCGGGATTGTGAAGGGGAAACCGCGGGCCCCACGGAGTGGGGCAGTGGAATTCAGCTGCTGACTCGCAACGTAAGACTTCTCTTCGATTGATTGAACCCGCATGTGTCGCGGTTTTCGCTATGGTCCGGTCATCCTGGTGGCTTCTCAAGCAGACTTCTGCTCGACATATATGTTGTTTGGAGTCTTTAAAGGTTAATTCAAAACGGTACGCCGTACACTCGGTTTGTCTTCGAATCGAACGTTGGCCATTCCATTCGTTTTGGCTGACTTCTTTGTGGGGCATTAGGCTGACGAATTTGGGGGGCATTAGGCTGACGAATTTTTGGGGCATTGGCTACATTACATGATCCTCCTTTGCATAAACCCCAACCTCCATTCTGATTTTTTACATTTTTTGGTTTGGAGAACGGAACGAACATCATGCTACCGTCATTACCCTTCCTTTTAATGAACAACGAGCCTTTATCGCCCTCATAGAGAACGCGTTTGACACCATCATTGCATACAGCGGATTCGTGCGTGTTCGTCTTATTCTTATTCTTATTGTTCATAGATCGATCGGTTTGGTTATATACATTCTAACACATTTTTTGTGAGCCTCCGGCAGAATTCTTCATACAATTTTTCGGTCAATTCCATGGCGACCCCACGGAGTGGGGCAATGGAATTGAGCTGCTGACTCACTCCCACGCATATTAAAGGGGTCCTGAAGACCACGTGTCGTATCAAGCAGGCTTCTGCTTGACAACTCTATCGGGATCGTGAAGGGAAAACCGCGGGCCCCACGGAGTGGGGCAATGGAATTGAGCTGCTGACTCACTCCCATGCATATTAAATGTCGGTGGAATTCAGATGAGGACTCACTGCTTTATCAAGCAGGCTTCTGCTTGACAACTATGTCGGAATTATGACAGAGGAATCGCGGTCCACACGAAGTGTGGAAGGGGAATCCAGCTGCGGCTCGCAACGTGATCAGATGGGGTCTCAAACAGATTAATGGGGGCTGAAGACCAAGTGTCGTATCAAGCAGGCTTCAGCTTGACACACGGTGGGAATCCGCAAAGGGGGATCGCGGGTCCGCAGAGCGGGACAGTGGAACTCAGCTGATGACTGTCTGATCACATGCATGGGGCGAATGGGTTTTTCTAAGCGACAGTGGAATTCAGCTGCTGACTCCTACCACCGTCAATAGATGGGATTGATTAAAGGGGTTAGTGGTGTTGTCCATACGCCACGGCGGCTTTCGCAGACCCCACGTTCGTCCATTCATTCTCACACACGCCACCCAGGCGTCTTGCGCAGACTCCTTGTCCATCAGACAGACAACAGACCGCACACACATGACACGGTGGCTTGCGCAGACTCCCATCTGTCTCCACACGACACACCGCACTGAGGCTTGCGGCGGCGGCTGTCGAAAAACGAGTGTGTGAGACATTCTCCGGAAGAATTCTGCAGTTCTTATTTTTTGTAATAATTCTTGTTCCCAAGATGGAGAGCCTTTTCAGAGGTGTTCATGTGAACACGTTTAAAATAGGGATTGATTGATTGATGGATTGATGATTCTTATTTTTTTGTTGAAATAGTTGTTGTTCCCAAGATGGAGAGTCTTTTCAGAGGTGTTCATGTGAACACGTTTAAAATAGGGATTGATTGATGGATGGATTGATGATTCTTATTTTTTTGTTGAAATAGTTGTTGTTCCCAAGATGGAGAGTCTTTTCAGAGGTGTTCATGTGAACACGTTTAAAATAGGGATTGATTGATGGATGGATTGATGATTCTTATTTTTTTGTTGAAATAGTTGTTGTTCCCAAGATGGAGAGTCTTTTCAGAGGTGTTCATGTGAACACGTTTAAAATAGGGATTGATTGATGGATGGATTGATGATTCTTATTTTTTTGTTGAAATAGTTGTTGTTCCCAAGATGGAGAGTCTTTTCAGAGGTGTTCATGTGAACACGTTTAAAATAGGGATTGATTGATTGATGGATTGATGATTCTTATTTTTTTGTTGAAATAGTTGTTGTTCCCAAGATGGAGAGTCTTTTCAGAGGTGTTCATGTGAACACGTTTAAAATAGGGATTGATTGATGGCTTCGGATCTGGAGGATAAACTGCATTCTTGTACCCCAAGGCGTGTACAAACGCACGCACGTGATAGGCGAACGGAAAATGAGGAAACACGCACGCGGAATATCTTCGAGAACCTCTTCAACCTGATGCAAAGCAACGAACGATCTGCAGTTTGGATGATTAAATTTATGTGAACACGTTTAAAATAGGGATTGATTGATGGATGATTCTTATTTTTTTGTTCAAATAATTGTTGTTCCCAAGATGGAGAGTCTTTTCAGAGGAATTCAGATGCTGGTATCAAGCAGGATTCTGCTTGGACACCCCTTGTGGTTTAATTAAGGGGGAAGCACGGGAATTCCTGTCCCGAATGACTTCTGCGACGAAGACTTCTTTATTCGACTTACACGGAACTTGAAAAATGTGAATCTTTTGCCTAGCACCCAATTCCCGGCCTTTTTCATTAAGGATGACTTTTGATAAGTCCCGAGCTCTGTACCCGGTGCTTTGGCATTCAAAAACGTAGTAAATGTTCTTCAATGGCCCGGTGGAAGGTTGTGAAGACATGATTATTCTGTGTAGTAATTCAAATATAAAAAAATAATTATCGCGTTGGGGGTCATACATTGTTCTCAAATAATTTTGGGACACTCAGTATAATTTGAATGATATCCCCTCACTGTCTGAATATATCTACTTAAGAAACAATCATCAGAATTTATAAACAATGATTGACAAGTCTCTACTACTTATCTGCATCGCTACATTCGCTCTTATTTACATAGTTCGACTGAAGACCGAGCGCGCTCGAAAGAAGGCAGATGCTGCTCGAGTGAATAGCCTGGAGACTGAGATTGAGACTGAGCGCGCTCGACAGAAGGCAGATGCTGCTCGAGTGAATAGCCTGGAGACTGAGATTGAGAGTGAGCGCGCTCTACAGAAGGCAGATGCTGCTCGAGTGAATAGATTGGAGATTGAGCTTGAGAATGCTCGAATGAAGAGTGAGCTTGAGACTGAGCGCGCAGAAGCGCTTGAGAAGCAACTGAGGTACGAGCTGTCAAGCATGACTATCGAGCAATGGAATTCCCTGAACGATCATGACAGGCGTCTCAATGAGGATCTTTGCAAACAATACGGAATCCCCTTCCCCAACATGCAGGAGTCGTCCGACCCAGATTCAACCGAACAGGATGGCGAACGAACCCTATGATAATTTTTAATTTCAGAATTTAGAGCCTCCGGAACGACTCATACAAATTCAAAAAGACACTCCCTGGAGTGTCACATGGACAAGGAGCGGGACAAGGAGTGGGACAAGGAGAAGAATGTGCGGATGCAACTGGTTACAATATAGCTCTCAATCAATATATCTCCATCTCTATCTCCATCCCCCACCTCATCAACCTCCAGCCCCACCCGCCGCCATGCTAAGTGGGCATACACCACAGTTACAGGCTCCGAATGTAGTCGAGTGATCGACTGTCAAAACTGCATTTGCAGGGCAATCCCTGCAATTCACCAGCAAAGGGAGCGGCATACCAAACATCTCCAGAATTAGGACACGAAAATCTGGAGATGACGAGTGCTTCAAATCTCGCAGTCGAACCCCTTCTCTGTCGACATCCTCACCACCATCCTCGTCGATGATGCAAAAGTTGCCATGCTTTATGTACGGCAAACTTCCTACATACTCGAACTCCATGCACATTTCAGTTCGGAGCCGAATCTTGATAGACCCTTTCTCCTTCATAGCCATCTTCAGTGCCTGCGAACATGGGTGGATGTTTGGTCAGCTCATGCTTTCGCAGCCAGAACAATCTTCGCAATCAATTACTGGATAATGCTTTCGCAGGTGGAGCCATAGAGCTAGCAAGCCAGCGCAATCCGAACGCGAACTTAGCAAATACTAGCAGCAATGAAAGTAACCATGACTGGATAATGCTTTCGCAGGTGGAGCAATAGAGATAGCAAGCCTCGCAAATACTAGCAGCCATGAAAGTAACCATGACTGGATAATGCTTTCGCAGGTGGAGACATAGAGCTAGCAAGCCAGCGCAATCCAAACTCGAACTTCGCAAATACTAGCAGCCATGAAAGTAACCATGACTGGATAATGCTTTCGCAGGTGGAGACATAGAGCTAGCAAGACTCGCGAATACTAGCAGCAATGAAAGTAACCATGACTAGATCTCGATGGCTGCTACTATTGAACTCACCCTCGGAATCAGCTTTCGGAGTTCGCTGGATGCTCCCTAACACACTGAGTTCACCCTCGGAATTAGCTTTCGGATTTCGCTGGATACACACTGAGTTCGTGAGAGAAGAATTGGAGAACTTCGGTACTTGGTTAAGATTGACATGGCTGGGGTGTGTGTGGCTTGGCCTGGGTGTGGCGTGGCCAGGGTTCGTATTTTTCGAGGCGCATGGGGACACGTGTCGGATATGACTTGTCTACACTCGTGGTTCGAGGCGCATGGGGACACGTGTCGTCTCAAGCAGACTTCTGCTTGACAAACTATGTCGGGAGTATGAAAGATGAATCGCGGGACCCACGGAGGGGGGCAGGGGAATTCAGTTGAGGACTCGTGTGAAGCTTCGAGGCGCGCGAAAACACATTGGATTACGCATTGATCGAGAGTTGGGACGCGCGTCATCATGCGGATTTAGTCAACGACAAGGGTTTCGTGTGCGCCTCAAAAAACGAGTGTAAGAAACGCAAAATCCGTACAGATTACAGACGTACAATGGATACACTCAATACTTTTAAGGGGGCCTTGGCCACGCCTAAGTACAGTCCAGCGAAGCTCGAAGACAACTCTTGCAAGCCCCCAAGTGCTTCTTCAGATCAGCAAAAGCAGGATAGCGTGTCGGAATCAAGTCGGAATCAAGACCGCCTTATGATCGAATTCCGTGGTGAGCGCAAGCAAATGCCGCGTCTACGAGGTTGGTTGAGGCCGGGAGCCGATAGGATTTGGTGCAACATCTGTAGTATCGAGCCAAGACTTCGCTTCAAGTACGTGGACCATGTTACATTCGATGACGATATGTGGGAGTTCAACGCAGTATGGTTGCATTGCCTACATTTACCAAACGGATCAATTTATACAGCGTCGGTCTTTGAGATGCTGAAGGAGGCAGTCAACATTTTGTCACGCACACCCGGTGCTGCAAGGTACACACTCCTCGACTCGCATGATGATGCGCACCGTTTGGGAGGAGCGCACCTAATTCTCACAAGGGGGTGGTCATTCGTTTTCTACGCCATGACCGGGAGCAGGTTAGGGGGCAAGGTCTTACTGGCCGTAGCAAGGCCAAAGTAAGTAGTCCTCGGTGCCAGTCTTAAGCCTGTTTGAGACAACAAGTGGAAAGCTATACTTTATAAACAATCAATCAATCAATCGCGGGACCCACGGAGTGGGGCAGGGGAATTCAGATGCGGACTCGCGGAAACACGTGTCCTAGGATCTGACTGGTCCATCGGAGGAGGACACACGCAAACGGCGGAACACTGTCGAATGTATAGGAGGACACACGCAAACGGCGGAACACTGTTGAATGTATCGGAGGACACAAGATGCGGAACACTGTCGAATGTATAGGAGGACACAATAGGCCGAACACCGAATGGCACACGCAGGACACTCATTGACACACAAAAACGGCGGAACACATGTCGACGACTCCTCTTCATAGGCAATCACTCAATCACTCAATCACTCACTCACTCACTCAGATTAAAGGGACCGGCGCTTGCGTACACAGGCATGCCCAATCCTTGTGTATTGCTGGAGGTACGATCGCCGGGCATCATTAAAGGACCTCCTCGCCCCGAGACTGCATATTTTTCTTTTATTCTCCTCATCAATAAAAACGAGTGTAAAAAAATTTGACAGACATCCATTTTGCTTAACCTCACGCTGTACCGTTGACAGATTAGAAACTTAAATATTATTTTAATAAAATGGCCTCAAATACCGGATTCGGCACGCCCCTACACGAAATCCTTAATGTTACACAAAAAACAATGGGGATGTCAAGCTGAGTTGAGACAAAAAACATACATCTCCTCTCTCTCTTTTTTTTATTATTAAAAAAAAGTGTAGCGCTTGTATCGGTTGTAGCACCTACAGCAAAAGGTTATATATGGAACGACAAGTTGAAACTATTGCTGAGAGCCGTACAAACGATACAAACGCTACAGGACACCGGATCGTGTCTTAGGGAGCGTCTACAAAAGACATCCGCAAGGTTTCAAGCAGGCGCTATGCTCTACAAAACATACATCTCCTCTCTCTCTTTTTTTTATGATTAAAAAAAAAATGTAGCGCTTGTATCGGTTGTAGCACCTACAGCAAAAGGTTATATATGGAACGACAAGTTGAAACTATTGCTGAGAGCCGTACAAACGATACAAACGCTACAGGACACCGGATCGTGTCTTAGGGAGCGTCTACAAAAGACATCCGCAAGGTTTCAAGCAGGCGCTATGCTCTACAAAACATACATCTCCTCTCTCTCTTTTTTTAATTATTAAAAAAAAGTGTAGCGCTTGTATCGGTTGTAGCACCTACAGCAAAAGGTTATATATGGAACGACAAGTTGAAACTATTGCTGAGAGCCGTACAAACGATACAAACGCTACAGGACACCGGATCGTGTCTTAGGGAGCGTCTACAAAAGACATCCGCAAGGTTTCAAGCAGGCGCTATGCTCTACAAAACATACATCTCCTCTCTCTCTTTTTTTTATGATTAAAAAAAAAGTGTAGCGCTTGTATCGGTTGTAGCACCTACAGCAAAAGGTTATATATGGAACGACAAGTTGAAACTATTGCTGAGAGCCGTACAAACGATACAAACGCTACAGGACACCGGATCGTGTCTTAGGGAGCGTCTACAAAAGACATCCGCAAGGTTTCAAGCAGGCGCCATGCTCTACAAAACATACATCTCCTCCTCTCTTTTTTTTTTCATTATTAAAAAAAAGTGTAGCGTTTGTAGCGCACAATTAGACAAAGCATATAAGGATCGTGTGCGGTATGTTATGAAACATGGAAATGAGCGACATCATTCGCGAAACCTATTGAATTGGCTCTTGCAATATGCGGGTCGAGAACGTGGTCGGTGACACCGTGGCCTCGATCCCTACCGGAGCGAAGAAACCTATCGGTTTGTCACAAGGAAGCCCGGGCAAGTGGTTCCATGGAAAGGCCGCATAATTACATGGAATTGGGCGTTCCTGCTTCCGGAACGGATGTTTTAATTTTACTGAAATCTTACGATAAATATTGTAAGACGTTTTCGCAAATTAATGATTAAGCTTTTTTGGTGTATTTTCACGAAAAAAAACTAAATATCTGTACAATTTAATTTTGTAAAGATCGTTTCGTAAATTAATTGATTTTGCTTTTTTTGTGTAATTTTACGAAAATATCTTACAATTTATTTGTAAGATTGGTTTTGTTGTATTCCGGAGAAAGAGACTATTCCCTTCAATTCAATTGTAACATTGATTTGCTCGTTTGGAGAGAGAGTAAACTTTCCTTCGAAGTATTCAATACAAATCAATTGGTAGAGGACAAGTCAAGAGGAAGGTGAAAGCTGTTTACAAAGCTTGAACGCATTGCTCATAATTATTTATCACACCACTCACAACGCAACAGTTCGAAAGTACAACTTAGTACTTATGACTCCGAATCTGTACTTATGTGTACCTCATTCTTATGTATAAACTCACAACTCAGGAACCTTTTTAACTTACAAGTCATAACTAATACCTAAAGTCAGGACTTATTTGCATAATTTAACATTGACCATCCTAGAATCCTGAAATCACTCAAATGTGTGTTGATAAGGCAAACTTGGTACACTCGTGCAAACTTGGTGCACGGTGCTAATGTGCACTTGCTGCCACAAGTTCCATTGGTTATAACTGTTCTGCATCTTGTGCTGACAGTCATGTGCTAGTGACGCCATGGTTCTACCTGACACCATACTGTCTACTCTAATTGTGGGAACAGGCTATCACGTTAAGAAAGAGGGCCAATGCTACCTTGTTGGGTAACACCAAGCGCCTGTAACAATCGCTGCACTAGAATCTCCTCCTCCTGCCCCCATCCCCATCTTCCTCCTCCTCCATCTCCTCCTCCGTAGGCAATGTCTACATTGTCTCCCTCCGAATTGGCCCGCCGCCTAGCCTGGTGTCCTTCCTCATGTATTGGCCATCTTGACCCCTATTGCATGACTCCTTCCTTGCTGTGCAATTGATTGCCATGCCCACCCCGTCTCTGGCCAGCTTGAAACCCCTTTGCATGACCCCTTGATGTGCATTGATTGACCCCCCTTGCCGGGCCCCCCCTTGCTGCGCATGCATGAAATACTGTTTTGATAAGTCGGAAAGGCTTTGCTTCATGCCTTGCGCTTTCACCTCTTTTCATGCCTTGCGCTTTCACCTCCTTTCATGCCTTGCGCAAATTGCCTTTCGCATCCTGGCCCTGCATGGTCCCGAGTTGCACCTAATTCTCGCACCCTTTGCGCAATGCATTTCACTGCTATGGGAATTCACTTCAGCTCTGTTCTCATGATCTGCTTTGCCTTTCGCTTTCTGCATCGCCTTGCTGCGCATCTGCATTAGCACCGGGTGGTTGTGAATAACCCCCGAGTTGCTTCTAATTCTCGCACCCTTTGCGCAATGCATTTCACTGTCACTGTCCTGCCTAGCACCTTCTCTGGTGGATGCTGGGCAGATAGCCAGGAGCACTGGCGCTCGGAGCACTGGATAGGTCTGCCTACCTGCATGGCGGTTACCCGCCTGCACCTGCCAGACCAGACCAGGACACGCGCCGGGCCAGCACCTGCGCCGGAGTACTGGCGAACAGCTCTGCACCCGCCTGCACCTTCCTGAGGCCTACCTGCATGATGGTTACCCGCCTGCACCTGCGTCAGAGTTCTGGAGGACATTACTACATACCCATATGGCATGCATCCTTAGCTACCAAGATTTCCATAGAGTCTGGTTTGGTTATGAATTGCATTGTAGTGGTAGACTGCAATTGTAGCCCAGTCTTAGCTGCCTTGTGCCTGTGTTGACCAAGTTACTGCTTGCCAACAGGTTGCCTTGTTTATTGGTTAATCTTTGCCAGGAGTGTGGTTGGGTGTTTATGTTGTGATTGGTACTTTACACGACATTGACATATGGATCATGTACACCTGCAGTTCTTCTATTTTACTGTGTTCTTGCCCACCTCGGCCGCCTACCTATTTACTAGGTTTGTTTTAGTGGCCCATTACTACAATAGGTAAAGCAAAGATGTGTAGTTGAGGCCTGCTTGACTTGCATAGCATGACTGATGAAATGTCATAGCCCAGAAGAATTTAGCCCTTTTGCCTGTTCCGTCTAGGCATTCAGTGGATCAAGTTTTCTTTGACTGGTTTTAGGATTGATTTTTTTATGATCGGGAGGACTGTGTGTATTCCGAGTTTGGTTTTCTCAATCATTCGCTCGTTGGGTTTGACAATGCTCCCGATGATGATCGGGAGGACTGTGGGTATTCTGAGTTTGGTTTTTCTCAATCATTCGCTCGTTGGGTTTGTCAATGCTCCCGATTATGATCGGGAGGACTGCGGGTATTCTGAGTTTGGTTTTTCTCAATCATTTGCCCGTTGGTTTTGACAATGCTCCCGATTATGCTAGGGAGGACTCTGTGTATTCCGAATTTGGTTTTCTCAATCATTCGCTCGTTGGGTTTGTCAATGTTCCCGATTATGATCGGGAGGACTGTGGGTATTCTGAGTTTGGTTTTTCTCAATCATTCGCTCGTTGGGTTTGACAATGCTCCCGATTATGATCAGGAGGACTATGGGTATGCCGCGTACAAAAAAAAAAAAAAATGCGGAGTACATGTTTTCTGAATCATTCGCTCGCTAGGTTTGTCAATGCTCCCGATTATGATCGGGAGGACTGTGTGTATTCCGAATTTGGTTTTCTCAATCATTCGCTCGTTGGGTTTGACAATGCTCCCGATTATGATTGGGTGGACTCTGTATATTCCGAATTTGGTTTTCTCAATCATTCGCTCGTTAGGTTTGTCAATGCTCCCGATTATGATCGGGAGGACTATGGGTATGCCGACTACAAAAAAAAAAAAAAAAAAAATGCCGAGTACATGTTTTCTGAATCATTCGCCTGTTGGGTTTGTCAGTGCTCCCGATTATGATCGGGAGGACTGCGTGCATTCCGAATTAGGTTTTCTCAATCATTCGCTCGTTGGGTTTGACAATGCTCCCGATTATGATCGGGAGGACTATGGGTATGCCGACTACAAAAAAAAAAAAAAAAAAAAAAACCTGAGTACATGTTTTCTGAATCATTAGCTCGTTGAATTTGTCAGTGCTCCCGATTATGATCGGGAGGACTGTGTGTATTCCGAATTTGGTTTTCTCAATCATTCGCTCGTTGGGTTTGTCAATGCTCCCGATTATCATCGGGAGGACTGTGTGTATTCCGAATTTGGTTTTCTCAATCATTCGCTCGTTGGGTTTGACAATGCTCCCGATTATGATCGGGAGGACTATGGGTATTCTGAGTTTGGTTTTTCTCAATCATTCGTTCGTTGGGGTTGATAATGCTCCCGATTATGATCGGGGGGACTATGGGTATGCCGAGTAAAAAAAAAAAAAAAAAAAAAAATGCCGAGTACATGTTTTCTGAATCATTCGCTTGTTGGGTTTGTCAGTGCTCCCGATAATGATCGGGAGGACTGTGTGCATTCCGAATTAGGTTTTCTCAATCATTCGCTCGTTGGGTTTGACAATGCTCCCGATTATGATCGGGAGGACTATGGGTATGCCGAGTACATGTTTTCTGAATCATTTGCTCGTTGGGTTTGTCAGGGCTCCCGATTATCATCGGGAGGACTGTGTGTATTCCGAGTTTTCTTTTCTCAATCATTCGCTCGTTGGGTTTGTCAATGCTCCCGATTATGATCGGGAGGACTGTGTGTATTCCGAAGTTGGTTTTCTCAATCATTCGCTCGTTGGGTTTAATAATGCTCCCGATTATGATCGGGAGGACTATGGGTATTCTGAGTTTGGTTTTTCTCTATATCTGAATCTGATTTTGAATCTGAATCTGAATCTGAATCATTTGCTTTACCAACCTATTTGTCTTCCGCAGGGTCTACAATGACAGTACCGTGGAAGTAAAACTCCAATCGGACGGGAAGGATTTGGGATGCGGCGTCATGGACGAATGGACCAAGGAGCGCCAAGTGCCAATGAACATCGAAGTCGTTGTTGGTGGACCAAACTTCCATGTTACGGCTACGCACGCTCACTGGTTGAGGTTTCGCGGCGAATGCAGGCATATGTGCGGAGCATTCTGGTCGACACTCACCCTTGCGGAAGTCAAGACAGCCCAGTTGCTTGAAGTCACTAGCATTCGGAGGCCCATGTCAGGAGCTGGGCTATAAGGAGATAACAATTTGAATACGATGACCTTACAAAGTTGTCGGCGATCTGTCCTCTTCGTTGATTGTAGGAAGCTGACCTCGTCGCGCCTTTCCTGACTTCTTCGCGGAGGCTGTAGGAAATGTAAAGAGTGCAGAAGTTACGCAATATCCTATCGAAATTGAAAGCGGCAAGTGCGGTCAGCACACAATGGTTGTTTCGAACGGTGTACATCCCACCGCGTACGTAACATTCAAAATGTACCTGTCAGATTTGAAAATTTAACCTGAGCCACGGTGCAGCAGTACAGTCCGTTCGATTGCTCTCTTACCGGCGTCAGGTGAAGGCCCTTTTGGTGTACATCGAGGTGACGTCCTCCTGTCGCTAGGACCAAACTCCTCGAAATCGCTCCTGAGCTTTCCTTCGCATATCTCAACCCACGCCCTAGTTTCCTCAAGCTCTTTGTCGGCGATAAATTCGCCCTCGCCGACCCTTACAGGCTTGCTGCGCATTGTCAACCACCAAACCAAGAGCCTGAATGTGAACTGGTATCCATGATAGGGCTCCTAACATGGGCCTCCGAATGCTAGTGACTTCAAGCAACTGGGCTGGCTTGACTTCCGCAAGGGTGAGTGTCGACCAGAATGCATCTGCTCCGCACATATGCCTGCATTCGCCGCGAAACCTCAACCAGTGAGCGTGCGTACCCGTAACATAGAAGTCTGGTCCACCAACAACGACTTCGATGTTCATTGGCACTTGGCGCTCCTTGGTCCATTCGTCCATGACGCCGCATCCCAAATCCTTCCCGTCCGATTGGAGTTTTACTTCCACGGTACTGTCATTGAAGACCCTGCGGAAGACAAATAGGTTGGTAAAGCAAATGATTCAGATTCAGATTCAGATTCGAAATCAGATTCAGATTTAGAGAAAAACCAAACTCAGAAAACCCATAGTCCTCCCGATCATAATCGGGAGCATTGTCAAACCCAACGAGCGAATGATTGAGAAAACCAACTTCGGAATACACACAGTCCTCCTGATCATAATCGGGAGCACTGACAAACCCAACGAGCGAATGATTCAGAAAACATGTACACGGCATTTTTTTTTTTTTTTTTTTACTCGGCATACCCATAGTCCTCCCGATCATAATCGGGAGCATTGTCAAACCCAACGAACGAATGATTGAGAAAAACCAAACTCAGAATACCCACAGTCCTCCCGATCACAATCGGGAGCATTGACAAACCCAGCGAGCGAATGATTGAGAAAACCAAATTCGGAATACACATAGTCCTATCGATCATAATCGGGAGCATTGTCAAACCCAACGAGCGAATGATTGAGAAAACCAAATTCGGAATACACACAGTCCTCCCGATCATAATCGGGAGCACTGACAAACCCAACGAGCGAATGATTCAGAAAACATGTACTCGGGATTTTTTTTTTTTTTTGTACTCGGCATACCCATAGTCCTCCCTATCATAATCGGGAGCATTGTCAAACCCAACGAGCGAATGATTGAGAAAAACCAAACTCAGAATACCCACAGTCCTCTTGATCATAATCGGGAGCATTGTCAAACCCAACGAGCGAATGATTGAGAAAAACCAAACGCAGAATACACACAGTCCTCCCGATCATAATCGAGAGCATTGTCAAACCCAACGAGCGAATGATTGAGAAAACCAAATTCGGAATACACATAGTCCTCCCGATCATAATTGGGAGCATTGACAAACCCAACGACCCTATTCGCTTGAAGTCACCTACTACACTGCTAGCTGCCAGGCAGATGCCTGGTCACCAGCTGCTAGAGTGGGTGTCGGACCTAAGCCCGGCACCGTTACTAATACAGCTATAGGCTGTATCATAACATTCCCCCCAATCCCAGGAATTCTGGGTACCAGAATTCCTGGGATTCCACAACACAAGTCATAAGGAGTAAGCCAGACAAATATTCCCGTGGAGAAGAAAAGTAGGGGGAAAGCTATCCTAAAACCAGTCAAGGCGTAGGTATGACATCCGTGAAAAACTGTATGAACAGTATCCAAAGCTCTTCTTGCACGCATCTGCTGATGCAATGGACAACAAGAAGACTAATCTTCCTCAGTCACGCCACTTCTCACATACAAAGAAGACCGCAGGAGGTGAACTTCTAAAGACACGCATCATGTGTGAGTATAAATACAGCGCATGTAGGACATGTCCTCCCGATCATAATCGGGAGCATACACAGTATTTAAAACTTGAAATGATTACTTAACAAAATAATGCTAATATTCTGACTTCATGTTTCCTTCTATGTTAACTCAGGATTATTCTCCCAGGGAAGAGGCTTCATTGGTTATTGGGCTTTGCCACTCTACTCGCAGTCCATCAATCTGACTATATCATGCTTCCAACATTTCTTCAACCGGGTCCTTGAAGAAGAGGGGCAGCTTCCACCGTATTGCTTCTTGCAAATGGACAACGCGGCAAAGGACAACAAGAACGCTTTCATGTTCGCATACTTGTCCTTGTTGGTTGAGATGAACTGGTTTGAGGAAGTGTACGTCCATTTCCTCCCTCCCGGACACACACATAGCAATCTTGACCAAAAGTACTCTGTGATCTCGCAAGGGTTAAAGAACATGGAAGTGTACACCCTGGACCATCTGATGGGCATTGTTGGTAACTTATTCAAGAGAATGGGCCCTTACACAAGGCAAGACGTCGTGACCTCTATAGGGGACTTCTCCGCTGTCCTCCTAGACAACGTTTACAAGTTGTTCGGTCATGGCACTAGCACCGTCAAAGGAGTTAATCGCCGTTTACACGCATTCAAGATAACGAAAGGTCCCAACGGGAGAGTCGGTAAGAATACTTGATATACTGATATTTACAAATTAAATGCTACCGTGCGTGTATGTACTGTCTGCACAATGCTCCCGATTATGCTCGGGAGGAATATGGGTGTGCCATGTCCTCATTGATTTACATGTACAGTCTTCAATAGAAATTAAATGATACAAAGGAAGTTGTACCTAGGACCTAGGATGTATTATCCAAGGGATGCTCCCGAGTATAGTCGGGAGGAATATGGGTGTCCTAAATGATTCACTAATATACAATACATGTTTGCACACCAACAATTGCAGGGGTCTATTACAAGGAGTATGACGAGTCAGGATCTTGGAGAGGACAGTGGGACAATGACGCTGAACCTATTTACGTCCTCCAAGGCTTCCCACTGGTGGACACCAGAACAGTATTTAAGGAAGCCCCCAAGATCAAGATTGAAGAGCTCGAGAATATCGAGGCAAACTGGGCGGCTGTCTGGAAGACTATTCATAATGAGAAGCCCGGAGGTGACGTCCTTGCAGGCCACATGGCCGATGGTCCTGTACAAACCGCCGGTGACGACCGTGCAGGACCCGTAGCTGATGTCCGTGTACGACACGCAGCGGAGGACCTTCTAGAACCAGCAGCCGATGACCAGCAGCTGATGGATGAACCAGCAGCCGATGGCCCATCCCATGCCCAGTCCTTCAAACATATTGCAGAGAAGCTTCGTGAAACTTGGGAAGCCAGCAATAAGTGGTGGACTGATTTCTTCAACGTTGAGAAGAGTTATTGGAGCACTCAACCAGATGATGCTGTGACTGGGGAGTACCCGAAAGACCAACATTTTGTCGACTTCCCATCGGAGTTGTCCGCAACCAGTCGTGTTCTGACACAGTCTGAGAAATCAATGGCCAAGCGCTTGATAGCAGCATTGGATGACTTGTCCATGGATGTGTCAGACATTTTACCTGCAAGTAACGAGATTGCCAAGACTATGAAGGTCGCACACACTTTGGAGACTACTATGGAAAGGCCAGAGGAGGAGGATGTGTTGTACTTATATTCTTCACAAGGGACGAAGCCGGATAGAAGAATAGCCTACGAGCCCACTACTGATTTGGTTGTTGGTCATGTCGCTGTGGTCAAGGTACAAATGGATGACTCTAGCGGATTGAGAGGATGGGACGTGGTGGAGGTCAAATCACTACCAGTGAATGGAGAAGTGGAATGTGTGTATTTAAAGCCCTTGTACTCTGGGGCTCAGAAGTTGGTGTACACTGAAACACAATACCCAACTTGGCCAGAAGATTGGATGGACCACAAGCTTGTGCCTATTACCGTGGGGGTGAGGAGAAAAGCAACATGGACGGGCGATATTCCCATTGACGCATTTCAATTTAGCTGCGAACCCACCAAGGGTATGAAGATCCAGAGAAAGTACCACACAAGCATGCTCCTAGCTTGTCAATCCATTGAGAAGGACACCAGGGCAGAGGCTGTGCAATCGGATGGAGACAATGCAGACATTGCTGAGGAGGAGGAGATGGAGGAGGAGGAAGATGGGGATGGGGACATGGAGGAGGAGAAGGATGAGGAGGAGGAGGACGAGGAGGGGGGGGAGGAGGAGGAGTAAGATGTTTGACACATAGCCGTTTTTTACTAAATTAGAAAAATTAAATGAATTATACTTACGATTTTATTGTAAGATGTAAAAGCTGAATTCTGCCTGCCGACTTATAACCGTCCGCTTTCCCTTTATTTCTTACAATTATAATTGTAAGACACGAATTGATGTTAACACCTTTTGTTACAAAATATGGCATTTCAACGTTGTAACATTCGAAATCTGTACGTTTCTCCGTCTTTCAAGCTCATTTCAAGCATATTTTGTCAAAATTGACTACAATCTTACGATTTTTATCGTAAGATTGCATTTGAAAAGCATCAAAAGACCCCCAAAAAGTGATTGTAAGATTGGAAATCCGTTGGGAAGCAGGAACGCCCATTACCGGCTGCAACGCCCACTTTTTTTTTTTTTTACAAAGGGGGGAACCAGGAAAAGGCGCAACTGATAAAACCTAGCCCTTTGTGACCAAGGAGAAAAGACCAAAGAAAAAGACAAGAACGGCTAAGGGACAGCTAAGGGACGGACACCACCAAGGAGGACGGGAACGGAAGACAATAAACCAGAGAGGCAAGGAAGAAGCCAAAAACAGGAAGCCCAAGAGAAGGGGCTAGGACTACTAAGAAAAAAGACCTATGAAGGGGGGGGCCATAACATTGCAACCTCTAACAGTCGGGTTATTGGGCTTTGCCATTCTACTCGCAGTCCATCAATCTGACTATATCATGCTTCCAACATTTCTTCAACCGGGTCCTTGAAGAAGAGGGGCAGCTTCCACCGTATTGCTTCTTGCAAATGGACAACGCGGCAAAGGACAACAAGAACGCTTTCATGTTCGCATACTTGTCCTTGTTGGTTGAGATGAACTGGTTTGAGGAAGTGTTACGTCCATTCCTCCCTCCCCGGACACACACATAGCAATCTTGACCAATAGTACTCAGTGATCTCGCAAGGGTTAAAGAACATGGAAGTGTACACCCTGGACCATCTGATGGGCATTGTTGGTAACTTATTCAAGAAAATGGGCCCTTACACAAGGCAAGACGTCGTGACCTCTATAGGGGACTTCTCCGCTGTCCTCCTAGACAACGTTTACAAGTTGTTCGGTCATGGCAACTAGCACCGTCAAAGGAGTTATATCGCCGTTTACACGCATTCAAGATAAACGAAAGGTCCCAACGGGAGAGTCGGTAAGAATACTTGATATACTGATATTTACAAATTAAATGCTACCAAGCGTGTATGTACTGTCTGCACAATGCTCCCGATTATGCTCGGGAGGAATATGGGTGTGCATGTCCTCATTGATTTACATGTACAGTCTTCAATATAAATTAAATGATACAAAGGAAGTTGTACCTAGGACCTAGGATGTATTATCCAAGGGATGCTCCCGAGTATAGTCGGGAGGAATATGGGTGTCCTAAATGATTCACTAATATACAATACATGTTTGCACACCAACAATTGCAGGGGTCTATTACAAGGAGTATGACGAGTCAGGATCTTGGAGAGGACAGTGGGACAATGACGCTGAACCTTATTTACGTCCTCCAAGGCTTCCCACTTAGTGGACACCAGAACAGTATTAAGGAAGCCCCAAGATCAGATTGAAGAGCTCGAGAATATCGAGGCAAACTGGGCGGCTGTCTGGAAGACTATTCATAATGAGAAAGCCGGAGATGACGTCCCTTGCAGGCCACATGCCGATGGTCCTGTACAAACCGCCGGTGACGACCGTGCAGGACCCGTAGCTGATGTCCGTGTACGACACGCAGCGGAGGACCTTCTAGAACCAGCAGACCGATGACCAGCAGCCGATGGATGAACCAGCAGCCGATGGCCCATCCCATGCCCAGTCCTTCAAACATATTGCCGAGAAGCTTCGTGAAACTTGGGAAGCCAGACAATAAGTGGTGGACTGATTTCTTCAACGTTGAGAAGAGTTATTGGAGCACTCAACCAGATGATGCTGTGACTGGGAGTACCCGAAAGACCAACATTTTGTCGACTTCCCATCGGAGTTGTCCGCAACCAGTCGTGTTCTGACACAGTCTGAGAAATCAATGGCCAAGCGCTTGATAGCAGCATTGGATGACTTGTCCATGGATGTGTCAGACATTTTAACCTGCAAGTAACGAGATTGCCAAGACTATGAAGGTCGCACACACTTGGAGACTAATATGGAAAGGCCAAGAGGAGGAGATGTGTTGTACTTATATTCTTCACGGGGACGAAGCCGGATAGAAGAATAGCCTACGAGCCCACTACTGATTTGGTTGTTGGTCATGTCGCTGTGGGTCAAGGTACAAATGGATGACTCCAGCGGATTGAGAGGATGGGACGGTGGTGGAGGTCAAATCACTACCAGTGAATGGGAGAAGTGGAATGTGTGTATTTAAAGCCCTTGTACTCTGGGGCTCAGAAGTTGGTGTAACTGAACACAATACCCAACTTGGCCAGAAGAATTGGATGGACCACAAGCTTGTGCCTATTACCGGGGGGTTAGGAGAAAAGCAACATGGACGGGCGATATTCCCATGACGCATTTCAATTTAGCTGCGAAACCCCACCAAGGGTATGAAGATCCAGAGAAAGTACCACACAAGCATGCTCCAGCTTGTCAATCCATTGAGAAGGACACCAGGGCAGAGGCTGTTCAATCGCGATGGAGGACGCGAATGCAGAACATTGCTGAGGGAGGAGGGGAGATGGAATAGGAGGAGGATGAAAGGTAGGGTGTGATTTGGGGACATGGAGGAGGAGGAAGGAGGAGAGGATTATTGAGGAGGAGGGGATGTGGACGAAGGATGGGTTGGGGGGCGGGGTTAGGAGAGAATGGAGTAAACAGTAAAAAAGATTGTATTGACACCATAGCCGTTTGATTTTACTCAAAATTAGGAAAATTAAAAAATTAAATGAAATGGATACTTACGATTTTTTCTGAATTTGTAAAGACTTTGTTAAAAAGCCTGATGGAATTTGCCCTGGCCGAGCTTATAACCGTCCGCTTTCCTTTATTTCTGTACAATTTATTAGTATTGTAGACACACGAATTCGATTTGTTTGTTTAATCACCTTTTGTTAGTGAACCAAAATTAATGGCATTTTTAAACGTTTTTATTTATTTTTCTTTTTTTGTTTTTGTAACTTTGTACACATTGAAATTCTGATTTACGTTTCTCCGTCTTTCAAGCTCATTTCAAGCATAATTTGGTCAAAATATTTGGACTACAATCTTACGATTTTTATCGTAAGATTGCATTTGAAAAAAGCATCCAAAAAAGACCACACAAAAAAAGTGATATGTAAAGATTGGACATCCTTGGGACAGCAGGGAACGTGCCCAAATATTACCGTCTAAACGCCCAGACTTTGTGTGTTTGTTTTTACAAAGGGGGGGAACCAAGGAAAAAAGCGCAACTGATAAAACCTAGCCTCTTTGTGGGACCAAAAGGAGAAAAGACCAAAGAAAAGGAAAAAAATAAAGGACAAGACGGCTATAGCTTTAAGGGACAGCGCTTAAGGGACGGACACCACCAAGGAGGGTAAATACGGATAACGGAAAGGAGCAATAAACCAGAGAAGAGGCAAGGAAAAAGGCCAAAAAACAGGAAGCCCAAGAGAAAGTGGCTAAGGACAATACTAAAGAAAAAAAAAAGGGGACCTATGAAGGGGGGGGCGCCATAATCATAGCAAAAAACCTCTAACAGTCGGGGTTTCGGTTATTTGGGCTTTTGCCATTCTACCCTCCGCAGTCCACAGTCCATCAATCTTCTGACTATATCATGCTTCCAACATTTTCTTCAAACCGGGTTTTTTCCTTGAAGAAAGAGGGGAGCAGCTCCACCGTAATTGCCTTCTTGCAAGAATGGAACACCATAACGCCAGGCAAAGGGGACAACTAAAAGGAAAACGCTTTTCATGGTTTCCGCATTAACTTGTGCCTTGTTGGTTGAGGATGAACTGTGTTTTCTTTTTGAGAAGGAAAGTTGGTACGTTCACATTTGACCTCTGTGTGTCCCGGAACACCCACACATAGCGTAATTCTTGCAATAGATACTCAGTTGATCTCGCTAAAGGAAGGGTTTTAAAAGAAACATGGAAGTGTACACCCGGACCATTGGATGGGGCATTGTTTGGTGATAAACGTATTTCAAGAAAAATGGGGGGCCCTTACACAAGGCATAAAAGACGTCGTGGACCTATCTATAGCGGGGGGACTTCTCCGCTGTCCTTCATAGACAAACTTTACAAAGTTATTGTTCGGGTCATTGGCACTACAGCGAACCGTTCAAGAGAGCGCTCTCGCCGTTTAGCAAACACACGCATGTCAAGATAACTAAAGTCCCCAACGGGAGATTCGGTAAAATACCTATTATATACTGATATTGACAGAGATTAAATGCTACCCAACGTGATGTATAGTCGTTACACAATGCTCGCCGACTTAGCCCGGAGGTAATATGGTGTGGCCAGTCCTCATTGATTTACATGTACTCTAATCTAAAATTAAATGATCAAAAAGTTGTACCTATGCCAGTAGGATGTATTATCCCAAGGATGCTCCGCGAGTATAGCTACGGGAGGATATGGTGTCCTAAATGATTCACTAATATCAACAGTTTTTGCACACCAACAATTGCAAGGGGTCTATTACAAGGATTCTGACGAGTCAGTGTCTTGAGAGGAACAGTGGGACAATGAGCGCGAACCTGATTTACGTCCTCGCAAGGCTTCCCACTGGTGGACGACAGAACATTATTAATGAAGCCCGCCGCCCATATCAAGATTTGAAGAGCTCGAGAATTCGAGGCAACGGGCGGCTGTCTGTAGAGACTATTCATACGCGACGCCGGAGGGTTACGTTCCTTTGCTGGCCACAGGGCCGATGGTCTGTACAACCCGCCGGTGAACTACGGTTGGCCTTAGCTGATGGCCGTAGTCCGACACCGGCGGAGGACCTTCTAGACCAGCAGCAGCAGGGCCGATTACCAGCAGAGCCTATGGATGAACAAGCACGATGGCCCATCCGCCTTGCCAGCATTCCTTCAAACATATTGCCGAGAAGCTTCGTAAACTGGGAAGGTCTCAGCAATAAGTGGTGGACTGATTTCTTCAAACCGTTGAGAAATTATGGAGCACTCAACCAGATGATGCGTGACTGGGGAGTACCCGAAAGACCCAACATTTTGCGTCGACGTTCCCCATCGGAGTTGTCCGCAAACCAGTCGTTTTCGTGACACAGTCGAGAATCAATTCTCCCAATCGCTTGGATAGCACATGGATGCTGTTCTCCCCTTTATTTTGTCATACATTCTTAACCCTGCTGAGTAAGGAGATTACTCCCGACTCGAATCGTCGCACACACTTTTGAGACTAATATGGAGGAGGCCATGGAGAGATGTGTTGTACTTATATCTTCACGTGGGACGAGCGGATTAGAAGAATAGCCTACGAGCCCATACTGTTTTGGTTGTTGGTCATGTCCGCGTGAGTCAAGGTAAAATGGATGACTCCAGCGGAATTGAGGGATGGGCTGTTGGCGGTCAAATCAACTATCCAGTGGAATGGAAAGTGGAATGTGTTATTAAAAGCCCTTTTTGTACTGGGTCTCAGAAGTTGGTGTAACACTGAAACACAATACCATCCCAACTTGGCCAGAAGATGGATGGACCCACAAGTTGTGCGCTATTTACCGTGTGGTGTTGAGGCGAAAAGGGCACCCTGGACGGTGGACGAGTATTCGCCATTGGACTGCATTTCTTTAGTCTGCAAACCCACCAAGGCATATGACGATCAGAGAAAGTACCCCACAAAGCATGCTCCTAGCTTGTCAATCCAGTGAGAAGGACACCAGGGCAGAGGCTGTGCAATCGGATGGAGACAATGCAGACATTGCTGAGGAGGAGGAGATGGAGGAGGAGGAAGATGGGGATGGGGACATGGAGGAGGAGAAGGAGGAGGAAGAGGGAGGACGAGGAGGGGGGGGGAGGAGGAGGAGTAAGATGTTTGACACCATAGCCGTTTTTTTACTAATGAATTATACTTACGATTTTTATTGTAAGATGTAAAAGCTGAATTCTGCCTGCCGACTTATAACCGTCCGCTTTCCCTTTATTTCTTACAATTATAATTGTAAGACACGAATTGATGTTAAACCTTTTGTTACAAAATATGGCATTTCAACGTTGTGTAAACATTCGAAATCTGGTACGTTTCTCCGTCTTTCAAGCTCATTTCAAGCATATATTTTGTCAAAATTGACTACAATCTTACGATTTTTATCGTAAGATTGCATTTGGAAAGTATCAAAAGACCCCCAAAAAGTGATCGTAAGATTGGAAATCCGTTGGGAAGCAGGAACGCCCATTATGTGCTGGTTTGCTAAAGGAGTGATGCCCTGATGCACTGGCCTGTAACAGGAGTGATGCCCTGCAGTGTTTTAATCTTAGATCAGCAAGACCTTCGGGTGCATGCCTTTCCTTTTTTTTCTGTGTTGCTCTTGGAGGTTACAGTGGTGTTTTATTGGTTGGGGAGGAACAGTGTTGATTGGAGGTGGGGGTGGTGCTCGGAAGGCCCTTTGTCCTTTGTCCTCCTAGTAATTAGTTTGTGTCCCTCGTTCTTTGGTCCCCTAATCTTTTCATCTGTTGTCTTGGATCTTTTGTCTTAGCGGACTTTTGGTCCATGTCTTCTAGTCTTCTTCTTTGGTTTTTCTTCCTTGGTCACATAGGGCTAGGTTTTATCAGATTTTCCCTTTCCTGGTTCCTCCCTATGTAAAAAAAAAAAAAAAAACACCAGTGAGCTAGTAGTAATATGCTGTGCCGTGTTATGTGAGAACGAGTTACCGCTGGTGGCCAACCGGTTGTTACCGCCCGATGGCCGGTTTAGGGATGCTTCGCGGTAGCTACTGAAGGAATCTACCGGTGGAATCTTCCAAAGATGCCTTCGTAGATTCCCTCCCGAACAGTATACAAGGGGACTCACGAGAGCAGAGTACCACTTACTCTCTCTCTGGTCCCCAGGTAAGATTACTGTCCTACGCCATTACTGCGTCTCTTGCTATGATCTTTGTTGCTCCAGAAAGCTGAGGACTCGCGCCGCATCTGTTCACGCGCATCTGACCGAGCGAATCTGTTTGCGCGCATCTGACTGCGCGCATTTGTTCAAAGCTAGTTGTTCAGCTTTGTTTGCTGCTCTCTCTTTCTCTCTGCTTTGATACTCTGACTCTTAGTTCTATTTTTTTTTTTTTTTTTTTTTTACATAGGGAGGAACGAGGAAAGGGGACATCTGATAAAACCTAGCCCTATGTGACCGAGGCTAATTGCTTTGCTTAGATATTGAAGGCTCTTTGCCTGCTTCTTGTACATTGCCTGTTCCCACTTTTCAGTTCTATGGCATTCGCTTCTCTTTGTAGTTGTTTTGTTTCTGATGTAATCACCACTTACTCTCTCTCTGGTCCCCAGCCTATTTATTTTACAGGTTATGGGCTCATCGCACTAAAGTGCTGGATTGCACCCCACTGCGGATTGAATTGGAGCTGGCTGGATTGCGCCTCCTTTTAGCTGGACTGCTTTGTTGTGCTGGACTGCACAGCCCCCCCTCTTCTCGCTCCTAGTACTGTGGGCTGCATGGACTGCTAGTGTCTGAGCTGACTGCTTCCATCTTTTTGCTGGCACTGCAAACCCCTCCCTGCAAACCTTCTCTATCCATCTCGTACCGCCTGCATCAATCTGCTTTTACACTGGAGGACCAAGGGTTCCTCTATGCCAGTTGGATGACAACAATTATGGGTTGGAGTGTTAGGATGCAATGGCACTCATTGGCCTTGAAGAAGTGTGCCAAGTCTATTTAGAGGACACGGTGAGACCCTGAGGATGATCTGTCTCCAGATCCTTAGCGTGTCATTCAGTGCAGGATCACGCTGCTGCCCTTCATCAAGAATGAGAAATTAAAACTTCGTGTGATGCGCATCTACACCGGCGTCTCCTAGCGGAGATCAGGCAAATTGACTGCCAAGTTCATTTGTTCTGACTCTTTATTATCTGCACAAGTAACAAGTCCTAGGGCTCGCGTGATCTGATGGCCGGAGCATGGCGCACTGAAGAAGGAGCCCAGGGAGACTTTAGCCAAGTACACTTCCCGTGCGGAGTCACTCAGGGATCAGCTTGCAAGCAGCAGGGGATACCCACCTCTTCTGCTGACCTGATCAGCACTATGTTGAATGGACTGCCTAAGGAGTTTGACACAGCAGTCCAAATCCTGGAGGCAGAGGACAACTCGGATCTGAGTGATGTCCTGGCCAGACTCTTGATTGCTGAAGCAACGATGAGTAGGAAGGATGATCGTACTAGAGCTGAGGACCGCGGCTCTGCTCTTGCTGGACATGGCGGCACCCCCCCATCGCGTCCAGGTCAGGCTCGTCCGGGTCAGACCACGGACAAGGACAAGAGGACCTGCTACTACTGTGGTAACGCGGGTCACATTGCAAAGGATTGTCGCAAGAAGAAATCTGACAAAGCCTCCGGGAAGTATACTCCCAAGACCCAGCCGGGGGTAACAACGCCACAGTCGCCACTGCCTTCAACCTGCTCGGGTGTGGCACTGCTGCACTCACTGATGAGGACTTGCCCCCTTTGATTGGTGAAGTGACTTGGATGCTGGACTCAGTTGCTTCCCACAACATCACAGGGGACCGCGATCTGCTTTTTTTTTTTTTTTTTTACATAGGGAGGAACCAGGAAAGGGAACATCTGATAAAACCTAGCCCTATGTGACCGAGGAAGAAAGACTAGGGGACAAAAGACCGAGGGACACAAACTAATTACTAGGAGGACAAAGGACTAAGGGCCTTCCGAGCACCACCCCCACCTGGCTCCAAGCAACACTGTTCCTCCCCAACCAACAAAACACCACTGTAACCTCCAAGAGCAACACAGAAAAAGAAGGAAAGGCATGCAAGCAAAGGTCTTGCTGATCTAAGATTAAAACACTGCAGGGCATCACTCCTGTAACAGGCTAGTGCTTCAGGGCATCAGACACCTGGATACACCACTCCAATTCAGGTTTGCTGACGGAGTGGGACATCGGGCAGAGTACGCTGGCGACGTCTTCCTCACGGGAATCCTGTAATGGAGAGGATGTCAGCTGCAGAATGTCCTTAGTCCCCTGCATCTGCAGAATCTGATCTCCCTCTCAGCGTTATGCGGAACGGGGCTCAATAGAATACTGGGACGACACACTTGTATCTTTGCCAAGAATGGTGTGCGCATCGAAGCGGTTTGCATCAACGGCGTGTATGAGGTGGAGGGGATGGTGCCCGAGGCAGACATGCCAGTTGCTCCTCTTTTTACTTTTTTTTTTTTTTTTTTACAAAGGGGGGAACCAGGAAAAGGCCCAACTGATAAAACCTAGCCCTTTGTGACCAAGGAGAAAAGACCAAAGAAAAAGACAAGAACGGCTAAGGGACAGCTAAGGAACGGACACCACCTGGGCGACGTAAGGGACAAAGGAGACGGGAACAGAGAAAACAAGAACCAGGGGGCAAGGAGAAGCCAAAAACATGAAGCCAAAGAGAAGGGCTAGGACTAACTTAAGAAAAAAGACCTATGAAGGGGGGGGCCATAACATTGCAACCTCTAACAGTCACCGGATCAGAAGACTGAAAGAGGAGATGCAAACTAAGGAGGACTAAAAGGAAACTAATGCGAGAAACTTAAAGAGAAAAAAAGGTGGGAGGGGGGGGGGGGGGAGGGGGGGGGGGGGGGGGGGGGGGGGGAACTAAGAGGCACTAGAGGAAACTAAGGAGGCAATCCAATCGTTGAGCCCGTATCACCTAACAATAACCAACTGAAGATCGTTGTGGAAGAACTCGGCAATCCCTTTCCTTCCGCTTCCCCGCAGGAGATTGGCCCTGCCAACCCTCTGTTTGCTGACGATGGCAAGCACTTTGTCCTCCAACCCAGCCACAGATGGGCCTATCATCAAGGAGACATACGTCGTAGCCAATTCGGCTGGCTTACCATTTTGTGCCAGGTTATACCGAGGAACGTGCTGCTTGGCCCAGGCTGTGGAGCATTCTACCCCCCTCCACCTTGGACACTCACCCTAGCACTAACCCTGACCTGCGAGGCCTCTGTGGTCTTGAATCCCGATGGATTGCCTCAGCAACAGAGAGAGCGCTCGTTGTCACCCCTATTCCAGTCCCCTCCCCTGAAGACCTCCCACAGAACGCTTGGGTGGACTTAAAACGTATCCGCCCCTCTCGTCCAGGCCCAGCGGAGAGAACTGCTCAAAGACAAGACGAACCTCAAGTCTCCCTCCCTCTACGTGCAGGCTTTTCGCAGGTGTGGGTACGCCTCGCTGACAAGACTCTCCACCGTCCTTATACCATCACTTGCCGGAGCTTGCTTCATGGCACCCTGGGCTGCAATGCGTTCCTTGACCTCATGAGTCGCATGCAGGGGGCACCTCCCCTTGCAGACATCATGAATACCTACAGCCTACAAGACATCTGGAGGAACACGCACCCGACTGCCAAAGACTTCACACATTGGAGCATCCCAGCCTCATCGGGCGGTAGGCTTGACCGCTGGCTGGCTTCAGACTCCCTCCTAGCCCTCTTCACAGCCACTTCCTCCATTCTCCCTACCTCTTGCTTTATCTCTGACCACCGCCCTGTGTCTATAACCCTCTCCTTCCTAGGCCACGCTCCACCCAAGGGCCAAGGGCTGCAAGGGTTCCCCCTCCTCCTCCTCAACATTCCATAAGCTTTGTGATGAGCTCAAGAACATCATCGCTTCACAATCCCTCCTCCTAAACCTCTTACCCGATTCAGACATCAACCATTTTCTCAGCCGACTTTTTCCAACTTTCTCAACTCCGATCTTTTTCGGCTTTCGCATCTTTCGCGCAGCTTCGTGAGCTTCGCAACCACCTTCAATTCGTTGCGGGGCGTGCGGCATGCACTTGGGCGACTTTTCACTCCTCTGGCCAATCTCAACTTCGACAGCCTTTCTCTCCCTCTTCCCTTTATACGTTTCTGTGTTCTTGTGCTCGTCTTGAAGCTCTCAAGGAGACGCATCTGCCTATACCTTTTCTTTTGATCGAGGCTCGTTTTTTACGAAAACGCCAGGTCAACACCTTTCCCTCAGCTTGTTAGCCTCTGGCCATCTTTCAGCACCTTTCAGCACCTCCAACTTTCTCAACTCCGATCTTTTTCAGCTTCCGCATCTTTCGCGCAGCTTCTTGAGCTTCGCAACCACCATCAATTCGTTGCGGGGCGTGCGGCATGCACCTGACGACTTTTCACTACTATGGCGACCTCAATTCGACAGCCTTTTTTCTCACTCTTCCCTCAATACGTTACAGTGTTCTTGTGCTCGTCTTGAAGCTCTCCAGCCCGCTCAGTGTGGCGAATTGCCCTTCTTGATACTCTCTGCCTTCCCCCCTTCAGCCCTGCAATAGCAGCAGTGTTCTCAGCCAGCCTGGTCTGACACTCGAGTTTCCCCACCACACTTTCAGCCCCTTCCTTCTTTGCATGGGAGTCAATCCTACACCTGGTAACTTCTCCCAGCCCCTTTCAGCTATCATGGCTCTTCTGTTCCTCTCTCTGACAGCCCAGCAGCTTCCCCCCCATGGCTCAGCACATGCTAAGAAGGATCCCAATGGACCACTGATGTGCGAGACATCCCCCAGACTCTACAGCAAGCCCCATGGATGACCAGCTCCCAAGTCTCGCACATCCTTCCATGCCCGCACACCTTCTTACTGGAAGTAGGTAAAGCAGCAGTTGAGCCCCAAGAGCTGCCAGCCTTCTTCACCTTCCTCCTCCAGTACTTCACCCCCCCCTTCTCCATGGTATGCCGCCAATGGGCGGATGCGGGTTCCCATGCAAAAAGCTTATTGGTGCATCGTCCTTGCACCCACTGGCCGATATTACGTGACTTTCCAGGCGGCTATTCATTCTGGCAACTTCACTGTGGAGTGGGCAGACGACCAGGAACAGATACTCTCCCCCTATCCTAGGCTCCTCCCCCTCGGCCCCTCTTCACACCGCCGACTTAAATGCTTCAACTTACCCTCACATGCGGCACGCATTTGGCCTTCATGAGGCAATCATACTAGCGGCGGCAAAAACATTCCTGCCACCCATTCCAATTCACCCCTGATCCGTCAGGGGGCAGGCATATCCTCCGCTACAGTCTTGGAGTGAATGCCAACGCTGCCGTCTCATCGGATATCATCCAACCGAGCCAGAAGACACCTTTCCTGCACCGCCTGCCACCACTTTCTCCCCTCCCTCTCCCGTCCTGGTAGACCCCCTTCAGCACTCTAATTATTGGAATCAAGATTCCTATCTCTTTCACATCTCCCCATCCCATTTCTGCTCGTTCCCACCTCTTCACCAAAGCCCATATCACTTCTTTCCAGGGACCTGTTCTGCTTCTACCCTCCCATTTTACTTCCCTCCTCCCCTCTCCTCCTCCCTTCCCCCTACACAAAGGCTTTCCCCTTCCCCTCTGTCCAAAAGGAAACCCATCGGGCCCCCCC
>JACBWV010000626.1:17195436-17223345 GCA_013435795.1 Chlamydomonas sp. ICE-L
AATCTCGTCCCTCTCTCTCTTTCTCTTCTCTCTCTCTCCCCCACAACCACCCCCACCCCCCGTCTTCCATTCCCCCCCCCCCCCACCCCACCTGACCCCATCCCTACCTACCAGGCCATGCAGCTTTCCACGCGCCGGGCCATTTCAATGTCAAGCCAGTCAAGAACGCCCCTGTAACATCAACAACCAACAACCTCCGGCATGACAGCAGCTTAGCCTGCGCCTCCACATTAAGTGTTATCAGCTGAGTGTCTTGACCTGCCACCTGCACCTCCCTCCCCCCCCCCCCCCCACACACACCCCCACAACCCCCCACACACACCACTTCCCCACAACACTTACACACCACACCACACCTCCCACTCATTCATCCCCCCCACCCCCTCGCACATTCCTCCTAACATGGCCCATGCCGCTTCGACTGTGGCCTTTGCCTTTCCTGCAACTACCAAGGAGCCGCCACCAACAGCAACAACCTCACAGCAAAGCCAGCTAGACTCTGCTCTCCCATTGCGACAGTACCAGTGGGCGCAGACTTCGCGCCACTTCCCGCCCTTGCCCTCCCCGCACCCCCCGCCCCCCCCCCCCCCCACACACACACACACACCACACACAGGCCACCCCCCCCCCCCACACACACACCCACACACTCCCTTCCCACACCCCCCCCCTTCCACCACCCCCCACCCACCCCCTCCTACCAGTCCATTCAAGCTTTCACATTAAGCAGCACCAGTGGCGCGGACTTCGCCACCACCACCTTCCCTCTCTCTCACACAACACACACCTCCCATCACCCCCCCCACCCCACCCCACCCCAACCCCAACCCCACCCCTCCTAACCATCCATTCATCTTTCACTCTCCTTGTCCTTTCCTTCCCTATCCCCTCCTCCTTCCACCACCACCCCCAGCCCACCCCCCACCTCAGCAAGCGAAGTAGCTTTAGACCCGCTCTCCACATTAATAGCAGCCACCAGGGCGCGACTTCGCCACACCACCTTCCCTCTCCTCACCCCCACACCCCCACCCCACCCCCCACACCCCCTCCCCCCCCTCCCCCCCCCCCCCCCCCCCACCTCTCTCTCCCTTCCCTGCAGCCATGCAGCCTTCACATTATTTAGCACCCAGTTTTCCTAGAACTTCACCACCCCTTTCACCACCATCACTTTTTCCTCTCTCCTCTCCCCCCCCCCACCCCCCTACACCCCACCCCTCCCCCCCCCACCGACAGCACACCACCAACCACCCCCGCTCTACCCCAACAACAGACCAACTGCAACCTCTAAATGTCATTCTTAGTCTTTCGTCTCTTCCACATAATTCATTATCACCACAAGTGCTGATTTTGCCACATGCACCTTCCCTCTCTCTCACCTCCCCTCTCTCTCCCACCCATCCCCGCCAAACCACCCCACACGACATCTAACCACACCCACACACTCTCCGTCCCAATCATCCCCCCCGGCCGGCCCTCCTTGCCCCCCCGCTTTCCGTCCCCTTTTTGCCACGCAGCTTTCACGTGCCTTGCCATTCTTGCAACCAGCCAAGAAGCCTGCCACCAACACCAACAACCTCAGCAGCGAAAGCAACTCAGAGCGCCTCTCACATTTGATCATCAGCTCAGTTTCGCGGACTTCTCCACCATCCACCTTTTTCTCTCCCTCCTCACTCCCCACCCACATACACACACACCTCCCACCACCACCACCTCTTCCCCTCCTCACCCCCCCCCACACCCACATACACACACACCTCCCCTCCCCCCCCCCCCTCCTCCCCCCCCCCCCCCCCCCCCCCGCCCCTCCCCACCCCCCCCCCCCCCCTCCCCCCCCCCCCCCCCCCCCCCCCCCCCCCCACCGCGTTCCCCCTCCTCCCCTTTCGCCCTGCCTCCTTTCATCCACGTGCCTTGCTTTCCTGCAACAGCCAAGAATCCGCACCAACACCAACACCTCGCAGCGAAAGCAGCTTAGACGCACTCTCCCATAATTCATTAGCATCACCCCGAGTGCTGATTTTGGCCACTTCAACCTTCCCTGCACCTTGCCCACCTCCCTCCCTCTCTTCAACCCACCCCCACACGCGCCACACCCCACCCACCTGTCCCCACACCCACCCCACCTCTCCTCCAGCCACTCCTCCTGGCCCCCCCCCCCGCCCCCAAAGTCCCCACCCCCCCGTTCTAACCAGCCACGCAGCTTTCACCATTCACGCTCTTGCCATTCTTGCAACCAGCCAAGAAGCCTGCCATCAACACCAACACCACCAACCTCAGCAGCGGAAGTAGCCTAGACCCGCTCTCCACTTAATCAAGCACCCTTTGCTCGGACTTTCTGCCACCCCCCCCCCCCCTTCGCCCCCCCTCTCTCCCTCTCTCCCCCCCCCACCCCCCCCCCACCACCCCCCCCCCCCCTCCCCCCTCGCTCCGCCTCCCCTTCCAGCCTTCACATTATGTAGCACCAGTTGCCTAGACTTCGTCGCACCACAACTTTTTTCTCTCCCTTCTCTCCCTCTCACCCCTTCATTCATCACCCACCCATACACTCACCCCCCTCCCCCGCCCACAACCCCCCCCCCCCCCCTCTCCTCCCCCCCCCCACCCACCCCTCAAGCAAGCGCAAGCAGCTTAGACGTCACCCCTCTCCACATATTCATTATCACCATATTGCCTGATTTTGCCACATGCACCTTCCCTCTCTCTCACTCACCCACACACACACACCCCACACACATCTACACACACAAACACGCTCCTCTCAGTCATCCCCACCCCACCTCCACCCCCTGTTCTACCAGGCCACGCAGCTTTCACGTGCCTTGCCATTATTGCAACCAGCCAAGAAGCCTGCCATCAACACCAACACCAACAACCTCAGCAGCGAAAGCAACTCAGACGCGCTCTCCACATTGATCAGCACCAGTTCTGCGGACTTCCCCACCAGCATTTTTTCTCTCCCTCTCACCCACCCACCCATATACACACACACCTCCCCCCCACCCACACCACCACCACCACCACCCTCCTACCAGGCCACGCAGCTTTCACGTGCCTTGCCTTTCCTGCAACCAGCCAAGAAGCCTGCCACCAACACCAACAACCTCAGCAGCGAAAGCAGCTTAGACGCACTCTCCACATAATTCATTATCACCACGAGTGCTGATTTTGCCACATGCACCTTCCCTCTCTCTCACTCACCCACCCACACACACCCCACACACATCTACACACACAAACACGCTCCTCCCAATCATCCCCACCCCACCTCCACCCCCCGTTCTACCAGGCCACGCAGCTTTCACGTGCCTTGCCATTCTTGCAACCAGCCAAGAAGCCTGCCATCAACACCAACACCAACAACCTCAGCAGCGAAAGCAGCTCAGACGCGCTCTCCACATTGATCAGCACTAGTTGCGCGGACTTCCTCACCAGCACTTTTTCTCTCCCTCTCACCCACCCACCCACATACACACACACCTCCCACCACCACCACCACCACCACCACCACCACCACCTTCCCTCTCACCCCCCCCACCCACATACACCCCCCCCCCCCCCCCCCCCCCCCACCACCACCACCACCTCCCTATCCTACTATGCCACGCAGCTTTCACGCGCCTTGCCTTTCCTGCAACCAGCCAAGAAGCCTGCCACCAACACCAACAACCTCGGCAGCGATAGCAGCTTAGACGTGCTCGCCACATTGAGTAGCACCAGCAGCGCAGACTTTGCCCCCAGCACCTTCCAAGAAACGCTGCAGGCACTAGGGGAGGCTGGCGGCAAGAACATTGGCAACTTGGTGAACAGCAGCAAGATAGGCAGCATCAACCTAGCTGAGTGGGGCTTCAAGGTGGGTTTATTTTTGTGTGCCTTACCCCCCACACACACACCCCACACACACACCACACACAGTCACCACACACCACACACCACAAACCACACAACACCCACCACACACAAACACACCCGCATCTCCCCCCACCACCACCACACAAACACACACACACACCACCACACACCATGCCACACACACACACGCCACGCCACACACAAGGCAAAGACCTTGGAGCATTGGTGAACAGCTGCAAGATGGGGAGCAACAACCTAGCTGAGTGGGGGTTCAAGTTTTTTGTGTGGCTGAGTGGTTTTTTTCTTACTTTTTTCGAGGAGGATTTTCCTTTCAAGTGTGGGCCTCCCTTTGCTAGCCCTACTGGGGGTGGGGGGGGATGAGTGGGAAGGGTATGTGTGTTTGTATGTGTGTTTATGTGTGTGTGTGTGTGTGTGTGTGTGTGTGTGTGTGTGTGTGTGTGTGTGTGTGTATGTGTGTGTGTGTGTGTGTAAGGGAGAGAGAAGGAGGGGGAAGTTGCTGCGTACTCAAAAGATTATATGTGACTGTAGGAGGCACTTGCAGTTAGCAGCACTAAGTGTGCTTGTGTTTTCTGTTTATCAGCACTAAGTGTGCGGTGTTTTCTGTTTATCAGCACTAAGTGTGCTTGTGTTTTCTGTTTATCAGCACTAAGTGTGCTTGTGTTTTCTGTTTATCAGCACTAAGTGTGCTTGTGTTTTCTGTTTATCAGCACTAAGTGTGCTTGTGTTTTCTGTTTATCAGCACTAAGTGTGCGGTGTTTTCTGTTTATCAGCACTAAGTGTGCTTGTGTTTTCTGTTTATCAGCACTAAGTGTGCTTGTGTTTTCTGTTTATCAGCACTAAGTGTGCTTGTGTTTTCTGTTTATCAGCACTAAGTGTGCTTGTGTTTTCGGTTGATTCAGCACTACTAAGTGTGGCTTTGTGGTTTTTCGTTTATCAGCACTAAGTGTGCTGTGTTTTCTCCTGTTGATCGCACTAAGAAGTTCGCTTTGTTTTTCTGTTTATCATCACTGGTTGCTGTGTAAGAGCAGCACAAGTGTGCTTTGCGTGAACTTTTTTTTCAGCACTTAGGTATACCTTATTTTTATGAGCACCTGCATTGCTTTGACTTGATCACACAGGGGTTTCTCGCTTATCAGCACTGGGGTAGCTTGTAGATATCAGCACCAAGTTGGAGGAGGCAATACTCGGAACGAACACGTTTGTATCCGGCAGGAGTTGCCAGCCCACACCCAATCACACCCCACATAACCTTCCACTCCACACACAAACCACCACCACCACCACCACTCAACACACACACACCCAAGGTGCCAGCGGACCAGTCTCCTAGTGTGTAAGCACAGCTGGGGCAGGCGCTAGAACAAGTGCAGAAAGAGATCAAGATAAGCGTCAGTCATGGAGGTTTGGATTGGCAGCCTCCAGACATGGACACGTCCCCCCCCACCCACCCACCCACACCCACCCACACCACACCCAAGGTGTTAGCGGACCTGTCTCCTAGTGTTGCAAAGCACGACTTGTCCAGGCTTGGAACAAGTGCAGAAAATGTAACCCCTTGACCCCCACACCCCCTGTGACCCCCCCATCCCCGCCCCCCCACCCCACACACACCCCACCCCCAGGGTGTTGCGGAAGGATCCTGTCTACTATGTGTGCAAGCAACAGCTGGGCCACGGGCTTGAACAGGTGCAGAAGGTAAACCCCTGAACCCCGCCCCCCCCCCCACAACACACCCCCGCCCCCACAACACCCCACCCCCCCAACCCATCCACCAACACACTCTCACACACTGACCCCCCCCCCCACCCCCACCCACACCACATCCACACCTTAACCCTCAACCCCAACCCTTTCACCCAAGTTGCCAGCGGACCTTCTCCTCATCGTTCAAGCACAGCTGGCCTTCTTTAAAAAACAATTTCATAAAAAGATATAAAGAATCAGTGTTCATTCTTTTATGCTTGTGATTTTCAATGCCTCAGTACAATGACAAACATCCCCCCTTTAGCACACTCGCATTTAAATATATGGCTATTAAATATATGGCGTAACTAATCTATAGTCGCAGGTATACAGGTTTAATAAATACATAGGCACAGGTAAATATAGGCTTATTATATATATAGGCTAATTAAATATATGGGCTTGCTAAATAAATGGGCTTATTAAATGTATAGGCTTTTTATATATATGGGCTTATTAAATATATATGGGCTTTTTATATATATGGGCTTATTAAATTATATGGGCTTATTAAATATATATGGGCTTATTAAATATATATGGGCTTATTATATATATGGGCTTATATATATAATAAACTAAATAGGTCTTTTTTGGTTTTTATAATCATGGGGCCTTAAATATCATAATAATGGGCCCTTTTTATTTAAAATATAAATATGTGCTTTAATTAAATTTAAATCATGGGCTTTTCTTTAATAAAATAAACAGGCTTAATTTTGATAGATATGCTTTACAATTAATAAAATATAATGGTCCTTATTTAAATCTATAATGGGCTTATTAAAATTGAAATGGGCTTTATTAAAGATAATGGGCCTTTGTTTTAAAAATAATAATAAAATGGGGCTTTAATTAAAATCTAAAATAGGCTTTATAAATATAGATGGGCTGTTTTTTATCTAATATGGGGCTTATTATATATAGGGCCCCCTTTATTAAATATAAATATGGGGCTTACTGAATACCCTATAATGGCTTATTATAATAAAATATGGCTTTAAAATTACAAGTATATTAATGGGCCCTTTATACTCATACTATGGCCTTTTTTTAATATAAATGCCTTTTTGTTATTAAAACAATAAAATAATGGGCCTTGTTAGTTAATATCATCTGGGCTTTCATTTAAAGAAAATGTATAGGCTTAAAATGATATATAAAAAATGCGTATTTAAATCCACTAGGCTTATAAAAACATATGCTTTATAAATATGATATCATCAATCATTACATTAACATCAATGAATAATAACTTAATTGAAGTGACATACCTTAAATTTAAAATTTTTAAATTAATCTCACAGAAGTGCTGTATTGTTTTGTGGCTTTTTTGGCCAGATGGGTTTAGAACCTTACATTAAACGATAAATTCCAGCGTAAAACAAATCATAGCTACAACGTTGGCATGACCAAACAAAAAAATCGTTTTTCAACTCAAACACAACAGTTAAATAAACTCATTTTGTGTTAGCTCAGAGTTTGGGAACAAGATTGAGAATAACATATTTTGTTATGAGGTGCCCTAATTCGGGACATATTTTACAAAAGTGTGTTAGAGCCTTCTGCAGAAACATATTTTGGAGAAGTGAATTAGGTAGGCCTGCATCTCACGTCTTCCCTTACGAGTCATTGTCGTAGCAGGTTATGGAAGGTACTGCACAGGAGGTACAGGCAGTACACAGCCAAAGTCACTGGCTATTTGCACGGTTTGGGCCGAAAATTTTTTAGGAGTCCCCCTAATTATGGGTACACCTCCTGCGCAGCTTCGTTTGCAATATTGTTTATTGTTGTCCCCAACCTTATGAGTATAGGGAGCCAATTCAATGTCTTTCAAATATTTTTTGTTTTGAGATTTAAAAAAATTCCAAAATTCAACGCGCAACTTTCATAATAATCGGGAAAAGACTTTTGTGTTTTTTTTTTGTTATTTGTTTCCCCTTCAAATAATCCAACCATCCTGAAGTTGGGATCTTTTGAATTCCAGGGATCTGAAGAATTAATTTCCCTCATTTTTGGGAGGTAGGAAATGGGACTAAGGTGAGGCTTAAAGTTCCTGGCAACTCCAGTAGAATTTCAGAGGCAATGTCCTGAATCACAGCTTTCCGACCTTTGGTTGTAGGGGTTCGATAACTTTTTCCGTCCTGCCAATAAATTTTAATTTTCGGCGATACCTCGCTCGCCCGTCGCTTGACAGGATTGAATTTAAAACCAATCTTGGTGGTGGGCATCTCGTGTACTGCCCACTGCCCCCTGCCCGGAACAGGCTTGCTCGCGAACCGTATTCCCAAACGTGGAAGACAACAACATACTTTGTTATCTGGCCTGGCAAATGGTGATCAACCTCAGAAAAATTCCCCCCCTGATTTCCCGAGCATTTGGGGGATTTGGGGGTAACGGCCTGGGTGTCCCTTCCCCAAACTGTCTTTGTTCTTCTAAAGTAAGAGTGTTGTTTGGGTATTTTGTTTTGGCACTTTTTGGAGATAATAAAATTTAATACTGTAAAATAATTTCTTTTTTTTTTTTTTTTTTTTTTTTTTAGAAAATTCATGTGGTACAATTCTCCAACTAAGTTCATACCACAATAAAACAATTAAAGAAATATTAATACTAATTACGGTATCTCAATTAAACCTTTAAAACAAAACATAAATAACTAAATAAATTAAAACCTTGAGTTCCTTTATTTAAACAACGGAACTAATAGTATGTATAGTAATACTCTAGCCTAATAGGCTAAAACTGCTACCCTTGAACTAGGCTGAAGTAAGCTAAGTTCGACTAAACTAAGCTAAACTAGACTAGGCTAAACTAAATGTAACCAAGCTGAACTAGACTAAACTAAACTAAACTAATTTATTAATTAAACTAATATGTAATGAAATGTAATGTAATGTAATGTAATGTAATGTAATGCAATGCAATGTAATGTAATCCAAACTGAGCTAAGCTAGGCACCTGCCCAGTTCCAAGAGGCAGTTGACAAGATCCTACAGGAGATCTACAAGCCTGGCCATACTAAACCAAACCCGACTGAACCAAACCAAACGATACCTAAGCACAACAAACTAAAAATATACTAAATTAAACAGAACTAAGTAAAGCTAAACTAATATAGACTAAATTAAGCTAAACAAAATAAACTAAACTGAATTAGACTAAACTAAGCTAAACTAAAATAGATTTAATTAAACTGAACAAAGTCAGACTAAACTGAACCAAAATAGATTAAATTACACGTATGTACAAATATCCCCCTGCTTAGGCCCAGTAGGCGGTTGGCAAGATGATGCATGAGATATACAGCCGTGTAATTGAGGCCAGACCAAATCAGACCAAGCCAATCCAAACCAAGCCATACCAACACGCAACAGACTAAACTAAACTAAAAATAAATCCAGACCGTATTTTTAACTAAACTTTTTTTATGAACCAAAATAGCCGACCCCCCCCCCCCCCCCCCCCCCCCCCCGCCCAGGTCCAAGAGGCAGTTGACAAGATGATGCATGAGATATGCAGCCGTGAAATCAAGGCCAAGCCAAACTTAACCAAGCGATACCAACACACAACATACTGATATAAACCTAAGTAAATCCAGACTGTATATTCAACAAAATTTATCTGATGTAAACCAAACTAAGCCGCCCCCCGACCCACCCACCCCACCTTACCACATCCAACCACACCCCACCACACCCCACCCGCCTAGGTCCAAGAGGCGGTTGACAAGATGATGCATGAGATGTACATGCCTGGCCTGGCCAAACCAAATCAAACCAGACCAAACAAAACAAAACAAAACGACACCAAACACACAACAAGCTAAAAATAGACTAAACTGAACTAAGTTAGACTAAAGTAAGCTCAAGTAAACTTTTATTAAATTATCCCCATGCCTAGGTTCAAGAGGCTGTTGACAAGATGATGCATGAGATATACAGCCGTGGAATTGTTGCCTGACTAAGTCAGACCAAGCCAAATCAAACCAAGCGATGCTAGCACACAACAGACTAAACTAAACTAAAGTGAATCCAAGACCTTATATTCAACTAAACTTATCTTATGTAAACCAAACTAAGCCGATCCCCTACCCTACCCCACCCCACCCCACCCCACCCCACCCGCCTTACCCCACCACACCACACAACTCAACACCACACCTCACCACACCACCACACCACACCTCACCCCGCCACCCCTCACCCCACCCCACCCCACCCCACCCCCCACCCCCCACCCAATCCCCACCCCCACCCCCTAGGTCCAAGAGTCGTTGACAAGATCATGCATGAGATATCAGCCTGAATTGATTCCAACCAATCAGAACCAAGCCAAACCAAACCCAGTCGATATTACACACAACAGCCTAAACGAAAGGAAATCCAGGATCGTATATTCAACTTATCTTATGTAAGCCAAACTAACTGATCCCCCCCCCACGCCCCCCCCCCGCCCGCCCCCCCCACCAAACCTCCCCCCCCTCCCCCCGCCCCCCCTAAACTCCCCCTTCCCCCCCCACGCCCCCAACCTCCCCCCCCCCCTCCTCGACCACCCCCCTTCCCCCCCCTCACCCCCCCCCCCTCCCCCCCCCCCCCAACATCACCCCCTTCTCCTCGCCCCGCACGCCCCCCCCCCCCCCCCTCCCATCTCACACACCCCCCCCCCCCCCCCCCCCCGCCTAGGTCCAAGAGGCTGTTGACAAGATGATGCATGAGATATACAGCTGTGAAATCAAGGCCAGACCAAATCAGACCAAGCAAAGCCAACACGCAACAGACTAAACTAAAGTAAAGTAAATTCAGACCGTATATTCAAATTAACGTATCTTATGTACACCAAACTAAGCCGCCCCCCCCCCCCACACACACACACACGCACACACACACACACACGCACACACACGCACACACACACACATGCCTAGGTCCAAGAGGCTGTTGACAAGATCATGCATGAGATATACAGCCGTGGAATTGTCGCCGTGGATGAGTGGAGGCCTCTCATTCCAGAGACTTTGCCTGTAGGACCACGGGACCAGCTGCTGCAGGTGAGAGTGAGATCACAGGTTCTTGTGTACATAAATACATAAAATAAATAAAGACATGAATCACATCCTCTCATGTGAATAAATACAGTACAAAACAATATATAAATGGATGACAGCCTGTCATTCCAGAGACTATGCCTGTTGGGCCACGGGACAAGCTACTGCAGGTGAGACTGAGATCACAGCCTGTCTTATAAGTAAATAAATAAATAAATAAATGACAGCCTCTCATCTAAATAAATACAATTCAATACAATTCAATAAATAAATGAATCACGGCCTCTCATTCCAGAGGCATTGCCTGCAGGACCAAGGGACCAGCTACTGCAGGTAAGAGTGAGATCACAGGTTCTTGTGTAAATACAAAACAATAAATAAATAATATATATATGCCACAGGCGTGAGATTGAGGGAACCCTCCCGGTTGCATGCATGTGTACATAATGGAGAATAGCTATCAGGTTGGGTTTATTTTGTTTCGCAGACCCTCTGCACCTGAGCTATGACTTCCCCGCTACAGCGCAGAGATCCACCGGCTCAGTATGGAGGTGGGGGCGAAACAATGCTGGCCAATGCGGATTCGACCCTGCAACTTCACCTGCCGTTGCATACCCTGCCAAACTAACAGTATGCACTCACAGTTATGGCTCTTAATGGCCCCAAAAAGCTGTACAAAGCTATACAAAGCTGTACAAAGCAAGATACAAAGCTATACACAGTCCCTAGAGGAGGCCTAAAACCATTTAGGTAGAAAAAAAACCACTCTCATATTTGAAAGAAGAAAAAAAACATGCAGGTGATTGATGCGCAAGTAGTCCAGGGCTCCCACCCACATACACTCTCACATACCCACCCACACACACAAAAATACACACATATGATCCAATAACAATCCAACGACCTGCAGGTGATTGATGCGCAAGTAGTCCAGGGCTCCCACCCACATACACTCTCACATACCCACACACACACACATAAATACACACATATGATCCAATAACAATCCAACGACCTGCAGGTGATTGATGCGCAAGTAGTCCAGGGCTCCCACACACCCATCCACCCACATACCCCCCCCCCCCCCCCCACACACACACACACACACACACACACACACACACACACACACACACACACACACACACACACAAAGACACACATGTGATCCAACACCAATCCAACGACCTGCAGGTGATTGATGCGCTTCAAAAGCAGCTGCAGTTCAACAGGGCGATGGTGGCCAGTGTAAGCGGTGGGTCTGAGGTGCTAGAATCAACGGTGGATCAATCTCTTGACCTTAAGGAAGACGATAAGAACCAGATTACCATCTCCCCGCCCACACCTGATTCGGTGGCAGAAGTACTGGGTGAGACTCCCGGTCCTGATTTTACCGGTGCCTCAGGCAGCCCCGGCAGTAGTAGCAGCAGTAGCAGTAGTAGTGGCGCAGGAGCTGTCGGGAGGGAGGAGTCTGGGGGAGAATTTGACCCTCGCAGCAGCAGCAGCGGAAACGTAGGTAGGGGAGAGGTAGACCCTAGCAGCAGCAGCAGCATAAACGTAGGTAGGGAAGAGGTGGATCCTAGAAGCAGCAGCAGCAGCAGCAGCATAAACGTAGGTAGTGGAGAGCTGGATCCTAGTAATAGCAGCAGCAGCAGCAGCAGAAACGTAGGTAGGGGAGAGGTGGACCCTAGCAGCAGCAGTAGCAGCAGCAGCAGCAGCAGCAGCAGCAATGCAAGCGCTGGCAGCAGTGGTTCTATTTCAAACAGCATAAATTGGGGAGGTGTGCAAGAGCAGCGCAAGGTCGGCTTCTACTCTCGTGTTATTGGCTCTCTCGTGTTGGGTAGCAAGTATTTGTTTAGTTTCGGTGCAAGCTCAGAGGGCGATGCAATGGGCATAAGCCAGACAGGCAGGCGTGAGGCTTCAGACCTGAGGGCAGCTAGCGACAGCACCCTAGGGGGCAGGTCAAGCGGCAAGGGCGACCAGTCGAGTGGGCCCTCCCCCGCAGGATCCCACAACAACAGCTCTGCGCGGTCCGACTCAAGAAGTTCGAGTAAATTAAATAATAGGTCTTCCCCGCGCTCTGCCGCACAGGCTGCTGCTGATGCTGCTGGGTTGGACGCATTGAACGGGGACACATCAGACTTCCCCGACTTCATATCCAGCTGGTCGACCCCTGTGAAGGCCCCCCCAGCGCCACAAGCACAGCCCCCACCTAATGGGCTTCAACCACTTCCAAACTCCTCAGCTACTGACTCCTCAGCTACAAGCTCTTCAGCTACATCGCCTGCATTGCCACCATCTGCTGGGGCGCCCGGGTCAACCATTACTACGCAGGTGAACGTGGCCACGCCAAGCATCCAATCTGCAAGGGCTGGCTCCACATCTGTCAACAATTCCGGGGAGGTCCAGGACAGCAGCCGCGGCAGCAGTGGCAGTGTCACCAGCAGTGGTGATGATGTGGCAAGGGGTGTGAGACCCTTGGGGGGGCGGGTGGACGCTGATGCTGGCATCCCGGTTACAACCTCATATAGCAGCTTCCCTGAAGCTGCTTCACTAGAAAGGGTTCAGTCGGGCAGCTTGGGGGCTCCAGATGGTAAAGCTATTTCACTGCAAGGGGCTCAGCCTGGCAGCTCGGGGACTGCAAGTGGTGAGGCTCCTGGGGGTCAGTCTGGGCTTCAGTCCGGCGGCCTAGGGGCTCCTGGGGGTCAGTCTGGGCTTCAGTCGGGCGGCCTAGGGGCTCCTGGGGGTCAGTCTGGGCTTCAGTCCGGCTGCCTAGGAGCTCCTGGGGGTCAGTCTGGGCTTCAGTCGGGCGGCCTAGGAACTCCTGGGGGTCAGTCTGGGCTTCAGTCGGGCGGCCTAGGGGCTCCTGGGGGTCAGTCTGGCAGCTTGGGGGCTCCAGATGGTCCTGGGGCTCAGTCGGATGCCTTGGGGGCTCCAGCTGCTCCTGGGGGTCAGTCTGGTGGCTTGAGCGCCCCAGGTGATGAGTCTGCCATTGGCGTGCCGGGAGAGTCTGTCGAGGCTGAGGGCTCGTATGAGGAGGTGATCACTGTGGAAGGGAACAAGGAACATCGACGGAAGCCGAAGAAAGGAAAACGGCGCTCAGCAGATGGAAAGGAGGGGGAGGATGTGGAGCACACCTCCATTGAATTGTTATTCGACTCGTGGGAGGAGGTGAGAGATGAGAGCTTTTACTGTGTTGGTGATTACTGTGTTAACAGTCTAGCCGGTAATAAACAAGCATTGGTAACCAGCTTATAATCCTAACCTTACCTTACCTTTGCTGGCCTAAAATTACTGATGGGCCATGCATAAAACAAATCATCATGCATAAACTCATATTGAATTTTTATTCGACTTGTGGGAGGAGGTGAGCGATGAGAGCTTTTCTTTCTTGAAATTGAACTTGAGCTTGAACTTAAGCATACATTGAATTGTTATTCAACTTGTGGGAGCAGGTGACTGAAAAGAGCTTTTCTAGCCAGGAGTAAAAATAATAAAAAGCTCCAAACCCCAAGCCTCAAAACCCTGAAACCTTAGCCTGAGGTGCTCAGAACAAACTAAAAAATGCTCAATAAATTGCAAGTATTCATGTCATATACTTCCTGTACTCGGAATAAATCGATCGGCTTATTTTCAACTTTTTGCAGAGGACTACCTCATGGTCTAGCCGGTAATCGCGTAGGCAAATAGGCTAAATAGGCTTGCCCCACCTTAGTTGTGGGAAGGACTGTATACAAAACAAGAACTGGCAACCAGCTTTTTATCCCAACCTTTGCTTACCTTGGCCAACCTAACATTATTAAGGATGATGGTGTTTCCCTTCTCTGAATTGTGGGACGAACTGTGTACAAAGCAATAACTGGCAACCAGCGTATTATCCTAAGCTAACCTTGCCTTATCTAACCTAACATGATTGAAGCATGATGGGGTTTCCCTTCTCTGAATGGCCCCAAATAGCCCCCTTGGCCCCAAATGGCCCCAATGGCCCTAAATAGCTACTCAAAGCTATACAAAGCGATGCAAAGCTATAAAAGCTTTACACAACTATAAAAGGCCAAATAAAGCTAGAAAAGCTATACAAAGCTATTAAACGCTGTCCCTGGAGGTGGCCTAAACCCATCAAGCTATAAGAATACTCACTTTCTGAACTGAACAAATCATCCCTGCTGTTTCCCTTCTCTGTAGATGGTGTCCAAACCTGCATCCGAGAATGCGGATGGAAGCGAAAAGAACAGCAGTTCATGAGTCATGACACCCTTTTCTGCAGATGGAATCCAATCCTGCATCCGGGAATTGGAAGCAGTACAGTACAGCAGTACATGAGTCATAACACCCTTCTCTGTAGATGGTGTCCAATCCTGCATCCGGGAATGGGCAGAAGTACAGTACAGCAGTACATGAGTCATAACACCCTTCTCTGCAGATGGTGTCCAATGCTGCATCCAGGAATGGGGATGGCAGTGTCAAGTACAGCAGTACAAGTAACTGCTACATCCCAATGACTGTTGAATGTTATATTCTCATAAGCTACAGGCTCTTCAGCTACAACATATTCAGCTACATCCCAGTGACTTCTGAATGAAGGCTGGAGGCTCATCAGCTACCGGCTCTTCAGCTACAATATCTTCAGCTACACCGTCTTTAGCTACATCCTGGTGACTGCTGAATGAAGGCTGTAGGTTCTTCGGCTACAAGATCTTAGCTACATCCCAATGACTGTTGAATGTTATATTCTCATTAGCTACAGGCTCTTCAGCTACAACATCTTCAGCTACATCCCAGTGACTGCTGAATGAAGGCTGAAGGCTCATCAGCTACAGGCTCTTCAGCTACAAGATCTTCAGCTACATCCCAGTGACTGCTGAATGAAGGCTGTAGGCTCATCAACTACAGGCTCTTCAGCTACAAGATCTTGAGCTACATACCAGTGACTGCTGAAAGAAGGCTGTAGGCTCATCAGGTACAGGCTCTTCAGCTACAACATATTCAGCTACATACCAGTGACTGCTGAAGGAAGGCTGTAGGATTAGTGGACTGAATCTGCAAACAGTTATGGGCTGTGGGAGCCTGGGGCCCTACACCCTAAACCCTATGGTCGCTATCGTATTAACTTGAAGTATGGTCGTCCACTGTTTGTGTTGTGATTTGTTGGAAACAATTCCATCGATTATTTAATAAATAATTAAATACATAAATAGTGCACCTTATTACTAGGCGTGAGGTTGAGGGGCCAGCCCGTTTGCTTGCACTGGGCCAACCACCAAATGGAGTGTTGTTTATAATCAGATCCACCGGTGCCGGTGAGCGCTTGCATGGCTGTGGTGTGGAACACAGGGTATTTCAGGAGGACCCCAGCTCTGCTGCCTGAGACGCAACCAATCGTATAGCCTGCGTCCTGCGACGCAACAGACCTTCCTTCTGGTTAACGGACCCTCCTCACGTTGCGTCCTGCGACGAAACGGATTCTTCGGGGTTGTGTCTGCTGCGACGGAGGACGCAGCGTCCTGAACAACCCTGGCGGTGAGCTCTTGCATGGCTATGGTAAAAAAATGAAAACTTAAACATCCAAGAATTGTCACAATGACCCCTAAGGACGTGCCCAGTGGGATTCAAAGAACCGGATCATAAGCATACGATGCTCGAGCAGACATCGCATCTAGATACCAGTTGCCGTGCCGGTCGACGACCCTCTGGACGGGCCCAAGCGCACTCAAGGGGGTTCGAACCCCGCACCTGCCTCGATTTTTGAACATTGCTCTGCCACTGAGCCATTCGGTTTTGATCGGCGATATGGCTATGGTAAGGAAGTGAAGGGTGCGCTCATTTTTGGCGGAGCCCCTCTTCAAGGAGGCGGGAGCCCCCAGGGTTACCCATTTGTCTTGCGACGCTGCGTGGGACTTGTTTTATTTGTCGTTGAAATGAAAGATGCGCTCATGAACTGTGTCCTCTCTACATAGCAGCTGGAGTTCCTTATTGTTGGAGCACGACTAGGTGTGTGTACTGCTAGGGGGCATGACTCCTGTACTCCCTAAGTGTGATAAACTGTTGCCTCTCTCTTTAGCAGCTGGAGTTCCTTACATATAGGCGGCTGCTGTTATGCTACTGCACATGCAGGTGGCATGACGTGTGACAGGGAACGCGTGAGAGCCGCGTGGCGGGTCTGGATGACTACTAGACCAAGCAACGAGGCCCCGCCAGCTAGTGCTGCCTGTGGGAGCGGCCCGGTAGGCCCATTGTGGAACCTGACCTAGGTTCTGTTGTGCTGCTTAATAGTATACCCACTGTGTAAAACTATCGAGTCTCATCAGTCATCACAACAGTTTATAGCAGCTGGAGTTCCTTAAATGTAAGCAGTTGCTCTTTCACACGAGAGATGTTCACTTTTCTTGTTTTTTGCTGCTGAAATCACTTTAATCCAGGGGTTTCCTTTCCAGGCAGATGTAAATAGAGTTGGCTCACCGCCCAAGTCGGATGTACGTATGTATGTGACAGTCCAGGGGTAGGCCAAATAGGCTAAAGGGAATTGCCCAACCGTGATAGGAAGGGCTTAACAAGAAAAAACACTGATGAACTGAACCCCAAACAATCGTTTACCAAGGGGGCCCATAAAAAATCTTGAAGATGCCTTTTGTCCGCCTATTGTGTGCATGGAATTTATGGATTTGCACAAAACAATAATGATCTATCTTATTATGTGTGTTACTATAGTCCAGGGGTATCTCCAAACGCCATGCCTCAAAAACCTGAGGAGACCCCCCCACACACACCCCCACCCCCCCACCCCGTAAAATAAAAATACATTATTTTTGAAAAACTTAAATATGGAATCTGGGGGGTTACACTATGGGTCTATGGCGCACATTGTGGCGTCCTCGAATTTGCTGTGCTGGGATCGCGTGATAGTCAAAAAACAGTTCTGCCAGAGGAACTTTTGGCTGAGGGGCCTACCTCCAACCTTGATAGGAAGGGCTTGAAAAGAAAGAACATCGATCAACTGACCCCCAACAACTGAGTCAACCTTCGTCAACAGACGGGACACATAACCAATTGAAGGCGTCCCTTGGGAGTGGAGGAGGTGGAGCTAACTCAGGCTAGGTAATTTGCCTTCACAGGAAGAGTTCGTGCTATGCAGACCATTCATCTCTGCATTCCATGCTACTAGTACCATAGTTTTTTATTTTCGGAAACATACAGCGGCTTCTTGGCAGCTCCCCTTGCTTGTCACCCAGCTAAACCTAGAGCAATGTAGTGAACCTGGAAGCTGATATAATCAGATTTACGTTGCTGTCGATATTTAGGGGGCTGGCCTAGTGGCTGGCTCAGGCCTCAGGCATCTACCTAGAAGTTGCTGCTCGTAAGCGAAAACAAAAGCTATGTCCAGTAAAATATTGATTTCTCAAGGTTGGGAGTGTGTTGGTTCAACACTGGCCTATCTATGACAAATTGAAATTGAAAATGAAATTGAAATCTATGACAATTTAATGTAACGCACAGGAGTAAAAAAAACAAAAGCTAGCCAAAAACAAAAGCTAGCCAAAAAACAAAAACTAGCCAAAAACAAAAGCTAGCTAGACGTATAGCCTAAAAAACCTGAGGGGGGCTGACCCCCCCCCCCCCCCCCCCCCCCCCTTTAAATAGAAATACCTTTTTTTTACAACTTAGATATGGATTCAGAGGGTTTACAGTATGGCGCACACAATGGCGTTCTCGGATTTTTAGTGCAGGGATCGCACAATAGTAAAAAAACAGTTCTGCACCCCTCCCAGGTTGTTCAAGTACTTAAGCCACCCTTTGCTGCCGCATGAGGCGGCCAGAAAAAGATGTAAACATTAAACCCAGCACAGACACTCTAAAACGCAATTAAAAAACAAAACGGTGCACATGGTCGGTTTTTTAATCATGATTCTGGTCTGGTCACTACCCCTTAAGGTCTATCTGTCTGGCTTCAACTGCTTGGCAATCTTCCCCATGAACTCTAACTCCTTGGTCTGTAGCTCCTAAATACCAGTTGGCGCTATCTTGCATACAGAAAGAAGAAAGGAAGAAAAAGAAATAACTGGAAAGGAAGACAGATAGAAAGGGGATGCCGAGAGGCACGGAAAAGGAAAGGAACAGAAGCACGGCAGCGTTTCGATTCGATTCGGTTGCTGTCAGTTTGTGTGTGGGTTGAGGGGGGGGGGGGGGGGGGGGGGGGTATATCCTTATTGCACGAGGCCCAAAGTGCCTCCAATGGACTGCCCTTACCAAGGCCTACTAATGGGTGGTCTTATAATTGCATTTTGAATGGGCTGTGTGTGGGGTGGTGGGTTTGGATTTGGGTTGGGTCGGGGGGGGGGGGGGGGGGGGGGGTATATACCTATTGCACGAGGTTCAAAGTGGTGCCAATGAACTGCCTTTACCAAGGCCTACTCATAGGTGGTCTCAGAATTGCATTTGGAGTTCTGAGTAAAAAGTTAGCAAAAAAACAAATGAGGGCTGACCCCCCCCTAAATTAAATGCCCAGAAATATCTGAAAACATGTTCAATAAATAGCAAATAATTATGTCATATACAGTCTATATTCAGAATAAATTGATCGGCTACGCTCAACTTTTCGTGGAGGATGGCAGGATCAGGGTACTTCAAATGGCCAAATTGGCCAGCGCTTTAGCGTACTTGAAAACAAAAAAAACTGTGCTTTGTAGTGCAAAAAGCGCAAAAATTGCTTGTAGCGCCCACAAGGGGTTGCAAAAAACTGCGCTTTAAGCGCAGAGGGGGTCAAAAAGTCAGCGCGCAAAAGCGCGCGCTTTGAATTACCCTGGGCAGGATGCTACCTCCTGTAATGCGTGAAGTTAAATTGCAAGCCGGAGTAACGTAATAACGGACTGGCCTAAACAGGCCTACCTATAATCTGTCATTCACTCATTATTTTTGACTGCGTGAGTGTTTTTACAGTCTAGCTGGTTAGGGCGTAGCCAAATAGGCTAAATAGACTTGCCCAACCTCAATATTGGGAAGGGTTATATATTATATATACGAAACAAGCACTGGTGAACTGGAACCCAACAAATTTCAATCGGCGGGGGCCCGGAGTTTGTGCTACAGTGTGTGTATGTTCCAGTCCAGGGTTAGGCCAAATAGGCTTAAGGGACTTGCCCAGCCGTGATAGGAAGGGCTTAAAAAGAAAAAGTGATAAATACAGCCCAACCCTGCTCTACCTGCTATATCTGTCATTCTGTTGGACTACCGGTATACGCTGATATGCGTGCTTGATGTTACAGTCCAGGGGTGGGCCAACTATGCTGAAGGGACTTTGCCAATCGTGTTAGCAAGAGGGGCTAGAACCATATATATTTCCCCCGCTATATATAGCTTATGCTAATTTTGACCCCGTTTGGCCCGAATTGCCGCTATAAAGGACCCAAATCTATGGCCCTAAAATGGTTTCAGGACGCTGTCCCTGGAGGAGGAGGAGGAGGAGGAGGAGGATAAACCCATAAAGCAATAAAAAAACTTTCTGAACTGAAAACAATCCTGGCTAGAATGGGGGGAAACTGTGTATATGGCTGCCATGTACTTAATGTTTCTGTCCCACCAAAGTCTACACCTGGGTATAAAGCTGCCATATACTTTACTTTCTGTTTCTGCCCCACCAAAGTCTACACCTGGGTATAAAGCTGCCATATACTTTACTTTCTGTTTCTGCCCCACCAAAGTCTACACCTGAGTATATGGCTGCCATATACTTTACTTTATGTTTCTGCCCCACCAAAGTCTACACCTGAGTATATGGCTGCCATATACTGAATGTTTATGACCAATTCCTTAAAATAAACACTGGTATGGGTATGGGGGGGGGGGGGGGGGGAACTGATGAATTGAACCCCAAACAATCGCTGTACCGATTGGGGACATGAGTTCGTGCTAAAGTATCAATTTATTTGTACGATTTTAATGTAATCATCATCCCAAATGCGATGGTAATTTACTTGTGTGATAGTGATGATAACGCCTGGTGGGGCGTGGTACTAAGGGAACCCGTCGTAAGCGGGCAGAGAACGGTCTACCACCTCGACTGGACAAGCTACCATCGCGGTTGACAACGACCTGCAACGCTCAGGGTGACCGTAAGGGGAATCGAAACCCCGACCCTTCTTCGTTTAAGCGATTTGGTGTACCACTAGACCAATCGTATAACTAAAACGGGCTGTTTACTAGTGTGACTAAACAGTCACAATGTTGTGTTTGTTCCTAGATGCTGAATCAGTCAAAGTCATATTTTTCAACGCATTAAATATAAATCCCGCCATCATGTCGTATCCAGCTGGCAGTAGGTGCAAGCCATCTGCACCCCAAATGTGATCCCTTCTCTCTTCGTCCATCGACACCCAAGGAATCTGCACATCTGCATGTATGATGAAGGTAAGGGATTAGCAGTGTAGACATATGAACATGCTTGGGAGAGCAGGGTACCTGCCCAACCATGATATCAGGAGGGGATAACACGAAGAAAACAAAAACTGATGAACTGGCCCCCAAACAATGGGGGCCACGAGCTTGTGCTACAGTGATACATTAATTTTGCAATTCTCGTCACACTCAGACATAATTTCAGCCCAACCGACAGACTAAGCTTCATACAGGCTCTTCAGCTACAACATCTTCAGATACATCCCAGCGACTGCTGAATGAAGGCTGTAGGCTCATCAGCACAGGCTCTTCAGCTACAAGATTTTCAGCTACATCCCAGTGACTGCTGAATGAAGGCTGTAGGCTCATCAGCACAGGCTCTTAAGCTACAAGATCTTCAGCTACATCCCAGTGACTGCTGAATGAAGGCTGTAGGCTCTTCAGCCCAACCGAAAGACTAAGCTACAGGCTCTTCAGCTACATCTTCAGCCCAACGGAAAGATTAAGCTACAGGCTCATCTAGATCATGGGGGTCAGCTGCAAAATATTCATCTACATCTTCATCTACATCTACAGCTACATCTTCAGCCGAACCGAAAGACTCACCAAGGTCTACAAGCGCGATCGCATTCAATCCATCAGCTCTGTGCACATACTCTCGAATAAGTCCGTTGATCCTGAGTCGTTCCTTGTTCGCAGGGGTCTGGCCCTGCTCTTGAGCGCAGAACGCACTCTCCATACACGTCATGGCCATGACCTTGGCCCCATGATCTCGGCACATCTAAGCATTCATGGAACAGTGTGTGTGTGTGTGTGTGTGTGTGTGTGTGTGTGTGTGTGGGGGGGGGGGGGCTGTTGTCTTGGAAGGACGCAGGCACGAGAGTGGTACGTGGTGATGTGTGTACTAGGTCGTGTGTGTGTGTGCGAGGTGTGTGTGGGGGTTGGGGGGGGAGGAGCACCACCAGCTCCCCCACCTCACATTCTCAGGGACTCAGAATGGAGTTTTTAATGTGTGTCTTTCCTTCAGCTGGGCCTGCTCTTGGGCGCAGAACGCGCTCCTCATACACGTCATGGCCATGACCTTGCCCCCATCATCTCGGCACATCTAAGCATTCATGGAACAGTGGTTGGGACTCATTATGGAGTTTTTGTTGTGTCTTTCCTTCAGCTGGGCCTGCTCTTGGGCACAGAACGCGCTCTCCATACACGTCATGGCCATGACCTTGCCCCCATCATCTCGGCACATCTAAGCATTCATGGAGCAGTGGTTGGGACTCAGAATGGAGCTTTTGTTGTGTGTCTGTCCGTCAGCTGGGCCTGCTCTTGGGCGCAGAACGCGCTCCTCATACACGACACGGCCATTACCTTGCCCCCATCTCGGCACATGTAAGAATCAATGGAGAAGTTGTTGGGACTCAGAATGGAGTTTTTGTGGGTGATCATGTGTGTGTGTGTGTGTGGGGGGGGGGGGGGGTCCTTCAGCTAGCCTGGTAAAAGTTGAAAGGGTATCTCCTTCATCCCTGGGTGGTGTTGGTGTTGGTGTTGTTGTTGTTGTTGTTGTTGTTTGTCTAGGTGGTGTTGTGTTTGTGTTGGTTGGTGTTTTGTGTTGGTGTTTGGTGTTTTTGGTGTTGGCGGTTGGTGTTGGTGTTGTGTGTGTTGGTGTTACGTTGGTGTTGTTGTGTTGGGTTGGTGTTGTTGGTGTCATTGTTTTGGTTGTTTGGTTTTGGTGTGTTTGGTGTTTTGTGTTGTTGGTGTTGGTGTTGATGTTGGTGTTGTTGGACAGTTGTTGTTTTGTTGTGGTGTGTTGTTGTGTTGGTGTTGGGTTGTTAGTTGTTCGTTGGTGTTGTTGTTGGTGGTTGTGGTGTTGTTGTGTTGGTTGGTGTTGGTGTTGTGTCATGGTGTTGTTGTTTTGGTGTTACTGCTGTTGTTTGTTGGTGTTAGGTGTTGTTGTTCGGTTGGTGTTTGGTGTTGTGTGGTTGGTTTGGTTAGGTGTTCTGTTGGTGTTGGTGTTGGTGTTAGTGTTGTTGGTTATTGGGTTTGTGTATGGTTTTGTTGGTGTTTGGTGTTTTTTTGGTGTTTGTCCACTGAGACCACCCTTGGGTGTCGATTTACACTTGGTAACGCCACTTCTCCCGGCGGGATCCACCCCGCCCCCCCACACGTTGGTTCTCGTATTTTTTCCAGGTGCATGTCGCCACTCCATTCGTTCTGGGGGTGGGGTCACTGGGTCGCTCAGTGGATGGGTTGGCCTCTGGTGGGTGCTTGGGTGGCTGCGGTGGTTCTGGTGGGGTGGGTGGCGTGGTGGGCTAGGGGTTGGGGTATTTTTTTGGTGGGGGGGGGGTGCTGTGGTCGGTCGGTCCCTTGGGGTGGTGTGTGTGTGTGGCTGGGTTGGTCTGGGGTGTGTGGGTGCCGGGTGGCGGTGGTGGGTGGGGTATGTGGTGGGTGGGTGGATGGGGTGGGGGATGGGGTGGGTAAGTGGATGGGGTGGGGCATGGGATGGGTGGGAGGCATGTGTGTTTAGCATGTATGCACTCATATTTGGAGCAACCAGGCACTCAGGACTTCACTCTTCCTACCTCAGCTGCAACCTTCACATACCTGGCCAGTCACTCCTTGCCAACCTATGCCCCTTGTGATGAAACTCTCAGGAGATCACTCTACCTACCCACCTACCACTAAGGCCTGGCTCTGTGGAGAATTCTCAGATAACCTGTTGGCCTAAAATAGCCTGGAATAGCCTAAGTCCTTAACATATCTAGCCAGTCACTCCTTGCAAACCCATGCCTCTTGTGATGAAACTCTCAGGAGATCACTCTACCTACCTACCCACCTGCCTACCTCAGGGTCCTGGCTCTGAGGAGAATTCCCAGGTGACATTTTGACCTAAAATACTCTACAGTAGCCTGATGTGGCCTAAAACCTTCACATATCTGGCCAGTCATTCCTTGCCAACCCATGACCCTTGTGAAGAAACTCTCAGGAGGTCGCTCTTCCTACCTACCTCAAAGGCTTGGCTCTGGGGAGAATTCCCATGTAACCTTTTGGCCTAAAATAGCCTGGAATAGCCTGACATAGCCTGCAGTAGCCTGGAATAGCCTGGAATAGCCTGGAATAGCCTGGAATAGCCTGAAATAGCCTGGAATAGCCTGAAATAGTCAAAATCCTTAACATATCTAGACAGTCACTGCTGGCCAACCCATGCCCCTTGTGATGAAACACTCAGGAGGGCATTCCTCATACATACACATACACACATACATTTACATGTACATGCACATACACACATACATGTACATGTACATGCACACACATCCATACACATTTAAACATATAAATGCAGACACACACACACGTACACATACTTACGCACACATACACATACATACACATACATACACATATATACACATACATACATACTTATACACATACAAACACAAACACACACATACAATCACAAACTCACACATACATGTACATGCACAAATTCATACACATCCATCCATCCATCCATCCATCCATCCATCCATACATACATATATACACATACATAAATACACATACACACATGCACACACACACGTATAAATACACACGTATAAATACACATGCATGCATACTTATACACATACCTCATATAACTTCTTCAGACCCTCAAACACTTCGGCTCCTCCCTTTCCATGCCCAACATCGTTGATACCTGCACCGCCCGATATTATAAGATTATCGTCCATTATTCTTACATATACTAATAACTTAGGTATTATTATATTATCTTAGCTTATTATTACATACATTAATAACTTAGGCATTATTAAATTATATTATGTTATTATTATTATATACATTAATAACTTAGGTATTATTATATTATCTTATTATTATATACATTAATAACTTAGGTATTATTATATTACATTATCTTATTATTATATATATTAATAAATTCGGCTCCTCCCTTTCCATGCCCAACATCGTTAGTACATGCATGGAACGAACTCCAGTATGATTATATTACCTTCTATTATTATTAAATCTATTGATTCCTTATACCATACCATTACCATTTACCAACATTTACCAATTTAACATTTACCACAACCATTTACCAATTTAACATTTACCAGTAACATTTACCATTATCATTTACCAACATTTACCAATTTAACATTTACCATTACCATTTACCAACATTTACCAATTTAACATTTACCATTACCATTTACCAATTTAACATTTACTAGTAACATTGACCATTACCATTTACCAATTTAAAATTTACCAATAACATTTACCATTACCATTTACCAACTTTTACCACTTTAACATTTACCATAATATTTATCATTAACATTTACCAACATTTACCAACTTTTACCACGTTAACATTTACCATAATATTTACCAACATTTACCAACTTTTACCACTTCAACATTTTCCATACTATTTACCATTAAAATTTACCAACATTTACCATTTGATAGCTTCTACCATTCCATGACCAACATCATTGATACCAGCATAGCACACCAAGGTCCGGGTGGGAGTGGGAGGTCGTGGATGGGGTGGGTGGGTGGGGTATCGGGGTGTGATGTGGCTGTGTGTGGATGGTTTGGTGTGGGATTGGGGTACGGGGTCCTTTGTGGTCTGGATGTGGTTGGGTGGATGGGGTGGTGAAGTGGGTGGGACTTGTGGTGGGGTTGGGTGGGGTTACGGGGTGGGATTGGGTTGTTTTGATGGGGTATTAATGGTCGTCGTCGGCATGGGGTTGGGGTGGGGGTTTGGGTCCTGTGTTGCATTGTGGTTGGGTGTATTGGGTTTAGTGGTGTTTGGGTGGGGTCCGGGGTGGTGATGTGGGTGGGTGGATCGGGTGGGAATGGTGGGTGTATGGGGTGGGGTGGGGTGGGGTGTCCTCGTTGCTCGATTTGGTGAAGTGATGGTGTGGGAGTGGTGGTGTATGTGTTGTGGTCTGGGTGGGGGTGGGGTCTGCGGGGGTGGGCATGTTCGGGTGGTGGATTGGGTGGGAGTGGGTGGCTGATGGGTGTGGGGTGGTTGTGTACATGTGTTGATGTGGGGTTGGTGGATTGGGTGGGAGTTGTTGGGTGCATGGCGTGGGGTTTGGTGGTGGGGACGGGTCGGATGTGTGTGGTGATGGGTGGGATGTGGGGTGGGCGTGATCGTGGGTGGGGTTGGGGTGGGGTATGGGTGGGATGTATTGGGTGGATGGGGTGGGAAGTCGGTGGGTTATGGGGTGGGGTGGGGTCGGGTAACGGGTGGATGGTTGTTGTCGTGGATGGGTGGGAAGTGGGTGGGTGGATGCGTGGGCGGGGGTGTGGGTACGGACGGGGTTTTATGTTGGTGTCGGTGATGGGTGGGAAGTGGGTGTTGGTATGGGTGGGGTTTGGTGTGGTTAACTGTGGTGGGCTTTGGGTTGGGTTCATGGGTGGGAATTGGGTTGGGTTGTAATGTGGGTTGGGGTGGGAAGGGTGGGGTACGGCTGGTGAAAATGGTGGTTGGATGAGGTGGAAGTGGTGGTGGATGGGTGGGGTGGGGTGGGGTACGGGGTGGGAAGTGGTGGACTGCACTGTAAGTGGGGAAGTGGGTGGGTGGATCGGTGGGGGTGGGTGGGGTCAACCGGCGGTGGGATGTGGGTGGGTTGATGGGTTGTGAAGTGGGTGGGGTTAAATGGAGTGGAGTGGCTAGTTGGGTGGGGGGTGGGGTAACTGGGTGGGAAGTGGGTGGGGTGGATGGGGTGTGGTATAACGGGGTGGGATGGTTGGTGGATTGGATGGGGTTGGGAAGTGGGTGGCGGTGCATGTAGTTGATTGTGTTTCTGGGGTGTGGTACGGCGGTGTGAAGTGGTGGCGATGGGTGGGGTACGGGGTGATGTGGTCGGTGAGGGGGTGGGGCCGTGGCTGGGGTGCGGGTCCGGGGTGGGGATGTGGTGGATGGATGGGGTGGAAGTGTGTGTGTGTGGGGTGGGTGTGGGGTGGGTACGGGGAGGCATGGGGTGGTGGATGTGGGTGGGAAGTGGGTCTGGTGATGGTGTGGGTGGGGGGTAAGGGTGGGAGTGGGATGGCGTGTGCTTCTGTATGGGGTGGAAGGGGTGGGTGGATGGGTGGGGTGTGTGGGGTATACGGTCTGGGATGTGGGGGGTGATGGGGTGGGAAGCGGGTGGGTGATGGTTGGGGTGGGGTGGGGTACACGGGTGGGAAGTGTGTCTGAATGGGTTGGGAAGTGGTTGTGGTGGATGGGCGTGGGTGGGGTGGGGTACGTTGTGGGATGTGGGTGGTGGAGGGGTGGGGGGGGGGGGACGGGGTTGGATTGGATGGGTGATGGGTGGCGGAAGTGGGTGGGGTGTGATGGGGTCGAGTGGTTGGGGTCGGGGTGGTGATGTGGGTGTGTGTGGATGGGGTGGGCTGGTGGTGGAGGATTGGGGTGGGGGTGGGGTGGGGTTCAGGGTGGGGATGTGGGTGTGGTTGGATGGGTTGGGAATGGGTGGGTGATTGGGCTTTGAGGTGGTGTGGGGGTTACGGTGTGGTAATTTAGGTGGGTGTGGATGGGCGGTGGAAGTTGGGTGGGTGGCTGGTTGGGGTGGGATTGGGTACGGGGTGGGATGTGGGTGGTGGATTGGGTGGGAAGTGGGTGGTGGATGGTGATGTGGGGTACGGGGGGGTGGGATGTGTGGGCGGTGGCTGGTGTGGGCAGTGGTGGGTGGATGGGGTGGGGTACGGTTGGGGTGGGTACGTGGTTTGGGCGGGTGGATGTGGTGGGGAAGTTGGGTGGGTGGATGGGTGGGTAAGGGTGGGTGGGGTCGTGGTGGGAATGTGGGTTGGTTTATGGGGTGGGTGGGGTGGGGTACGGG
>JACBWV010000626.1:17231264-17328764 GCA_013435795.1 Chlamydomonas sp. ICE-L
ATAAACCCAACCATAAACTAACCCAGACCCACCCACACCCATAATCCGCCCACACCCATAACCCACCCACACCCATAACCCACCCCATTTCCTAGATGTGTCATAAAGCGGGTGTGAAGGTGATCGCGATGACTGTAATGGAATTCTCCATCTCCCTACCCACCCGCGCACCCGCCCACACACCCATCCATCCACACCCCACACCCACACTCTTCCTCCCATCCTGTTTTGCACCCACCCGCCCACCCGCCCATAAACCACACCCCAACCCACCATCCACCCACCACCCGCCCACCCGCCCATAACCCACATCCCACCCACCATCCACCCACCACCCACCCATTCCCCAGGTGTGTCATAAAGCGGGTGTGAAGGTGATAGCGATGACTGTAATGGAGTGCTCCATCGCATCTCAAAATGGTGGCGTGAACCAACTTAACTTGGAACGCAAGGAAGTCAACACTTTCATCAAAGAATATGTGCAGCGAGCTGCTGGACTGAATTCGATTTTTTTGGCCGACATGGGTAAGCAAAGGGCTGCTTGGAGTGTGGGGGTTGGTGGATTTGATGGCAGGGGTGGGGGTGGGGGTGCGAGGGGGGGGGGGGGGGGGGGGGGGGGGCAGGTAGATGTAATATGTGCAACCAGCTGCTGGGCTGAATTCGAATTTTGGGGTCAACATTACATTACATGACATGACATTACATGTTAAAGTCTACTTGACACCGCGAGGGTGTATGAGACTCTGTGCTTTAAACAAAAAGAAAAAGCACCCACAAAGCAAAAAAAAACCATAACATCAGGGGTGTGTCGAGGACAAACAAACCAAACTCCCAACCACCGTTTTGGTGGCGTAGGTATTAAACCCCCTAGAGCAGGACCCAGATCTCAACCACTTACAGTGGCGGAGGTAAGAAGCTAACAAATGAGAAGTCACAAGAAGAAAAAAAGGGATAATAAATTACGGTGCCACTAAGCAGTCCAGGGCTTCCTGCCTTGCTCTTCTACAAGTAGAAAGATAGTCAGCTAGGTTGCTCCAAAAATTCTTAGTGCCATTTCCATTCATAAAGGTTCTGAATGTGGAATCGCAGAATTCCACATTCCATACGGTTAAGTCGGTATCCTTATGGACATGCCTATAAATATCTGTAAACAGCTTCTGGTAGCGGAGGCGAGTATCATTATAAAAAGGGCACTCAAACATATGCATTTCATCCTCAGGTTTTTGGAACCCACACTTTTGACAGTGTCTCATTGAACAAGGGATGTGTGCTCTATCCACCACCCTCATTCTTTCTGTGTTCAGCCAATGGGAACCCATTATAAACTGTGCCATAGAACCAACATGTGTAAGCAAGGGCTGCTTGGAGTGTGGTGGTGGTGGTGGTGGTGGTAAAGGGGGGGGGGGGGCGGGGGGGGGGCCGGGGGGGCAGGTGTGTAATACGTGCAAGGAGCTGCTGGACTGAATGAGATGGTTTTGGTCGACATGGGTAAGCAAGCGGCTGCTTGGAGTTTGGGTGGGTGGTGGGTGGTGGGTGGGGGTGGGGGTAGGGGGGGCAGGTGTGTGTGTGCGCATGTGTAATACGTGCAGCGCGCTGCTGGACTGAATGAGATGGTTTTGCTCAACGTGGGTAAGCAAGGGGCTGCTTGGAGTGAGTGTGTAGGTGTGTGTGTGTGTGGGGGGGGGGGGGGGGGGGGGGTATGTGTGTGTGCACGTGTGTGTAATACGTGCAGCGAGCTGCTGGACTGAATGAGATGGTTTTGCTCAACGTGGGTAAGCAAGGGGCTGCTTAGGGTGTGTGTGTGTGGGGGGCAGGTGCGGGTTTGGTAAATCGTGCAAGGAGCTGCTGGACTGAATAAGATGGTTTGGTCGACATGGGTAAGCCAGCGGCTGGTTGGAGTGTTTGTGGGTGGGGGTGGGGGGGGTGGGGGGGGGGGGGAGGTGTATGTGTGTGTGGGCGCATGTGTAATACGTGCAGCGAGCTGCTAACTGAACTGAGATGGTTTAGCTCAATGGTGGGTAAGCAAGGGGCTGCTTGGAGTGAGTTTGTATGTGTGTGTGTGTGTGTGGGGGGGGGGGGGGGGGGGGGGGGGGGGTATGTGTGTGTGCACGTGTGTGTAATACGTGCAGCGAGCTGCTGGACTGAATGAGATGGTTTTGCTCAACGTGGGTAAGCAAGGGCTGCTTGGGGTGTGAGGGGTGGGGGGCAGGTGCGGGTGTGTAAAACGTGCAAGGAGCTGCTGGACTGAATAAGATGGTTTTGGTCGACATGGGTAAGCAAGCGGCTGGTTGGAGTGTGTGGGTGGGGGTGTGTGTGGGTGGGGGGGGGGGGGGCAGGTGTATGTGTGTGTGGGCGCATGTGTAATACGTACGTCCAGCTGCTGGACTGAATGAGATGGTTTAGCTCAATGTGGGTAAGCAAGGGGCTGCTTGGAGTGAGTGTGTATGTGTGTGTGTGTGTGTGGGGGGGGGGGGGGGGGGGGGGGTATGTGTGGTGTGCACGTGTGTGTAATACGTGCAGGGAGCTGCTGGACTGAATGAGATGGTTTTGCTCAACGTGGGTAAGCAAGGGGCTGCTTGGGGTGTGAGGGGTGGGGGGCAGGTGCGGGTGTGTAAAACGTGCAAGGAGCTGCTGGACTGAATAAGATGGTTTTGGTCGACATGGGTAAGCAAGCGGCTGGTTGGAGTGTTTGTGGGTGGGGGTGGGGGGGGGGGGGGGGGGGGGGGGGGAGGTGTATGTGTGTGTGGGCGCATGTGTAATACGTGCAGCGAGCTGCTAGACTGAATGAGATGGTTTAGCTCAATGTGGGTAAGCAAGGGGCTGCTTGGAGTGAGTTTGTATGTGTGTGTGTGTGTGGGGGGGGGGGGGGGGGGGGGGGGGGGGGGGGGGTATGTGTGTGTGCACGTGTGTGTAATACGTGCAGCGAGCTGCTGGACTGAATGAGATGGTTTTGCTCAACGTGGGTAAGCAAGGGGCTGCTTGGGGTGTGAGGGGTGGGGGGCAGGTGCGGGTGTGTAAACGTGCAAGGAGCTGCTGGACTGAATAAGATGGTTTTGGTCGACATGGGTAAGCAAGCGGCTGGTTGGAGTGTTTGTGGGTGGGGGTGGGGGGGGGTGGGGGGGGGGGGGGGAGGTGTATGTGTGTGTGGGCGCATGTGTAATACGTGCAGCGAGCTGCTAGACTGAATGAGATGGTTTAGCTCAATGTGGGTAAGCAAGGGGCTGCTTGGAGTGAGTTTGTATGTGTGTGTGTGTGTGGTGGGGGGGGGGGGGGGGGGGGGGGGGGTATGTGTGTGTGCACGTGTTGTGTAATACGTGCAGCGAGCTGCTGGACTGAATGAGATGGTTTTTGCTCAACGTGGGTAAGCAAGGGGCTGCTTGGGGTGTGAGGGGTGGGGGGCAGGTGCGGGTGTGTAAAACGTGCAAGGAGCTGCTGGACTGAATAAGATGGTTTTGGTCGACATGGGTAAGCAAGCGGCTGGTTGGAGTGTGTGGGTGGGGGTGTGTGTGGGTGGGGGGGGGGGGGGGCAGGTGTATGTGTGTGTGGGCGCATGTGTAATACGTACGTCCAGGCTGCTGGACTGAATGAGATGGTTTAGCTCAATGTGGGTAAGCAAGGGGCTGCTTGAGTGAGTGTGTATGTGTGTGTGTGTGTGTGGGGGGGGGGGGGGGGGGGGGGGGTATGTGTGTGTGCACGTGTGTGTAATACGTGCAGGGAGCTGCTGGACTGAATGAGATGGTTTTGCTCAACGTGGGTAAGCAAGGGGCTGCTTGGGGTGTGAGGGGTGGGGGGCAGGTGCGGGTGTGTAAAACGTGCAAGGAGCTGCTGGACTGAATAAGATGGTTTTTGGTCGACATGGGGTAAGCAAGCGGCTGGTTGGAGTGTGTGTGTGTGTGGGGGGGGGGGGGGGGGGGGGGCAGGTGTATGTGTGTGTGGGCGCATGTGTAATACGTGCAGCGAGCTGCTGGACTGAATGAGATGGTTTAGCTCAATGTGGTTAAGCAAGGGGCTGCTTGGAGTGAGTGTGTATGTGTGTGTGGGTGGGTGGGTGGGTGGGTGGGTGGGGGGGGGGTATGTGTGTGTGCACGTGTGTGTAATACGTGCAGCGAGCTGCTAGACTGAATGAGATGGTTTTGCTCAACGTGGGTAAGCAAGGGGCCTGCTTAGGGTGTGTGTGTTGTGGGGGGCAGGTGCGGGTTGTGTAAACGTGCAAGGAGCTGCTGACTGATAAGATGGTTTTGGTCGACATGGGTAAGCAAGCGGCTGGTTGGAGTGTGTGTGTGTGTGGGGGGGGGGGGGGGGGGGGGGGGTGCCATGGTGTATGTGTGTGTGTGCGCATGTGTATACGTGCAGCGAGCTTGCTGGACTGAATGAGATGGTTTAGCTCAATGTGGGTAAGCAAGGGGCCTGCTTGGAGTGAGTGTGTATGTGTGGTGTGTGTGTGTGTGTGTGGGGGGGGGGGGGGGGGGGGGGGGGGGGGGGGGGGGGGGGGGGGGAGGGTATGTGTGTGTGCACGTGTGTGTAATACGTGCAGCGAGCTGCTAGACTGAATGAGATGGTTTTGCTCAACGTGGGTAAGCAAGGGGCTGCTTGGGGTGTGAGGGGTGGGGGGCAGGTGCGGGTGTGTAAAACGTGCAAGGAGCTGCTGGACTGAATAAGATGGTTTTGGTCGACATGGGTAAGCAAGCGGCTGGTTGGAGTGTGGGTGGGTGGGGTGGGGTGGGGGGGGGGGCAGGTGTATGTGTGTGTGGGCGGCATGTGTATTACGTGCAGCGAGCTGCTGGACTGAATGAGATGGTTAGCTCAATGAGGGTAAGCAAGGGGCTGCTTGGAGTGAGTGTGTATGTGTGTGTGTGGGGGGGGGGGGGGGGGGGGGGGGGGGGGGGGGTATGTGTGTGTGGAGCTGCTGGACTGAATGAGATGGTTTTGCTCAACGTGGGTAAGCAAGGGGCTGCTTGGGGTGTGGGGTGTGGGGGGCAGGTGCGGGTGTGTAAAACGTGCAAGGAGCTGCTGTGACTGAATAAGATGGTTTTGGTCAACATGGGTAAGCAAGCGGCTGGTTGGAGTGGGTGGGGTGGGGGGGGGTGGGGGGGGGGGGGGGGAGGGGGGGGGAGGGGGGCAGGTTGTATGTGTGTGTGGGCGCATGTGTAATACGTGCAGCGTGCTGCTGGACTGAATGAGATGGTTTAGCTCAATGTGGGTAAGCAAGGGGCTGCTTGGAGGGTGGTGGTGGGTGGTGGTGGCAGGAGTGGGTGGGTGGGTGCGTAACTCGTGCAACGAGCTGCTGGACTGAATGATATGGTTTTGCTCAACGTAGTAAGCAAGCGGCTAGTTGGAGGGTATGGGTGGGTGGTGGTGGTGGTGGCAGGAGTGAGTGTTTGTGCGTAATACGTGCAAGGAGCTGCTGGACTGAATGAGATGGTTATGCTGAATATGTGTAAGCAAGCGGCTAGTTGGAGTGTGTGTTCGTGGTGTGTGTGTGTGGGGGGGGGGGGGGGCAGGTGGGGGGGGGGTAATGCGCGCAAGGAGCTGCTGTACTGAATAAGATGGTTTTGGTCAATATGGGTAAGCAAGGGGCTGCTTGGAGTGAGGGGGAAGGGGGGGAGGGGGGGGCAGGTGTGTGTGTAATACGTGCAGCGAGCTGCTGGACTGAACATGATGGTTTTGCTTGACGTGGGTAAACAAGGGACTGCTTAGAATGAGGGGGGGGAGGGGGGGGAGGGGCAGGTGTGTGTGTGTGCGTGTTTGTGTGTAATACGTGCAGCGAGCTGCTGGACTGGATGAGATGGTTTTGGTAGGCATGGGTAAACAAGGAGTGAGGGGGTTGATGGTGTTGGTGGCAGGTGTGTGTGCGTGCGTAATATTTTCAATGAGCTGCTGGACTGATGGTTTTGGTCCGACAAGATAAAGCAAGGGGCTGCTTGGAAGGGGGCTAGATGGATGTGTATGTACGTTACAGTCCAGGGGTAGGCCAAATAGGCTTAAGCCGGAGTGGATGTAGGTGGGAGGCTGGTTGGTTGGTTGGTTGGAAGCAAGTTGGCTGGTTGGTTGGCTGGTTGGTTGGAAACAAGTTGGCTAGTTTTTGATTGGTTGGAAGCTAGCTTGCTGGTTGGTTGGTTGATTGGTTGGTTGGTTGGAAGCAAGTTGACTGGTTGGTTGGTTGGTTGGAAGCAGGTTCGCTGGTTGGTTGGTTGGAAGTTGGCTGGTTGGTTGGAAGCAAGTTGGCTGGCTGGTTTGGTGGTTGGCTGGTTGGTTGGTTGGTAGGCACGAACTCAGGGCCCTTGTCGGTTAATCAATTGTTTGAGGTTCAGTTCTTCAATGCGTTTTCTTTATAGCCCTTCCTATCACGGTTGGGCAAGTCTCTCTGGCCTACCCCTGGATTGTAACATACATGCGCAGGTGCGTCATCACCGTACAACTGTACTCATTGAACTGAGATGTAATGCGCTGCTTGTTTTGCTATTCTGTGAACTTATGTTGTTGGCATGCCTGTTCCAGCCATGTTCCCTTTTTTACTAAATCCTAAACCCTAATCCCTAATCCTAGCCTCCCATGTTCTCTAATCCCTAAACCCTAATCCGTAATCCATATACCCTTATCCCTATACCTAATACCCTTCTCCGTAATCCCTGTACATTTATCCCTAAACCCTTATCCCTATCCCTATACCCTAAACCCTTATCTCTATCCATATACCCTGATCCCTAATCCAAATACCCTTATCCCTAATCTTAGCCGCTCATGTTCCCTACTCCCTAAACCCTAATCCCTAATCCCTAATCCTAGCCTCCCATGTTCTCTAATCCCTAAACCCTAATCCCTAATCCTTAACCCAAGCATCTTTCTTTCTCGCTCAGACACATTGCTACCGTACGCTTCAATGGATGACTTGACAAGGGCAAAAATTTGGTGTGACGGGCTCCACCTAACTCCCGATGGCTATGACTACATGGGGGACCTAGTGGCGGAAGTCCTAATCAAGCAATTAAACGCTTGGTGATCAGGACGCAGGCTATGCTGGGTCGGTTGCATCTCGGGACGCAGGCTAAGGAATTGGTTACGTCTCAGGACGCCGGCTGTACAATGTGTTGCTTCTTAGGACGCAGAGCTGGGGGTCCTCCTGAACAACCCTCAGTGCCTGGTATCCACCAGGTAACTTCAGGAGGACCCCCAGCTCTGCTGCCTGAGACACACCCAAATGTATAGCCTGCATCCTGCGGCGCAACAGACCCTTCCTTCCTGGCCAACGGACCCTCCACACGTTGCGTCTTGCGACGCAACGGACCCTTCGACGTTGCGCCTGCAACGGAGGACGCAGCGTCCTGATCAACCCTGGTATCCACATGCCAAGTACTCAATACATCCGCCTAACTCCCTATGGCTATGACTGCTCGGGGGACCTAGTAACGGAAGTCCTAATCAAGCAATTAAACGCTCGGTGATCAGGACGCAGGCTATGATGGTTCGGTTGCGTCTCGGGACGCAGGCTAAGGAATTGGTTACGTCTCAGGACGCAGGCTGTGAAATTATTGGTTGCGTGTCAGGACGCAGAGCTGGGGGTCCTCCTGAACAACCCTGGTGTCCACGTGTCAAGTACTCAATCAGTCAATAGATCCACCTAAGGTAATGATAACGCCTGGTGGGGCATGGTGTTAAGGGAACCCGTCGTATGCGGGTAGAGAGCGGTGGACTACCTCAACTGGACAATCGCGGTTGACAACGACCTGCAACGCTAAGAGCGACCGTAGGGGGAATGGAACCCCCGACTCTTCGTCCTCAGAGTGATTCGGTCTACCACTAGACCAATGCATATCACTGAAAGGGGCTAGATCCACCTAACTCCTTATGGCTATGACTAGTTGACTACGCCCATGGGGGACTAAGTGGCAGACGCCTTGCTCAAGCAATTAAGCACTAGGTGATCAGCGTGGCGTCAAATAAATAAATAAATAGTATGCCTTATTACGAGGCGTGAGGCTGAGGGGGCCAGCTCGTTTGTCTGCACTATGGGCAATCGCCAGGGGGGGGGGGGGGGGGGGGGGGGGGGCGGGGCTTTCATCCCCCTGCTCGGCGTCATGGTAGAACGCATGCCATCCCCATGCTCGACGTCACTGTAGCACGAACTCAGGGCCCCCGTTGTTAAAACGATTGTTTGGGGTTCAGTTCATTAATGCTTTTTCTTTTTAAGCCTGTCCTATCACTGTTGGGCAAGTCCCTTTAGCCTATATGGCCTACTCCTGGACTGTAACATACATACATACATGGTATTGGCTGGGAGGCAATTTTTGGTGTTGCAAGTTACATGAGTGTAGGGCATGTGGGCTACCACCCCACGACGTGCCACAATAGAGCCTGGGGAGGTCTCAAAGCGTATGGGATGTTCATGGGTGTGTGGGTTTTGGGGTGTGGTTGGCTATTCATGCATAGTGCATGGCCACAACAGCGTGGCTTGGGCATATGACATACGGTAGTGGACTAGTGGTAGGAGACCTGTTCAAGACGCAGCTGAACGCTAATCCTTGGTGTCTCTGGTTTGTTTCGGGAGACCCACCTCCTGGGGTAAAAATCCTTTCACAACTAAAACAATGTACGGATTGGCATGCATGACAAATCCATGTGTGTGTTTATTGTCTAGCCGGTTCAGGTGTAGCCGGATAGGCCAATAAAATATAAATAAATAAAAGAAGGCTAACAGGACTCGACCAAGCTCAATATTGGGAAGGGCTGTCCACAAAAAATGCACTGGGATGGGATGATGATTAAATTTAAATCGTTTACTTAAATTCCCACAGTAGCACGAACTTAGGGCCCCCGTCGGTAAAACGATTGTTTGGGGTTCAGTTCATTAGTGATTTTTCGTTTTAGCCTCTCCTGCTGTCAGAATGAAACTGTGGAAGTCACATCACTATACAAAACTGCGGTACTAGAAGAATTTGGTCACCACTGAGAGCTACAATAACAGAAATAAGAAGGTGCAGGACTGCGAGGTTCAAATCCCAAAGGGTGCGCTATTGCGCTTGTTGCGGCTAACCGCCGTGGTAGCTTTGTCACGGTAACAGCCCCTCATCCATTGCCGTAAGACGGTGCTCCCTTAATAACACGGCCCACAAGACGTAATCACTTTTTTGTTTTTGTTTAACTTCGGACCCGATCCCTACCGGGTTTTCTGTTTTTCGAAGCTGGGAGATCTTTCGAGGGCAGAAATAGCTGCCGGTTTGCACCTCATTCCTACCGCTTTTGTTTTGTTTTAAGCTGGGATATATTTTGAGGGCAGAGTTGGATACGTTTTAAACCGAGAATGTCACGGCTGTATGCGTGCTCCCAAAGATAGGTATGTTACCACTGCATTACTGCAATTGTGTTTTAAAGTGTTTTAAAACGCCGAATATTTAAATAAGTGTTTTTAAACGCCGACTATTTTAATACGGCTGAGTACACCATTGCATGTGCCCGGTCATCTTTGCTGCTACGGTATTCGGTACTCTGGAACTAACAGCCCTTTTGTCCTGCTTAAGGCGGCGAGCATCCAACTTGCTGGCTGAAGCGAAGTAACAAAGTTCTATATTTTCTGGAGTGGAATCGACCAATTCCATAGATACACGTTTTTGTAATGCGGGCCAACGCTACATCCTCTGAAGCCGAATCGACCAACACCATAGATACACGTGTTTGTAATGCGGGTCCAACGCTATATTAATCTGAGGCCAATTGACAAAATGTAGTACCCTGGTGCCCCCCCCCCCCCCCCCCCCCCCCCCCCCCCCCCCCCCCCCCCCCCCCCCCCATCTGCAGTGATCTAACTGTATGCCCACTCTATGCACAATGTTAAACATTGCAGAACCCATCTCACCCAAAATGCACCCTTTGAAGCCAAGCCAAACAGAAGGGTCCAAAGACCCCCCAAATTAGCAGTGGGGCATACACTATTATAGGACTGGCGGATGGTAATGTCCATGGCCATCTCCACACCATGGCCAATGGCTTGTGTAATGCTGATGATGCTGATGATGGTGGTGGTTGGATCCATCACTTTATGGGGACAGCCAAGGAGCATACACGCTTGTAGGGCTGACGGACGGTCTTATCCATCCCCACCTAACATGATGAATGGCATGTGTAATGATGCTAATGGTTGGATCCATCAATTTAGGGGTACAGCAATGGAGCATACACTCGCATAGCACTGGCAGATGGTCATGTCCATGGCCACTTTAACATCATGTCCAATGGCTTGTGTAATGCTAATGCTGATGCTGATGATGGTGGTGGTTGGATCCATCAATTTAGGGGTACAGCAATGGAGCATACACTCGAATAGCACTGGAAGATGGTCATGCCCATGGCCACCTTAACATCATGGCCAATGGCTTGTGTAATGCTAATGCTGATGCTGATGATGGTGCTGATGCTGGTGGTGGTTGGACCCATCAGTGTAGGGTTACAGCCAAGGAGCATATATTCTTGTAAGTCTGTCGGATGGTCTTGTCCATCCCCACCTCAACATCATGGTCAATGGCTTGCGCAATTATGATAATGATGCTGCTGCTTGGAACCATCAGTTTATGGGGACAGCCAAGGAGCATATATTCTTCTAAGTCTGGCGGATGGTCTTGTCCATCCCCACCTCAACAGCGTGGTGAATGGCCTGTGTAATGCTGCTGCTGCTGCTGCTGCTACAGCTGAGGATGATGCTGATGCTGATGCTGGTTGGATCCATCAGTTTACGGGGACAGCCAAGGAGCATATATTCTTATAAGTCTGACGGATGGTCCTGTCCATCCCCACCTCAACGGCGTGGTCAATGGGCTTCACAATGAAGGGGATGGTGGCTAGGCCCAGCACAACAGGGATGGCCTTGGTGCTCACCAGTCCACCCAGTATCATGTCCTTCCCTGCATCATGTAATAAGGGAAAGGGTCAGTGGCAGGGTACTTCCATTGACCAAATTGGCCAGCGCTTTAGCGCACTTGAAAAAATTAAAACTGTGCTTTGTAGTGCAAAAAGCGCAAAACATGCTTGCTGCGCCCACAGGGGGTTGCAAAAAACTGCGCGAAACGCACAGTGGGGCTCGAAATGGCAGCGCGCCAGCGCGCAAAAGCGCGCGCTTGGAAGTACCCTGGTCAGTGGGTGGCACAATGAAGGGGATGGTGGCTAGACCCATCATAACAGGGATGGCCTTGGTGCTCACCAGCCCGCCCAGTATCATAGGCTAAAGGGACGAGTTATGCACTTATACTTAGGGATAGGCAATATATATACATACAAAAATCATATGATTTAATATCATACTCGTCTTTGGTCAACATCATATGATTTGCCGTTCCCTACTTATACTTGCTAGGGAGTATCCTTTGTAAATCATTGGTATAGACATCTACCTCCGTACGGATGACCCAGCCAGGCTTTAACACGTAATCTCTAGGGCAGCCTATTAGGGGTAGCCAATTAGGGGTAACCAATTAGGCGAAAGGGACAAGTGATGCACCCATACTTGCCTGAGAGTGTCTTCTTTACAGTGGCGGTATAGGCATCCACCGCGTTATGGATGACCCAGCCAGGCACTAAAACCCACCCAGGTTGACCAAATCTATAGGGCAGCCAATTAGGGGTAGCCAATAAGGCTTAAGGGACGAGTTATGCACTTAGACTTGCCTGGGAGTTTCCTTTGCACAGCGTTGGTAGAGACATCCGGCCACTACCGTTTGGATGACCCAGCTAGGCAAAACCAGGGAGGCAAGGTTGGGCAAATCTCTAGGGTAGCCAATTAGGGGTAGCCAATTAGGAAAAAAACACTCATACTTGCCTGGGAGCATCCTTTGAAAGCATTGGTAGAAATATCCACCACCTTATGGAAGACCCAGCCAGGCAGAATGACGGAGGCAAGGATGAGCAAATCTCTAGGGTAGCCAATTAGGGGTATCCAATTAGTCTAAATACCCAATTAGGCTAAAAACACTCATACTTGCCTGGGAGCATCCTTTGTAAAGCATTGGTAGAGACATCCACCACCTTATGGATGACCCAGCCAGGCAGAAAGACGGAGGCAAGAATAAGACAAGTTCTATGCAGCGTCGCCTGCGATGCTAAAAATTGGCGGAGAGTGATCGCGAGGGAGCGACAGGTGGCAACGGAAGCGAGTTAGTTACGAGGCCGTTGGCTGACGTGTCGGGCTTCATCGCGGTCAGATGGATGGATGGATGGATGGATGGATGGTCGGACGGACAAACACTGAGGGCTCCCGCCCCCCAGAATGGGGGGCTCCGCCAAAAACTCTCTAGGGTAGCCAATGAGGGGTAGCCAATTAGGCAAAACACACTCATACTTGCCTGGGAATACCCTGTGTACAGCATTGGCAGAGACATCCACCACCTTATGGATGACCCAGCCAGGCAGAATGACGGAGGCAAGGGATTGCCAGAGGAGAGTGTCGAAGGTCTTCACAATCAAGGCGGTGGTTATTTTGTGGTTGTCATTGAGGAACTGCTTTCGCCCCTTGTCAAAGACGTCGCCAAAGACGTAGGCGAAGGAGACGATGTAGGATGGGACCAGGAGATTGGGCATTGCATTTCTGGGGTCGGGTGGAGGTGGGGTTGGGGTGGGGGTGGATGAAGTGGGGTGGGGTAGGGTGGGGTGGCTGCGGTTATTTTGTGGTCGACATTGAAGTAGCGCTTTTCCCCCTTGTCAAAGACCTTGCCTAACACGTAGGTAAAGAAGATGGTGTAGGATGGGATTAGGAGCTTGGGCATTGCAGTTTTGGGGGCAAGTGGAGGTGGGGTGGGGTGGGGGTGGGGGGTGTTGAAGTGAGGTGGGGTAGGGTGGGGTGGCTGCGGTTATTTTGTGGTCGACATTGAAGTAGCGCTTTTCCCCCTTGTCAAAGACCTTGCCTAACACGTAGGTAAAGAAGATGGTGTAGGATGGGATTAGGAGCTTGGGCATTGCAGTTCTGGGGGCAAGTGGAGGTGGGGTGGGGTGGGGGTGGGGGGTGTTGAAGTGGGGTGGGGTAGGGTGGGGTGGCTGCGGTTATTTTGTGGTCGACATTGAAGTAGCGCTTTTCCCCCTTGTCAAAGACCTTGCCTAACACGTAGGTAAAGAAGATGGTGTAGGATGGGATTAGGAGCTTGGGCATTGCAGTTCTGGGGGCAAGTGGAGGTGGGGGTGGGGTGGGGGTGGGGGTGTTGAAGTGGGGTGGGGTAGGGTGGGGTGGCTGCGGTTATTTCTGGTTGTCATTGAAGTACTGCTTTTGACCCTTGTCAAAGACTTCGCCAAAGATTTAGGCAAAGGAGATGATGTAGGATGGGGTGAGGAGCTTGGGCATGGCAATTCTGGGGTGGGGTGGAGTGGGGTGGGGTGGGGTGGGGTGGCTGCAGTTATTTTTGGTTGTCATTGAAGTACTGCTTTTGACCCATGTCAAAGACGTAGGCAAAGGAGATGATGTAGGATGGGGTGAAGAGCTTAGGCATGGCAATTCTGGGGTGGGGTGGAGTGGGGTGGGGTGGGGTGGCTGCAATTATTTTTGGTTGTCATTGAAGTACTGCTTTTGACCCATGTCAAAGACGTAGGCGAAGGAGATGATGTAGGATGGGGTGAAGAGCTTGGGCATGGCAATTCTGGGGTGGGGTGGAGTGGGGTGGGGTGGGGTGGAGTGGCTGCAGTTATTTTTGGTTGTCATTGAAGTACTGCTTTTGACCCATGTTAAAGACGTCGCCAAAGACGAAGGCAAAGGATACGATGTAGGATGGGGTGAGGAGCTCGGGCATTGCAATTATGGGGTGGGGTGGAGGTGATGTGGAGTGGTGAGTGAGTGTGTCTGTGAGTGTCAGTTTGTGTGTGTGACTGTGTGTATGCCTGTGTCAGTGCATGTGTGAGTGTGACTGTGTACGTGACAACGTATGTGAGTGTGTGTCACTTAGTGTGTGAGACTGTGTGTGTGTGAGTTATGGTGTGTGTGTGACTGTGTGTGTGAGAGTGTGTGTGTGTGACGGAGTGTGTGACTGTGTGTGCGTCAGTTATGGTGTGTGTGTGAGTGTGTGTGTGTTTGACAGAGTGTGTGACTGTGTGTGCGTCAGTTATGGTGTGTGTGTGACTGTGTGTGTGTGAGTGTGTGTGTGTGTGACAGAGTGTGTGACTGTGTGCGCGTCAGTTATGGTGTGTGTGACTGTGTGTGTGTGACTGTGTGTGTGTCACTTAGTGTGTGTGACTGTGCGCGTGTCAGTTATGGTGTGTGTGTGACTGTGCATGTCTGTGAGTGTGTGCGTGTGACTGCGTGTGACTGCGTGTGTGTGACTGTGTGTGTCATTGTATCTGTGTATCTGTGCGTGTATAACTGTGCATGTCTGTGAGTGTGTTTGTGTGACTGTGTGTGTGACTGTGTGTGTGTGTGACTGTGCCTGTGTGACTGTGTGTGTGCGACTGAGAGTGTATGACTGTGCGTGTGTGTGACTCCGTGTGTGTGGCTGTGCCTGTGTGTCTGTGTGTGTATCTGTGCGTGTATGACTGCGCATGTCTGTGAGTTTTTTTGTGTGACTGCATGTGTGTGACTGTGCCTGTGTGACTGTGTGTGTGCGACTGAGCGTGTATGACTGTGCGTGTGTGTGAGTGTGTGTGTGTGTCTGTGACCGTGTGTGTGACTGTGCCTGTGTGACTGTGTGTGTGCGACTGAGCATGTATGACTGTGCGTGTGTGTGACTGCGTGCGTGTGACTGTGCCTGTGTGGCTGTGTGTGCGACTGAGAGTGTATGACTGTTTGTGTGTGTCAGTGTGTGTGTGACTGTGTGCGTGTGACTGTGCGTGTGTGGCTGTGTGTGTGCGACTGTGCATGTATGACTGTGCATGTCTGTGAGTTTGTGTGTGTGACTGCATGTGTGTGGCTGTGCCTGTGTGACTGTGTGTGTGTGACTGTGCGTGTGTGACAGTGCGTGTGTGGCTGTGTGTGTGTGACTGTGCGTGTATGACTGTGCATGTCTGTGAGTTTGTGTGTGTGACTGCATGTGTGTGGCTGTGCATGTGTGGTTGTGTGTGTGCGACTGTGCGTGTATGACTGTGCGTGTGTGTGAGTGTGTGTGTGTGACTGCCTGTGTGTGACTGTGTTTGTGACTGTGTGTGTGACTGCATGTGTGCGTGTATGGCTGTGTGTTTCTGTGAGTGTGTGTGTGACTGTGACTGTGTGTGAGAGAGTGTGTGTGTATGTATGTTTATGCAGAAATTTAAGATGGATTTAGGGTTGGGCGTTGCATTTCTGGGGTGGGGTGGAGGTGGGGTGAGTGGTGAGTGAGGGTGTATGTGTGTGTCAGTTAGTGTGTGTATGTTTGAGTGTGCAGCGGTGTCGGATGGGGAGAGTAGCTTCGGCATTGCATTTCTGGGGTGGGGTGAAGGTGGGGAGAGTGGTGAGTGTGTAGGTATGTGCGTGCTTATCGGGTAGTGTATGTGTGACTTTATGTGCGGCGGTGTATTTGAATGTGTGGCTGTGTGTGTATGTATGTGTGTGTGACTATGTACATGTGATTGTATGTGAGTGACTTTGTGTGTGTGCAGCAATGTAGGATGGGGAGAGGAGCTTGGTCATTCCATTTCTGGGGTGGGAAGGAGGTGGAGAGAATGGTGAGTGTGTGGGTATGTGTGTGATTAACAGTTTGTGTGTGTGTGACTTTGTGTATGTGCAGCAATGTAGGATGGGGAGAGGAGCTCGAGCATTGCAATTCTGGGGTGGGGTGGAGGTGGGGTGAGTGGTGAGTGGTGAGTGGTGAGTGAGTGAGTATGTGTGTGTCAGTTAGTGTGTGTGTAACTGTGTGTGTGACTGTGTGTATGTGACTGTGTGTGTGACTGTGTGTGTGTCTGCGTGCGTGTTACTGTGTGTGCGGCCATGCGTGTGTGATTGTGTGTGTGACTGTGTATGTGTGGCTGTGTGTGTGATTGTGCATATGTGTATGTGATTGTGTGTGGCTGTGTGTGTGTGGCTGCGTGTGTGTGCCTGTGTACGTGTGACTGTGTGTGTGACTGTATGTGTTCGAGACTGTGTGTGTATGCAGTTATGTAGGATGGGTGAGGAGCTTGGTCACTGCATTTCTGGGGTGGGGTGGGGTGGAGGTGGGGTGGAGGTGGAGTGAGCGGTGGAGGTGGAGTGAGCGGTGAGCAGTGAGTGAGTGAGTAAGTGTGTTTGTCAGTTAGCGTGTGTATGTTTGTGTATGTGTGTGTATCATTCAGTTAGTGTGTATGTGTGCATGCGTTTGTATGTGGGGAGGTTGGGGCTGGGTTTGGGGCTGGGTTTGGGTTTGGGTTGGACGTGGATAGACAAATGCCTATCCTCAAACAGCACCAGGACAAATGCACCAACCTCAAACAGCACCACTGTATTCACCAGCACCAGCACCCCCAACCCCACCACTGGTTTCAACTCCTTTCAGATCACCGAAATGCCTTCCCAGTCTCGTTGGCATAGATCTAGTAATGCACCCATACTTGCCTGGGAGTATTCTTTGCACAGCATTGGTAGAGCCAGCACCAGCGCCCCCACCCCCACCACTGGTTTCAACTCCTCTCAGATCACCCAAATGCCTCCCCGATCTCATTGGCATAGTATTGGCATAGTATGTGTGCATAAGCAGCTATGCAGGATGGGGTGAGTGGTGAGTGACTGTGTTTATGTGTGTTGCCAGCTAGTGTGTGCGTATTTGTGCGTATATAGCAATGTAGGATGGGGTGAGGAGCTTGGGCATTGCGTTTTCAACCAGCACCACCGTAATCACCAGCACCCCCACCTCCACCCCCACCACTGGTTTCAACTCCTTCCAGATCACCTAAATGCCTGCCCGTGCGCTTGTGTGTTTGAAGGTTGGGGCTGGGGTTGGGGCTGGGGTTGGGTTTGGGTTGGATGAGGATAGTTTTAAGACAAAATCACCCACCTCAACCAGCACCACCGTAATCACCAGCACCAGCACCCCCACCCCCACCACTGGTTCCAACTCCTTTCAGATCACCTAAATGCCTCCCCGATCTCATTGGCATAGCCCAAGAAGCGGAGCGGAGGTTCCCGGAAGATGTCCGTCTGGGGGAACGGGTTGATCTTGGCGATAGTTGATGTAACCTTGCCCATCTTCTAGATACGTGTTGCTGCTTTGGATGTGAAAGCGGCAAAGAGCGAATGCGAAGGTCGAATGCAAAGCCGGGACAGTGTTTTTTAACTGCTATACTTCGCAAGTTGCGATAAAACCCATCGGTCTGGGAATCGGCCCTGCGATAGAACCCTAGTTTCGGGAACCGGCCCTGTAGGCTGGATTTGGCCTGAAGATGATCTGGCCTGGCTGGCTCGGCATTGCATGGCCAGTGGCAGTTGGTCACTCCCTCGGACAGTAACCGCTCATGTTTGCGACTTGTACGATGTCAGAGGATAGAAGCCACAGTTCCACAAACAATAACTTATTAACTAATAGGGATGATATTGAATGCATAGCAAGACTTCGTCTTCAAGCTCACAATTCGGCTGTTGAATGAGATAGGAGTACCTCGCGTTCTGGCAGAATTGCAGGTGCTGTGATAGGTAGAAGAGTGGTAGAATAAATGCATTTCATGTTAGGCTGTCCTTCATACCGGTACTCGTATCTCGCCACCGTTCCCCGGCCACACACAACATGTATAACTACACCCTCTATTTCTCTTACACCTCCCCTTTCGCACCTACGGTACCCAGGAATGCTTCCCCCCGCGATTGACGTAGACCCCACACTTCAGGGCCCTAAAGATTCCTACCACTTCCTGTTCTGAGCGCCCACTTGACTTTCCCCAACCTCTTGCCCACCTACGGTAGTGTGTGTGTTTAAGGAATTTATTAAATACATTGCTAGATTACGCCTGTATGCGCACAACTTACATAGTGAATATAACAGATGGGGACCGGCTGGGGACCGGGGTCTATACTGCTCTCATGCAATTTGTAAATGCTGCGATATGGTGGTTGAGGGAAGAAGAGCAGTAGAGGATAAAATGCATTTTGTAATGGAATGCCATTTGTACTGTGGGAAGGGGATACAAAAAGGAATCGAGCATGATTAAGTTGTCAATGACTCTAATTTGAGAATGTTAATGATCCCTGACACATTCAGAGGGTATAAAGTTGGACACCTCTTGTTGCATTTATTGATACATGTGACAACACACGTACTGTTAAATGCATAGCACAAACTGCGTCATTTACTATTGGTTGGGGTTCAATACACTGGTGCTTGTTTTCAAACTACCTTTCCTGTTTTTGGGGATGGGTGCGAGTTTTTTGGGGGAAGTTGCTGGAAGAAGTTGCTCAGGTTACACCCTCAGGTACGATGTTGGTCAGTTCACTGCTCGGTCCCTCCTCCAGCTCTATGCCTGCTCTGGTTCCTACTTCAGCTTGATAACTGCAGTTCTGTCCCAGAAAATACCAGCTGTCGCCAACATTACAGGCTGACCAGCGCCTTTCCCCTTCCCCCAAGGCGTTTACCGACCTCCGCGTCTTCTTCTCCACCATCCCTCGCCGCGCGGCAGCAATTATTAAGCCGATTGCCATATATTGTTCCATCCGACGTTCGTCACGGCCTCTAGCTAAGTTCTGTGCATTTTCTTCCTCCATCTCGCTTCGGCACTCGCGACTTCGACACTCTTGCCTCCTGGTGGGTACCCCCCTCTCGTTTCTGTTTATTTTTATCCCTGCTTTCTCCTCGGCAGTTCGTTTTGACCGGTTTGGAGGGGAGCCCGTGCGTAGCCCGGTGAAAAAACAGCACTGACGCACTGCTTCCAACTTCGGCCCGAATCCATTATGTTTTCGACGTTCTAGCCATGCCAATTTACTAGCTAGGTTCATCGCGCTTTGGTCAACTGTCTCAATCAAAGAATCCCATCGGCAACCCACCGCTTTGAGACTTGGAAGAAGCATCGACGGGAAGGAGCATTGAGCTAGCACGATAAGCTTCCGACCTGTTGCGATGCGAAAGCATTCGCTCCTCTCTGTCTTTGCACTGCTTGCGTTGGGCGTCTGCAATGGTAAGTGGCGTTGCCAAATGCATTTTATAATATTTGCAGTTCTGGCCAGGGGCATGTTCGTTCAGGTTTTTGTGTGCGTATGGGTGTCTTCGTCTTTGAGTGTGAGTGTGCATGTGTGCGTCCTGGAGGATGCCATTTACCTTATCATTGTTGACAATAGTTGTGTGAATCAGATTGTGATCGCACATTTACTTTCAAAACAATTGTAGACCTAGAGCCATTTACCTTAAAACTGTTAACAACATTTTTTTGTATTAGATTGTGTTCATTCGTGCCTTGCATGAGAACCTTTAAAACAATTGTAGACCTGGAGCATGCCATCTACCCTATGACTGTCAACATCTTTTTTGTATCAGATTGTGTTCGTACATGTCTTGCAGCAGAAAACTTTGAAACAATTGTAGACGCAGAGGATTCCATTTACCTTATCGTTAACACAAGTTTTTTGTATTAGATTGTGCTCATACGTGCCTTGCAGACTAAACCTTAAAAACAATTGGAGACGTAGAGGATACCATTTACCTTATCACCGTCATCAATTTTTTCTTGTATCAGATTGTGTTCTTATGCGCCTTGACCCAGAGAATGCCATTTACCAGCACCATGTAACCCATAGTAATTGTTTCTACCTGCCTTGCAGACGAAACCTTTAAAACAATTGCAGATGTAAAGGATGCCATTTACTTGATCATCGTTAACACTTGTTTTTTGTATCAGATTGTGTTCATACGTGCCTTGCAGGAGAAACCTTTAAAACAATTGGAGACCTAGAGGATGCCATTTACCAGAGGCAGCGCTACACACTGGGTTGCTACAAGTTGCTCAACGCCTCTGGACCCATTGGTTGTTCAGGTGAGTTATCACTTGCCCACTCTTACTTTTGTACTTGTGTCATGTCTATTTCCCCACTGTATTCGCGCTACTCACTGGGTTGCTACAAGTTGCTCAACGCCTCTGGACCCGTTGGTTGTTCAAGTGAGTTATCACTTCACCACTCTTACTTGTGTACTTGTGTCATGTCTACAGTATTCCCCCATTGTATTCGCGCTACTCACTGGGCTGCTACAAGTTGCTCAACGCCTCTGGACCCATTGGTTGTTCAGGTGAGCTATCACTTGCCCACTCTTACTCTTGTACTTGTGTCATGTCTACAGTATTCCCCCATTATATTCGCGCTACTCACTGGGTTGCCACAAGTTGCTCAACGCCCTGGACCCGTTGGTTGTTCAGGTGAGCTATCAATTCTCGCTCTATTTCGGTCATGTCTACAGTGTCTACCCTGTTTCTTCCTTTGCCGTATTTCAGTTTTGTTTTGTTTTCTCTTGTTGTACTCTTACCGTCATATCTACGGTGACTCCCGTTGTGTAAGCAAGTAGGTAGCTATTGCTACAAGCTGCTCAACGTCTCTGGACTGATTGCTTGTTCAGGTGAGTAATGACTTAACAGCCTTTGCTTTTATTCCGTCGCGTTTACAGTGTCTTCCTTCTTTTCTTCCTTTGCCGTATTTCAGTTTTTCTTTCTCTGGCTGTACTCTTACCGTCATGTCTACAGTATGTCCTCGTTGTATAGCTATTGCTGCAAGCTGTTGAATGTAGTTGACAATTAGTTGGCATCATGCGTTAACACTCTTGCTGTACTCTTACCGTCATGTCTACGATGCCTCCCGTTGTGTAAGCAAGTAGGTAGCTACTGCTACAAGCTGCTCAACTTCTCTGGACTGATTGCTTGTTCAGGTGCGTTACCACTTCACCACTCTTGCTTTATTTGCGTCGTGCCTGAAGGTAATGATAACGCCTGGTGGGGCGTGGTGTTAAGGGAGCCCGTCGTACGCAGGTGGGGAGCGGTCTCCTACCTTAACTGGACAAGCTACCATCGCGGTTGACGACGACCTGCAACGCCAAGAGCAACCGAAGGGGGGGTCGAACCCCCGACTCTTCATCCTCAAGCGATTTGGTCTACCACTAGACCGTTGTATATCACTGAAAGGGGCTTGCGTCGTGCCTACAGTGTCTGCCTATTTTCTTTTTTTGCAGTCACTTGCAGTATCTTGCTGTCTCTTGCTGTATTTTATATATTTGTAGTCCTGTGCTAGTGTAAATAAATCAGTGTAAATAAATACATAAATAATATAATATATATATATATATATATATATATAATAAATTAAGTGTGACCTACCCATAACATGGTGCACATAAACAAATACATACAATATATTAAAAATAGATAATTAATATAGTGTGACCTCACCATAATACGGCACATCAAAGTGTACAGTCACACCTACCAGGATTTGATTTTGAAGCAGCTAAGCAGCTTAGGATCCATGTTGTACTGAGCCCTTCATCGAGTTGTAGAATCGTAGCAGCGAAAGAAACTAAGCGAGGGTAAAAAAACAGCAGCTGTAGGCAGCTCCTGAGACGTGAGCGCACAAGTACGAGCTGCGGTGGTTGAGGAATGCTGGGTCAGGTGGAGACAGACGGGGTTGGACGGGGAAGGAGGGCTTGTAAGAGGCTGACCACAGAGGACCCATCGATACGCGGTTGTAGAATCGTTACAGCAAAAGAAAGTAAGTGGGGATAAGAACACGGCAGCTACCAAGTAAGAGACCAACAACACAGTACCCATTGATTAGTGGTTGTAGAATCGTTTCAGCGAAAGAATCTAATCGTGGATAAAAAACCCGGATACTGAAGTGGTACTTGACAGTACATCGGCGAACTGCCCGGTACAGCAGTGAAGTCAGGGCTACCATGGTACTTCAGTTCTCTTTGAGTGTTTCATAGAGTATGTGGCACAGTATGGAAAAAATACACATACTGAACTGACCCCCCCCCCCCCCAACCACCCAACCACCCAACCACCCAACCACCCAACCATACTCACCCCCACTCCCACCCCACTCCACTTCACCCCAACCCCACCTTCCCCCACCCCCATCCATCCCCGCCCCACCCCTATCCACCCCCACCCCCACCCCACCCCACTTCCTATCCCTGTTCCTGCTGCTGCTCCCGCTCCACCTCCTGCTCCTGCTCCTCCTCCCACTCCACTTCACTTCACCCCACTTCACTTCACCCCACTTCACCCCACCCCCTCCCCTCCCCTCCCCTCCCCTCCCCTCCCCAACCCAACCCAACCCAACCCAACCCAACCCAACCCAACCCAACCCAACCCAACCCAACCCAACCCAACCCAACCCAACCCAACCCAACCCAACCCAACTCAACCCAACCCAACCCAACCCAACCCAACCCAACCCCACCCAACCCAACCCAACCCAACTCCCACCCCACCCCACCCGAACAATAATCGGTGTTTGTCCCATTGTCCCTTGTAGCTCCCACAGATCGACCCGAGGAGGGAGTGCTTATGAATGTGGCGGATGCAGTGTTCCCTCTAACAGGTGTGCTCTGCCTTGTGTGCTCTGCCTTGTGTGCTCTGCCTTGTGTGCTCTGCCTTGTGTGCTCTGCCTTGTGTGCTCTGCCTTGTGTGCTCTGCTTTGTGTGCTCTGCCTTGTGTGCTCTGCCTTGTGTGCTCTGCTTTGTGTGCTCTGCCTTGTGTGCTCTGCCTTGTGTGCTCTGCCTTGTGTGCTCTGCCTTGTGTGCTCTGCCTTGGGTGTGCTCTGCCTTGTGTGCTCTGCCTTGTGTGCTCTGCCTTGTGTGCTCTGCCTTGTGTGCTCTGCCTTGTGTGCTCTGCCTTGTGTGCTCTGCCTTGTGTGCTCTGCCTTGTGTGCTCTGCCTTGTGTGCTCTGCCTTGTGTGCTCTGCCTTGTGTGCTCTGCCTTGTGTGCTCTGCCTTGTGTGCTCTGCTTTGTGTGCTCTGCCTTGTGTGCTCTGCTTGTGTGCTTGCCTTGTGTGCTCTGCTTTGGGTGCTCTGCCTTGTGTGCTCTGCCTTGTGTGCTCTGCCTTGGGTGGTGCTCGGCCTTGTTGCTCTGCTTTGTGTGGGCGCTGGCCTTGGTGTGCTCACTGCCTTGTGTGCTCTGGCTTGTGGTGCTCTGGCCTTGTGGTGCCTGCTTTGTGGTGCTCTGCCTTGTGTGCTCTGCTTTGTGTGCGCTGGCCTTTGTGCTCTCCCTTGTGTCTCTGTCCCCCCCGTTGGTTGCTCTGCCTTGTGTGCTCTGCCTTGTGTGCTCTGCCTTGTGTGCTCTGCCTTGTGTGCTCTGCCTTGTGTGCTCTGCCTTGTGTACTTTTATTATGTTGTGGTTGTTAAGCCGTTGTTATATTTATTTTGAATATGATTGTTACATATGTTGTTACTGTTCACTTGTGTTTTATTTGTTGTTATTGTATATTTGTTGTTATTGTTAAGTTGTTGTTACATATGTTCTTATTGTTAAGTTGTTGTTATATTTGTTGTTATTGTTAAGCTTGTTAGTTCTCTTTGTTGATTTCTTGTTTCCTGTTGTTGTTTCGGATCTTGTGACGTATGGATTTACTTATGAATATGGCCGATGTAGTGTTCCTGTAAGCATGAAGCCATTATCTTACTCAAAGCTGCCTCCTTTGCTACGTAGCTTCTCCTTTCCTCATTCAAAGCTGCCTCCTTACCTACGTAACTTCTCCTTTCCTTATTCAACCTCCTTACCTATGTAACTTCTCCTTTCCTTATTCAACCTTCTTACCTATGTAACTTCTCCTTTCCTTATTCAACCTCCTTTCCTATGTTACTTCTCTCTTCACTATTAGTATCCTTTTAGCACCAAGCCATTCTCTTGCGCAACTCTGTCTCCTTTCCTTATTGTGTCTCCGTTCCTAATTTACTTTTCTCTTCACTGCTAAAATCCTTTCAGCACCAAGCCATTCTCTTGCGCAACTCTGTCTCCTTTCCTTATTGCGTCTCCTTTCCTAATTTACTTTTCTCGTCACTGCTAATATCCTTTTAGCACCAAGCCATGCTCTTGCGCAACTCTGTCTCCTTTCCTTATTGTGTCTCCTTGCCTAATTTACTTTTCTCTTCACTGCTAATATCCTTTTAGCACCAAGCCATTCTCTTGCGCAACTCTGTCTCCTTTCCTTACAGCTCGTTTCAGTGATATAGATTGGTCTAGTGCTAGACCAAATCACTTTAACGCAGCGGGGTCGGGGGTTCAAGTCCCCCTATGGTCGTCCTGAGCGTTGCAGGTTGTAGTCAACCGTGAGTGTAGCTTGTCCAGTTGAGGTGGTAGACGTTGCCCGCGTACGACGGTTTCCCTTAATACCACGCCTCACCAGGCGTTATCATTACTTTCTCCTTTCCTTATTGTGTCTCCTTTCCTAATTTACTTTTCTCTTCACTGTTAAGATCATGTTAGCATGCAGCCATTATCTTACGCAAATCTGTCTCCTTTCCTATTTTACTTTTCTTTTCAATATGAAGATCCTGTTATCAGCTATAAGAATAAACAGCAATCTAAGCCTCGCAGACCAGGGTGTGGTGGGGTTGCCATTACGCAAATCTGTCTCCTTCCCTTTTTACTTTTCTCTTCACTGTTAAGATCCTGTTATCAGCTATAAGAATAAACAGCAATCTGGACTTCGCAGACCAGGGTAGGGTGGGGTTGCCATTTTCTTACGCAAATCTGTCTCCTTTCCTATTTTACTTCTCTCTTCACTGTTAAGATCATGTTAACATCCAGGGTAGGGTAGGGTCGCCGTTATCTTACGCAAAGCTGTCTCCTTTCCTATTTTACTTTTCTCTCCAAGTTAAGATCATGTTAGCAGCTATAAGAATGAACAGCAATCTAAGTCTCGCAGACAAGGGTAGGGTAGGGCTGCCATTATCTTACGTAAATCTGTCTCCTGTCTCCTTTTCTTTTCTCATTTTGGCTTTCCTGGCCTGCAGATGAGCGGGTTCTTGTCGCTCAGATGGATGAGTGTGTATTCACCACCACTACCACTCAAACCCACCCACAGACCCATAGGTACCACACCACCACCGCCACCACCGCCATCCCTCCCTCCTCTCCCTTAACTTGAGGCCCACCCCCACCCCCACCCCCACCCTTCTTTTACACAAATGTGTCTGCTTTTCTGGCTTGCAGATGAGCGGGTGCTTGTCGCTCAGATGGATGGCGCTTTCTCGATAGCGATCTTTCCAGCTACAGGTCTTGGGTTGTATCATATGTATTTTACTTTTCTCTTCACTGCTAAAATCCTGAAGCATGAAGCTATTATCTTCTGACTCTGACTTTCCTGGCTTGCAGATGAGTGGGTGCTTGTCGTGCAGATGGATGAATTTGAACCGCTGATGAAGAGACTTTTGACAGAGGTGGTGTCAGCATCCCATGTGAAAGGAGTCCTCTTAGACCCAAGGGGTGAGAGGTGATGTGTTTCTCATGTGTGCGGTGCGTGTGTTTGTGCGTGCGTGTGCGTGCGCGTGCGCTTATCACAGAGGTGCTATCAGCATCCCATGTGAAAGGAGTCCTCTTAGACCCAAGGGGTGAGAGGTGATGTGTTTCTCGTGTGTGCGGTGCGTGTGTTTGTGCGTGCGTGTGCGTGCGCGTGCGCTTACCACAGAGGTGGTGTCAGCATCCCATGTGAAAGGAGTCCTCTTAGACCCAAGGGGAGAGAGCTGATGTATTTCTCATGTGTGCGGTGCGTGTGTTTGTGTGTGCGTGTGCGTGCGCTTATCACAGAGGTGGTATCAGCATCCCATGTGAAGGGAGTCCTCTTAGACCCAAGGGGAGAGAGCTGATGTATTTCTCATGTGTGCGGTGCGTGTGTTTGTGTGTGCGTGTGCGTGCGCTTATCACAGAGGTGGTATCAGCATCCCATGTGGAAGGAGTCCTCTTAGACCCAAGGGGTGAGAGCTGATGTGTCTCTCATGTGTGCTGTGTGTGTGTTTGTGCGTGCGTGCGTGCGCGTGCGCTTATCACAGAGGTGGTATCAGCAGCGCATGTTAAAGGAGTCCTCTAAGATCCAAGGGGTGAGATGTGTTTCTCATGTGTGCGGTGGGTGGGTGAGGGGTGGTCGTGGTGGGGAGGGAGGAGGTGTGTGGGTGGGTGGGTGGGTGGGGCGTTTTAAAGACTGGTGGCAGAGGTGCTATCATCAGCATATGTTTAGGGAGTCCTCTTAGACCCAAGAGGTGAGAGGTGATGTGTTTCTCATGTGTGCAGTGTGTGAGTGTGTGTGGTGGTGGCGGGGAGGGAGTGGTGGTGGTTGTTATGGTGGTGGTGGTGGTGGGTGGTTGGGGCGACTTTTTGTTTTATAGGTGTGCCACAGAGGTGGTTTCAGCAGCGCATTGTAAATGAGTCCTGTTAGATCCAAGAGGTGAGAGGTGATGTGTTTCTAATGTGTGCGGTGTGTTTGTGTGAGGGGTGGTGGTGGTAGGGAGGGGTGAATGGGTGGGTGGGTGGGTGGGTGGGGCGATTTAAAGACTGGTGACAGAGGTGGTGTCAGCATCCCATGTTGAAAGAGTCCTGTTAGATCCAAGGGGTGAGAGGTGATGTCTTTATTATGTGTGCGGTGTGTTTGTGTGAGGGGTGGTGGTGGTGGGGAGGGAGCAGGTGGGTGGGTGAGTGGGTGGGTGGGTGGGTGGGGCGTTTTGAAGAATGGTGACAGAGGTGGGGTGGTGGTGGTGGTGGGGAGGGAGGAGGTCTTTGATATGTCCTGTGTGTATGGTGGTCGTTTTTTTTTTTTGGTAAGTGTGCGTGTGTGGTGTTGGATGTGGTGTGTGTGTGTGGTTGTGTAGTTGTGGTGGTGGGCTGGTGTGTGTGTGGTGGTGTGTGTGTGTGTGGTGCTTTTGTGTTTGTGTGTCGGTGGTGGTGGGGTGATGTGCAGTTGTGTGTTGCTTGTGGTGGTGTGTGTGGTGGTAGTGGTGGGTGATTGGGGTAGGGAAGGGGGGGGGGAGGGGGGTCATTCCCGTCTCAACCATCACCCTTCTTGTCATTTCTCTTTCACCTCCCCCTTACAAACCACCACCCCATGCACACACCCCCCCACGAAGCCGTCTCAACGCCATTCTCATCGGCCCCCTTCCCTCTTGCCTGCCCCCGCACCCCCCCCCAACCCCCCCTCCCCCCCCCCCCCCCAACCCCTACACCACCCCAGGACCGTCCTCCAGCCAGTCATCATTCACCCCCATCACCTCCGTCCTTTCCTGCCCCCCCCCCCCCCCCCCCCCCCCCCACACGCCCTCCCCCCCCCCCCCCCCATGCACTCCCCCCCACACACCCACTCCCCTACTAACCCCCCACCACCAGGAGCCGTCTCCAACCAGTCATCATTCACCCCCCTTCCCCATTCCTTTTCCTGCCCCCACCCCCCCACCCCCCACCCCCCCACGCCCTCCCCCCCCACACCACCACCCCACCAGGATCCTTCCCTCCAACCAGTCCCATTCCGCCCCCTTCCCTCATCCATTCCTGCCCCCCCCCCCCCCCCCCCCCCCCACCCCCCCCCCCCCCACCAACACACCCACCCACTCACCCGCCCCCCCCCCCCCCCCCCCCCCCCCCCACGCCCTCCCCCCACCCGCCCCCCCACCAGGAGCCTTCTCAAAGCCATTCCATCATTCGCCCCTTCCCTCAGTCCTTTCCTGCCCCACCCCCCCCCCCCACCCCCCCACACACATCCCACACACATGCCTCCCCCCACACACCCCAACACACCACCATCTCCTTCTCCCAGCCAGTCATCATCCGCCCCCCTTCCCTCGTCCTTGTTGCCGCCCATGATACAAGGACTACACATGGAACCCCTTTGGAAGCACTCTGTGGGACAAGTACTTTGGGGGGACTTCCCCGCCTGTCCCGCCACCTTCTGCCCCCCCACCCCCACCCACCTACCCACCCACCCCCACCCCACCCACCCACCCCTCACCCCCCCCACCCCGCCAGGAAGCCGTCTCCACCAGTCCTCAGCACGCCCTCCTCAGTCCTTTCCGCACCCTATTATGACAAGAACTACACATTGAACCCCTTGGAAGCACTCTGGGGACAGTACTTTGACTTCCTTCCCTCATCACTCTCACTGATGAGCTGGCAGAGTCTGCAGTGACTAGGGCAGCGTATAACTTGAAGGTGAACTGCTGTGTGTGTCCATTGTGTGTGTGTGTGTCTTTGTGTGACAGTTTGTGTGTGTGTTTGTGTGTGTGGTGGAGGTGTTGGGGTGGGGTGGGGGTGGGGGGGTGGGGGGTGTTGGTGTGTGGGTGGGGGTCACTACTACCAGCAATCTCTCTCACTATGAGCTGCATAGTCTGCGGTGACTAGGGGCAGCTTATAACTTTAAGGTGAACTATGTGTTTGTGCCCATTGTTTTGTGTGTGTCTTTGTGTGACAGTTGCTGGGGTGTTTGGGTGTGTGTGGTGGAGGTGGTGGTGGTGGTGGTGTGTGTGTGTGGTGGGGGGGGGGTCACTACCAGCATCTCACTTACTGATGAGCTGACATAGGCTGTGGTGACTTGGGCAGCGTATAACTTGAAGGTGAACTGATGTGTTTGTGTCATTGTGTGGGTGGTTGTGTTTTGGTTCTTGTGTGTGTGTGTGTGTTTGTGTGACAGTTTGTGTGTGGGTTTGTGTGTGTGGTGGAGGTGGTGGTGGTGGTGGGGTGGGTGGTGGTAGTGTGTGTGTGGGGGGGGGGGGGGTGGGCGGGGTGTCCACTCCCCCCTCATCTCTCGCTTTTCCTGCTGAGCTGGCATAGGCTGTGGTGCCTATGGACACGTATACCTTTAAGGTGACTGATGTGTTTTGTGTCATTGTGTGTGTGTGTGTGTTTGTGTGACAGTTTGTGTGTGTGTTTGTGTGTGTGGTGGAGGTGTTGGTGGTGGTGGTGGTGTTGTTGGTGGTGGTGTGTGTGTTTGCTGTGGGGGTCGGTCCCTCCCCGCCTCTCGCTTCCTGCTGCGCTGCCCTCGGCTTGTGGTGTCCTCGGTCCGCGTATACTTGAAGGTAAAACTGATGTGTTTGTGTCATTTTTGGGTGGTTGTGTTTTGGTCTTGTGTGTGCTGTGTGTGTTTGTGTGACAGTGTGGGGTTGTTTGTGTATTATGTGGGTTGTTGTGTTTTTGGTTCTTGGTGTTGTGTGTTTTGTTGGTGACAGTGTTGTGTGTTTGTGTGTGTGTGTGTGTGTGTGTGGTGTGTGTGGTGACAGTGTGGGTGTTTTGTGTGGTGTGTGTGTGTGTGGTGTGTGTGTAGTGTTTGTTTGTGTGTGTTTTTTTGTGTGTGTTGGTACAGTGTGTGTGTTTTTTTGGTGGTGTGTGACAGTGTGTGTGGTTTGTTTGTTTTTGTTTGACATTGTGTTTGTTCGTAGTGACATTGTGTGTTGTTTTATGTGTGTGGTTTATGTGTTGTTTAGTGTGTTGTGGTGTTATTTTGGACCGTTGTTGTGTGTGTTTGTGTGTTGGGTGTGTGTGTGTTTTGTTGTGTGTGGGTGGTGTTGTTTTTGGTTCTTTGTGGGTTGGTGTTGTTTGTGTGTGTTGGGTTTGTGTTTGTGTTTTTTTTTTTGGTTTTGTGTTTGTGTTTTGTGTGCCTTGTGTGTTTTTTTTTGTGTGTGGGTGGTTGTGTGTGTGGTTTTTTTTTTGTTGTGTTCGTGTGTGTGTGTGTGTGTGTTGTGTGTGTGTGTGTGTGTGAATTGTGTTCACCACCATCCACGCTCACTGATGGCTGGAGAGCTGTGGGTGACTATGGGCAGGCCTATATGTTAAGTTGAACTTCGTTGTGTGTCCTTTGTGTTTGTGTTTGTTTGTGTGAGTTTGTTTGTGTGTTTGTATGTGTGTGTAAACTACTTAGTGTTTATTCTTGTGTGTGTTTGTGTGTGTGTGTGTGTGTGTGTGTGAATGGTGTGCCACCACCACCATCACTTTTAGTCTCACTGATGAGCTGGCAGAGGCTGGGGTGACTAGGGCAGCCTATAATTTGAAGGTGAACTGATGTGTGTTTGTCTTTGTGTGCATGTGTGTGTGTTCGTGTGACAGATTGTGTGTTTTTTGGTTTTTGTGTGTATGTGTGTGTGTGTTTGTGTGTGTGAATGGTGTGCCACTACCACCATCACTCTCACTCTCACTGATGAGCTGGCAGAGGCTAAGTTGACTAGGGCAGCCTATAATTTGAAGGTGAACTCCTGTGTGGGTCCCTTTGTGTGCGTGTGTGTGTTCATGTGACAGTTTGTGTGTTTTTCGGTTTGTGTGTGTGTTTGTGTGTGTTTGTGTGTGTAATGTGGTGTATTGTGGTGTGTATGTGTGTGTGTCATGTGTGTGTGTATTTTGTGGGTATGTGTGTGGTTAGTGTGTTATGTGTGTGTATGTGGTTGTAGGTGTGCCGTGTAATTTGTGTGTTTGGTGTTAATGTGTGTGTGTTTGTGTGTATATGTGTGTGTATGTGTGTGTATGTGTGTGTGTATGTGAATGGTGTGCCACCACCAGCATCACTCTTACTGATGAACTGGCCGAGGCTGCGGTGACTAGGGCAGCGTATAAATTGAAGGTGAGCTGCTGCTGTGTGTGTTTGTGTGTGCCACCACCATCATCACTCTCACCCTTACTGATGAGCTGGCAGAGGCTGTGGTGACTAGGGCAGCCTATAATTTGAAGCTGAACTGCTGTGTGTTTGTCTTTGTGTGCGTGTGTGTGTGTGTGTGTTTGTGTGATAGTTTGTGTGTGTGTGTGTGTGTGTGGGTGTGTGGGTGGGTGTGTGGGTGGGGGGGTGGGGGGGGGTGATGGTTGTGGTCACTATAAAACCAAACAAGCATCACGCTTGCTGATGAGCTGACAGAGGCTGTGGTGACTAGGGTAGCCTATAACTTGAAGGTGCACTACTGCTGTGTGTTTTGTGCGTGTGCGTTTGTGTTTGTGTGTGTGTTTGTTTCTGTGTATGTGTTTGTACGTGTGCGTGTGTTTGTTTCTGCGTGTTCGTTTGTGTGGGTGGGTGTGGGGGGGGGTTGTCAATGTTGCTGCCGAAGACAGCAAGCAGCATTAATAGGTCGGGGCCATGTAACTATGTATGCAAGGTCAAGATCAAGGTGAAGTGATGTATGATGAAAACTGGGGCAGGGCTGGATGGTAGATGATCACACACACACACACACACACACACCACATACCCCCCCCCCCCCCCCCCCCCCCCCTTTCTCCTTTCTCCAATTCATTCACACATACAAAAACATCCCCCACACACCCCCACACTCACCTACAAACACCCCCATACACACACCCACACCCAAAAGCAACCATGCACACGACCCTGCAAACCATCTCCCCCACACATAACCAGGTCGGCTTTGCAAGCACACAGAACGGGCCTGTTATGAAATACGCATTGGGTGCCATGGCACTTCAAACCCTTACCCTATACCCCACCCCCCCCACACCCAAAAGCACCCTTACGACCCACACCCACACCACACCCAAAAAGCACCCTTAGAACCACATCCACAACCCACACACACACCCAAAAGCACCTTAGAACCCACACCCAACCCACACCACACCCAAAATCACCCTTTAGACCCACACCCACAACCACAGCCAAAAAAAAAGGCCCCTCAGACCCACACACCACACCCACACCCACCCCACACCCACACCCACACCAAAAGAACCCTTAGACCCACACCCACACCCACACCAACACCCAAAACAACCTTACCCACACCATCACAGACCCCAACAACCAAAGGCACCCTTAGACCCCACACCCAACCCACACCCAAAAGCACTCTTAGACCCACACCCACACACACCCCACACCCAAAAGCACCCTTAGACCCACACCCACACCCACACCCCACACCCACACCCACAACCCCACACCCACCCCAAAGCACCCTTGACCCACACCCACAACCCACATCCCCACACACAAACGCAACCCTTAGAGGACCCACCACCCACACCCACACCAAAAAGCACCTTAGAAGACCCCACCACCCACACCCACACCCAAAAGCACCCTTAGACCCACACCCACACCCACACCCAAAAGCACCATTAGACCACCACCACAACCACACCCAAAAGCACCCTTAACCCCACACCCACACCCACACCCGAAAGCACCTTAGACCCACACCCACACCCACCCAAACCCAAAAAGCACCTTTAGACCCAACATCACACACCGACGCCCACAGCACACCCACACCCAAAAGCACCCTTAGACCCAAACCACCACCCACACCCAAAACCCAAAGCACCCTTAGACCCACCCCACACCCAAAACCCAAAAGCACCCTGAGACCCACACCCACACCCACCCCAAAAGCACCCTCAGCCCACACCCACCCCACACCCACACCCACACCCAAAAGAACCCTTAGACCCCACCCACACCCACACACAAAAGACACACTAGACCCACACCCACACCCACACACCCCGAAAAGCACCCTTGAGACCACAACGCCACACACACACTTAAAAGCACCCTAACCACACCCACACCCCAACCCAAAGCAAACCTTAGACCCACAGCCACACCCACACCCCACACCCAAAGCACCTTATACCCACACCCACACCACCCACATCCCAAACCCAAAAGCACCCTCAGACCCCACACCCACGACCCACACCCAAAAGCACCCTTAGACCAACACCACACCCCAACCCAAAAGCACCTAGCCAGACCCCACCCACACCCACCCACACCCACACCCACACCCACACCCACACCCAAAAGCACCCTTAGACCCACACCCACACCCACACCCAAAAGCACCCTCAGACCCACACCCACACCCACACCCACACCCAAAAGCACCCTTAGACCCACACCCACACCCACACCAAAAGCACCTGAGACCCACCACCCCAACAACCCAAAAGCACCCGTAAACCCACACACCCACAGACACGACACACCCCCCAAAAGCAAACCCTTAGACCACACCCACACCCCAAAAGAGCAACCTTAGACCCACACACCCCACAAACAAGAGAAACAGTTCAGACATGAGGAACCAAAAACACCCAACACAACAACAAAACACACAAAACACAAAACCACAAACGCACACACAACAAGAAAAAAACAAACACACCAAAAAAGCACCCTTAGAGACCCACACCCACACACCACACCCACAACCAAAAGCACCCGTAGACCCACACCCACACCCACAACCAAAAGCAACCCTAGAACCACCACACCACCACACCCAAAAGCACCCGAAAACCCACACAACACACCGCCCCACACCACACCAAAAGCAAAAGCACCCGGAGATTAGAACCGACACCCCACCCAAAAGCACCACCCTTAGACCCCCCACAACCACAACCCCAAAGCACCCTTAACCCACACCACACCCACACCCACACCCAACAGCACCATTAGACCCACAACCCACACCCAAAAGCACCCTGAAAACCCACACCCCAACCCAAAAGAACCCTTAGACCCACACCCACACCCAAAAGTACCCTTAGACCCCCTACAAACCATCTCCCACACACATGTTCAGGTTGGCTTCACAGGCGCGCAGAACTGGGCTGTTATCAAACTGACTCAACTGGTCTGCTATTCAACTGACGCAGTGTGCCTATGGCAACTCAAAAGCACACCCACACCCAAAAGCACCCATAGACCCCTGCAAACCACTCCCACACACAAACATCCCCCCCTACCCCCCCCCCCCCCCCCCCCCCCCCCCCACACACACACATGACCAGGTTGGCTTTAAAGGTGCACAGAACTGGGCTGCTATGAAACTGACGCAGTGTGCTTATGGCAACTCAAACCCACACCCAAAACCACACCCACACCTAAAAACCAAGAAAACAGAGAAACAAAAACACGCACACGAACAAAACGGACCAAAACACACAGCAAAAAAGATACGACACCCCTACAAAGGACACACACTCACAATACGAAAAACACCACACAACATCCCCCCCCCTACCCCCCCCCCCCCCCCCCCCCCCCCCCCCCCACACACACACACAACACCTGACCGCAGGTTTGACTTTAAGGAGGCCAGAACTGGGCTGTTATGAAACTGATGCAGTGTGCTTATGGCGACTCAAACCCACACCCAAAACCACACCCACACCTAAAACCACCCTTAGACCCCTACAAACCATCTGCCACACACAAACATCCCCCCCCTACACCACCCCACCCCCACCCCACTCCACCCCGGCACACACACACACACACACATGACCAGGTTGGCTTTGAAGGCGCACAGAACTGGGCTGTTATCAAACTGACGCAACTGGGCTGTTATCAAGCTGACGCAGTGTGCTTACGGCAACTCACACTCACACCCAAAACCACACCCACACCCAAAACCACACTCACACCCAAAACCAAACCCACACCCAAAAGCCCACACCCACACCCCAAAGCACCCTTAGACCCCTACAAACCATCTGCCACACAAACATCCCCCCCCTACCCCACCCCACCCCACCCCGGCACATACACACACACACACACACACACATGACCAGGTTGGCTTTGAAGGGGCACAGAACTGGGCTGTTATGAAACTGACAATGCGTGCATATGGCAACTCAGACGCTTGCTTACGTCAGGGCACTTGCTCACGTATCGGATCCTTCTCAGTAAGTGGGCACCAAGGCATCCTAAGTTTTTATGCATATGGATGGATGGATGGATGGATGGATGGATGAGTGTATGGATGGATGGATGGATGAGTGTAATGGGAGGGAGGTATGGATGAAGATGTATGTAATGGATGATGAGTGGTATGTCTGTAGGTATGTATGAGTTGTAAAGGGATGTATGTAATGTCTGAGTTGTATGGATGGATGTATGGATGAGTGTATGGATGTATGGATGAGTTTATGGATGGATGGATGGATGAGTGTATGGATGTATGGATGAGTGTATGGATGGATGGATGGATGAGTGTATGTATGTATGGATGGATGAATAGTTGTATGGATGGATGGATGGATGGATGGATGGATGAGTGTAGGGATGTCATAGTAATGGATGGAGGAAAATGAGTTGTATGATGATGGATGGAATGGATGGATGGATGGAATGGATGGAAGGAGAGGGGTGTAATGTAGTATGGGATGGATGGATGGAGGACTGAAGTGCATGGATGGATGATGGATGGATGAAGGGAATGGATGGATGGATGATGTATGGAATGAGGGATGGATGGATGGATGGATGGATGGATGGATGGATGGATGGATGAGTGTATGGATGGATGGATGGATGGAGGATGGATGGATGGATTGGATGGAGGGCTGATGGAGATGGATGGGGAGGAAGTGTATGGCTGGATGGATGGCTGGATGGCTGGATGGATGCCGGGCTGGATGGAGGGATGGATGGATGGAGCTGGATGGGCGAGTGATGGAGGATGGGAATGGATGGAGGAGGAGTGTCATGGCTGATGGAGGGGATGGATTGGATGGAGGGAGGGAGGGAGGGATGGATGGAGGAGTGTAATGGATGGATGGAAGGGATGGGATGGAATGGATGAGATGGAGGGATGGATGGATGGATGGATGGATGGATGAGTGGAGGGATTGAGGGTGGATGGATGGATGATGGCGGGCTGGCTGGAGGGAGGCGTGTCGGGCTTATGGATGGCTGGATGGCTGGAGGGCTGGGATGGCTGGATGGCTGCTGATGGCTGCGTGTCAGGATTGCTGGAGTGAGGGCTGGCTGCTGGCTGGCTGGATGGACATATAATCTCATCTGGCTGATGGCTGGCTGCGTGTCTGGATTGCTGGCGGGCTGGCTGGCTGGCTGGCTGGCGGGCTGCTGGCTGGCTCGCAGGGCTGCGTGTCTGGCTGTCTGGCTGGTCTGGCGGCGTGTGTGTCGGTCTGCTGGGCTGGCTGGTGTGTGTTGTCTGGATGGATGGCGGCGTGTCCTGGCTGGCTGGCTGGCTGCCTGAGTGTCTGTCTGGCTGGCTGGCTGGTGTCTGGCTGGTGTCTGGCTGGCTGGGTGCGTGTCGGTGTTGTAATGCAGGTGGTGCTATAGTTTGTAAGTCCATGGGAAGCCAAATAAGTTAAAGGATCTTGCCCTACTTTGGTTGATAGCAACACAGACGCACACACACACATACACACACATGACCAGGTTGGCTTTGAAGGCGCACAGAACTGGGCTGTGATGAAACTGACGATGCGTGCATAACGCAACTCAGACGTATGCTTACGTCAAGTCACCTGCTCTCGCATCGCTTTGCATGTTATATATCATTGGGTTGACCATCTGACTCATTGCTATCGATGGTTTGCATACTCTCATGCAACAGGATTGGAGTGCCCTTCCCTACGTGGCTCCCTTCCCCCTCCACAAGTTCTCTCCCCCCCCCACCCACCCACCCACCCGCACACACACCCACAAGGGTTCAGCAATGTTCTCTATCCTACGTTTGACCAGCTGACTGATTTCTATTGGTCACTTGCCGTGTGTATGCTCTCATGCAACAGGATTGGAGTGCCCTTCCTTACACGGCTCCCTTCCCTCTGCACAAGTTCCCCCCTCGCCCTTCCCTCCTACACAGTTTCCCCCCCCCCCCCCCCCCCCCCCACCCCCCCCACACACACAACAAGGGTATCAACAATGTCTCTATCCAACGTTTGACCAGCTGACTGATTCTTATCAGTCTCTTACGGTGTGTAAGCTCTCGTGCTACAGGTTTAGAGTGCCCTTCCTTACATGCCTCCCTTCCCTCTGCACAAGTTCCCTTGCCCTGAACTTGGTTTGGACAATGTACTTTCACTATCTATCATAGACTGATTTCTATTGGTCACTTACGGTGTTTAGCTCCCATGCTACAGGTTTGGAGTGCCCTTCCCTATATGACTCCCTCCCCCATCCACAATCTCCCCCCCCCCCCCCCCCCCCCCCCCCCACACACACACACACAAGGGTCCAGCAATGCACTCTATCATGGGGTTAACCATCTGTCTGATTACTATTTACACACAGTTTAGAATGGGTTCCCATTGGCTGAACACAGAAAGAATGAGGGTGGTGGATAGAGCACACATCCCTCGTTCAATGAGACACTGTCAAATGTGTGGGTTCCAAAAACCTGAGGATGAAATGCATATGTTTGAGTGCCCTTTTTATAATGATATTCGCCTCCGCTACCAGAAGCTGTTTACAGATATTTATAGGCATGTCCATGAGGATACCGACTTAACCGTATGGAATGTGGAATTCTGCGATTCCACATTCAGAACCTTTATGAATGGAAATGGCACTAAGACTTTCTGGAGCAACCTAGCCGACTATCTTTATACTTGTAGAAGAGCAAGACAGGAAGCCCTGGACTGCTTAGTGGCACCGTAATTTATTATCCCTTTTTTTCTTTTCTTCTTGTGACTTCTCATTTGTTAGCTTCTTACCTCCGCCACTGTAAGTGGTTGAGATCTGGGTCCGGCTCTAGGGGGTTTAATACCTACGCCACCAAAACGGTGGTTGGGAGCTTGGTTTGTTTGTCCTCGACAAACCCCTGATGTGATGGGGTTTTTTGCTTTGTGGGTGCTTTTTCTTTTTGTTTAAAGCACAGAGTCTCATACACCCTCACGGTGTCAAGTAGACTTTAACATGTAATGTAATGTAATGTAATGTAATGTAATGTAGTGTAATGTAATGTAATTGACTTTTATGGTGTGCATGCTCTCATGCTACAGGTTTGGAGTGCCCTTCCCTGTATGGCTCCCTCCCCCATCCACAATCTTCCCCCCCCGACCCCCCCCCCCCACACACACACACACAAGGGTCCAGCAATGCACTCTACCATAGGGTTAACCATCTGTTTGATTACTATTGACTTTTATGGAGTGCATGCTCTCATGCTACAGGTTTGGAGTGCCCTTCCCTGTATGGCTCCCTCCCCCATCCACAATCCCCCCCCCCCCCCCCCACACACACACACACACACAAGGGTCCAGCAATGTACTCAAGGGACCCGCTTGCCAAGTATTAGACAGCTAAAAGAGGGCTGCCTAAGACTTGCGGGTATCGCCCCCCTTATCATAGGGTTGACCATCTGTCTGATTACTATTGAATTTTATGGTGTGCATGCTCTCATGCTACAGGTTTGGAGTGCCCTTCCCTACATGGCTCCCTTCCCCCTCCACAAGTTCCCTGCCCCTCCACCGGGTTACGACAATGCCTTTTCTATATCATAGGGTTCACTAGCTGAATGATTACTATTGATCACTAATGGTGTGCATGTTCTCATGCTACAGGTTTAGAGTGCCCTTACCTACGTGGCTCCCTTCCCCCTCCACAAGTTCCCCCCCCCCCCCCCCCCCCCCCCCAAGGTTCCAACAGTGTTTCTCCATCCTACGTTTGACCAGCTGACTGATTTCTATTGGTCACTTGCCGTGTGTATGCTCTCATGCAACAGGATTGGAGTGCCCTTCCATACATGGCTCCCTTCCCCCTCCACAAGTTCCCTGCCCCTCCACCGGGTTACGACAATGCCTTTTCTATATCATAGGGTTCACTAGCTGAATCATTACTATTGATCACTAATGGTGTGCATGCTCTCATGCTACAGGTTTGGAGTGCCCTTACCTACGTGGCTCCCTTCCCCCTCCACAAGTTCCCCCCCCCCCCCCCAAGGTTCCAACAGTGTTCTCCATCCTACGTTTGACCAGCTGACTGATTTCTATTGGTCACTTGCCGTGTGTATGCTCTCATGCAACAGGATTGGAGTGCCCTTCCATACATGGCTCCCTTCCCCCTCCACAAGTTCCCTGCCCCTCCACCGGGTTACGACAATGCCTTTTCTATATCATAGGGTTCACTAGCTGAATCATTACTATTGATCACTAATGGTGTGCATGCTCTCATGCTACAGGTTTGGAGTGCCCTTACCTACGTGGCTCCCTTCCCCCTCCACAAGTTCCCCCCCCCCCCCCCCAAGGTTCCAACAGTGTTCTCCATCCTACGTTTGACCAGCTGACTGATTTCTATTGGTCACTTGCCGTGTGTATGCTCTCATGCAACAGGATTGGAGTGCCCTTCCATACATGGCTCCCTTCCCCCTCCACAAGTTCCCTGCCCCTCCACCGGGTTACGACAATGCCTTTTCTATATCATAGGGTTTACTAGCTGAATCATTACTATTGATCACTAATGGTGTGCATGCTCTCATGCTACAGGTTTGGAGTGCCCTTCCCTACATGGCTCCCTTCCTCCTACACAAGTCCCCCCCCCCCCCCCCCCCCCCCCCCCCCCACACACACACAAGGGTTCAACAATGTTCTTAATCCAACAGTTGACCAGCTGACTGATTCTTATCAGTCACTTACGGTTTGTAAGCTCTCGTGCTACAGGTTTAGAGTGCCCTTCCTTACATGCCTCCCTTCCCTCTGCACAAGTTCCCTCGCCCTTCCTCCTACACAAGTTCCCCCCCCCCCCCCCCCCCCACACACCCCCACACACACACACACACACACACACACACACACACACACACACACACACACACACGCACACAAGGGTTCAACAATGTTCTCTATCCAACAGTTGACCAGCTGACTGATTCTTATCAGTCACTTACGGTGTGTATGCTCTCGTGCTACAGCTTTAGAGTGCCCTTCCTTACATGGCTCCCTTCCCTCTGCACAAGTTCCCTCGCCCTGAACTCGGTTCGGACAACGTGCTTTCACTATCTGTCATAGACTGGTTACTTTTGATCACTTCCGGTGTGTATGCTCTCGTGCTACAGGTTTAGAGTGCCCTTCCCTCTGCACAAGTTCCCCCCCCTCTCTACCGTGTTCCGACAATGTACTTTGTATATCTATCATAAAGTTGACTAGCTGACTGATTGCTATCGATCACTAATGGTGTGCATGCTCTCATGCTACAGGTTTGGAGTGCACTTCCCTACATGGCTCCCTTTCCCCTCCACAAGTTCCCTTCACCTCCAGCTGGGTCCGACAAGTCGCATGGAGACCTGCCACCTGCTAGCAAGCCCATGCCCATCACGCTGGTCATCGCACAAACAGACACGGGAGGGTTTTTCCATGATAATGTTCAGGTGAGCCTTCTCCCATTTGTATCTGGAAAAACAATATGTGTGTGTGTGTGTGTGTGTGTGTGTGTGTGTTTAGCATGGAGACCTGCCACCTGCTAGCAAGCCCATGCCTATCACGCTGGTCATCGCACAAACAGACACGGGAGGATTTTTCCATGATAATGTTCAGGTGAGCCTTCTCCCATTCGTATCTGTAAAAAAATACATATATATATAAATATATATATATATATATATATATATATATATATATATGTGTGTGTGTGTTTCCCATGGAGACCTGCCACCTGCTACCAATCCCATGCCTATCACGCTGGCCATTGCACAAACAGACACACAAGGATTCTTTCATGATAACGCTCAGGTGAGCCTTCTTTCATTGGTACCAATTGTCCCATTTGTACATTTGTATACATGTGTCACATAGAGACCTGCTGCATGCTACCAAGCCCATGCGATTGCCTATCATGCTGGTCATGGCACAAACAGACACACAAGGATTCTTTCATGATAACGTTCAGGTGAGCTTTGTCCCATTTGTACCTGGAATATATATCTATATATCTATATGTATATATCTATATATCTATATGTATGTATATGTATGTATATATATGTGTGTATATATATATATATATATATATATATATATATATATATATATATATATATATATATACACACACACATGATGACCTGCCACCTGCTACCAAGGCCATCCCAATCACGCTGGTTATGGCTCAAACAGCACAGGATAATGATTTCCCCGTTAATGTTACGGTATGTCTAGGGAACGGTAATATGACATCATATGATGCTGGCAGTCTGACTATGAAGTTACCATTTATATACAATATCATATGATGCAGTTTGGATGATATCATACGATATCATACTTGCCTTTGGTCAACATCATATAATGTGCCGGTCCCTAGGTATGTCCAATATCTTCCCATGGAGCTGTGTCCAGGGATTTGATTTTCTGGAATACATTCCAGTTTTTTTTGCTTTTTTTGAATATGAGACCCCGTTTTGGCCAAAACTATCATGATACGAAACCTTTTTTGAGATCCCTGGCTCTCAGACCCAAATCTGTACCCTGAACACGAATCGAGTGCTCGACAAAATCCGATAGCCAACTTGACAGTGTACACCCAGTACCGTCACCCTGTGTCCCTTCCACCCCCACCACTCAACACTCACCATCCCACAACGCCACTCCAGGCACTTGGGCTGGAGGCTAGTGGTGCTTGGAGGGGGGTGGTGGGATAGTGAGTGGTGGTCTTCCCTTTTATTTTGTGTGCCTGTGTCCCTTGTCTTCCCTTTTATTTTGTGTGCCTGTGTCCCTTGTTTTCCCTTATATTATTCAGACGGCTAGATGTGTTTCTCCATGCGCCCATTAGCTTGCACTTTTTTTTTATATGTGAAAGTACTTATACCTCAGGTGGCAGGCCACAAACTCTCCCTACAGGCCCCAAACTTAGGAGGACCATTACTTTTTTTCTACTGGGCCAAATTAAGAAATAAGAATGGATTCTTCATCCTCTCTGTGATATCTACAAAGTTGGACGCTGGGGTAATTTTAGTTAGTTGGTTGGTTGCCCCCCCCCCCTGTGTGAAAGTACTTATACCCCAGGTGGCAGGTCTCTCAACACAAACCAGCGTTGTGCCCATCCATCTTATTACATAAATAAAATGCCTAATAACGAGGCGTGAGGGTGAGGGGGCCAGCTTGTTTGCTTGCACCATATGCCCATTCATCTTCTTCCAATTCTCAGACTGCTCAATCTCGCCTATGTCAAGCCTTGTGACCATGCTAAATGCCATGTTTTTGGGTGGAGCCCCCTCTTCAAGGGGGCGGGAGCCTCCATGTTTACCCATTTGTCCGTTTGTCCGACCAAAAAAAAACTTGAAGCCTGACACTCGCTTCGGTCAGCTCCATTGTTGCCACCTTTCGTTCCGTTGCCAACACACTCCGCCAATTTTCCGCGTCGCTTGCGACGCTGCATACGACTTGTTTGCTTAAAACCGGTGCCGACCCATCAGCACATGCCAAACACTGATATGAAAATGACTTGAATCCACCATCTCTCAGGCTGCTGCATCGCCCACCACCTCAGGCCTAGTGGCCATGCTAGCTGCCATGCTTATACCTTCAAGCGATGCAAGCAAACGCTGAAATGAAAGTAACTTGAATCCACCATATCACAGGCTGCTGGATCGCCCACCACATCTGGCCCAGTGGCCATGCTAGCTGCCATGCTTATACCTTCAAACAATGCAAACAAACGCTGAAATGAAAATTGCTTGAATCCATTATCTGTCAGGCTGCTGGATCCCCCACCTCGGGCCTCGTGGCCATGCTTACTGCCATGGATTTGCTCAAAATCGGTGCCGACCCATCAGCATACACCCGGCGCATCATCTTCCTCGCTCTGGCAGGGGAGCCCTGGGGCTACATGGGCTCTAGGCGTTTGCTGTGGGAGCTTGACCCCAAAGGTGCAGCTTCTTGGAATGTCAGCTCTATCAGCACCCAGGGGTTTGATATGGAATTGGTGGATCAGGTATGTGTGTGTGTGTGTGTGTGTGTGTGTGTGATCAGGTATGTGTGTGTGTGATCAGGTGTGTGTGTGATCAGGTATGTGTGTGTGTGTGTGTGTGTGTGTGATCAGGTGTGTGTGTGTGTGATCAGGTATGTGTTGGGGGTGTATCAGGGTGTGTGTTGTGTCAGGAGTATGCGTGTGTGTGTGTGTGGTGATCGGTATGTGTGTGTGTGTGTGTGTGTGTGGATCATGTGTGTGTTGTGTGGGAAGCAGGTATGGTGTGTGTGTGAGCAGGTGTGTGTGTGATCAGGAGGTGTGGGTGTTGTGATCAGGTATGTGGTGGTGTGGTGTGTGTGTGGATCAGGTGTGTGGTGGTTGATCAGGTATGTGTGTGTGTATCAGGTGGTGGTGTGTTGATCAGGTTAAATGGTTGTGTGTGTGTGTGTGTGATCAGGATAATGTGTGTGGTTGTGTGTGTGTGGGGTGATCAGGTGTGTGTGTGGTGATCAGGTAGGTGTGTGTGTGGATCAGGTGTGTGTGGAATCAGGTATGTTGTGTGTGTGTCAGTATGTGTGTGTGTGTGATAGGTATGTGTGTGTGTGTGTGTGTGTGTGTGATCAGGTATGTGTGTGTGTGATCAGGTGTGTGTGTGATCAGGTATGTGTGTGTGTGATCAGGTGTGTGTGTGTGTGACCAGGTATGTGTGTGTTTTGTGTCATTTCAGTCATTTGCGTTTTCTGTGTGAGCTTGACCCAAAAGGTGCAGCTTCTTGGAATATCAGCTCTATCATCACCCAGGGATTTGATATGGAGTTGAAGGATCAGGTGGGTGTAGGTGTAGGTGTAGGTGTGTGATCAGGTGTGTGTGTATGTGTGTGTTTGCATGTTTGTGTATGTGTGTGTTTCTATGTGTGTATGTGTGTGTGTTTGATCAGCTCGACCCCAAAGGGTGCAGCTTCTTGGAATGTCAGCTCTATCAGCACCCAGGGGTTTGATATGGAGTTGGTGGATCAGGTGGGTATAGGTGTAGGTGTGTGATCAGGTGTGTGTATGTGTGTTTATATATGTGTTTTTATGTTCATATGTGTGTGTGTTTGATCAGCTTGACCCAAAAGGTGCAGCTCCTTGGAATATCAGCTCTATCATCACCCAGGGATTTTATATGGAGTTGGTGGATCAGGTGGGTGTAGGTGTAGGTGTGTGATCAGGTGTGTGTATGCGTGTGTTTGCATGTGTGTGTATGTGTGTGTTTCTATGTGCGTATGTGTGTGTTTGAACAGCTCGACCCAAAAGGTGCTGCTACTTGGAATATGAGCTCCATCAGCACCCAGGGATTTGATAAGGAGTTGGTGGATCAGGTGGGTATAGGTGTAGGTGTAGGTGTGTGATCAGGTGTGTGTATGTGTGTTTGTGTGTGTATGTGTGTGTGTGATCAGGTGAGTATAGGTGTAGGTGGGTGATCAGGTGTGTGTATGTGTGTGCGAGTATTTGTGTGTTTGCGTGTGTGTGTGTGATCAGGTCTGTGTGTGTTGTTGATCAAGTGTGTGTATGATCAGGTGTGTGTGTGATCAGGTGTGTGTGTGTTTGTTGATCAGGTGTGTGTTTGTGTGTGTGAGTAGCTGTGTGCTTGTGTGTGTTGTTGATCAGGTGTGTGTATGTGTGTGAGTAGTTGTGTGTTTGTGTGTGTTGTTGATCAGGTGTGTGTACGTGTGTGTGAGTAGCTGTGTGTTTGTGTGTGTTGTTGATCAGGTGTGTGTATGTGTGTGTGAGTAGTTGTGTGTTTGTGCGTGTTGTTGATCAGGTGTGTGTATGTGTGTTAGTTTTTTTGGTCAAGTGTGTGTGTATGTGTGTGCATGTGCATGTATGTGTATGTGATCAGGTATGTGTGTGTATGTGTGTGTTTGACCAGTTGTGTGTTTGTGATCAGGTATGTGTTTGTGATCAGGTATGTGTGTGTATGTGTGTTTTATCAAGGGTGTGTTTGTGATCAGGTATGTATGTGTATGTGATCAGGTATGTGTGTGTATGTGTGTGTTTGACCAGTTGTGTGTTTGTGATCAGGTACGCATGTACATGTATGTGTATGTGTGTGTATGTGTATGTGATCAGGTATGTGTGTGTATGTGTGTGTTTGACCAGGTGTGTGTTTGTGATCAGGTATGCATGTGCATGTGTGTTTTATCAAGGGTGTGTGCTTAATCAGATGTGTGTGTGTATGTGTGTGTGTGTTTGATCAGGTGTGTGTGATCATGTATGTATGTGTATGTGACCAGGTATGTGTGTGTTTGAACAGGTGTGTGTTTGTGATCAGGTATGCATGTGCATGTGTGTTTTATCAGGCGTGTGTGCGTAATCAGATGTGTGTGTATGTGTATGTGTGTGCTTGATCAGGTGTGTGTGTGTGATCATGTATGTATGTGTACGTGTGTTTGCTTGATCAGGTGTGTCTGTGTTTATGTGTGTGTTTGTTTGTGTGTGTGATCATGTATGTATGTGTATGTGTGCTTGTTTGATCAGGTGTGTATATGTTTTTGTGTTTGTATGTTTGTGTGTGTGATCATGTATGTATGTGTATGTGCGTGTTTGTTTTATCAGGTGTGTGTATGTATGTGTATGTGTGTTTTATCAGGTGTGTGTGATCAGGTATGTATGTATGTGTATGTGTATGTGTGTGATAATGTATGCATGTGTATGTGTGTTTGTTTGATCAGGTGTGTGTGGAAGTATATGTGTGTTTGTTTGATCAGGTGCGGGTGATCAGGTATGTGTGTGTGTGTTTTTGTGTCATTTCAGTCATTTGCTTTCCCAGGTCTGTAATATATTGGTATGATTGGGGGAGCTTGTGTGCATGGCAGCAAGTGTACCGCCTCGCACACGCATGCTAAACACTCCAACCCACATACTCGCTTGTGTTCGCAGTTTATAGAGCTTGGCATGATCTAAGTGTGTGGGTGTTTGTTTGTGCTATTATGAGCCATGAAACAATCCACTCAATTCAGTCGTTTGTGTTTGCAGATCATATAGCTTGGCATGATTGGGCGCGCTTATGAGGATGTCAGCAACGCCACTACATTGTACATGCATGCTCAACAGCCTTACAGACATGCTCGTTTGTGTTTGCAGGTTATATAGCTTGGCATGATTGGGCGTGCTTATGAGGATGTCAGCAACGCCACTACATTGTACATGCATGCTCAACAGCCTTACAGACATGCTCGTTTGTGTTTGCAGGTTATAGAGCTTGGCATGATTGGGCGTGCTTATGAGGATGTCAGCAACGCCACTACATTGTACATGCATGCTCAACAGCCTTACAGACATGCTCGTTTGTGTTTGCAGGTTATAGAGCTTGGCATGATTGGGCGTGCTTATGTGCATGGCAGCAAATGTAACACCTGAGACACACATGCTCTACACCCCAACACACATGCTCGTTTGTGTTTGCAGGTTATACAGCTTGGCATGACTGGGCAAGCTTATGTGCATGGCAGCAAATGTACCACCTCTTACACATATGATCTACTCCCCAACACACATGCTCGTTTGTGTTCGCAGGTTATACAGCTTGGCATGACTGGGCAAGCTTATGAGCTAGTCAGCAAAGTTACCACATCATACACACATGCTCTACACCCCAACACACACGCTCCTCTGCTTTCGCAAGTTATATATATTTGTGTTTGCGTTTGCAGGTTATAGAGCTTGGCATGATTGGGCGAGCTTATGAGGATGTCAGCAACGCCACTACATTGTACATGCATGCTCAGCAATGCCTAAAAAACACAAAAAAAAAAAAGGCTTTTTGTGATCCGGGTACCCTGCGTACAACAATAAAGACAAGTGCAGCGAGGACTGCTAATAGCAAGGTGGACTTGAATATCTTTGGGTGTGGTGGGGGTGGCCTCCGGGTTTGTAGGTAGGGTGGAAGGGGTGGTGGGTGGGGAGGGGGTAGGGTAGGGTAGGGGGGGGGGGGGGGGGGTAGGTGGGTAGGGGGGGGTAGGGTTAGGGGGGGGGGGGGGGGGGGGGGGGGGGGGGGGGGGGGGGGGGGGGGGGTGGGGGGGGGGTAGGAGGGTATCGGGGGGTGTGGTGGGGGGGGGGGTGGGGGTGGGGGGGGGGGGGGGGTGGTGTGTGGGGGGGTGTGGGGTTTTGGGGTTTTGTTTTTGGGTGTGTTGGGGGTTGTTCACAACTTATTCAGTTAACAGGTAGTCACCCAACTGTAAAGGAATACTCTGCTCAGCGCACCCTGCATTCGACATTGGATGGCAGCGCTGCTCTGACTACTGAATACCAGGTGTGGCAGGATCTCTGGGTTTGTTTTGGGCGGGTGCTAGGTTGTGGGGGGGGTGGGGGTGGGATTAGGGTTTAACCCAACACAACCCAACCCAACACAACACAACACAACACAACTCAACACAACACAACACAACTCAACACAACACAACACAACACAACTCAACACAACACAACACAACCAAACCAAACCAAACCAAACCAAACCAAACCAAACCAAACCAAACCAAACCAAACTAAACCAAACTAAACCAAGCCAAACCAAACCAACCAAACAAACCAACCAAACAAACCAAACCAAAAAACAGCCAAATCCAATCTAAACTCCAGCCCAAAACCAAACCAACCCAACCAACAACTTCAACCAAACCAACCAGCCAAACCAAACCAAACCAAACCAATCCACCCAACCCAACCCAACCCAACCCAACCCAACCCAACCCAACCCAACCCACCCAACCCAACCCACCCAACCCAAACCAACCCAACCCCAAGCCCAACCCACACCCAACCAACCCCACCCAACCCAACCCAACCCACCCAACCCAACCCCCCCAACCCACCCTGCCACCGTCTCTCATGCACTGCAGTTGACCGTCCTCCCCGCCGGTGTAACTAAACCTGTACACACACCACACACCACACACACACCACATACCACACTCCATCACACCACACCACACCATACCCACCCACACCGCACCCACCGAACACAAACCAACCCAACGGAACACAGCACAGCCCAACCGAACACAACACAGCCCAAACCAAATCAAACCAAACCAAACCAACACCCTCTCTGCCCGCCGTGTCATGGCAGGTGACCGTCCTCCCCACCAGTTAAATCATCCCTGTACACACACACACACACCACAACACACCCACAACACACATACCACACTTCATCACACAACACCTACACCCCAAAACCCCCCCCACCCCTGCACCACTGAACACAACCCAAACAAGACCCCCTTCCTGCCCTTGGTCCTCATCACAATCACTGCAGTTGACCGTCCTCCCCACCAGTTTAACCAACCTTGTACACACACATACCACACTCCATCACACCACACCCACCCACCCCACTCCCGCACCACCCACAACCGCACCACCGAACACAACAACCCAAACCAGACCCCCCCCCCTTCCTGCCGTGTCTCATTCACTGGCAGTTGGACCGTCTCCCCACCAGTTTTTAAAAAACCAACCTGTTGTAAACACACACATACCACACTCCAATCACACCACAGCCCCACCCACCCACACCTCCCAACACCACCCACACCCGTCTCAAAACCCACCAAACACAACCCAACCCAAGACCCCCCTTCCTGCCGTGTCTCATTTCACTGCAGTTGACCGTCCTCCCCGCTAGTGTATCTAACCCAACCCAACCCAACACACACCACATCCGCACCACACCCACCCATACTGCACCCACACCGCACCCACCCAAACCAAACCAAACCAAACCAACATCTCATTGCATGCTGTGTCACTGCAGTTGAACCGTTTTTCCCGTCAGTGTATCTAAACTAACCCACCCAACCCACCCACACCACATCCTCAAAACCACACCCCCCATATACCGCACCCACACCGCACCCACCCAAACCAAACCAAACCAAACCAACATCTCATTGCATGCTGTGTCACTGCAGTTGACCGTTTTCCCCGTCAGTGTATCTAACCCAACCCAACCCAACCCACACGCACCCGTCAACACACCACACCACCATACCGTCACCCATCCCACAACCGTGCACCCACTCCAACCCCACCCACAGCCAAACCACCAAACCAACATCTCATTTCATGCTGTGTCATCTGCAGTTGATGACCGTTTTTCCCCCGTCATGTATCTACCCAACCCAACCCAACCCACACCAATCCTCACCACACCCACCCATAAAAACCGGACCACACCCACACCTCCCCACCCCAAGGACCACCAAACCAAACTCAAACCAACATCTCATTTCATGCGTTGGTCACTGCATTGACCGTTTTCCCCGTCATTTTTCTAACCCAAGCCAACCCACCCACACCACATCCTGCAACCACACCCACCATAACCGCACCCACAGACCCGCACCCACCCAACCTAAACCAACCAAACCAACATCTCATTGCGTGCTTTGTCACTGCAGTTGAACCGTTTTTCCCCCGTCAGGTATCTAACCTAACCCAACCCAACCCACACCACATCCGCACCACACCACCATACCGCACCCACAAGAACCGCACCCACGCCAAACTCAAACGCAAACAAACCAACATCTCATTGGCCTGCGGTGTCACTACTCTGCAGTTGACCATTTCCCTCAGTGTATCTAACCCAACCCAACGCCAACCCAACCCACACTACATCCGCACCACACCCACCTCATACCGCACCCACACCGCACCCAACCCAACCCAAACCAAACTCAAACCACATCTCATTGGCAGCTGTGTCACTGCAGTTGCACGTTTTCCCCTCCCTTTCCCCGTCAGTGGAATATCTAACCTAACCGCAACCAACCCACACCACACCGCAACTCACAACCCACCCATACCGCACCCACACCGCACCCACCCAAACCAAACCAAACCAAACCAAACCAACATCTCATTGCATGCTGTGTCACTGCAGTTGACCGTTTTCCCCGTCAGTGTATCTAACCCAACCCAACCCAACCCACACCACATCCGCACCACACCCACCCATACCGCACCCACACCCACACCGCACCCACCCAAACCAAACCAACCAACCAACATCTACTTGCATGCTGGTGTCACTGCAGTTGAACCGTTTTCCCCTTCCCCGTCATTGCTATCTAACCCACCCAACCAACCCACACCACTCCGCACCACACCCCCCATAAACCGCCCCCACAACCGCAAACCCCCGCAAAACCCAAACCAAACCAAACCAAACCAACATCTCAATTGCATGTGTGTCCACTGCATTAACCGTTTTTCCCCCCCCGTCAGTGTATCTAACCCAACCCAACCCAACCCCCACACATCCGCAACCACACCCACCCTACCGCACCCACACCCCACCCGCACCACCCAACAAACCAAACCCAAACCACATCTTCTCCATTGCAATGCTGTGTCACTGCGTGACCGTTTTTCCCCGTCAGTGTATCTAACGCCAACCACCCACCCACACCACATCCGCACCACACCACCCACCCATCACCGCAACCATACACCGCACTCCACTCAAACCAAACCAAAACCAAAAACCAAACCACATCTCATTGCATGCTGTGTCCCTGCATTGACCGTTTTCCCCGTCAGTGTATCTAACCTAACCCAACCCAACCCACACCACATCCGCACCACACCCACCCATACCGCACCCACACCGCACCCACCCAAACCAAACCAAACCAAACCAACATCTCATTGCATGCTGTGTCACTGCAGTTGACCGTTTTCCCTGTCAGTGTATCTAACCCAACCCAACCCAACCCACACCACATCCGCACCACACCACCCATACCGCACATTCCCCCACCACACCCGCACCACCCAAACCAAACCAACCAAACCAAACCAACATCTCATTGCATGCTGTGTCACTGCAGTTGACCGTTTTCCCCGTCAGTGTATCTAACCTAACCCAACCCAACCCACACCACATCCGCACCACACCCACCCATACCGCACCCACACCGCACCCACCCAAACCAAACCAAACCAAACCAACCAACATTTCATGGGCATTGCTGTTCAATGCAGTTGCAACGTTTCCCAGCATGTGTATGAACCTACCCAACCAACCCACACCAACATCGGCACCAAAACACACCAAATACCGAAACGTACCACACCGCAACAAATACAAAAAACAAAACAATCCTAAAACCAAAAAAACTGAACTTTTCTTAACAAAAAAAAAAAACACAAAACATCTTTTGTTTTATTGCATGTGCTGTTTGTCACTGCAGTGACCGCGTTTCCTGTCAGGTATTAACCCAACCCAACAACCCAACACCACATCCGCACCAAAAAAACCACAAATTTACACGAATCCACACACCGCACCCCCCAACCAAACCAAACAAAAACCAAAACAAACATCTCATGCATGCTGTGTCACTGCCAGTGACCGTGTCCCCGTCAGTGTTATCTCACATAAACAACCCAACACAAAAAAAATCCAAACAAAAACACCTACACATTATCACGCACCAACACCGCAACTCCAAAAAACAAAACAAAACCAAACCAACACAAAACATCTAGGCTGCAATGTGTCCACTGCAGGTGACCGGTTTCCACTCAGTGAGTAACCAACCCACAAACCACACCACATCCGCACCACGACCACCATACCGCACCCACCACCCACACCCGCACCCACCCAAAACAAACCAAACCAACACCAACATCTCATTGCTGCTGTGTTAAATGAGTTGCCGTTTTTTTTTACCCGTCAAGTGTTGTATATTAACCTAACCCAACCCAAAAAAAACAAATCAGCACCACCAAAACACAACCAGGCAACCCACACCGAACCACCCAAACCAAACCAAACCATCCAAACCAACAATCATGGCATGCTGGTTGTCACTGCAGGTGGACGTTTGTCCCCGTTCAGTGTATCTAACACAAACCCCAAAACCAAACCCACACCACATACGACACCACAAAAAACAATAACGACCCCCACACACACAGAACCCACCCAAAACAAAAAACCCAAACCAAACAAACATCTTAATTCGAATGCTGTGTTGTACTGTGCAGTTGACGTTTCACAGTCGTGTAATTCTAACCCTAACCAAAACAAACCCACAAACATCCGCACCACACCCACCTGTACCGACCCACACCTCACACCCACCCAAACTCAAACCAAACATCCCAAACCAATCTCCTTGCATCTGCGGTCAATTGCAGTGACCGTTTCCACGTCAGGGGTATCTAACCCCAACACAAAACAAACCCCACACCCACTACGAAACCACACCAACAACATGAACGCACCAACCCACAACGGCCACCCACCCAAACCAAACAAAAGCAACCCAACACTCATGCATGCCGGTGTGTCACTGCAGTTGACCGTTTTGTTCCCCGTCAGTGACTCGAAAACCTAACCCAACCCAACCCACACCACATCCGCACCACACCCACCCATACCGCACCCACACCGCACCCACCCAAACCAAACCAAACCAAACCAAACCAACATCTCATTGCATGCTGTGTCACTGCAGTTGACCGTTTTCCCCGTCAGTGTATCTAACCTAACCCACCCAACCCACACACATCCGCACCACACCCCACCCATACCGCCCACCCCCACTGCACCCCCCCAACCAACAAAAAACCAACATCTTTTGCATGCTGTTTCCTGCAGTGACCGTTTGTCCTGTCTGTGTATCTAACCCAACCCAACCCCACCCACCCATATCCGCACCACACCCCCCATCCCGCACCCACCCGCACCCCCCAAACCAAACCAACCAACCAACATCTCATTGTCATGCTGTGTACTGCAGTTGACCGTTTTCCCCGTCAGTGTTTCTAACCTAACCCAACCCAAGCCACACCACATCTGCACCACACACACACACACCGCACCCACACCACACCGCACCCACACCGCACCCACACCACACCCACCCAACCCAACCCAAACCAACATCCCCTTGCCTGCTGTGTCACTGCAGTTGACCATCCTCCCCGCCAGTGCGACCAACCCAGGAGTTCCACCATCTAGTCTAATGTCCTTCCTCCGATATAAGCCCAGCATTCAGGTAAGCCAAGCTTGCAGGGGGTGTTGGGTCGTGTGTGTGTGTGGTGTACGTGTGTGTGTGTGTGGTGCTAGCATTCAGGTGCGCCAAGCTGGCAGGGGGTGTTGGGTTGTGTGTGTGTATGTGTGGTGTACGTGTGTGTGTGTGTGTGTGTGTGTGTGGTGCTAGCATTCAGGTGCGCCAAGCTGGCAGGAGGTGTTGGGTTGTGTGTGTGTGTGTGTGGTGTACGTGTGTGTGTGTGTGTGTGTGTGGTGGTGCTAGCATTCAGGTGCGCCAAGCTTGCAGGGGGTGTTGGGTTGTGTGTGTGTGTGTGGTGTACGTGTGAGTGTGTGTGTGTTGCTAGCATTCAGTGGCGGCCAAGTGGCATGGGGGTTGTTTGTGTGTGTGTATGGTAGTAAACCACCAGCATTTAAGGTGTGGCCAAGCGGCATGGGTGTTTTGGGTTGTGTGTGTGTGTGTGGTGCTAGCATTCAGGTACGTAGGCAGGCAGGGGGTGTTGTGGTCTGGGTGGTGAGGTGGGGGTTGGTGGCGTGTATGCCTGGGGTGGTGGTGTGTGGTGGGGTTCTTCCTGTACCGCAGCCTAGAATTGAGGCCGAGACAGGCAGCAGGATTGTGTGGTCTGTAGGGTGGGTCGGGTGGGGGTTGGGGTGGAGGAGGGGAGGGTGGTTGGGGGGGAGGGGGTGGGGGGGGGGGGGGTGGGGGGGGGGGGGGGGGGGGGGGGGGGGGGGGGGGGGGATGGGGGGGGGGAAGACTCTCTACAGACTATCTACCAGACTAGCTACAGTAACTAGCTAGCTACAGACTATCTACCGACTAGCTACCGACTAATCTACAACTAGCTACCCAAGACCTCCCAACCGACCTAGCTACAGACTAGCTACAGACTAGGCTACAGACAGCTACAACCTAGCTACACGACTAGCTACTACTAGCTCAGACATACTACAGACTAGCTACAGACTATACAGACTACTACCGACTATCTACAGACTAGCCTACAGACCTATCTACAGACTGGCTACAGACTAGCTACAGACTACTACGACTAGTCCAGACTAGCTACAACAGACTAGCTACCAGGAACTATCTACAGACTAGCTTACAGACTAGCTACAACTAGCTCAGACTGGCTACAGACTAGTCTAACAACTAGCTACAGACTAGCCTACAGACTAGCTACAGACTAAGCTACAAGACTAGCTACAGACTACTACAGACTAGCTACAGACTATCTTACAGACTAGCTCAGACTAGCTACAGACGGCTACAGACTGGCTACAGACTAGCTACAGAACTAGCTACAACTAGCTACAGACTAGCTACTGAACGAGCTACAGACTAGCTACAGGCAGCTAAAGCTAGCTAACAGACTATAGCTACAGACTAGCTAGCAACTCGCTACAACAAACTAGCTACAGACTAGCTACATGACTACTACAGACTAGCTACAGACTAGCTACAGACTAGCTACAGACTAGCTACAGACTAGCTACAGACTAGCTACAGACTAGCTACAGACTAGCTACAGACTAGCTACAGACTAGCTACAGACTAGCTACAGACTAGCTACAGACTAGCTACAGACTAGCTACAGACTAGCTACAGACTAGCTACAGACTAGCTACAGACTAGCTACAGACTAGCTACAGACTAGCTACAGACTAGCTACAGACTAGCTACAGACTAGCTACAGACTAGCTACAGACTAGCTACAGACTAGCTACAGACTAGCTACAGACTAGCTACAGACTAGCTACAGACTAGCTACAGACTAGCTACAGACTAGCTACAGACTAGCTACAGACTAGCTACAACTAGCTACAGACTAGCTACAGACTAGCTACAGGACTAGCTACAGACTAGCTACAGGACTAGCTACAGACTAGTACAGACTAGACTACCGACCGCTACAGACTAGCTACAGACTAGCTACAGACTAGCTACAGACTAGCTACAGACTAGCTACAGACTAGCTACAGACTAGCTACAGACTAGCTACAGACTAGCTACAGACTAGCTACAGACTAGCTACAGACTAGCTACAGGCTAGCTACAGACTAGCTACAGACTAGCTAACTGGCTAGCTACAGATCATAGCTACAGTCTATCTACAGCCTAGCTACAGACTACTAAGACCTAGCTACAGACTAGCTACGACTAGCTACAGGCTAGTCGGCAGCTCAGATAGCTACCGACTAGCTACAGACAAGCTACAGACAAGCTACATACTAGCTACAGACTAGCTACAGACTAGCTACAGACTAGCTACAGACTAGCTACAGACTAGCTACAGACTAGCTACAGACAGGTCTTCAGACTAGCTAGAGTTTTCTGGCTACATACTGGCTATACGTCAGACTAGATACAGCCTAGGCTACAGACCGTAGCCTTGAGGTGAGGCAGACAGGCTTGGGGGGGTTGTGGTCTTGTTGGTGGGGTGGGGTGTGTGTGTGGTGGGGTGGGGTGGATGGAGGGGATGGGAGGGGGGGGGGGGGGGGGGGGGGGGGTCTTCCTGCACTACAAGCCTAGCATAGCATTCAGGTGCGCCAGGTCCGTAGGGGGGGTGTTGGGTTGTGTGTGTGTATACGTGTGTGTGTGTGTGTGTGGTGCTAGCATTCAGGTGCGCCAGTCAGGCAGGGGGTGTTGGGTTGTGTGTGTGTATACGTGTGTGTGTGTGTGTGTGGTGCTAGCATTCAGGTGTGCCAGTCAGGCAGGGGGTGTTGGGTTGTGTGTGTGTATACGTGTGTGTGTGTGTGTGTGTGGTGCTAGCATTCAGGTGCGCCAGTCAGGCAGGGGGTGTTGGGTTGTGTGTGTGTATACGTGTGTGTGTGTGTGTGTGTGGTGCTAGCATTCAGGTGCGCCAGTCAGACAGGGGGTGTTGTGTTGTGTGTGTGTATACGTGTGTGTGTGTGTGTGTGTGGTGCTAGCATTCAGGTGCGCCAGTCAGGCAGGGGGTGTTGGGTTGTGTGTGTGTATACGTGTGTGTGTGTGTGTGTGGTGCTAGCATTCAGGTGCGCCAGTCAGGCAGGGGGTGTTGGGTTGTGTGTGTGTATGCGTGTGTGTGTGTGTGTGTGGTGCTAGCATTCAGGTGCGCCAGTCAGGCAGGGGGTGTTGGGTTGTGTGGGTGTTGGGTTGGGTTGGGTTGTGTGTGTGTGAGTGACTGAGTGGTGGGTGGGGTGGGGTGGTGGATGGGTGATGTGGTTGGGTGGGGTGGGTGGGGTGATGGGTGGGATGGGGTGGGTTTCTTCCTGGTAACATAGCATACATAAGAACGGCACATTTGTGCAAGTGAAGGCTCTTGTTAGAATGGCTATGCTCCATCACACACATACACGCATACAAAAATAATCTCACTTCCTGTAAGGGCACATGCACACATAAACTCATACACCCACCCAGACAGACAGACCGACAGACAGACCGACAGACAGACAGACAGACAGACAGACAGACAGACAGACAGACAGACAGAAAGACAGACTGACAGACAGATAGATAGACAGACAGACAGACAGACAGACAGACAGACAGACAGACAAACAGACAGACACACAAGCATAAATCAACAGACACACACATACATGCACACCACACCGCAGTGTATTGCGATTACCGAGTTTGACCAAGAGTACAAGAACCCTTACTACTACAGCATACTTGACAACGGCACATACGTTCAAGTAGAGGCACTTGTGAGCTTGGCTATGCTCCATTTCACACATACGCATATAAACACATACACACAAAAAGACAGACAGACAGACAGACAGACAGACAGACAGATAGACAGACAGACAGACAGACAGGAAGACAGACATATAGACAGACAGGAAGACAGACAGACAGACAGACAGACAGACAGACAGACAGACAGACAGACAGACAGACAAACACATACAAACAAACACACATAGACACAAACACACATCCACACATACTTACATACACGCATACTCACACCACACTGCAGTGTATTGTGATTACCGAGTTTGACCAAGAGTACAAGAACCTGTACTACCACAGCATACTTGACAACGGAACAACCGTTCAAGTAGAGGCACTAGTACGCACGGCTATGCTGCTTGCTATCCATACACGCATGCATACATACACATATACACACATACACATACACATACACATACACATACACATACACATACACATACACATACACATACACATATACACACATACACATACACATGCACATACACATACACATACACATACACATACACATACACATACACATACACATATACACACATACACATACACATACACATACACATACAGATACACATACAAACATACAAACACCACACCGCAGGGTATTGTGATTACCGAATTCGACCAAGAGTACAAGAACCCGTACTACCACAGCATACTGGATAACGGCACATACGTGCAAGTGGAGGCACTTGTGAGCACGGCCATTCTCCTTGCTAGAACCCTTCACACCCTAGCTTCTGCAGGGACACCTACTGCTCCTCTCCAGGTGGGTCACACATACTGGGGTGGTGGTGGTGGTGGTGGTGAGGTAAACAGTATTTTGCTGCTTTGCAACTAGTCTGTGTGGCCATGCTCCTTGCTAGAACCCTTCACACCCTAGCTTCTGCAGGGACACCTACTGCTCCTCTTCATATGGGTCATGCATACTCGTGCTGGGATGACGATATGGGGGTGAGGGGGGGAGGGAGGAGGGTGGAGGGATGAAGGGGGAGGGATGGGGTGGGAGGGGGGGAGATATTAACAGCAGTATGCTACTTTGAAACTAATTAGCACATATGTTATCCTTGCTACAACCCTTCACACCCTAGCTTCTGCAGGGACACCTGCCGCCCCTTTTCTAGTGGGTCATGCATACTAGTGTTGGGATGACGATGTGGGGGTGAGGGGGGAGGGAGGAGGGTGGAGGGATGAAGGGGGAGGGGTGGGGAGGGGGGGGGGGGGGGGGTGATAGTAACAGCAGTATGCTACTTTGAAACTAATTAGCACATATGTTATCCTTGCTACAACCCTTCACACCCTAGCTTCTGCAGGGACACCTGCCGCCCCTTTTCTAGTGGGTCATGCATACTAGTGTTGGGATGACGATGTGGGGGTGAGGGGGGAGTGAGGAGGGGGGAGGGATGAAGGGGGAGGGGTAAGGTGGGGAGGGGGGGGGGGATATGCAGTATGCTACTTTGGAACTAATGAGCACATATGTTATCCTTGCTTCAACCCTTCACACCCTAGCTTCTGCAGGGACACCTGCCGCCCCTTTTCTAGCGGGGCATGCATACTAGTGTTGGGATGACGATATGGGGGTGAGGGGGGAGGGAGGAGGGGGGAGGGATGAAGGGGGAGGGATGGGGTGGGGAGGGGGGGGGGGAGGGAGAGATTAACAGCAGTATGCTACTTCGGAACTAATTAGCACATATGTTATCCTTGCTACAACCCTTCACACCCTAGCTTCTGCACGGACACCTGCCGCCCCTTTTCTAGTGGGGCATGCATACTAGTGTTGGGATGACGATGTGGGGGTGAGGGGGAAGGGAGGAGGGTGGAGGGATGAAGGGGGAGGGATGGGGTGGGGAGGGGGGGGGGGAGGGAGATATTAACAGCAGTATGCTACTTTGGAACTAATGAGCACATATGTTATCCTTGCTTCAACCCTTCACACCCTAGCTTCTGCAGGGACACCTGCCGCCCCTCTTCAGGTGGGTCATGCATACGAGTGTTGGGATGAGGATCTGGGGGGGGGGGGGGGGGGGGAAGGAGAGGGGGGGGGGGAGGAAGTGGGAGGGGAGAATATCAATATTTTGTTACTGTGCAACTAGTCTGTGCGTTAATGTTCCTTGCTTCAACCCTTCACACCCTAGCCTCTGCGGGGACACCTGCCGCCCCTCTTCAGGAGGGTCACACATACTAGTGTTGGGATGACGATCTGGGGGGTGAGGGGGAGGGGGAGGAGGGAGGGAGGAGGGGGAGAGGGGGAGGAGGGGGAGGGGAAGGGGGGAATGAGGGGGGAGGGGGAAGGAGAGGTTAGCAGTGTTGTGTTACTTTTGACTAGTCAGTGCGGCCATGCTCCTTGCTACAACCCTACACACCCTAGCCTCTGCGAGGTCACTTGCCGCCCCTATTCAGGTGGGTCATGCATGCTGGCGTGGTGGTGATGGTGGTGGTGAGGTTAACAGTATTTTGCTACTTTACGACTAGTCAGTGCGCCCATGCTCCTTGCTACAACCCTACACACCCTAGCCTCTGCCGGGACACCTGCTGCTCCACTTCAGCTGGGTCATGCATACGAGTGTTGGGATGAGGATCTGGGGGGGGAGGGAGGAGGGGAGGAGAGGAGGGAGGGGGGAGGGGGGAGGAGAGTAACAGTATTTTGCTATTTTGCAACTTATCAGTGTGTCTATGCTCCTTGCTACAACCCTTCACACCCTAGCCTCTGCGGTGTGGGGGTGGAGGTAAGGGGGTGGGTGGGGAGGGGAGGGGGAGGGGTGGGGAGGGGAAAGGGAGGAAGAGAATAACAGTATTTTGCTCCTTTGCGACTCGTCTGGGCGGCTATTGTCCTTGCTAAAACCCTTCACACCCTAGCCTCTGCGGGGTGGGGGTAGTTGGGGAGAAAGGGACACTCCACTTCAGGTGGGTCACACGCCCTTGGGTGGTGGTGGTGAGGATTCCAGCATTTTGCTACTTCGCAACCAGTCAGTGCATCTATGCTCCTTGCTTCAACCCTGCACATCCTAGCCTCTCAAAAGTGGTGGGGGTGGAGGTGGTGGGCGTAGGGGGGGAGTTAAAGCCAATCCACTGTAGGTGGGTCAATCATACTGGGGTGGTGGTGGTGAGGATACCAGCATTTTTCTACTTGGCATCTAGTTAGTGCGTCTATGCTCCTAATTAAATTTAATACAATTACATTACATTATCCGACTCCTGTTAGGTTGATAAAGCAGCAGTGAGGGCCAGGGCTGTGGACCTGGGGAAGCGCCTCATGCTGGATGAGCCAGGAATAACAATCAAATCAAATCTACTTCACTCTATTTCATTTCATTTCACTTCACCCCTCTTAAATTAAATTAAATTAATTTAAATGCCTTCACTCCTGTCAGGTTGATAAAGCAGCAGTGAGGGCCAGGGCTGTGGACCTTGGGAAGTGACTCTTGTTAAATGAGCCAGGAATAATAATTAAATCAAATCTACTTCACTCTATTTCATTTCACTTCACTGCACCTCTCTTCAATTAAATTAAATTACATTAAATGATATTAAATTATATTAAATTATCCCACTCCTGTCAGGTTGATAAAGAAGCAGTGAGGGCCAGGGCTGTGGACCTTGGGCAGTCCCTCATGTTAAATGAGCCAGTAATTACAATCAAATCAAATCTACTTTACTCTATTTGATTTCACTTCACTTCACCCCTCTTCAATTCAATTAAATTCAATTAAATGCCTTCACTCCTGGCAGCAGTGAGGGCCAGGGCTGTGGACCTTGGGAAGTGCCTCTTATGCGATGAGCCAGTAATAACAATCAAATCAAATCGCTCTTCGCTCTATTTCATTTCACTTCATTTCACCCCTCTTCAATTCAATTAAATTTAATTAAATGCCTTTACTACTGGCAGCAGTGAGGGCCAGGGCTGTTGACCTTGGGAAGTGCCTCTTATGCGATGAGCCAGTAATAACAATCAAATCAAATCGCTCTTCGCTCTATTTCATTTCACTTCATTTCACCCCTCTTCAATTCAATTAAATTTAATTAAATGCCTTTACTACTGGCAGCAGTGAGGGCCAGGGCTGTTGACCTTGGGAAGTGCCTCTTATGCGATGAGCCAGTAATAACAATCAAATCAAATCGCTCTTCGCTCTATTTCATTTCACTTCATTTCACCCCTCTTCAATTCAATTAAATTTAATTAAATGCCTTTACTACTGGCAGCAGTGAGGGCCAGGGCTGTTGACCTTGGGAAGTGCCTCTTATGCGATGAGCCAGTAATAACAATCAAATCAAATCGCTCTTCGCTCTATTTCATTTCACTTCATTTCACCCCTCTTCAATTCAATTCAATTTAATTAAATGCCTTTACTACTGGCAGCAGTGAGGGCCAGGGCTGTTGACCTTGGGAAGTGCCTCTTATGCGATGAGCCAGTAATAACAATCAAATCAAATCGCTCTTCGCTCTATTTCATTTCACTTCATGTCACCCCTCTTCAATTCAATTAAATTTAATTAAATGCCTTTACTACTGGCAGCAGTGAGGGCCAGGGCTGTTGACCTTGGGAAGTGCCTCTTATGCGATGAGCCAGTAATAACAATCAAATCAAATCGCTCTTCGCTCTATTTCATTTCACTTCATGTCACCCCTCTTCAATTCAATTAAATTTAATTAAATGCCTTTACTACTGGCAGCAGTGAGGGCCAGGGCTGTTGACCTTGGGAAGTCCCTCGACGAGGGCCCCTCGTGTTAAATGGCCCTTCAATAAAATTTCAATCCACTCCACTCCATTTCAATCCACTGCACTCCATTTCAATCCACTCCACTCCATTTCAATCCACTCCACTCCATTTCAATCCACTCCACTCCATTTCAATCCACTCCACTCCATTTCAATCCACTCCACTCCATTTCAATCCACTCCACTCCATTTCACCTTAATTTACCTTCAATTGAATTCCATTATCTCACTCCTGGCAGGTTGATAAAGCAGCAGTGAGGGCCAGGGCTGTGGACCTTCAGGAGTGCCTCATGTTACATAAGCCAGGACTATCAATCAAATCAAATCTACTTCACTCTACTTAACTTCACTTTACTTCACCCCTCTTCAATTAAATTTAATTCATTTAAATGCCTTCACTCCTGTCAGGTTGATAAATAAGCAGTGAGGGCCAGGGCTGTGGAACTTGGGAAGTGACTCTTGTTAAATGAGCCAGGAATAATAATTAAATCAAATCTACTTCACCCTACTTAATTTCACTTTACTTCACCCCTCTTCAATTAAATACAATTAAATTTAATTAAATTGCATTACATTATCCCACTCCTGTCAGGTTGATAAAGGAGCAGTGAGGGCCAGGGCTGTGGACCTTGGGAAGTGCCTCTTATGCAATGAGCCAGGAAGAACAATCAAATCAAATCGCTCTTCGCTCTATTTCATTTCATTTCACTTCACCCCTCTTCAATTAAGTGAAATGAAATGAAATTATCCCATTCCTGTCAGGTTGATAAAGCGGCAGTGAGGGCCAGGGCTGTGGACCTTGGGAAGTGCCTTATGCTGGATGACCCAGGACTGCTGTGCTCGCTGTCATATTCGATGATGAAGGTAAGAGGGGTGTAGGAGGAGGTTATTGATGATGATGATGATGAGGAGGAGGAGGAGGAGGAAAAGGAGGATATTGATGATGATGATGAGGAGGAGGAGGAGGAGGAGGAGGAGGAGGAGGACTGCTGTGCTCACTGCCATACTCAATGATGAAGGTAAGGGGGGTTGGAGGACGATGTTGATGATGAGGAGGAGGAGGGTAGTCATGATGATACTGATGATGAGGAGGAAATTGAGACTGATGAGGAGGACTGCTGTGCTCGCTGTCATACTCGATGATGAAGATAAGGGGGGTAGGAGGACGATGTTGATGATGATGGTGAGGAGGAGGATAGTAATGATGATGCTGATGAGGAGGAGGATATTGGGGCTGATGAGGAGGACTGCCGTGCTTGCTGTCATACTCGATGATGAAGGTAGGGATGCATGAGAAGGATGGTGATTAGGAGAAGGAAAGTCATGATGCTGATGGGGAGGATGATGATGAGGAGAATGATGAGGAGGCGGAGGAGGAGGAGGAGGATAGTCATAATGCTGCTGATGAGGAGGAGGGGTAGGAGTATAATATTGATGATGAGGAGGAGGACTACTGTGCATGCTGTCATACTCGATGATGAAGGTAGGGATGCATGAGATGGGTGGTGATGAGGAGGAGGATAGTCATGAAGATGATGAGGAGGAGGGGGAGGGGTAGGAGGGGTAGGAGTATGATAGGAGGAGGAGGAGGAGGAGGAGGAGGAGTATTATATTGATGCCAGTGTGAAGGACTGTTGTGCATGCTGCCATACTCGATGATGAAGGTAGGGATGCATGAGAAAGATGGTGATTAGGAAGAGGATAGTCATGATGCTGATGGGGAGGAGGAGGAGGAGGGGTAGGAGGAGGATATTAATGACGATGAAGAGGACTTCTCCCTCCATACACACACACACACACACACACACACACACACACACACACCACCACCTGCTGCTGTCTGTACATTAATGGCAGAAGCCTCCTCCTCCTCCATGTATAGTGTAAAGTTTGATTCAAGGTGGGGTGGGTGGGGGGTTGGGTGTGTGTGCAGAGAGGTGGGGTGGAAGGGTGATGACATTAACCAGTACCTGACCTCCTGCCACCTTACCGCCATAACATGATTCAAGGAAGGGTGTGTATGGGGTCGGGGTTGGTTTGTGGGTGGGGTGGGATGGGGGTTGGGGTGGGGTGTGGTGTGTGTGTGTGGGGGGGGGGGGGGGGGGGGGGGGGGGGGGGGTGGAAGGGTGATGATATTAACCAGTGCCTGACCCCTGCCACCTTGCCACCTTGCTTCCATAATCCACGATAAAGGTACGCAATCCCTGCAAGGTGCTTTAGGTGTCGTGTAAGGTTTGGGGCAATATAGTGGGTGGGTGGGTGGGTGGGGTGGGGTGTGGGGGGTAGGGGGGGGAGGGATGTGTGTGTATTTCGGGGGGTGGAAGGATGATTATGTTAACCATTGCTTGACCCCTTCCACCTTGCTGTCATAACATAATTCAAGGTGGGGTGTGTGTGGGGTGGGGTGTGGGGGTGTAAGGGTGATGGTATTAGCCAGTGCCTGGCCTCCTGCCACCTTATCCACCTTGCTGCCATAACATAATTCAAGGTGGGGTGTGTGTGGGGGTGTGTGTGGGGGTGTAAGGGTGATCGTATTGGCCAGTGCCTGGCCTCCTGCCACCTTATCCACCTTGCTGCCATAACACGATCCAAGGTGGGGTGTGTGTGGGATGGGGTGTGAGGGTGTAAGGGTGATGGTATTAGCCAGTGCCTGGCCTCCTGCCACCTTATCCACCTTGCTGCCATAACATGATTCAAGGTGGGGTGGGTGTGGGGTGCGGGTTAGGTGGGGTGTGTTTGGTATGTGTGTGTTTTTGGGGGTGTAAGGGTGATTATGTTACACAGTCTTTGACCTCCTGCCATACTCCACCATAAAGGTACATGATCCCTGCAAGGTGCATTAGTAGCGCACGGTTTGATGCAAGGTGTGGTGTGTGTGGCGTGGGAGTTGGGTTTGGTGTGTGTGTATTTATGGGGGTGGAAGGTGATGATGTTCACTAGTGCCTGGCCTCATGCCACCTCGCCACCTTGCTGCCATAACATGATTCAAGGTGGGGTGTGTGTGAGGTGGGGGTTGGGGGGTATGTGGGGTGTGGGGTGGGGGGGTGGAGGGGAGATATTGCTAACCAGTGTCTGACCTGTTGCCACCATGCAGCCAAGCTCCACAAACAAGAATGCCGAGGGGGTGAAACAATCTGACCTACGACATTACACTGGAATCCTCAAAAGAGCCGCCACTGCGGACCCGACAAGCACCAACTACAAGAGAGACATGCAGAGGTACGGAAACAAAAACGTTGGCCCGATGAATACATAAATAGTACGTGGACCCAGGAAGCACCAACTATGAGCGAGACTTGCTTCGGTACAGACAAATAAATAAAGTAAAAAATGGTCACGGGCAGAAAAAACAAAAACGCGGACCCAACAAGCACCAACTACAAGAGAGATCTGCAGAGGTACGGACAAAAAAAAAAAAAAAAGACGCGGAACTAACCGATAAATAAATAATACACGGACCCAGCAAGCACCAAGTACAAGAGAGATCTGCAGAGGTACGGACAAATACATAAATAAACATAAGACGCGGACCCTGTGCGGACCCAACAAAAACCAGCCACAAGAGAGACCTGCAGAGGTACGAATTAAGTGAAGTAAAGTGCACTGTTTAATATCTAAATAAATAAATAAGAGGCAGGCCCAACAAGCACCAACAAAAAGAGAGACCTGCAGAGGTACGGACAAATACTTAATTACAATTAAAATAAGACGCATGCCTAAAAATAAATAAATTAATTAGTAATAAGCCGACCCAACCAATAAATATATACATATCACGCAGACCCAACAAGCACCAACTACAAAAGATACCTGCAGAGGTCCGAATTAAGTGAATTGAAGTGCACTGTTTATTATATAAATAAATAAATAAATAAATAAATAAATAAGACGCAGACCCAACAAGCACAAACAAAAAGAGAGACCTGCAGAGGTACGGACATACAAATAAGACGCATGCCTAACAAATAAATTAATTAATTAGTACTAAGCTAACCCAGCCAATAAATAAATACATACATATCACGCAGACCCAACAAGCACCAACTACAAAAGATACCTGCAAAGGGACAGACAATAAATACAATAAATACGTGTAAGATACGGAACCTACAAATACATAAAGTAGTAATACGCAGACCCAACAAGCACCAACTACAAGGGAGACCTGCATAGGTACGGACAAATAAAATAAAAAAAAAGACGCGGAACTAACAGATAAATAAATAATACACGGACCCAGCAAGCACCAACTACGAGCCCGACCTGCAGAGGTACGGACAAATAAAAAATAAATAAAAAGAGGGCATAGGTACCCGATAGGTACGGACAAATAAAAAAAAAGACAGCATAGGTACGGACAAATAAATAAATAAAAATAAATACAAAAAAGACGGCATAGGTACGGACAAATACATAAATGAATAAACATAAGACGCGGACCCTGTGCGGACCCAACAAAAACCAGCCATAAGAGAGACTGCAGAGGTACGAATTAAGTGAAGTAAAGTGCACTGTTTAATATCTAAATAAATAAATAAGAGGCAGACCCAACAAGCACCAACTAAAAGCGAGACCTGCAGAGCTCCTGACAACAAAAAATAAAAAAATAAGACGCGCATCCAGCAAATAGAAAAACAAATGCGGACCCAGCAAGCACCAAGAACGAGCCGGTCCTGCTGAAATTAGGATACAGTAGATTGAAGTGCACTGCTTAGTAAATACATACATAAATAAATAATGCGCCGACCCAACAAGCACCAGGTACGAGTGATACCTGCAGAAGTACGAATGAAGTGAAGTGAAGTGGAGTGCACTGGTTATTACCTAAATACATAAATAATACGCGGACCTAACAAGAGAACAAATGGAAGAAAGTGAACTGTTAGGATGCATGTTGGATGCACCTTGGAGTTACCTCAGTGCTCCTCTTTTTCACTATTATTTATTATTATTTCACTTTATATGTTTGGTGTATTATTTATTGTTATTTCACTTTATATGTTTGATGTATTATTTATTATTATTTCACTTTATATGTTTGATGTATTATTTATTATTATTTCACTTTATATGTTTGATGTATTATTTATTATTATTTCACTTTATATGTTTGATGTATTATTTATTATTATTTCACTTTATTTGTTTGATGTATTATTTATTATTATTTCACTTTATATGTTTGATGTATTATTTATTATTATTTCACTTTATATGTTTGATGTATTATTTATTATTATTTCACTTTATATGTTTGATGTTTTATTTATTATTCTTTCACTTTATATGTTTGATGTATTATTTATTATTATTTCACTTTATATGTTAGATGTATTATTTATTATTATTTCACTTTATATGTTTGATGTATTATTTATTATTATTTCACTTTATATGTTTGATGTATTATTTATTATTATTTCACTTTATATGTTAGATGTATCATTTATTATTATTTCACTTAATATGTTTGATGTATTATTTATTATTATTTCACTTTATTTGTTTGATGTATTATTTATTATTATTTCACTTTATATGTTTGATGTATTCTTTATTAATATTTCACTTTATATGTTTGATGTATTCTTGATTATTATTTCACTTTATATGTTTGATGTATTATTTATTATTATTTCACTTTATATGTTTGATGTATTATTTATTATTATTCATCATTTCTCTATAAGGTTGGAAGTCTTTGGCACCCTTGCCTGCACCCCTACAGCAACCTTCCCACCCTCTCTCTCTCTCTCTCTCTCTCTCTCTCTCTCTCTCTCTCTCACACTCCCACACTCTCACACACTCTCACACACTTACACACACTCTCTCACACTCTCTCACACTCTCACACACTGTCACACACACACAGGTTCCTCTTCAACTTCATGGCTAACTCCACAGAGGTTCAAAGGACAGATAGCCCGTGCGACCCGCTTGTCACCATATGCCCTGATGGACAGGTAAGCAAGCAATAGCAGTAGTATTGATGGACAGGCCAGCAAGGTGATGGACAGGTAAGCAAGCAATAGCAGTGGTACTGATGGACAGGTCAGCAAGGTGATGGACAGGTCAGTAAGGTGATGGACAGGTAGGCAAGGTGATGGACAGGTAAGCAAGGTTCTATAGGTCTGTTGTGGCTGGCAGTATGGCAACAATATTGCAAAACGCAGTTTGCTATCTATATTACCTTACTGCTATCAAACTTCCAACATCTCATACCACTCTGTAGTTTTGCTGTGTCTGGCAGCCTGGCACTGCCCTGCCTGCAAAAGAGCAATTTGAAATCTACATTAGCTAACTGCTACTACACTTTCAATATCTTATACCACTCAGTTTGCTATGGCTGGCAGACTGGCACTGATCCTGCAAACGTCAATTTGCTATCTAAATTATCTTACTGCTATTACCAGGGTCCTTCAAATGGCCAAATTGGCCAGCGCTTTAGTGCACTTGAAAAACAAAACTGAGCTATGTAGTGCAAAGAGCGCAAAATTTGCCTGCTGCGCCCACAGGGAGTTGCAAAAAACTGCGCTTAAAGCATGTAGCTCGTCCAGTCGAGGTAGGAGACCGCTCCCCACCAGCGTACGACGGGCTCCCTTAACACCACTTCCCATCAGGCATTATCATTACCCTCTCCTCAGTTCTGCTATGGCTGGCAGACTGGCACCAATCCTGAAAATTATTAAAATTACAATTATTAAAATTACAATTATTAAAATTACAATTATCAAAATTACAATTATTAAAATTACAATTATCAAAATTACAATTATTAAAATTACAATTATTAATACTACAATTATTAAAATTACAATTATTAAAATTACAATTATTAAAATTACAAATATTAAAATTACAATTATTAAAATTACAATTATTAAAATTACAATTATTAAAATTACAAATATTAAAATTACAATTATTAAAATTACAAATATTAAAATTACAAATATTAAAATTACAATTATTACAATTACAATTATTAAAATTACAATTATTAAAATTACAATTATTAAAATTACAGTTTGTCATCTGTATTATCTTACTGCTATTACACTTGCAATATTGCAGACCACTTTCTAGCTTTGCTATGGCTGGCAGATTGGCACTGAGCCTGCACATAAGTTTTTGCTATCTACGTGATCTAAATGCTGTTACAATCTACATGATCTAAATGCTGTTACAATCTACATGATCTAAATGCTGTTACAATCTACATGATCCAAATGCTGTTACTATCTACATGATCTAAATGCTGTTACAATAATGCTGTTACAATCTACATGATCTAAATTATGCTGTTACAATTGCAAATACATTTTTTAATGTTTTGCTATCTACATGATCTAAATGCTGTTACAATCTACATGATCTAAATGCTATTACAATTGCAATATCTGCTACCCACTATCTAGGTCTGTTGTGGCTGGCAGTATAGCACCAAACCTGTAAACATCAATCTACATTATATTCCTGCTACTACACTGACAATATCCCATTACCACTCCTCAGGTCTACTATGGCTGGCAGTATGGCACTGATCTTCAAAAAGCAATTTTTTACCTCCCTACCCGCGTACGACGGGCTCCCTTAACACCACGCCCCACCAGGCATTATCATTACCCTCTCCTCAGTTCTGCTATGGCTGGCAGACTGGCACCAATCCTGCAAATTACAGTTTGTTATCTGTATTACCTTACTGCTGTCAAACTTCCAACATCTCATACCTCTCCTTAGGTTTTCTATGGCTGGCGGACAGGCACTGCCCTTCACATAACAGTTTTCTACAGGGTTATTCAAAGCGCGCGCGCTTTTGCGCTTTTGAGAGCTGACTTTTTGACCCCCTCTGCGCTTGAAGCGCAGTTTTTTGCAACCCCTTGTGGGCGCTGCAAGCATTTTTTGCGTTTTTTGCACTACAAAGCGCAGTTTTTTTGTTTTCAAGTGCGCTAAAGCGCTGGCCAATTTGGCCATTTGAAGTACCCTGGTTTTCTATCTACGTTATCTAACTGCTTCTCAACTTTCAATATCTCATACCACTCAGTAGTTTTGCTATGGCTAGCAGTCTGGCACTGATCCTGCAAACGTCAATTTGCTATATAAATTATCTTACTGTGACTACACTTACAATATCCCATACCCTCTTCTCAGGTCTGCTATGGCTGTACTACTGGCACTGACCTTTCAAAGAGTTGTTATATACTGTGTATTATCTTACTGCTATTATATTTACAATATCCCAAACCCTCTCTCTAGGTTTGTTGTGGCTGGCACTCTGGCACATAACAATTTTCTATCTATTTCATCTTACTGCTTTCAAACTTACAATATCTGAGACCACTCTCTAGGTATGTTGTGGCTGGCAGTCTGGCACATAACAATTTGCTATCTATATCATCTTACTGCTTTCAGACTTACAATATCTGAGACCACTCTCTAGGTATGTTGTGGCTGGCAGTCTGGCACATAACAATTTGCTATCTATATCATCTTACTGCTTTCAAACTTACAATATCTGAGACCACTCTCTAGGTATGTTGTGGCTGGCAGTATGACATCAACCCTGCAGACGTCAAGTTGCAATCTGCATTATCTAACTGCCATTACACTTACAATATCCCATACCCTATCCTCAGGTCTGCTATGGCTGGCAATATGGCACTGATCCTGCCAAGAGTAGAGACAGCATGGGACGCTGCATCAGCAGCACCACCTTGTTTGTGCAAGCGCTGTCGACACGCCTGTTGGAGAATGATGATGGCTCCTTGATGTACGAGGGCATATATTTATTTATTTATTTATTTATTTATTTATTTATTTATTTATTTATGTATTTACTTCTGTATTTATATATTTATTTATTTATCTATTTATTTATTTATTTATTTATTTATTTATTTATTTATGTATTTGTTTATTTATTTGTTTATTTATTTATTTATAGCATATGTTTCTACGTATGAATTGCAAGCGCTGTCGACACGCCTGTTGGAGAATGATGACGGCTCCTTGATGTACGAGGGCATATGAATATATGTCTATATGTATTTATTTATGCATTTATGCATTTATGCATGTATTTATTTATTTGTTTATTTATTTATTTATTTATATCATATGTTTCTACGTATGACTTGCAAGCGCTGTCGACACGCCTGTTGGAGAATAATGACGGCTCCTTGATGTACGAGGGCATGTATATATATTTATTTCTTTATTTATTTATTTATTTATTTATTTATGTATTTACTTCTGTATTTATTTATTTATTTATTTATTTATTTTTTATTAATTAATTTATTTACTTATTTATTTATTTATTTATTACTTATTTATTTATTTATTTACTTCTGTATTTATTTATTTATTTATTTATTTATTTATTTATGTATTTGTTTATTAATTTGTTTATTTATTTGTTTATTTATTTATTTATATCATATGTTTCTATGTATGAATTGCAAGCGCTGTCAACACGCCTGTTGGAGAATGATGACGGCTCCAGGATGTATGAGGGCATATGTATATATTTATTTATGTATTTATTTATGCATTTATGCATTTATTTATTTGTTTATTTATTTATTTATATCATATGTTTCTACGTATGACTTGCAAGCGCTGTCGACACGCCTGTTGGAGAATGATGACGGCTCCTTGATGTACGAGGGCATATGTATATATGTATTTATGTATTTATTTATGCATTTATTTATTTATTTGTTTATTTATTTATTTATTTATATCATACGTTTCTACGTATGACTTGCAAGCGCTGTCGACACGCCTGTTGGAGAATAATGACGGCTACTTGATGTACGAGGGCATGAATATATATTTATTTATTTATTTATTTATGTATTTATGTATTTATGTATTTGTTTATTTATTTGTTTATTTATTTGTTTATTTATTTATTTATATCATATGTTTCTACGTATGAATTGCAAGCGCTGTCAACACGCCTGTTGGAGAATGATGACGGCTCCTTGATGTACGAGGGCATATGTATATATGTATTTATGTATTTATTTATGCATATATTTATTTATTTGTTTATTTATTTATATCATATGTTTCTACGTATGACTTGCAAGCGCTGTCGACACGCCTGTTGGAGAATAATGACGGCTCCTTGATGTACGAGGGCATGTATATATATTTATTTATTTATTTATTTATTTATTTATTTATTTATGTATTTACTTCTGTATTTATTTATTTATTTATTTATTTATTTATCTATTTATTTATTTATTTATTTATTTATTTATGTATTTATTTATTTATTTATTTATGTATTTGTTTATTTATTTGTTTATTTATTTGTTTATTTATTTATTTAAATCATATGTTTCTACGTATGAATTGCAAGCGCTGTCAACACGCCTGTTGGAGAATGATGGCGGCTCCTTGATGTACGAGGGCATATGTATATATTTATTTATGTATTTATGTATGCTTTTATGCATTTATGCATTTATTTGTTTGTTTATTTATTTATATCATATGTTTCTATGTATGACTTGCAAGCACTGTCTACATCCCTGCTTGAGAATGATGACAGCTCCTCAATTTACGAATGCATGAAATAATAGAGGGAATTAAATAAATGGTTTATGAGGCATGCCAAAGTAAACCAAAGCAGCACAACACGAGATGACACAACCAAGCTGAAAACAAGAAAGTAAACCAAAGCTACTCAACACAACATGACACGACATGACACAACCAATCAGAAAACAACAAAGTAAACCAAAGCAACTCAACTCAACACAACACGACATGATATGACATGACACAACCAAGCTGAAAACAACAAAGTAAACCAAAGCAACACATGGCATGACATGACTTGGCATGACATGACATGACATGATATGACATGACATGACTTGGGCCATGACATGACATGAAAGCATGACTTGGCATGAATGACATGACATGACATGACATGACATACGATGACTTGAGGCATTGGACATGACATGACATGACATGAAATGACATGAACATGACATGATTGGCTCATGACATGACATTACATGGACATGACATGACATGACATGACTTGGCATGACATGACATGACATGAATGACATGACATGACATGACATGCATGACATGATGACATGACATGACATGACTATGACATGGACATGACATGACATGACATGACATGACATGACATGACATGACATGACATGAATGACATGGAATGACATGACATGACATGACATGACATGACATGACATGACATGACATGACATTGCATGACATGACATGACATGACATGACATGACATGACATGACATGATGACATGACATGACATGACATGACATGACATGACATGACATGACATGACATGACATGACATGACATGACTTGGCATGACATGACATGACATGACATGACATGACTTGGCATGACATGACATGACATGACATGACATGACATGACATGACATGACTTGGCATGACATGACATGACATGACATGACTTGGCATGACATGACATGACATGACATGACATGACATGGACATGACAGAACATGACTTGCATGACATGACATGCATGAACTGACATGACATGACATCGACATAACCATGACTGGCATGACATGACATGACATGACATGACATGAACAGGAAATGACATGACATGACTTGGCATGACATGACAAGGACATACTGACTTTGGCATGACATGACATGACATGACATGACATGACATGACATGACATGAATTGGCACATGACATGGACATGACATTGACATGACATGATATTATGACATGACATTGACATGACAGGACATTGACTTGGCCTGACTGATCATGCCATGACAGGACATGACAGGACTGGCATGACGACATGACATGACATACCTGACCATGACATGACATGACCATGACTGAATGACAGGACATGACATGACCAGGACATGACATGACATGACATGAATGACATGACTTGGCATGACATGAATGACATGACATGACATGACATGACAGACATTGACTTGGCTACATTGACATGACATGGACATGACATGACATGACATGAAATGCATGACAGACTTGGCCATGACATGAATGAATGACTGAAATGACATGACATGACATGACATGACTTGGCCATGACATGCCAGACATGACTGGCCATGAAGGACATGACATGACTGACGGACATGACATGACATGACTTGGCATGACATGACATGACATGACATGACATGACATGATATGACATGACACAACCAAGCTGGACAAAACAAGCTGAACAAACCAAGCTGAACAAATCAAGCCAAACCAAACCAAGCCAAACCAAACCAAGCTGAACAAATCAAGCCAAACCAAACCAAGCCAAACCAATCTGAACAAACCAAGCCAAACCAAACCAAGCTGAACAAACCAAGCCAAACCAAACCAAGCTGGACAAACCAAACCAAACAAAACAAACCCAAGCTGAACAAACCATGCCATACCAAATCATGATCAACCAAACCGAACTATTACGTACCAAATAATCAAACAAATTAACTGCCCAAACTTATGAATCGCATTAAATATCATGTATCACCTCTAACAGTGATGAATTCAATGCTGCTTGTGATAGGCTAGAGAATCCGATTGGTACAGCCATAAGAAACCGGACCATATCATGTCAAACCATAGCATACCAAATAATCAAATGAACACTAAACTCCCCAAACTTTCGAATCGCTCTGACCGTCAAGAATTTAATGCTGCTGCTTATGATTAGCCGGCGCATCTGATGCGGACAGAGTCCGTATAAACCAAACCAAACCATAGCATAAAAATAATCAAACCAACACTGAACTGCCCAAACTTGAACTGCGTGCAGTGTCATCCCGGACAGTGATGAATTCAACGCTGCTCATGATTGTGCCGGCGCATCTGATGCGGACAGAGTCAATGTAAATCAAACCAAACCATAGCATACCAAACAATCAAACCATCACTAAACTGCCCGAATTTGTACTGAGTGCAGTGTCATCCCGGACAGTGATGAATTCAACGCTGCTTTTGATTGTGCCGGCGTATCTGATGCTGACATGGTCATTATAAACCAAACCATATCACACCAAACCATAGCATGCGAAATAATCAAACCAACACTGAACTACCCAACCTTCCAAATCGCGTGCAGTGCCATCCATGACAGTGATGATACGATAGCATACAAAATATTGCAACTAACACTTACCTGCCCAAACTACTGAACTGCGTGCTGTGTCATCCCTGACAGTGATGAATTCAACGCTGCTTACGGTTGGCCAGTAGTGGATCTGATGCGGTCTTGAACTCCAACTTGGACTCGAACTCTGATGCGGACAGAGTCATTATATTCCAAACCATAACATAACATACCAAATAATCAAACCAACTCTAAACTGCCCGAATTTAAACTGCGTGCAGTGTCATCCTTGACAGTGATGAATTCAATGCTGCTTATGGTTGGCCGGTGGATCCGATGTGGACAGAGTCATACTGGCCCACCGACTCTCCTGAAGTCAGAATTTACTTACTGGAGTCTTACTCGACACAGGTTAGTGTGTGTATCTGTGTCTGTGTGTGTCTGTGTGTGTGTGTGTGTCTGTGTCTGTGTCTGTGTCTGTGTGTGTGTGTCTGTGTGTGTGTCTGTGTGTGTCTGTGTGTGTCTGTGTATGTGTGTATGTTGTGTATGTTGTGTGTTGTGTGTGTGTATGTGTGTGTGTGTGAAGGGGGGGGGGGGGGGGGGGGGGACAGGGGATTCAGTGACACTCCTGCAGTCAGGATTTACTTACTGGAGTCTTACTCGACACGAGAGTGTGATAAACAGTGCAGGATGAGGATGGGTGGGTGGGGGTGGGGGTCATGGTGGAGAACCCTAAAAATTGGGAAAGGCAGTTTAAAATAACGAGCATTGGTGAACTGAACCCCCACAAATCGTAAATGACGTGCAGACCTGCAACCATGACTGATATGTGTGTTTTACAGTCTCGTTGGTGAAGGCGTATAAAACAAAAACAAGCACTGGTGAACTGAACCCCAGAAAATCTTAAATGACGTGCAGACCTGAAGCCATGACTGATAATTGTTTCTTTTTACAGTCACGACGGTGAAGGCGTATAAAACAAAAACAAGCTCGGACTGCACTCAACCAAACAAGTTCTATGCAGCGCAACCTGCGACGCTAAAAAATGGCGGAGAGTTGTCGCAAGGGAGCAACAGGTGGCGACAGAAGCAAGTTAGTTACAAGACCATTGGCTGACGTGTCTGGCTTCAGCGCGGTCAGACGGATGGTTAAATGGATGGGAGGGAGGGCGGGCGGGCGGACAAATGGGTAAACATGGGGGGCTCCCTCCTCTTTGAAAAGGGGGCTCCGCCAAAAACTAAATGGCAATCTTGCAGCGTGCAAGTGACAAAGAGATCAAGGCAGTAGAAAAATATAATGATAACTCCTGGTGGGGTGGGGTATTAGGGTAGCCCCGTCTAACGGCGGTAGGGAACGGGCTGCTACTTGACCTGGACAAAACTACCATGGCGGTTGACAGCGACCGCAAACACTGAAGCACACCCATGGGAATTCGAACCCGGCACCTACGTCGTTCAAGGATCTCTGCCATTGAGCCATTTGTGAACGGGGAGAAGGCAGTAGAGGGAGTTTCTCTAACCAGCTGCCCTTTTCATACACGTTTTCTGCAGAGTCTCGCACTTTCATTCCAGACCATGAGAAGTATGAATAGGGAACGGCAATATAATATCTTGTCATCATATGATATCATATGATGCCGGCAGTCTGACTAGGCTAAAGTTACCATTTAAATACAATGTCATATGAATACATTACATTACACTACATTACATTACATTGCATCTTAAAGTCTACTTGACATCGCGATGCAATTTGTATGATATCATATGATATCAAACTCGCCTTTGGTCTGTATCATATGATTTGTCAGTCCCTTAGTATGACTAAACAGAATAACTGAATGGCTGAATGCATGTGACCAGGGTAGTTCAAGCCTTTCTGAATATGTGCGTGACATCACGTGACATCACGCACTGCATTTGCATGACATGTGCGATTTGGGGGATTTCCTAAGCGCGCCTGCTCTTTTGTAGGAGTGGCAAAGCCATTCGAACTGAATCCTCGTTTTTGCTGGTTAATGCCCGGAGACCCACCCCTCCTGGGGTAGTGGAGTGACAATCCTAAAACAAAAAAAAACAAAAAAATATAACAACTAAAACCCCCTCCTAAAACAAAACAAACAAAAAAAAAAAAAAACTAAAACCCCCTTCTAAAACAAAAAAAACAAAAAAAAATAACAACTAAAACCCCCTCCTAAAACAAAACAAAACAAAACAAACAAAAAAAACTAAAAACCCCTCCTAAAAAAAAAAAAAAAAAAAAAAATCCTAAAACAAAAAAAACAAAAAATAATAATAACAACTAAAACCCCTTCCTAAAACAAAAAAAACAAAAAAATAACAACTGAAAACCCCTCCTAAAACAAAAAACAAAAAAAAAAAATAACAACTAAAACCCCCTCCTAAAACAAAACAAAAAAAATAGGGTTTATTTTTAAAACTAAAAAAGGTTAAACATAACTGGGTTTGTTTTTACAACTTAAAACGCAATCATGAGTCTGAAAACATGAAATCCCCCCTAAATTGTGCGTATAATGGCATACTCAAATAATAATTGCATCCTGGAATATCTATTCCCACAAAGGGATTGTGTGATAGTCAAAATTCAGTGTGCACCCCCTTTGGGTTGCCGAATTACCGTAGTCACCCTTCACCTTTGCAGGGGGCGGCCAGAAACTGGATTAACTCGTTATTTCAAACAAAACAGTAGCGGGACAGTTTTCTCAGCATGTTTCAGCTACACTTCCCGTCTGGGCTAGTTCTACCTAACTCGGCCCCAATGTTGAATGGACCTTTGCCGGACCAACCCATACCCACACATCCATACTCACACACTCACCCACCCGTACTCACTCATATTACCCACCCATATTATCAACCCATCCATTCACCCACCCATACCCATCCATAGCACCCATTCACCCACTCATGCTCTGGTCTGGTCTGGGGTTGGGGGGTTGGGTTGGGAGGGGGGGGGGGGGGGTAAATACTTGTTGCACGAGGTCCAAAGTGGTGCCAATAGACTGTTCTTACCGAGGCCTACTCATGGGTGGTCTCAGAATGTCAATTGAAGGTCTGAGTAAAAAGTGAGAGAACCCCCCCCCCCCCCCCCCCCCCCCCCTAAATGAGGTGCTCAGAATTACCTGAAAAATAACTCAAAATATCGCCATGATACAAGGCATTACAACCCCATTCTCAGAAGAAGAAAACATGACCGGCCTGACTGACAATTTTGAGGCCTGAGCTCCTCCGGACGTAAAATATAAAATGTAAATCATGTTTGTCTTTTTTATTTTTTTGTTTCTCTCACGTACGTTCTGAACTTCTCTGCAGGTCACCATTCTGGTCATCGGGATCTTACTCACCCTTCTCACGGGGATAATTGCGTGTGGCACCCGACTGGCTTTTGACAAGCACCTTAAGAGTCAATAATATATATAATTATACGAACATATATGGTGGTGGTTGGGAGCTTGGTTTGGTGGTTGGGAGCTTGGTTTGTTTGTCCTCGACACACCCCTGATGTAATGGGGTTTTTTGCTTTGTGGGTGCTTTTTCTTTTTGTTTAAAGCACAGAGTCTCATACACCCTCACGGTGTCAAGTAGACTTTAACATGTAATGTAATGTAATATATATAGTACAGTATAGTATAGTATATCTACCGATATATATCTATTACGCCTTCTTACGAGGCGTGGGGTGGTTGTTGTTGAAGGGGGCAGAGAGCTTGCACTGTAGCCAACCAAGAACAATTGTGTATGGCACACGCCTGGCGCTTTACAAGCCCCTCAAGATCCAATAACGCTTCATGCTGTTCGATGAATGTAAAAGGAGATGATAATTGTAAATGGGCCAAATAAGCTCCATGCTGTCCGATGAATGTAAAAGGAGATACAAATGCTAATTGGGCCAAATAGGCGTCATGCCAAATAGGCCTAATAGTCTTCATGCTGCCCAATGAATGTGAAAGGAGATGCAAATGCTAAATGGGCCCAGTAGGCCCAATAGGCTTCATTCTGTCTGATAAATGTTCAAGGGGATGCAAATGCTTTCTTGGGTGAGGGTGAGGGTGAAATAAAATAGTTGGGTGCCCTGGTAGGGCCCCTGCGGTGGTTGGTGCTCGCACTTAGGTAGCAAGATATGACACGCTTTAACGACGAATGGTCAGGGGTTCGATTCCCCCTACGGTCACCCTTAGAGTTGCAGGTCGTTGCAGGTTGTTGTCAACCGCGGTGGTGATGGTAGCTTGTCCAGTCCAGGTGGTAGACCGTTCTCTACCCGCGTACGACGAGTTCCCTTAACACCACGCCCCACCAGGCGTTTTCATTACCTAGCAAGATATAACGGTTTGATAAATATCTGGTACAATTATGAATTTTAGAATTTACAAGTAATAATGTAATTAAATTCTCAGTTCTGGAATTTTCTGGATTTTCGTTAGTATCAGATATCGGCAAATCGGCAAAACGTCCGAAAGCCATTAGGTAGCAAGATATAACGCTTGCCCAAAGTTAAGTACCGGTAGGTTGAAGTGGATTCGTGCGAGGGGATGGAAGGGTGTGAGAGCGGTTCCTTTGTCGGTAAATGTATACACAGTGCCAAAAACGGAGAACAGTCAAACTGCATTTGCTAGCAGCCAAATTTCATCACATGCTTCGGTGACGGTACAGCGTCAGTACATAATGTTTTCGCAGTGGTTTCAGAATGGTGCCGTTTTGGTTCCTCGGTTTTGGAATCATCATTTTCATCCCAGATTTCACCGCATGTACAGGAATCCCAACCACTTTTCGACCATTTCCTGTCGGAATACCAACCGTTCTTACAGGCATTCTAACCACCAGCCTCTTTGGGCAAACGATTTTTCGACCGTTTCCAGAGTTATCGTTGCATAGGTCTGCCGTCAACAGGCCCCCCTGGCCGTCAAGAGCAAGGGCCGACCAACGAGCCGAGGTTAGCCAAGAGGGTGATATGGCAGCTACAGGCCTGTATACAGTTAGGAGCCAGCCTGGAGCAGCTTCTTCTTCCCACGTGGCGAGTGCTGACGTGGATGTTATAACTTGAAATCGAAACTGCTGGAATCCAACTCCACCAACACACATCGGCCCAAGCTTCCAGATACGTCTCTGCTCAGTTCCAAATACTGCTTTCATGCCTTGCGCCTCGCCCAAGGGATCCCACATTTGAACGCGGAAGTCTGAAACCGCAGCTGCTCGCGACGGTCTGAGCTGATAACTTTTCCACGCTGTCCTTCGCCTATCCCCCTCTCCCACGTCTTTAGGTCATCACTTGCTCAATTAATCCAACCCATCCTGATAGGCTACCATTATTCTGCTTATTCGAGGTTGGGCTGGTCCCTTCAGCCCAGTTGGCTACCCCTGGACTAAAACATACAAACACTTGCCCACGGGCAGTCCAATTCAGACTACACACCCTTGTGCAGTTGCGCTGTTGCGCTGAAAACAGATAGCTGACAGGAGTCGTGTGGGACGCTCGCCTGATTAACCCGAGGTGGAGTGACGCTTCTCCTATATCAAGTACCAAACTGCCTGTCACACCCAACTGCTGTTAACAGTTTCCCGACAGACAGCTGCTGTGCCAGCTCCTCACCCACCCACCCAACTACATGGCCCGAGCCCTGCACCTATCCTCCACCGCTTGGCACATCCCTCGTGCCCTCGTTGCCTCTCACGCGCATCCCAAGTCTAAAAGCACTGGAGTGCACGCCATGCAGAAGGACACTCCTTTGAAAATCCTAGCTTTTGGTGACTCCTTGACTGAGGTAGGCCAGATGAAGCATTGGGGCAGGGACGCAGGCAGGGTCGTGCCGTGCGGTTTTGCTTACGCGTACGCAACGCAACGCGTACGGTTTGCGTACGGGTTTTATTTGCGTCACGCAGGGAGGGACTGTATGTGGGGATGGCGTTGTTGCGTGGGTGCCAGGCTGAGTGGTGCTGCTTGGGCTGAGAGCTGGGCACAGGCTGCACCTAAGCAAGTAGTAGTAGACACCACACAAGAGGACGCACCCTGCACATACCATGCACATACCACGCATGTGGGCACACCATTCACGTGCCATGTGAACGCTATGCACACACAATGCATGAGGAGATACCATGTACACACCATGCAATGTGGACAGGCCTTGCACACACCATGCACACGGACAGGCCGTTTACACGCCATGCACACGGACAGGCCATTCACACGCCATTCACACGCCATGCACACACCATGCAATGTGGACACCATTCACACGCCATGCACACTGACAGGCTATTCACACGCCATACACATTGACAGGCCATGCACACACCATGCACACATGAAGACCACTCACACGCTATGCACGCGCCATGCACACGGACAGGCCATTCACACGCTGTGCACATGCCATGCACACACCATTCATTCGCCATGCACATTGACTGGCAATTCACACACTATGAACACGGACAGGGTTTCCACACGCCATGCACACGGACAGGCCATGCACACGCCATGCACACAGACAGGCTATTCACATGCCATGGACATTGACAGGCCATGCACACACCATGCACACAATATGACCATTCACACGCTGTGCACATGCCATGCACACGGACAGGCCATTCACACGCTGTGCACATGCCATGCACACGCCATTCATTCGCCATGCACATTGACAGGCCATTCACACACTGTGAACACGGACAGGGTTTCCACACGCCATGCACACGGACAGGCCATGCACACGCCATGCACACAGACAGGCTATTCACATGCCATGCACATTGACAGGCCATGCACACACCATGCACACATTATGACCATTCACACGCTGTGCACATGCCATGCACACTGACAGGCCATTCACACGCCCTGTGCTGCACCTTTCCTATAGGGTTTCCACATGCCATGCACACGGACAGGCCATTCACACGCTGTGCACATGCCATGCACACGCCATTTACTCGCCATGCACATTGACAGGCCATTCACACACTATGAACACTGATAGGCCATTCACACGCCAAGCACACGGGCAGGCCATGCACACACCATGCACACGGACAGGCCATTCACACACTATGAACACTGATAGGCCATTCACACGCCAAGCACACGGACAGGCCATGCACACACCATGCACACTGACAGGCCATTCACAAGCCAAGCATACGGACAGGCCATTCACACACCTTGCACACTGACAGGCCATTCACAAGCCAAGCATACGGACAGGCCATTCACACACCTTGCACACTGACAGGCCATTCACAAGCCAAGCTTACGGACAGGCCATTCACACACCTTGCACACTGACAGGCCATTCACACACCATGCACACTGACAGGCCATTCACACGCCCTGTGCTGCACCTTACCTGTAGGGTTTCCACAATGATGGAAGGTCCTTCCATCCGTATGGTATCAAGCTCAGCCAATTGATCACCACCAACGTTGACTCTAATGCTGAGGTACGAACATCCTGCTATCAGAATATGGAAGATACGGATTCAGTTGTGCAAGTAAACATACAAGAAACAAGATATAAGATAAATATTCAGTTGTGCAAGTGAACATAGAAGAGTCAAGATACAAGATATTAGATACAAGATACAAGACACAAGATAAGGATTCAGTTGTGCAAGTGAACATAGAAGAGTCAAGATACAAGATACACGATGCAAGATACAAGATACTAGATACAAGATTCAAGATACACGATAAGGATTCAGTTGTTCAAGTGAAAATAGAAGAGACAAGACACAAGATACACGTTACAAGACACAAGATACACGATTCAAGATACACGATAAGGATTCAGTTGTTCAAGTGAAAATAGAAGAGACAAGACACAAGATACACGTTACAAGACACAAGATACACGTTACAAGATACAAGATAAGGATTCAGTTGTACAAGTGAACATAGAAGAGTCAAGATACAAGATAAAAGATACACGATACATGATATCATATTGCTGTTCCCTATCTATAAGTAACGCCACTCCTAGTGTTCCACCTGGTTCTGTGCAACCGGTTGTGCTTTACCTGGTTCTGTGCAACCGGTTGTGCTTTACCTGCTTCTGTGCAACCGGTTGTGCTTTACCTGCTTCTGTGCAACCGGTTGTGTTCCACCTGGTTCTGTGCAACCGGTTGTGTTCCACCTGGTTCTGTGCAACCGGTTGTGCTTTACCTGGTTCTGTGCAACCGGTTGTGTTCCACCTGGTTCTGTGCAACCGGTTGTGTTCCACCTGGTTCTGTGCAACCGGTTGTGTTCCACCTGGTTCTGTGCAACCGGTTGTGTTCCACCTGGTTCTGTGCAACCGGTTGTGTTCCACCTGGTTCTGTGCAACCGGTTGTGTTCCACCTGGTTCTGTGCAACCGGTTGTGCTTTACCTGGTTCTGTGCAACCGGTTGTGTTCCACCTGGTTCTGTGCAACCGGTTGTGTTCCACCTGGTTCTGTGCAACCGGTTGTGTTCCACCTGGTTCTGTGCAACCGGTTGTGTTCCACCTGGTTCTGTGCAACCGGTTGTGTTCCACCTGGTTCTGTGCAACCGGTTGTGTTCCACCTGGTTCTGTGCAACCGGTTGTGTTCCACCTGGTTCTGTGCAACCGGTTGTGTTCCACCTGGTTCTGTGCAACCGGTTGTGTTCCACCTGGTTCTGTGCAACAGGTTGTGTTCCACCTGGTTCTGTGCAACCGGTTGTGTTCCACCTGGTTCTGTGCAACCGGTCGTGTTCCACCTGGTTCTGTGCAACCGGTTGTGGTCCACCTGGTTCTGTGCAACCGGTTGTGCACTTGTAGGAGGTGGTTACCCCCCTCAATGTAGGAGAGACTCGACGGTTACACTTTCAACCGGTTACACTTTTAACCGTTTAACCGGTTACACTTTTAACCTTTTAACCGGTTACACTTTTATCCGGTTACACTTAACCTTTTAACCTTCTAACCTTTTAATCGGTTACACTTTTATCCGGTTACACTTAACCTTTTAACCTTTTAACCGGTTACACTTTTATCCGGTCACACTTCACCTTTTAACCTTTTAACCTTTTAACCGGTTACACTTTTAACCGGTTGTGCACTTGTAGGAGGTGGTTACCGCCCTCAGTGTAGGAGAGACTCGAGGGTTGCACAGGTCTTACTGGGTGTGGTGCCACCTAGCCCTAAAGGGTTCGTTGAGGGCCTAAGCGGAGGCTGTGTATTGCCTGCCGCTAGCAGTGAAAGATAGTTCAAATTCCTTGTTTGTTGACTGTTGGCAGTAACATCAACATTTGTATTTCTTGTAGGTGGTGGTTGAAGGCCTAAGCGCAGGCTGTGTATTGCCTGCTGCTACCAGTGAAATATAGATCAAATTTGTTGTGTGCTGACAGTCTTGTAGGTGGTGGTTGAGGGCCTAGGGCGGTGTATTGCCTGCCGATACCAGTGAAAGATATATCAAATTCCTTGTTTGTTGACTGTTGGCAGTAACATCAACATTTTGTTTTTCTTGTAGGTGGTGGTTGAGGGCCTAAGCGCAGGCTGTGTATTGCCTAAAACTACCAGTGAAAGATAATTCAAATATGTTCTGTGCTGACAGTCGGAAGTAACACCAACATTGAACATTCAATACGGTATATCTAGGGGATGGTTGAGGGCCTAAGCGGAGGCTGTGTATTGCCTGTCGCTACCAGTGAAAGATAGTTCAATTTTTTGTGTTTTGACAGTCTGCAGTAACATCAACATTTGCATTTCTTTTAGATGGTGGTTGAGGGCCTAAGCGGAGGCTGTGTATTGCCTGCCGCTACCAGTGAAATATAGATCAAATTTGTTGTGTGCTGACAGTCTTGTAGGTGGTGGTTGAGGGCCTAGGGCTGTGTATTGCCCGCCCGCCGCTACCAGTGAAATATAGTTCAGATTCCCTGTTTGTTGACAGACGGCAGCAACATCAAAATTTGCATTTCTTGTAGGTAGGGAACGGCAACTAATATTAGTGTTTGAAAAACTAATATTAACTAATATTATTATAGTGTCACAATAATATTGGTTTTCAAATATAATCGGAATTCTGGTGAGACGGCTCGTCCGACTAATATTATCTAATATTATATAATATTATTTATTCACTAATATTATATAACATATCCGAACCCCAACTTGTAGGTTGGGGTTGAGGGCCTGAGCGGAGGCTGTGTGATCCCCCCGAGCGCCAAAGGAATAGATTTTAACTTTGAGGGAATTCTTGAGCCGATGGTCGCTCGCCTCCCTCCACTATTAGCGGAGGCCGCTGCATCGGGACACCCCTACGACTGGGTGCTCATTCTTGGTGGTATCAATGATGTTGGGTGCGGTCGAAAGGGAGCTGATGTATTCGGTGGCTTGCAACAGATGTATCAGGTGTGTGTGGTATGTTGTGTGGGTGTGAGGGTGTGTGTGTGGGGGGGTGTGTGTGTGTGGGGGGGGTGTAGTGTGGGGAATTGGTGGCTGGGTGTGTGGGGAATTGGTGAGTGGGTGGATGGGTGGGTTGGGTGTGGGGGGGGTGACTCATTATTGGTGGTATCAATGATGTTGGGTGTGTTCAAAAGGGAGCTGATGTCTTCGGTGGTTAACAGCAGCTGTATCAGGTGTGTGTGGCATGTTGTGTGGGTGTGTGGGGGGTGATGTGGGGGATTGGTGTGTGGGTGGGGTTAGGATTAATGTCTTGTGGTTGCACAAATCGGAAGAGGCGAGCCCTAAAAATGGTTGCTCATTATTGGTGGTATCAAGGATGTTGGGTGCGGTCGAAAGGGAGCTGGTGTATTCGGTGGCTTGCAAAAGATGTATCAGGTGTGTGTAGGGTTGGGGCGGAATTGTATATTGACATGTGTGGCACGTGGTATATTCAGGTGCTTGACCAGCTGTTTCAGGTCCTGTGAGCATGTCGTGTGGTGTGTGTGGATTGGGTGGGGGTGGGGTGGGGGATTGTGGGTGGGTGTAGGGTTGTGTGGGTGTGGGTGTGGGTGGGTTGGGGCTTGGTGGTGGGTGTCCGGGTTGCTGGTGGGTTTCGGGTGGGGTGTGTGTGGGGTGGGTTGGGGCGCTTGGTGCGGTGGGTTTCGGGTTGTGCTGGTGCCGGGTGGAGTGGGGTGTGGGCTTGTGGGTGGGTGTCGGTTGTGTGGGTGTCGTGTGGGGTGGGTGGGGTGGGTGGGCGCTTGGTGGGTGGGGTGTCTGGTTGTGTGGGTGTGGGGTGGTTGGGTCGGGAGTGGGTGGAGCTTGGTGGGTGGGTGTGGGTTTTGTGTCGTGCGTGTTGGGGTGGGGTGGGGGTGGGTGGGGATTTGTGGGGGGTGTCGGGTTGTGTGGGTGTGTCGGTGGTGGGTTGGGGGATTGGTGGGTGGGTTTCGGTTGTTTGGAGTGTGTGTGGGAGTGGGGTTTGGGTGGGTGGGGGATTGTGTGGTGTGTTCGTGTTGTGCGGTTGTGGGGTGGTGGGTGGCGGTGGGTGCGTGTGGTTTGCTCACATCGGAAGGGGCGCGCCCTACAAATGGTTGCTCATCTGGGTTGTATGATGCTGTTTGGTTGTGGGGATGACGTCTGTAATCTTTGGTGGTCTTGGCACCGGCTGTTTTTAGGTGTGTGTAGGGTTGTGTGGGTGTGTGTGGGGTGGGGTGGGGGGGATTGGTGGGTGGGTGTGGTTGCTCACATCGGAAGGGGCGCGCCCTACAAATGGTTGCTCATTCTGGGTTGTATGAATGCTGTTGGTTGTGGTTGAGGACGATCTGGTATCTTTGGTGGCTTGCACCGGCTGTTTTTAGGTGTGTGTAGGGTTGTGTGGGTGTGTGTGGGGTGGGGTGGGGGGGATTGGTGGGTGGGTGTGGTTGCTCACATCGGAAGGGGCGCGCCCTACAAATGGTTGCTCATTCTGGGTTGTATGAATGCTGTTGGTTGTGGTTGAGGACGAGCTGGTATCTTTGGTGGCTTGAACCAGCTGTTTTTAGGCGTGTGGCATGTGACTGCGTACTGCCCTGTAGTGTGGTTGCCCATTCTATATGGTTTTAATAATGTCGGGTGTGGCCAACGAGGGGATGATGTCTTCAGTTGCCTGAACCAGCTGTTTCAGGTGTGTTGCATGTGACTACGTACTGCCCTGTGGTTGCCCATTCTATATGGTTTTAATAATGTTTGGTGTGGCAGACAAGGAGATAATATCTTTGGTGGCTTGCACCGGCTGTATCAGGTGTGTGTAGGGTTGGGGCAGAAACGTACATTGTCCTCATCCTCATCACCATCACCATCATCATCACCATCATCATCATCATCACCCTGCCGCTTTGCAGGTATGCAAGGACCACGGTGCGAGTGTGTTGGTCATGACGTGCCTAGAGTCACAATACGTCCCCATCCCTTCCCTTTTGGCTCTGACAGCACCTGACAGTACTACCCTGCTGCTGTACAGATGCCAAGCAGGGATACTTTGACTCTGACAGCACCTGACAGTACTACCCTGCTGCTGTACAGATGCCAAGCAGGGATACTTTGACTCTGACAGCACCTGACAGTACTACCCTGCTGCTGTACAGATGCCAAGCAGGGATACTTTGACTCTGACAGCACCTGACAGTACTACCCTGCTGCTGTACAGATGCCAAGCAGGGATACTTTGACTCTGACAGCACCTGACAGTACTACCCTGCTGCTGTACAGATGCCAAGCAGGGATATTTTGACTCTGACAGCACCTGACAGTACTACCCTGCTGCTGTACAGATGCCAAGCAGGGATATTTATTTCCGCTATATATAAAGCGATCGCTAGTTTGATCCCGTTTTGAAGAAATCATCGCTATCAGAAGTATAACAAAAAAGTTTTTTATGTTTCGCCCCAAATAGCGCCCAAAAGCTATAAACAATAAAAGCTATAAAAAGCTATAAAAAAATAAAATCCAAAAGCTATAAAAGCTGTAAAAAGCTATAAAAAAATAAAAGCTATAAAAAGCTTTTAAACGCTGTACCTGGAGGAGGCCTAAAACCATTAAGCTTGAAAAAACCACTTTCAGAATTGAAAACAAAATCACTGTGTCAAAGAGTGGCGGTGCTAGCGTGTTGGCCCTGGCTGGCATGTAGTTAACAGTTTCCTTCCGCGCCATCCGTTCCTCTTTTCTCTGACACACCTGAACAGTACGTACCCCTGCTGCTACAGATGTCAAGGATGGCGGTGCTAATTACCCTGATGATGTACAGATGTCAAAGGATGGCAGATGGCGGGTACTAGCGTGTTGGCCCTGACTTGCATGTAGTTACAGTTCTGCTCCATCCTTTCCCTTTGTCTCTGACAGCACCTGACAGTACTACCCTGCTGCTGTACAGATGTCAAAGGATGGCGGTACTAGCGTGTTGGCCCTGACTTGCATGTAGTTACAGTTCTGCTCCATCCTTTCCCTTTGTCTCTGACAGCACCTGACAGTACTACCCTGCTGCTGTACAGATGTCAAAGGATAGCGGTGGTAGCAGTGATTTTTTTTTCAAATCTGAAAGTGGGTTTCTTCTAGCTTAATGGTTTTAAGCCTCTTCCAGGGACAGCGCTTTAGTGCTTTCTGTAGCTTTTTGTAGCTTTTAAGGGCCATTGAGGGCTTTTTTTACTTTTTTTATAGCGATAATTTCGCTAAAACGGGGTCAAAACTAGCGATCGCTATATATAGCGGAAATACAAATCCCTGGGTGCTAGCGTATTGGCCCTGACTTCCATGTAGTTACAGTTCTGCTCAGGGTACTACTTCTCGCCAAATTGGCCAGCGCTTAAAGCGCACAAACGTCAAATTGGTCAGCGCTTTTTCGTGCAAAAACCGCAAAAACTAACCAAAGCAACACAACATGACATGGCATGACACGACATGACCAAGGTGAACAAACCAAGCCAAATCAAATGAAGCTGAACAAACCAAGCCAAACCAAAAAGAGCTGAATAAACCAAGCCAAACCAAATGAAGCTGAACAAGCCAAGCCAAACCAAAAAGAGCTGAACAAACCAAGCCAAACCAAATGAAGCTGAACAAACCAAGCCAAACCAAATCATGATGAGCCAAACCAAACCATAACATACCATCTGGAAACAACTTACACAGTACTGCCCTGCTGCTATTTTGGCGGCTGGCCCCAGTGAAGGCAAACAGGCTGGCCCCCTCAACTTCACGCCTTGTCATAAGACACATTTTTATTTCCCCTCCTGCTGCTTTGCAGATGTGCCAGGACCACGGTGCGAGTGTGTTGGCCATGACGATCCTAGAGTCGCAATACACCTCCATGGAGAAAGAGGATGATGAGGTGCGCTGCCAAATCAATGAGCTGATCCGAGGACATGTGCAGAGCTCACAAGGGAAGCAGGCAACAATGCTTCTGGATCTAGGTAGGTTCAAGAGGTCTACTTTTGGGGCTACTCATGGCAGCTTCCCACCAGCTCCAATAGCCAGCCACTGGGCCAAGCCCAATTCTTGAAGCTGCATGTGAATGCGTGTTATATAAGCTTTCAGACGCACCAGCTAGCTTCAGGTTTGACTCAAGGACAGGGACAGGGAGCTGCCTAGAAGCTGCTACGTGTAGCCAAACAATGAAGCAGGGGGTTGGGTGTTGGGCAAGGTTCCAGTGGTCTAGCCCCTTTCAGTGGTATACAATGGTCTAGTGGTAGACCAGATCGCTTGAGGATGAAGAGTCGGGGGTTCGACTCCCCCTTCGGTCGCTCTTGGCGTTGCAGGTTGTTGTCAACCGCGATGGTAGCTTGTCCAGTTGAGGTAGGAGACCGCTCCCCACCCGCGTACGACGGGCTCCCTTAACACCACGCCCCACCAGGCGTTATCATTATCCAGTGGTCTACTTTGGGGCTGCTCGTGGCAGCTTCCCGCCAGCTCCAATGGCCAGGACCACGGTGCGAGTGTGTTGGCCACGACGTGCCTAGAGTCACAATACACCTCTGTGTAGGTTCCAGTGGTAATCTCCCGTTTCTACGATTGGCTCAATGGTTGAGTTTGTTGAAACCAGGCAGATGGTGCGGGATTCAAATGGCTACGGGTGCGCCTTAGTGTTTGCGGTCGCTGTCAACCGCCATAGTAGCACTTTCCAGATAAAGTAGCAGCCCGTTCTCTACCGCCGTAAGACAGGGCTCCCTCAATCCCACGCCCTACCAGGCGTTGTCATTATTTTTATGTTTCAGTGGTGTAGATTGGGGCTGCTCATGGCAGCTTCCTGCCAGCTCCAATAGCCAGCATCTGGGCCAAGCCCAAAGCTTGAAGCTGCATTTGAATGCGTGTTATATCAGCTTTCAGACGCACCAGCTAGCTTCAGGTTTGGCTCAAGGGCAGGGAAAGGGAGCTGCCTAGAAGCTACGACGCGTAGCCCAATGCAGCTTTTCATACCAGCTGTCAGATGCAGGGTACTTCAAATTGCCAAATTGGCCAGCGCTTTAGCGCACTTGAAAACAAAAAAACTGCGCTTTGTAGTGCAAAAAGCGCAAAAATTGCTTGCTGCGCCCACTGGGAGTTGCAAAAAACTGCGCTTGAAGTGCTGAGGGGGTCAAAAAGTCAGCGCTCAAAAGCGCAAAAGCGCGCGCTTTGAATTACCCTGGTCAGATGCACCACCTAGCTTGAGGTTCGGCCCAAGGATGCATAACCGGAGTTGCCTAGAAGCTACAAGGCATAGCCCAATGCAGCTTTCTATATCAGCTGTCAGACGGACCAGCTAGCTACAGGTTCGGCGCAAGGACAGGGAAAGGGAGCTGCCTGGAAACTGCTACGAGTAAGAGAGAAAATGAAACAGTGGCCGACTCCTATATATATATATATATATATATATATATATATATATATATATATAAGTAGCCAAACTACATTGAGGGCGGTCACTAGTATGACCGCTCTGATCAGCTGGCTTTTGGTATTTTTCTGTTTGTTGACTCCTGTCACGACAAGTAGTCCCCTCAAAAACTCTGGGTTGTGTGTTGGGCAAGATTGAACGTTGGGTGTTTTACCTAATGACTTATCGAACAAACATAAATAACACCCATTATTAGCACTTGATTAAACATTCATAAAATCCATTACTAAAGCACTCGTATAAGCATTTATAAAAGTCATTATTAAAGCACTGGAATAAACATTTATAAAATCCATGAATAAAGCACTGGAATAAACATTAATACAATCCAGAAGAAATCCATTATTAAAGCACTCAAATAAACATTAAAAAAATCCATTATCATAGCACTCGAATAAACATTAATAAAATCCATTGTCAAAGCACTCGAATAAACATTAATATAATCCATTATCAAAGCACTCGAATAAATATTATAAAATCCATTACTTAAGCACTCACCATCTCACTGCAGATGGGCGCAGTCCTTGGACCTCCATGGACGAGGATCGGCGTACGGAAATATGAAATAAATGATAGTAAAAATGCAAATATGAAATATAAGGTAACACAAATGAAAATATGGAACACCTGTATGGAAGGAACGTTTACAACATTGGTGGTAGCCCCCAGTGCAAGCAAATGTGCTGGCCCCCTCAACCTCACGCCTCGTAATAAGGCGTAATATTTATTTGTTTATTTATGTATATATTTATGTATGCATTTATCTCATGCATTTATTTATTTATGTATGTATTTAACAACATCGATAATCCACTAATAAAGCACTGGTGTTGGCATTGCAGATGAGTGCATTCTTTGAACCTCCATGGACGATGACCGGCGTTTGCAAATATGGAATAAACAATGACACAAATGCAAATATGTAGGGAGAGGCATCGATCTATATAGATCTATATAGATCTATAAAGATCTATAGAGATCTATATAGAACTATATTGGCGAAGCTGGATTTTTGAAAATCGGCATAGGGCACCTTACAAAAATCAAAATATGGTTTTACAATTATGGCATAGGGCACCATATCATATTGCAGGCGCTTTGGCTGGATTTTCCGGTGTCTATCTGATGTAACTGCGTATGTTGTAGATATACACAATATTCTATTTGCTATATATATGTCTATATAGATCTATATTTTTGGGCATTATATATCTATTTGCCGCCCCCTACAAATATGGAATAAACAATGACACAAATGCAAATATGGAATAAACGATAACACAAATGCAGATGTGCGTAGTCCTTGGACCTCCATGGACGATGATCGGCGCTTGTAAATACAAAATAAACGATCACGCAAATGAAAATATGGAAGGAACATTAACAACATAAATAATCCACTCATAAAGCACTGGTCTTGACATTGCAGATAAGTGCATTCCTTGGACCTCCATGGACGCTAGCCTGCGTTCGAACATATGAAAGAAACAATAGCAAAAACAATCAAAAATTGAAAGAAGAAAAAAAAGGAAGTAAGATTGACACCATCGATAATCCACTAATACCGCACTGCTTATTGCATTGCAGACATGTGCATTCCTTGGACCTCAATGGATGCTAGCCTGCGTTCGAACATATGAAAAAAACAATAGCAAGGAGCAAATATTGGCAAAAATGGAAGGAAGATTGACACCATCGATAATCCACTAATACCGCACTGCTTATTGCATTGCAGACATGTGCATTCCTTGGACCTCAATGGATGCTAGCCTGCGTTCGAACATATGAAAGAAACAATAGCAAGGAGCAAACATTGGCAAAAATGGAAGGAAGATTGACACCATCGATAATCCACTAATACCGCACTGCTTATTGCATTGCAGACATGTGCATTCCTTGGACCTCAACGGATGCTAGCCTGCGTTCGAACATATGAAAGAAACAATAGCAAGGAGCAAATATTGGCAAAAATGGAAGGAAGATTGACACCATCGATAATCCACTAATACCGCACTGCTTATTGCATTGCAGACATGTGCATTCCTTGGACCTCAATGGATGCTAGCCTGCGTTCGAACATATGGGATGACGGACTTCATCTTACTCCTGAAGGTTACGACTTTATGGGGGAGCTCATTTTTACTGTGCTGCAACCCAAGCTAGCCACACGTCACTGACGAAAGCGACATATTTGTCGTTGGACATATGTGACACGCTCATAACTATGGGACGACAGACTTTATCTTATTCCTGATGGACACAACTTTATGGGGGAGCTCATTTTTGATGTGCTACAACCCAAGCTAGCCACAAGTCACTGACGAAATAAATATTTGTTATTGGCCTTATGTGGCACGTTCGTAAGTATGGGATGGTTGCCTTCATACCACTCCTGAAGGATACGACTTTATGGGGGAGCTCATTTTTACTGTGCTGCAACCCAAGCCACACGGCACTGATGAAAGCCACACGGCGCTGATGAAAGCAACCTATCTGTCGTTGACCTAATGTGGCACGTTTATAAGTATGGGATGGTTGACTTCACCATACTCCTGATGGTTACGACCAGGGTACTTCAAATGGCCAAATTGGCCAGCGCTTTAGCGCACTTGAAAACAAAAAAACTGCGCTTTGTAGTGCAAAAAGCGCAAAAATTGCTTGCAGCGCCCCCAAGGGGTTGCAAAAAACTGCGCTTAAAGTGCTGAGGGGGTCAAAAAGTCAACGCTCAAAAGCGCAAAAGCGCGCACTTTGAATTACCCTGCTTACGACTTGGTGGGGGAGCTCATTTTTTCTTATTTTCTTAGCTATGGGGGAGCTCATTAGTACTTATTTTCTTAGCTATGGAGCTCATTTTTACCTCACAGGGTAGCTCACTATTGATGTTCTACAACCCAAGCTAGCCACACGGCACTGACGGACGCAACATATTTGTTGTTGCCCTTATGTGGCACGTTCATAACTATGGGATGGTTGACTTCACCATGACAACCCACAAATTTGCATGGGGTATTGAAATTGAAATTGAAATTGTTACATCCGAGTAATGCGCCACTCTCAGGACGTGAAGTTAAGGACACCACTGCGTAAGCCGGAGCTAGCAGTTGTCACCATAAAAGAGTTTCCTTGTCAGGGAGTCTGAATAAGCCCCTGGTGGGCAAACTTGGGATGGGATGGTTGACTTCACCATGACAACCCACAAATTTGCAGGGGGTATCATACAGGGTACTTCCACTGACCAAATTGGCCAACACTTCAGCGCAGTTAAAACAAAACAAAATGCGCTTTGTAGTGGAAAAAGCGCAAAAATTGCTTGTTGCTCCCACAGGGGGTTGCAAAAAACTGCGTGAAACGCACAGTGGGGCTCAAAAAGGCAGCGCATAAAAGTGCGCGCTTGTAAGGGGCGCAAAAGCGTGCGCTTGGAAGTACCCTGGTATCTTACTTTTGATGTGCTACAACCCATCGCTTGGCGGCACATGCAGTACAGTGCTACAGGGCGGGAAACCAGACTTGAGTAGCTTTTTACAGAGGGTTTACAGACTTATACCTCTGTAAACCTCCTGAACCCCCCCTGAAACCCCACCTTGACAACCCACAAATTTGCATGGGGTATCTTACTTCTGATGTGCTACAACCCAAGCTATCCACATCCCGCAGATAATCATCATGAATCACTTTGTGGAAGCAGCATCTGTGTTGTTGACGTTCTGTTACATCATGTGGCTGTTGAGACAGGAGTGACCAGTTTTTTTCTTTTCAGCTACGAGCGGCAGCTTCTAGGCAGAAATGATCATAATTATTATTATTATGTAGAGGAACAGACAGGAGTAAAAAAAGATTACTCCCCCCCGCCTATCCTAAAAAACCTGAGGAGGGCTGCCCCCCCTCCCCCCCCCCCCCTAAATAGAAAAACTTTTTTTGAAAAACTTAGATATGGATTCTGGGGGGGGTACAAATGTACAATATGGCGCACACAATGGCTTCTTCAGAATTCCCATCCAGGGATAGTGTGATAGTCAAAATTCAGTTCTGCCCCCCCTTTGGGTTGCCCAAGTACAGTAGTCACCCCTCACCTTCGCACGGGGCGTCTAGAAACTGGAATCCTCATTATTTCAAACAAAACTGTAGCGTTATCAGCATGGTTCGGCTACACTTCCCCTAGGGGCTAGTACCACTCAACTCGGTCCCAATGTTGAATGGTCCTTGGTCGGAGGCCGGTCCAGGTTTCGTCCCCATCAGGTGAATGATGGCAGCAGGGAGGCTCAATAAAGGCATCCAGGGTACTTCAATTGGTTAAATTGGCCAGCGCTTTAGCGCACTTGAAAACAAAAAAACTGCGCTTTGTAGTGCAAACAGCGCAAAAATTGCTTGCTGCGCCCACAGGGGGTTGCAAAAAACTGCGCTTTAAGCACAGAGAGGGTCAAAAAGTCAGCGCTCAAAAGCTCAAAAGCGCGCGCTTTGAATTATCCTGAAGGCATCCCAACAGACACACAAAATCTGTAACCAAGGACCTGCAAGGACTACTATTTTTTATTATTATCATAACTATAAGTGCGGACCTGCCTGTATGTACGTTACATTCCAGGGGTACCTGTAGTAAGTTTATTTACTGCCGAAGACGGCGAGCAGCCGAAATGCTGGCTGAAGCTAGGTAACCAAGTTCAAGTATGTACGTTGAATTCCAGGGGTAGCCAAATTCCAGGGGTAACCAAGTTCAAGTTAAATTCCAGGGGAAGCTAAATAGGCTTATAAGATTTGCCCGACCTCGAACAATGATGAATCAACTCCAGCAGAACTGAAGACATGTGTTGCGACTTTTTGCGAATATAATATGTATGGTTAACTTGAAGCTTCCTAAATTGCTTGAACATGGCATTACATTGTCATCGACAGGCCATTGTCGGGCCAAGACAAGCCCGCTCCACAACATCCGTGAAAGGTCTTCCAACAAATCTCCAGAACAAGTTCGATGCTCCATCGCCTGCGACGCTAAAAATGGTGGAGACTGATCGCGAGGGAGCGACAGGTGGCAACGATAGCGAGTTAGTTACGAGCAGGGTACTTCAAAGTGCGCGCTTTTGCGCTTTTGAACGCTGACTTTTTGACCTCCTCTGCACTTTAAGCGCAGTTTTTTGCAACCCCTTGTGGGCGCTGCAAGCAATTTTGCGCTTTTTGCACTACAAAGCGCAGTTTTTTTGTTTTCAAGTGCGCTTAAGTGCAGGCCAGTGTGGCCATATGAAGTACCCTGGTTCCGAGACCGTTGGCCGACGTGTCGGGCATCATCACGGTCAGATGGATGGATGGATGGATGGTCGGTCGACCGGACAAATGGGTAACACTGGGGGCTCCCGCCCCCCAGAAGGGGGAGCTCCGCCGAAAAGAAAGGCAATATTGCCTCAAGCAAGCATAAGTACAATTAAGGGCGCCTGGTGGCGCTTCCCGAATGAAATAAATTGAATACTTAATTCTATGTATTTTAATTAATTTTAATTCAATTGTATTGAATGTTGTGTTATTTCAGTTCGATTTTAATCCTTTCAATTTAATTTAATTCACGTGATTTGAATGCATTTAATTGCTTTAAATTTTATCGCTTCGAATAGGATTAAATACATTTAATTTGATGTAATTGAATTCCACTGAATCGATGGATGTTGCAGCTTTGTTGGCTATTAAGTGACGAAAATGAGAGTTTTTGAACAGTTGTTGGATTTTAAGCAGTAATGAACGTTTCAGAAAAAGAAAGGCAATATTGCATCAAGCAAGCATAAACAAAACAAGTCCTATGCAGCGTCGCAAGCGATGCGGAAAATTAGCGGAGTGTGTTGGCAACGATGGAGCTGACCGAAGCGAGTTAGTTACGCGATCGTTGGCTACGCGACCATTGGCTGGTTACGTGCCAGGCTTCATTTTTTTGTTTTTCAGTCGGACGGACAAATGAGTAAACATGGGGGCCCCGCCAAAAAAGACAACACCTGGAGGGACCCATCCATACTCCGCAGCTACTGAAAGTCACCATGGCAGACATAGTAAGTGCCACCCTACAGGCGGTAGGGGCTCCTTCATGCGACGCGTGGCAAGCAAGCATTACATGTATTACAAATAAACAATCGTTTTACCGACGGGGGGCCTGAATTCGAGCTACAGTGAAAATGTACTGAAAAGACAAGCCCGCTCCACAACATCCGGAAGGGGTCTTCCAACAAATCCTCAGAAAATATTGCAGCAAGCAAGCATTCTTTATGTCAAAGCATTGAAGGCGCATTTGCGATGTCAAGATCCCCTACGGAGTTGCCTAAGAGGACTGTAAACTGTAACGAGTCAACAAGAAAGCATGTCCACATTTAAAGACCACTCACAGCCCACGCGATTTAGCAGCGCGTATCTGAACTGACTGTTAACGGTCTGTAACAAAAGTCTGTAACCAGACTTGAGTAGCTTTTTACAGAGGGTTTAATGACTTAGACCTCGGTAAACCTCCTGACCCCCCCCTGAAACAAGCTCTGCAAAGGGCCCGGACATGGACAGTGCAAGCACCACCACAGAGTAGCCTAGTTCTTTCTTCAGTATGAAAGGAATCCCACCCAAGGAGGTGGGATTGACTAACGACACCAACCATCGGCTCCGAGGATTCAGTTTGCCACACATGGTGTTGCCACCCAACACAAAAGGTGGGCGTGGGCTCGGAGGGAGATACCGACCCACAACCAAATGAACGTGCACCACTCCCCCATTGGCCATGGCAGACAAGCTTAATACATGTCCTCGGGATTCTCCTTCACCTGAATAGTTGAGTTCAGTTTTTAGCTCAGTGATTGTATGAAGATAAAATTACATTACATTACATGTTAAAGTCTACTTGAGACTTGACTAGAGGATGAGACAAACATCAAAACAAGCAAGTCATACAATTTGAGAACGCTCACGTAGAGGAGTATTGGAAGTGGAGTGAAGCCAATAACGAGCATGACACCTCCCCCTCGTGAAACCAACATTGAAGATGCTACCTTTATCAACCCGTCGTGGTGCCAGTGTTTATCAACCCGTCGTGGTGCTAGTGTTTATCAACCCGTCGTGGTGCGAGTGTTTAGCAACCCTTCGTGGTGCCAGTGTTTATCAACCCTTCGTGGTGCTAGTGTTTATCAACCCGTCGTGGTGCGAGTGTTTATCAACCCGTCGTGGTGCGAGTGTTTATCAACCCGTCGTGGTGCGAGTGTTTATCAACCCGTCGTGGTGCGAGTGTTTATCAACCCGTCGTGGTGCGAGTGTTTATAAACCCGTCTTGGTGCGAGTGTTTATCAACCCGTCGTGGTGCGAGTGTTTATCAACCCGTCGTGGTGCGAGTGTCTGCATCCAAGTACGAGTTTAAAACAAACTAATTAATACAACCCAGACAAACGTCACGAGGAGTCTTTAATAGGGTATGAGACATCAAAACAAGTAACATATACATAAGTTACATTTAATTTGAGAACACTCACATAGAGGAAGATGCTGCCTCCATCACCCCTTGCAATCGGGTGTCCTTATCCAAGTACACATTTTAAATACCCCTGTTAATTAATACGACCCAAACACTTTTGT
>JACBWV010000626.1:17333764-17334782 GCA_013435795.1 Chlamydomonas sp. ICE-L
GTGTGTGGGGGGGGTGGGGTTGAGGTGGGTGCGTAGCTTGTGTGAAGGGGGTGTGTGTGTGCATGTGTTTTGTGTTTGTGTTTGTGTGTGTGTGTGTGTGTGGGGGGGGGGTGTGGGGGGGGTTTTTTTTGGTTGTAACTTGTTTAAGGGGGTGTTTTGGTTGCGCATGTGTTGTTTTGTGTGTGTTTGTGTGTATGGTGTGTGTTGTTTTTTTTTGTTTTGTTTTTCTTTGTTGTTGCGTCGCTTTTTTGATGAGTTTTGTGGTTTGTTCATTGGTTCTTGTTGTTTTTGTTTGTGTTATTTGTGTGTGTGGTTTTTTGTTATTTTTCTTCTTATCTTGTTGCGTATGGTTTTTTGTGTTTATTTTTTTTGTCTGTGTTTGTTTGTTTTTGTGTGTTTTGTTGTTTTCTTTGTGTTAGGTTGCTTTTTTTTCTTATCTTTTTCGTCAGTTTTTTTTTTTTCCTGTGTGTTTTTTGTTGTTTGTTTTTTTGTTTGTTTGTTTTTTTTTTGTGTTTTGTGTGTTTTTCGTTATTTTCTTCTTCTCTTTTTTCTTCTTGTTGGTGTGTGTGCATGTGTGTGTGGGTGTGTGTGTGTGGGGTTGGGGGGGGGGGGGTTGAAGGTGGTTGCGTAGCTTGTGTTGAGGAGGGTGGTGTTTGTGCATGTGGTGGTGTGTGGTTTGGGGGGGGGGGGTTGAGTGGGGGGGGGGTGCTAGCTCTTGTTGGAGGAGGGTGGGGTTTGTGCTGTGTTTCGAACTGTGTGTGTGTGTGTGTTAGGTGTTTGTGAGGTGTGTGTTGCATGTGTGTGGTGTGTTGTGGGGGGGTGTGGGGGGGTGGGAGGTTAGGTTTGGTTGCTGTAGTTGTGGTGCTAGAGGTGTGGTGTTCGTGGTGTTCCTGTTGTGCTGTGTGTGTGTGTGTGTGTGTGTGGGGGGGGGTGAGTGGGGGGCGTAGGGTTGTGTGTAGCGGGTGGGGTTCTATTGTTCAAGGTGGTGTGTGGTGTTGTGTGTGTGGTGTGTTGTGTG
>JACBWV010000626.1:17342639-17537214 GCA_013435795.1 Chlamydomonas sp. ICE-L
GGGGGGGAAAAGAAAAGAAAAAAGAATGTCATTTAACATAACGAGCCCAGTAGAGCACCTGCGGCATTAAAGGAATGGCAAATTGACCTTTTTGAAATGGCACACTGGATCCTGGTAGATTTTGTTGTTGCATGTGGTATTTGGTATTTAGATAATAATATCGGGTGTACAAGGAAGGGCATGGGGGGGTGGTTCCTGTTATATTTTTCTAAGTCTGAAGGAAGAATACGTATAGCCAGCGGCAAAAAGCCCCACTCAGTCATATATAGACAGGGATTCAAGAAGATAGCGTGCCTGACAATTGGTGCATGGTAATTATTGTATAGCATGGTATTTGTATAATTATATTAAAGAGATGTCAAGGGGACATGGGTGGGAGGGGGGTAGGGGGGGGGGTGGGTTCTTGCTATTATTCTATCGTGATGGACACACGCTAGCGGCGAGAAGAAAACCAGACAGCCAAAGCCCGCTCAGTACATAGTAACAAATAGAGTTAAAGGTAAGCCCGTCCTGCAAACTGCTGACCTGTGATTAATTGAGGGTTTGCTGTATAAAATGTTAAAAGTATAAACCGGTAATAAAATCACCCTATAAGTATAACCAAGGGCATAGGGGGGTGTATGTCAGGGCTGCTGTTCGGATGGGGTGTTTGATACGGCCCTTATACCAACACCCGCGTAATGGTCATCGTACCGGATACTAGTAAAAATAGCCTCAGGTATAAAATCAGGTAAACATTGCTCCTGATATTTGGTGTTTTCCAAGGGTGACTTATTAGTGTATCACTTAAAGAATGCAGAGGGCATGTGTAGTGTCTTTTAATTGTCCTTTTGTTGCACCGGAGCCAAAAAACCGGCGCATTCATATACAGGGGAACTCAGAGACAAGAGCTGTCACAGGGAGCTCGCATGGCGATTGTAAGATTTGGTTGGTGCATGGTATTGTGATGTGCATGATTTGCATAAGAGCGGCAAAGAAGGAGTGGCATGGGACGGTGGTGATGTTATTGTCTTTTATTCAATTGTGCCGCACAAGCTTAGTGGCCAACCAACACAACGCTAACAGCCATATGAGTACCGAGTAGTCAAGCAGAAGCCACCCAAGTCACATTGAGAAGGCATTGTATTCAGTGAGTCTTTGTCTGTGAAAAAGAGGGAACAAAAAAAACCCTTCCTGTCGCGTTAGGCGAACGTCTATATACCTCAATAATTAAGTCCTGAAGCCGGAAACGGTGGGAGCCCGCGCATGCCGATGGCCATAAGCAACAATCACCTAATCAATGCCAAGTAGGAAACCTAAGTGGATCACTCACCGCGCCTAAAAAAACAATTCTTGGAAATAACAAAGTTATATTCCGGGCTTCAACTACTCACAACACTCATTTCGATCAACTACTGTACCTGGACTGTTGGCAAGCACAAACTGCCAGGTACTACTGTCGTGAACCAAGATTGGTTAATACCTTAAAAGCGCACACAAAGACGATCAATTGGGTCAGCGGCTTGTTAGTGGCAAAAGTCTTGGGCCAAAAACTGGCGCACTGCCAAGCCCCAGGTAGGGGAAGTGAACAAACTGGCGAAAAACGAAACACAGAAGGGGGCGTCAAAAATGCAGCGCAGTGAACACCTGTATACCCTGGTCACCCAAAGGGTTACAAAAGGGGACACAACAGGAACATGTCGTAATAACAGTACTGTTTTTGCTCACATCGAAAGAAAAAAGAAAAAAAAATCATAGGAGGATATTTGGCATGTGGTCATTATTGGTCAGCAACCACAAACAATGTTTAACAATTGGTTAGGAATGGTGGTGTGGATAGTACTGGTGGTGACTGTGGTTGTGGTGATAGATTACACTGGGGTTGTGGGGCTGTGGGGGTGGTAGGTAAACTGTTGGTGGAGCTGTTGGTTGTGATAATACTTGGTGGTCTGGGGTGGTGGTGATAAAAAAAAGTACTAACTCTGAACTGGGGGCGGCAGTACAATTGGCCCTACTACCAAAAATAACATCAACACCCTAGTATCATTGCAATACAACCCTTCATGACTGTATTAGCCGTGAGATTAGGAAGCCGCACCCTTTGGCCGTTATAATAACCGCTTATCTAGTGGCCTCCCCCAACTAACAATGAGCCAAATGGTCGGACCCATATGTCACACCAAAGTCACTATAGCGCTGCATCGCTACAAAATCAGAAGTGTGGACATTGATTGTACAATCGTAGGAAAAACTAGAGCTCATAGGGGTAGCCTACAATTTAGTTGATAGGGCACAATCATAAACAATTGATTTATGGGGATCCCTGGGCCGAAGAGATGGAATAAAATAAAAGACTTCCAGGAACCCTTAAAACCCCTAAAACAAGGCCCCAAATTTGGTTTCTGGGGGGGGGGGGGGGGGAGGGGAGTTCTAGGTTTTTGGACAACATTGCAGTCCGGGACAACATATCTGTGAAGAAACAAAAAAAAAAAACAGAAAAAAATTGAGGGTGCCTTGCGTTAACTGTGGGGTGCTGTCGGGAAATCGCTCCGCAACTAAAAGGCGTGCGCAGACGGCAATAAGTCATTTTCACGGTGTGTGGGTTGGCTATGAAAGTAGTAGGGCGTTAGGAAGGAGGCCCATGGTGGGTAGACATATCACTTAAGCTGGATGAAGAGTCGTGGGTTCGCTCCCCCGTCAGCCATCTTGTGCGGGAAAAAAGGGGAAGAAGAAAGGGGGGAAAATGAGGCAGGTACGCAGCGTTTGGCGTTGCAGGTCGTCGTCACGCGCTATGGTAGCTTTGTCCAAGAAGTTGAGTTAGGACAATACCTCCCCCACCTCATAGGGGGTACGACGGGAAGCTCCCTTAAGCACCAACACACCCCACGGCAGGCGTTATCCATTACCAAAGTGTGATGGAGCTGGGGCCCCATGCAAGCAACGAATCATGCTGGCGCCTGGGGTTAAACCAGAAAACAGCCTCATAAGAAGCAGCAAATTGTTATTTATTTTTATTTTACTTTTACTCGGGGAGTTGAGGCTCCGCAACACGCCTGGTTTCAGCAGAACACCATGAGGACCCGTATTGCGCTCCAAAGAGGCGGCAAATAAAATAACCCCCCCCCCGAACGCCAAAAACAAACACCGCCCCCCCCCCCCCCCCCCCACCACCCCCACCACCAAACGGCACCCCACGCCCCAACGGACGCCCCAACGCCGGCAGCACCACACACACGCCCCCAGCCCCAGGCCGCTCACAAACAAAAAAAATCAATCCGTACTACAACCTGTCCAGATACATAGAAATCGTGAATACAAAGTATTGAGTAAATAACCTTGAGGTCCTCATCGCTCATGGAAATTAACAGACGCGAACAAACATATTTTCTCAACTCTGCAGTGGACAGTATCAAAAACAACAAAGAAACATTAGTAAACATAAAAATAGTACACAGGAAGTAAGGACGCAACCTGGTAACCTAACATAATAACAGAAATAAAGTAATTACATACTTTTATACAAAAAATAGATCAGCATTAAACAATATAAAAATTAAATTAAAAAATTAAAACTGACTACCTTAAGCTACCTCAACTGCCTTTCATCAGAGCCATGTAGCTCCTTACCCATCGGACTGATCCGTCGCTCTTCCTCAGAGAGAGGCCACAAAAACAAAAAAACAAAAAAGTAAATAAAACAAAACCAACAGAAAGTAATAAAAACCCAAAAAACAACAAAAAAAAAGGAATAGTAAAATAGAAAAAAAAACAAAAACAAAAGAGAGTAAAATAAAGAAAAACAAACAACAAAGAGTAACAATAAAAACACAAACAAAAAGAGTAAAATAAAAAACAAAAACAAAGAATAGTAAATAAAACCAACAAAAAACAACAAGAAATTACAATACAAAACAAAACAAAGTAAGTAAGGACTAAAAAAAGCAAAAACAAAAGAAATAATAAAATAAAAAACGCAAAACAAACCAAGAGATGAGCCTTGAACAACAAAAAAACAAAAACAAAAACAATCGTAAATAAAACAAAAACCAAAAAAACTGTAACATAAAAAAATCAAGGCTACTCACCATGGCCTACATAAAAATGAAAAAATGAAATATGAAATAAAAAATTCTCTAAAACTTGGAGCTCCCGCAACCAACTTTCAATCAACCGGCCTTGTAGGTGAGAAATTGTTGCGGGAGAATCAACCTTTGGAGGGCGTCCCCATACAGCACGCTAGGCAGGCATACACATCGGACACTGGCATGGGCCCGTGTATTAACCTGATGGTAAGAACACTAGGCACGGAAAAACCAATGCAAAACTAATGGAGACTAAGCCCCGCGTAACAACGGAAGCCAAATCAATTAAGGAGGCATGCAAATTTTTACGTTTGCATTAATCACTTGGGGACCCATTGAGCTCTTCACAGAACGCAAAAAAAGTAACGAATATTCATCAGACGCCATTATGTGGGGTGCTAAGGCGTGCACGCATCTTCTGGCCTTCCCAGGTGGAACCTCCTTCACCACAAAAAACTAGTAATAAACCAATAGATACAAATCACGTAGGCTACTAAACAGACAAACCTGGACTATACTTACATCGAAATAAAAAAGATTTGATATGACACATCTTGACCTCCCTCAACCTGCATATTCAATCAATCACAGCTGTGATAGTAACTTCGTTGCTTCGGAAAACCAACCACATCCTATCCCCAGGTGGCTACACAAAACCACAAACAATAACCAAGTGGGGCAATACTCCAACCTGAGCGCAAAATACAAAAAATTGAAATATGAAGTTTTACTTACATGCAAGACCGGAAAAACTCCAGTCAAGGCTCATTTCACCAAACTCCATGTAGCTCGTAGGGTGCCATTGAACACAGTCCATCCTTCCCAGGTGGGCTCACAAAAACAAACAAAAACCAAGTGGCTACTCACCACCATTAGCCAATAACAAAAATGTTGAAACCACGTACATACTCGAGCTCTACAACGCGATGTTCATATAGACACCAGGATAGCTAGATATTGCCTACGACAATGCAAACCCCTTTCACTATGATAGTCAATGGGTCTCATTGGTAATACAAACCAAATTGCTTATGAGGCGAAATCGGAGGTAATATTAAAATAAGGCCAAAACAACACCATCCGCCACGCAGTTACTCTTGGCGTGATGGCAGTTCATAAATAATGTCCACACCACCAAAACGCGGCGGATGGTTACAGTTTGGATCCAGTTGAGGTATATGAGAGCGCGAAAAATAACACCCACGGCTTACTAACGGGCTCCCTGTACAGCACCCCCGAGGTGCAGGCTTATCATACAGATATTTTTCTGACACCAATCCTCCTCTACCCCCTTCCCCATGTGGGGCAAGAAAACAACACAAGCACAGGAAAAAAAAGGGCAATAGCAGAAACCGAAGGCCTACATAATCTGAAATAAAAAGTTTTGGTATTGCCTTTAGCCCAACTCTCATACGGCTTCATAAAGAAGAGTACCATCAAGACAACGCCTGAATAACAATTGTTGGCAAGATTGAAAGAGAAAAAAATCGGACCAACCTCGCTTACCCCGGGGTAGGGGCTACACAAAAAAACGCAACAACAACACCAAGTGGCTACTTGCCACCGGCCTACAGAATATGAAACAAAAAATGGTCTAGAAATTAGCCGGTAAACTCCGCAACACTTCATTTACATCGGGACTCCATGTAGCATGTTGCAAAACATAGACCAATCCTCCTCCCCCTCACAACCCAGTTGCTCAGGCGAGGCAAAAAACAAAGGAACTAAGTTTCTAAACTTAACACGTGGTCCGGGTAGGACAAAATCTGAAATAAAAAGTTTTATTACCTTAACTCCTCACACTCGTTAATCATCGGACTCCATGTAGCAAAAAAATTCGGTTGCCCTCACCAACCGGCTCCATCCTGCAGTACAGGGGCCTCACAAAGGAGGTACACAAAGGACACAGGCAGCAGTCTCCTCACTGGGTGGCGACTCCACGGGGGTCCGGGCCCCTACCTTGGCTCTCTGCTTCAGTTATCACTTGAGAAAAAAATACAGCGAAGAGTTATTTGTGCTCAGGAGACAGTCCGCGGTTGAATACAGGTTGGATGTTGAATTCTCTACTAGGGCTGAGCTACTCCGAGTGCATGTAGTGTGACTCCAAACAGACCTCAGAGCCCCTCCTTAATCTAATCAACTACAAAGTGGAAATCATGAAAGAAAAAGCAGGTATTTTTGATCAAGGGAAGGGCAAGTGGCGGTTAACAGTGGAATGGCAAATTAAACGGTGTTTTATTAACAATTGGCAGGTTAAATAACAATGTCGAATGAACAGTTTGGAATGTTAAGTTGGCTACAATACTGGAAGTGCTCACAGGAGGTCAGAACAGGGGCCAAAATCTCCATCACATGGGTGGGCCAAAGAAATCCACCTCGGCCACCAAATACCTTGCTCTGCCTACAGATCATTCCATGAGGCAAATTATTATCAAAACAGTGCCGAAGTCAGCAGCTGATGTATGACACAGTAACTACATGTGCTCACAGAGAGTTTGAGAACGGGGAACCAAAAAATCTCCTCACTGTTGTGCCGGGAAAAGAAACCTCCCAGATCACCGCTCACTCTTCCCCCCCTCCTGATGAGTTGTAATGGAAAGATTCGAAACAAAGGAGCGAATTTATAAGAAATGGTTATTGGAAGTTGAAGGGTCGCTGCCAAACTGCTTTAATGTTGATTCTCACTGGGTGGTAAATGACTACCACCTCTGGCGACCTCCACTTGCTCTCCTACAATTGTGATTACATGATGCATAGTTAATAGGTTATGCTCAGAACAAATCCGGATTAGAATAACAGTTTGGGATATTTCAGTATACGTCTACTAGGAACGCTGACAGTTCAATCGGCTCACTAGGTGGAAGGAAGAAAGAAGAAATAACGGAAAAATACCACCAACACTCAGCACGGCATCCTTGCTCTCCGGCAATTGTTAAAAACGAGCACAGTTTGATCAGAACAAAAAAGCGTTGAAATACCAGTATGGGATGTTGAAGTTTACTCTACTCATAAGTAAGTCTTAGACGTCTCTCGACTAAAAGGGTGGTGAAGCGTCCACATCACAGGCACATCTTGGCTCTTCACAAAGCAGGAATTGGTTTACATATTAGGCCATAGTTTGAATAGGAGAGGGCAAGAGCAAAGAAGTTAAAACAAGGTGAATGATAAAACGCCTGGTAGAAGCGTGGTATGAAAGGAAGCGCCTTCGGTGCCGAAAAACGAGCCAAAAAGAAACGGGGATACTAAACACGCCAGAGGGGGGGGCGAATCGACTGGAACATAAGCTACCACGCTTTTACGAAACGACATACAAACTAAAACGCTAAGGTGAAAAAAAACCGTGTATGGGAGAAGTCTCAAGCGACGCCCAAGACCTTCTTTGTCAAGCGATTTAGAGAAGTGAGGTGTACCACTAGACCAATGGCAGTTACCACAAACTACATCAAAAATAATAATACATAACCGGAGTCGTAATCACTTTAAACACACGCTAAACAAAAGCAGTTAAATAAATAAGATGGAATAAATGAATTGTGGTAAAATGAATGCGTATAACGGGTAAAAATGGGCGGAAATGGTGAAAGTTGTTAGTAACTTGTACGAAGAACTGGGTAGTGAAAAGTAGACTTTAATGGAGGGTGATATTAGGTGTGTAGAAAGGTAATAGTGTGCGGAGACGAAGAAAAGAATTAGTGGGGGTAATGGGTTGGTGGTAAGAGAATTGATGCCGTGGAAAATTCACTTATGTGCTGGTTATTATGTGAGTGATGAATACTGATTTATACAGTCAATTTGGGGGTGATGTTGTGGTTATTGACGGTCGTTGTGTGGTATACTGTGTATCGTAGAATGACATAGTGGTGACATGTTGCGGATGAGTATTGAAGGTGCTTTTGTGTAGTATTGTTACGTGAGACTGGCGGGGGTGGTATGTTGAGCTGGTACAGTGATTTGTGTGATGGGGATAAAACAGGTAGGGTTTAGTGATGGGGTTGTGGTGAATTCATTGCTCGGGCCTCCTGCTGGCGACCCACAAGTCCCCATCGTATGCTGACAAAACAACCGGACTCCAACCATAGCACCTTTGTCCTCACACCATCCAGCCAAGAAGCAAAATCACCAACACAGGGACCGACCTCCGGACACAAGGTAAGTATGTGATGTGCATTGTTTGGATGCCTAACGAGTTCTTTTGTGCCGCTTTGTGCAATTTCCAGTTTGTTGACATCACCATCATCACCAGCACAGAAACGGCCTTGATATATGGATGCTGGAACCAAAAGGAAACCGAATCCTCCACGACAGTTGCCCTGCGCCGAGGGGATCACCGCGTCAGTTGACCGCCTCAACGACAGATATCTTGTTGGTAAGCGCTTTGCAAGCAATTGGCGAGTGTTAGTTGTGATATTGTAGTGTCTGGTTGGGTGGGGTGATGATTGTCTGGTATTGCTTTGGTAAAGAGGGTGAATTTGTAAGTGCGTTAGGGATAGGTCATATATTAGTGGCCTTTAAGGATGGTGATTGCAGTGCTTTGGTTGTAGATTTTGTAGATGCCATTGGTGGAGTCCATGTGATAGTGCTTTGTGTGAATGATATTGTGAGTGCCATAAGTGGATGGTGCTTTGTAGATGCATTTGGGTGGTGGATGTAATGTAAATGCTTTGGTGGATGATTTGCACAGTGCTTTCAGGGTGGATTTGTAGTGCAAACGATATTGAGTAGTGAGGTGTTGTCGTGCTTTGGGGTGATGGTGAAAACTGTTGCATGATTTGTTGGTGTAATTATGTAGTAATCTTTTGGCGGTGATTTGTAGTGCTTTAGGGGTGACTTGGTGATGATTTCAGTTTGTTGCTCACCTCCTCGCCCACCGCCTTGGTGGATGCTGGAACCACGTCTTCAACCTTGTCCTCCGCGGCCAGAACTCACCGCGTCAGTGACCTCCCATGACACAATTTCTTGCGGTGCTTTTGTGACGCCTATATAGTGCTTTTGTGCTGTTTATGTTGCGATTTCAAGTTTTTGCTCACCGCCTTGGGGGATGCTGGAACCACCTCCTCCACCTTGTCCTCCACAGCTTCCACGCCAGAGCTCACTGCTTCGGTGACCTACTTAGACCTAATTATTTTTGGTGCTTTTGTAGTGCTTTGGTGGTGATTTTGTAGAGTTCTGTGGTAATTGTGTAGTGCTTCGGTGATTATGTAATGTAGTGAGTATGTAATGAGTTATACTCCTCACCCACCTCCCCGCCAACCGCTTTGGTGGACGCTGGAACGACCTCTTCAAGCTTGTCCTCCACTGCATCCACGCCAGAGCTCACTGCGTCAGTGACCTCGCCTATCACAATCTCGCCAATGTCCTCGGCCACTGACCCAGCCGCAGCTGCGACATCTTCAGCAATGACGACGGCTGACTCTACCTCCTCAACAGCCTCATTGATGCCTTCCTCTGTCAAACCTGCAGGCTCCTCAGGTGCCTGAGGGGGGCGAGGGTGTGTGTGTGTGTGTGAGAGAGAGAGAGAGAGAGAGAGAGAGAGAGAGAGAGAGAGAGAGAGAGAGAGAGTGTGAGTGTTGGTTGGGGGTGGGGGTGGGGGCAGGGGGTTACCAGCAAAGACTACGGCCGATTCTGCCTATTCAACAGCCTCATTGATGCCTTATTCTGTCAGATCTGCAGGCTCCTCAGGTACCCAAGGGGGGACAGGGTGTGTGTGAGTGTTTGTTAGTTGCGGTGGGGGTGGGGGCAGGGGGGTACCAGCAATGACGATGGCTGACTCTACCTCCTCAACAGCCTCATTGATGCCTTCCTCTGTCAGACCTGCAGGCTCCTCAGGTGCCTGAGGGGGGACAGGGTGCGTGTGTGTGAGTGTTTGTTATTTGGGGTGGGGGCAGGGGGGGATGTTGGGGGGGTGTTTGAGGGGCGTTGGGGGGGCGTTGGGGGGGGGGGGGGGGGGGGGGGGGTACCAGCAATGGTGACGGCCGACTCTGCCTGTTCAACAGCCTCATTGATGCCTTCTTCTGTCAGATCTGCAGGCGCCTCAGGTATATGATTCTACCATATGTATATATATATAGTACTAGTACGGTAGCCCGTGTGGCCGGTGGCCACTCCTACTCTCATAAAGACAAAACACCCCCACCCCAATCATAGTACGGTGCCCGTTTGGCCTTTGGCCACACCTGTTTGGGGCTGGTTACATAATGGTTAACACTTATACCCCCCCCCACCCCTCCCCCTCCCCACACACACACCACCACCACCAAACCATTATCCCCCCCCTCCCTTCCCTCCCGTTGGCCACACCTGTTTTGGGCTGGGTTACAAAACGGTTTATGCCGGTTTTTCTCTGCAGTGCATGCAACTTCAAATATTGACGGACGCATATCCCTTGCGATGGTCTCACTTGTGCACCCACAAGCACACAAATACCACCGTATCCCCATCCCCCCCCCCCCCCCCCCCCCCCCCCCCCCCCCCCCCCCCCCCCCTACCCTCCCACCCCCCCCCCACCCCCCCCCAGTTATCTGCAACCCCACCCCACCCGACCATGTACACCCACCCACAAACATTCTCCCTTCCTCTTCCTGACATATTTCCTGACTCCATCCCTTCCCCACCCCAGCCATCTCACCAGCCCCCCATCCTCTCCTCACTCTCATCCCTCCCCTCCCTCATATACGCACCCACCAGCACACACATACTCCCTGTCTGCCTCCCTCCACTTCAGCTGTGGGCCGCGAACGGGACGAAGAGCATCGGCAACGTTTGCGCATCATCCGACTCCGCTAAAAGCATCAGACCTACTTCCCTGCCACCTCAGCTGTGATCGATAGTCGACCCCGCTGAACAAACTGAACCTGCGCAATCGCAACTGTACATAACTAAAGCTTCTTCTTAGCGAGCATGTATTCAGTTCGGCTGAAGAACAATCCTGTTCACCGCAACTGCTCCCGAAGTCAACTCGATCTAAGACTTGGAAACATCGCAAGGTTCATCCATTCAACTTTGCCGCGTACTCGCTATAGCACAATGCACAGCGACGACATGTTTCTCGATGCAGTTGGAAGAAGTTACAGTCAAGTTGCTGATTTGAGATGTTCGGTCAAGTTAGGGCGAGAATGCTCAGCAAGATTTGTCATTCGGTCAACTTTGCCGAGTACTTGCTATGGCACAATACGGAGCGACATGTTTCTCAATGCAGTGGGAAGAATTTGCAGTCAAGTTTGTGACATGAGATGGATGCGATTCGGACATTTCTGACAGGTCGGCTGACTCACCACGTCACCTTCCGTTGTGCGCAGCGACAGATCTCTTGACGCAAGGGAAAGGTCTTGCAGAGATGCAGGGGGAAAAGCTTGTAGGAAGAGGAACTGTAGCGCTACCGAAATCAGGTGGATGAACTCAGGCGGGAAAAGGAGAAATTGGGTGGGATGCGCAACGGGTAGATAACGCAGGAGGCGAAGGTCGCATAAGGCAGAATTTGCAGGAGGCCAAATCAGGCAGAAGTTGAAGCAGGAGGGATTAAAAGCGGGAATTGGCTGGGCGAAAGTCGGTTAAGTCGGTTACGCGATGACACCACCTCGACCGCGACCACGACCACAACCCCCATGATTTCTTTATTTATATATATAATGTGATAATTAAATGTGTACATGTTTACATGTGCTACGGTATCATGCTCCACCTTCACCGTCAGTATACCTCCCCTGGTACAACCTCAGGCTTGGTTGTGTATGATTCATTCATATCTACATGCGATACAAATTTGGGTAATTAAGAGGGATTTTACCATATGCATACCTGCTCCGGTACCACCTCAGACTCATTGGGGGAGGACTCCTCAGCTCCGTCAGACTTCTTGCCCTGGTGTATGGAGGAGGTAAAGAATGGTCAAGCAAATTCAACTGGTTGAATCATATACATCATAGTGCCAAGCAATATCTTAATGCACTGCTAGATGGTGGAGGTGAGGGAGTGCTCAGCAAATGTCTGACTACACTGCTAGAGGGTTGAGGAGGGGGAGGGTCCAGCAAATTCATATGGTGGAGAGGGATGGTCAAGCAAACTTGTACTATTTTTATTTTCGGCTACCAGCAGCAGCTTCTAGGTAGCTCCCTGAGCCAGCCACTGGGCTAAGCCTCAAACATTCAGCAGCGCTAGAAAGCTGATTACGTCAGCTTCAAGGTTCATCAGGTTGCTTTAGGTTTGGCTGATTAGCCAGCCAGGGAAGCTGCCTAGAAGCTGCAGCTCGTAGCAGAAAAGAAAAGCAGTGCTAACTCGAACACTGCTAAATAGTTGAGGAGAGGGAGAGTCAACCATTTTTACATGGTCAAAAGGGATGATCAAGCAAATCTCTGACTACACAGCTAGAGGGTTGAGGAGGGGGAGGGTCAAGCAAATTAATGTAGTTGAGAGGGGTGGCCAAGCAAATCTCTTTATACACAGCTACATGGTGGCGGTGAGGGAGTGCCGAGTAAATATCTGACTACACTGCTAGAGGGTTTGAGAGAGGGAAGCTCAGGCAATGTAATGTGGCCAAAAGGGATGGTCAACCAAATATCTGAATACACTGCTAGGGGGTTGAGGAGAGGGACGGTCAAGCAAATTACTTGAGTCGACAGGGTTGGTAAAGCAAATATTTTGGTATGCTGCTAGATGGTCGAGGTGAGGGAGGGACAAGCCAATCACATGCATAGCTACATAGTTGCTAATGCGCAGTGGCAGTCTGCAAAAGCAAAACCCACAGTAACCATTCCCCAGAGCAAGCGAACGGGAAGGCTCTTTCAAACTCACGCCCCGTGTCATGGCATCAGATTTTTTGGCGTAGCCCTCCCTCCTGGAGAGCGGGAGCCCCCAGATTCACCCCGTTGTCTGCTTGTGCGACCGCCCCCCCGAGACAAGGCCTGACACGTCAGCCAACAGATTCGTAACTAACTAGCTTTAGTCCACTCCGTTCCGCTATCACCAGTCGTTCCAATAGCCAACTGCCAATTTTCCGCGTCGCTTGCGATGCTGACTAGGACTTTTCTCTTTTGTAGATGGTTGCAGACACACACACTTTTTTTTCCAAGGAGGAAACCAGGAAAGGGGGCATCTGGTCAAACCTAGCCCTTTGTGACCTTTAGGGGGGGGAAATAGAGGAAGGCAATAACAAACAAAAATTACATGATAATTCCTTGGCACACCTTTTTCTTGGAATGGCAGTCACATGAGGCTAGGGTTTGCTGGTTAGCACTCAATATGCAGGGATTTTTTTAGCTGCAAAATTTCGCATTATGCGATAGAACCCATCGTTTTCGGAGTGGGCCCTGCGATGAAAACCATAGTTCCTACTTCCTAGACTCGGCCCTGTGTGCTGGATTCGGCCTGACGTTGACCTGGCCTGGCTGACCTGGCTTTTTTTTACTTGAATTCCAAGGGATTTGGGAACCCTGCGATCTTTTCTCTTTCTGGTTGCTGGGTAATTGGCTCCAGAACCAACTTTGCGATGAAAGGGGGTGGCCACATGATATGTGATATGAATACATGATATTATATTATATTATACTATATTCAATCATGATATGTGATATAAATACATGATATACAACCCAACCTTCACCCTCCACCCAACCCCCTCCCCCCTCCCCCCACCCTGACATACCTTTTTCTTGGAATGGAAGTCACATGACGCCAGGGTTTGCTGGTAAGCTCTCAATATGAGCCTAACTATAAGCCACATGATATGTGATATGAATACATTATGCAAACTCGCACAGCGTCTTTACCAACCCAACCCAAGCTCCCCCACCCCCCTTCACCCTCCCCCACCCTGACATACCTTTTTCTTGGAATGGCAGACGGCGAATGAGGCTCGTACTGGCTGCTGCATTTGGACACATGTGGACACAAGTAAGAACAGTGCCTGATTGTGTATTCATGTATTGCATTCATTCATTCATTCATTCTATGCATGTCACACAGTGAAGGGGGGTGGTAGTGGCTGCTGCATTTGGACACATGTGGACACAAGTAAGAACAGTGCTTGATTTTGTATTCAATTATTGTTTCCTTCCTTTGTTCTATGCATGTCACACAGTGAAGGGGAGTGGTAGTGGCTGCTGCGTTTGGACACCTACAAACACAAGTAAGAACAGTGTTTGTTTTTGTCTTCAATTCTTGTTTTCTTCCTTCGTGCTATGCATGTCACACAGTGAAGAGGGGTGGTAGTGGCTGCTGCATTTGGACACATGTGGACACAAGTTAGACCGTTGTTTCATTATGTATCCATTTGTTTTTGCATTCATTCATTCATTCATAATTGGCATGTAACACAATAAAGGAAGGTCGTAGTGGCTGCTGCATTTGGGCACATGTGGGCACAAGTTAGATCATTGTTTGATCATGTATCCATTAGTTTTTGCATGCATTCATTCATAATTGGCATGTAACACAATAAAGGAAGGTCGTAGTGGCTGCTGCATTTGGGCACATGTGGGCACAAGTTAGATCATTGTTTGATCATGTATCCATTAGTTTTTGCATGCATTCATTCATAATTGGCATGTAACACAATAAAGGAAGGTCGTAGTGGCTGCTGCATTTGGGCACATGTGGGCACAAGTTAGATCATTGTTTGATTTTGTATTCAATTATTGTTTTCTTCCTTCGTTCTATGCATGTCACAAAGTGAAGGGGGTGGCACAGGCTGCTGCCTTCGGGCACATGTGGGTGCAAGTAAGAACAAAGCTTGATTCTGCATTCATGTTTTGTTGCATTTATGTTTTGTTGCATTCATTCATTCTTGGCATGTCACACAGTGAAGGGGGGGCGTAGAAGTTGCTGCATTTGGACACGTGTGGACAGAAGGAAGCACAGGTCTTGATTTTGTATTCATGTATTGGTTCTATCATTCATTCTTGGCATGTCTGACGGTGAAGGGGGTGGTAGTGGCTGCTGTATTTGGATACATGTGGACACAAGTAAGATAAGTGTGCACTTTTGCATTTGTGTATTGTAGCATTCATTCATTTGTGGCATGTCACACAGTGAAGGGGGTGCTAGTGGATGCTGCCTTTGGGCACATGCGGATGCCTTTCAGAAAAAAGAAAAAAAGTACATAAATAAATAAATAAATACATACATACATAAATAAATAAATGATAAATACTATGCGTTATTTTGAGGTGTGAGGTTGAGGGGGGCAGCCTGTTTGCTTCTGCTGGGGCCTAGCACAAAAACAAGCTTTGTTTTTTCAGTCTATCAATCTTTCTTTCTCTCTGAACTTCCTTCTTAGGACTCGAGTCAGACCTAGCTTGATTAAGAAGCATCCATACACCGTTGTTTATTTAATTCATTCATCCATCCATCCAGTAACCCATAAATTCATTCATCCACCCATCCATTAACAACTTTATGTACTCGTTCAATTCTTCAGTCTTCCTTCCGCCCATCAGTTCATTCGCTTGAGATTGGTTCACCTCTCATTATCATTAATTTGACATTGATTCGTTTATTATTTATCATTAAATTTAAATTGCTTCACTTGTTATGAGCCGTTAATGCTTTAAAAATTCACTTATTCTGTACTAGTAATTGTAAATTGTTGAACTCATTCTTTACCATTAATTTTAAATTTTTTCGCTCACTGTTTACCACAAATTTGAAATAGTTTCACTTCTTGTTCCTTCCTTTCATAATTTACGCCATTCCTTTTTTAGACACAAACGTTTTTTTTTTGCACAAGCTGACACAAGCAGTGTTTTGTATTTTTATATTGTTTTGCACCAAGTTGACACACGCAGCAGTGTTTGTATTTTTATAGATGTTTGCACAAAGTGACACAAGCAGTGTTGTATTTTTATATATGCTTTGAAAGCTGAAAAAGCAGTGTTTTGTCTTTTTATATATGTTTTTGCACCAGTGACACAAGCAGTGTTGTAGTTTTATATATGTTTTTGCAACAAGCTGGGACACAAGCAGTGTTTGTATTTTTATATATGCTTTTGCACAAGATGACAAAGCATGTGTTGTATTTGTTAGATGTTTTGCACCAAGCATGAACAGCAGTGTTTGTAGTTTATATATGTTTTCTTGCCACAAGCTGACACAAGCAGTGTTTTTGTTTTTATACATGTGTTGACAAAGCTGACATAAGACAGTGTTTTGTATTTTTAGATATGTTTTTGCACAAAGCTGACCAAGCAGTGTTTTGTATTGTTATAATATGTTTTTGCAAAGCTGACAAAGCAGTGTTTGTATTTTTATATAGGTTTGTGCCAAGCTGACACAAGCGTGGTTTGGATTTGGATATATGTTTGCACAAGCTGAACAAGCAGTGTTTTGTATTTTTTAGAATGTTTTTGCACAAGCGGACACAAGCTAGTGTTTTGTATTTGTATATATGCTTTTGCACAAGCTGACACAAGCAGTGTTTTGTATTTTTATATATATTTTTGCACAAGCTGACACAAGCAGTGTTTTGTATTTTTATATATGTTTTTGCACAAGCTGACACAAGCAGTGTTTTGTATTGTATATATTTTGTCCACAAGTGACATAAGCAGTGTTGGTATATGTCTATTATGCTTTTGCACAAGCTGACAACAAGCAGGTTTTGTATGTTTATATATGTTTTTTGCACAAGCGACACAGCAGTGTTTGTATTGTTATATATGTTTTTGCACAAGCTGACACAAGCAGTGTTTTGTATTTGTATATATGTTTTTGCACAAGCTGACATAAGCAGTGTTTTGTATTTTTATATATGTTTTTGCACAAGCTGACACAAGCAGTGTTTTGTATTTGTATATATGTTTTTGCACAAGCTGACACAAGCAGTGTTTTGTATTTTTATATATGTTTTTGCACAAGCTGACACAAGCAGTGTTTTGTATTTTTATATATGTTTTAGCACCAGCTGACCACCAAGAGGGTTTTGTAATTTTATACTGTTTTAGCACAAGCGGACACAAGCAGTGTTTTGTATTTGTATATATGTTTGTGCACAAGCTGACACAAGCAGTGTTTGTATTTGTATATGTTTTGCACAAGCTGACAACAAGCAGTGTTTGTATTTTTATATATGTTTTTGCACCATGATGACACAAGCAGGGTTGGATTTTATTATATGTTTTTGCACAAGCTGACACAAGCAGTGTTTTGTATTTTTATATTATGTTTTTGCACAAGTGACACAAGCAGTGTTTTGTATTTTATATATGTTTTTGCACAAGCATGACACAAGCAGTGCTTTGTATTTTTATATATGTTTTTGCACAAGCTGACACAAGCAGTGTTTTGTATTTTTATATATGTTTTTGCACAAGCTGACACAAGCAGTGTTTTGTATTTGAGATAGTTTGGCACAAGCTGACACAAGCAGTGTTTTGTATTTTTATATATGTTTTTGCACAAGCTGACACAAGCAGTGTTTTGTATTTTTATATATGTTTTTGCACAAGCTGACACAAGCAGTGTTTTGTATTTTTATATATGTTTTGCACAAGTGACACAAGCAGTTGTTTTGGTATTGGATATATGTTTTTGCAACAAGCTGCACAGCAGGTTTTGTATTTTATTATGTTTTGCACAAAGCTGAAACAGCAGTGGTTTGATTTTAAATATGTTTGGGCACAAGCTGACACAAGCAGTGTTTTGTCAAAAATTTTTTTTAAGTTTTGCACAAGCTGACATAAGCAGTGTTTTGTATTTTTAGATATGTTTTTGCACAAGCTGACACAAGCAGTGTTTTGTATTTTTTATATATGTTTTTGCACAAGCTGACACAAGCAGTGTTTTGTATTTTTATATATGTTTTTGCACAAGCTGACACAAGCAGTGTTTTGTATTTGTATATATGTTTTTGCACAAGCTGACACAAGCAGTGTTTTGTATTTTTATATATGTTTTTGCACAAGCTGACACAAGCAGTGTTTTGTATGTAATATTTCTTTTGCACAAAGATGACACAAGCAGTGTTTTGTAATTTTTTTATAATTTTGCAACAGCTGACACAAGCAGGTTTTGTATTGAATATATGGTTGCACAAGCTGACAAAGCAGTGTTTTGATTTGTAATATGTTTTTTGCACAAGCTGACATTAAGCGTGCTGTGTATGGTATATATGCTTTTAGCAACCAGCTGACACCAGCTAGTGTTTGGTAGTTATATTGTTTTTGCACAAGCTGACACAAGCAGTGTTTTGTATTTTTATATATGTTTTTGCACAAGCTGACACAAGCAGTGTTTTGTATTTTTATATATGTTTTTGCACAAGCTGACACAAGCAGTGTTTTGTATTTTTATATATGTTTTTGCACAAGCTGACACAAGCAGTGTTTTGTATTGTATATAGTTTTTGCACAAGCTGACACAAGCAGTTGCTTGTAGTTGTATATATGTGTTTGCACAAGCCTACACAAGCATGTTGTTGTATTTTGATGTATGTTTTTTGCCAAGCTGAACACAAGCAGTGTTTTGTATTTTGAGAACATGTTTTTGCACAAGCTGACATAAGCATGGTTTTTGTAGTTTTAGAGAGTTTTTTGCACAAAGCTGACACAAGCATTGGTTTTGTATTGTTTATATATGTTTTTGCACAAGCTGAACACAAGCAGTGTTTTTTGTATTTTGATATGGTTTTTGCACAAGCTGACACAAGAGTGTTTTGGTATATTGTATATATGTTTTTGGCACAAGCGGACACAAAGCAGTGTGTGTATTTGTAAATAATGTTTTTTGTCAACAGCTGACCAAGCAGTGTTTTGTAATTTGTAGATATGCTTTTTGCACAAGATGACACAAGCAGGTTTTTTGTATGTTTATAGAATTGTTGCAACAAGCTGACACAGCAGGTTTTGTATTTTTAATATGTTTTTGCACAAGCTTGACAAGCAGTGGGGTTTTGTAGTGTATATATTTGTTGCACAACTGGACATAAGCATGTTTGGGTATTTGTATATATGCTTTTGCACAGCTTGACACAAGCAGTTGTTTGTATGTTTTATAGATGTTTTTGCACAGCTGACCGCAGTGTTTGTATTTTTATATATGTTTTTGCACAAGCTGACACAAGCAGTGTTTTGTATTTGTATATATGTTTTTGCACAAGCTGACGCGTAAGCAGGGTGTTTTTGTATGTTTTATATAGTTTTTGCACAGCTGACATAAAAACCAACAGTGTTTTGTATTTGTATATTATGTTTTTTGCACAAGATACACAGCCATGCGGTTGTATTTTTATATTATGTTTTGCACAAGCTGACAGCAAGCCGTGGGTTTTGTATTTTAAGATTTTTTAGCACAAGCACACAGCAGTGTTTTGTAGTTTTTTATATATGTTTTGCACAAGCTGAAACAAGCAGTGTTTTGTATTTGTATATATTTTTTTGCACAAGCTAACAAGCAGTGTTTTGATTTTTATATATTTTTATGCCGATCTGGACAGCAAGCAGTTTTTTATTTTATATATGCTTGTGCAAAGCGACCAAGCATGTTTTTTTGTTTTATATATGTTTTTTTGCACAAGCTACCACAAGCAGTGTTGTGTCTTTTTATCCTCTGTTTTTGCACAAGTGACACAAGCTGCTTTGTATAATTTATCTATGTTTTTGCACAAGCTGACAACAAGCAGTGTGTTGTAGGTTTATCATATGTTTTTCGCACAAGCACCCACCAGTGTTTTTTGTATGTTATCTAGTTTTTGCACAGCCTGACACCAGCAGTGTGTTTGATTTTTATATATGTTTTTGCACAAGCTGACACAAGCAGTGCGTTGTAGTTTTATATATGTTTTTGTTGCACAGCGGACATAACAGGGTTTGTATTTTTATATATGTTTTTGCACAAGCTGACACAAGCAGTGTTTTGTATTTTTATATATGTTTTTGCACAAGCTGACACAAGCAGTGTTTTGTATTTTTATATATGTTTTTGCACAAGCTGACACAAGCAGTGTTTTGTATTTTTAATACAGTTTTTTTTGCCAAGCTGACACAAGCATGGTTTTGTATTTTTTATTAGTGTGCACAGCTTGACACAAGCAGTGTGTTTGTTATTTTTATATATGTTTTTGCACAAGCTGACACAAGCAGTGTTTTGTATTTGTATATATGTTTTTGCACAAGCTGACACAAGCAGTGTTTTGTATTTTTATATATGTTTAGCACAAGCTGACACAAGCAGTGTTTTGTATTTTATATAGGTTTGGCACGGAGCTTGCCACAAGCAGTGTTTTGTCGTTTTATATATGTTTTTTGCACAGCTCTGACACAAGCAGGTGTTTTGTATGTTTATATATGTTTTTTGCACAAGCTGACTACACAAGCAGTGTTTTGTAGTTTTTTATATATGTTTTTTTGCACAAGCTGACAATCAACAGTGTTTTGTAATTTTTATACATGTTTTTACCACAAGCGTGACGACAAGCAGTGTGTTGTATTTGTATATATGTTTTTTGCACAAGCTGACACAACAGTGTTTTTTGTAGTTTTATATATGTTGTGGACAACCAAAAACCCAACCCACAACCACACACAAAAACCAAACCACAAAAACCCAGGACACCAACCCAACCCCAAACCCCAACCACACACCAAACCACAAACACCCAAACCACACAACCCAACCACACCAACAACCACCCCCACAACCGACCCCCCCACCCACCAAAAACACCACCACCCACCACACAACTGACACAAGCAGTGTTTTGTATTTTATATAGGTTTTTTGGCACAAGCGGACACAAGCAGTGTTTTGTATTTTTTCTATTTTTTTGCAAAGCGGACCGACACAACAGTGTTTTGTAGGTTTATATATGTCTTTGCACAGCAGTAGTTTGTTTTGTTAAATGTTTTGTAATTTTTTAGTTTTTGGCACAACAATGTTAGTTATTTCAGATTTCTGTAGGCCAGGTTGAGTAGCTACTTGGGGTACTCAAGCCTGATTTCAGGATTGATACGCAGCTATTGCATGGCAGAGCGCTAAGCGCAGAGCCCAGCGGGATCATGCGACATCGTTCAAAAACAGAATGGCAACACGCTGTCAGAAAAAAACAGTGGACACATGTCATAAGCAGGGTAATTCAAAGCGCACGCTTTTGCGCTTTTGAGCGCTGACTTTTTCACCCCCTCTGCGCTTTAAACGCAGTTTTTTGCAACTCCCTGTAGGCGCAGCAAGCAATTTTTTGCGCTTTTTGCACTACGAAGCGCATCTTTTTTGTTTTCTAGTGCGCCTAAAAGTGATGTTCCCTGGTCATGACATAGTTTGATCTAGAAGGAATCATTTTGTTGCTTCACTAGTGGACCGAGCCCCCAAACAATAAATACACCGTGTATTTTTTCTCGCATCGACCTTTTATTCGATGTATAAAAAGTGCATTGTGTACTTCGAGAAGTACAGCACGCATCCCAGCTTATGTATCGTGAACCCTGGCTTTAGTCAGCTGCACTCGATTTTGATGCCACTGTCCCGTTCTGCGACCAATTTTATACGTCGCTTGCGACACGCTTCCGACTTTTTCTTTTTCATCCATTATTTTCTTCCATCCAATGCTTCTTCCTTTTTCCTTCATTCGTTTCTTCTTTCTTTCTTTCATCCTCCCATTGCTTCATTCATTAATGGCTTTGGCTTCATACATTAATTACTCAATTCATTCATCCATCCATTCATTCATTCATACATCAATTCATCAATTTATTCACGTATTCATTATTTTTTCTTTCTTTCATTCAATTCTTATTTCCTTCTTCTCTTCAATTCTTAGTTCTTTCATCCATCCCCCCATCGATTCATTCATCCATGGCTTCAAACATTAATTGATTCAATCATTCAGTCATGTATTCATTCATTCATCCAGTCATGTATTCATTCATTCATTCACTGCTTTATTCATTCATTCATTCATTCATCCATTACTTCATTCATCATTCATCCACTCATTCGTTCTTTGCCGTAAGACATGGTTCATCCATAACTCATCCTGCTTGTGCGAGCGTGGGTGGGTGGGTGGGTGGGTGTGGGTGGTAGTAGGGTGTGGGTGGGTGGGAGGTGGGTGGCTGTAGGTGTAGGAGGGTTTGTGGGTATGGGAGGGTGGTGTGTGTTCGTGGTGGTGGTTGGTGTTTGGCTTTGGGGGTTGGGGGTTGGGGGTGGGGGTGGGGATGGGGATGGGGATGGGGATGGGGATGGGGATGGGGATGGGGATGGGGGTGGGGGAAAGGGTGGGGGGAGGTGTCTGAGTGTATGTGGGTGGGTGGGTGGGTGGGTAGGAGGGAGGTTACATGGCTTGGGCGACAAACCGATAACCTTGGACAAGTAGGCTTCGCGCGTATGCCCTACCTTGACTAGAGGTGCGAAGGTGCGTGCTCTGTTGACAGTGGCGGGGCGGGCAAGGTTGCCCTGTCGGATGCGTGTGCTTACGGCTTGCATGCTTCCGGTTTGCGACAGAAAAAAACTGGTAATATCGATCTGTGTATTGGACCAGTCGAAGAAGAACCTGCGGTTAGTTTCCTATTAGCCTATATTATTCTTATATGCTGAATAAGCGCGAGTTTCTGGTGTTCTGTAGGGCAGTTTTGTCGCTTGGGGTAGCAAAATATCGCGTATAGCGTGCGTGTGAGCTTGGGTGGTTGGTGGGAGGCTAGGATCCTGGCTGGGAGCGGTCAATGCCAGAGATCTCTAGTTAATGCTCGCCACACGAATGCGGCCTCGTGGACGGTTGCGGTTGCCAGTTACAGCTTACGTGGCGTCTCGGTCGTCGGTCGGGGTCGTCGGTCGGACGGAACCGAAATCCGGTACTCGAAAAAAACCGCGGTGGGCTCGGGTGGGCTCCCCTGGTTGAGAGCAGTGCACGCGCGCGCATGAGTATCTAGTTTGATCGAAAATATATGGTTGAAATGCATTTCACTGAAATCCCTCTTATCGAAACCACTTAATTGAAAATCCATCTTATCGAAACCATTTCACTGAAAACCACTTAAGTATGATCGAAAACATAAGGCGAAAATGCATGTCACTGAAATCCCTCTAGTCTGATCGAAACCACTTCACTGAAATCCCTCTGATCTAAAGCGTTTCACTGAAAATTTCATTTCACTGATTACAATCATGAGCCAAGACCAGAAGTATTTATGCTATTATAAGTTACCTCGCATCTGCTCGGCATGACAGGAGGACGTGCCGCGATGGAACTCGACAGCTCGATGAAGAGTTCGTGGAGAAGACAGATAATCAGTATTTCCCCCACTTGGCAAGCTTTCGCTACCTGGACCAGGGACAAGCTGATAATCGGCGTTCTGATCCCCGAGGGATTGGTAAAGGATTATCTCACCAAGCAGCCTACCAAGGGGAATGAGGATGTGGCAAGGTGATATGGATACATCTCCCCAACATTACATTACATTTCATGTTAAAGTCTACTTGACACCATGAGGGTGTATGAGACTCAGCTTTGAAATATGGAATCAGGGAGGGAAACAAAAACTTCAAATAATGTATATCTGGCCAGCATTTCCCTCTCGCAATGGTTATTGGGGACAGACTCGCGTGCCTCTGTTCCTCATCAACTTGCAATTGTGCTTATGCACTTGTGCCCAGGATAAGGCGGTCAACAACATCGGGGTCTACTGCCGATCGTTACTCCATCGTATGCCAATTAATCCTGCGCCTACGCAGGAGTAAAAAAAGGTTTGGCGTCTATGCCTAAAAACCTGAGGGCTGACCCCCCCCCCCCCCCCCCCCCCCCCCCCCCTAAATATAAATAAGGGGCATAACTTGAAATAATATATGGATTCTGGGTCTTTACAATATGGCACACACAATAGCATCCTTATAATTCCCAAACATGGATGATGTGATAGTCAACATTCAGCTGAACCATGCTGACCCCCCCCCCCCCCCCCCCCCCCTATGGGATGCACAAATACCATAGTCACCCTTCTCCTTTGTAAGGGGCAGCCAGAAATTGGATTTCTCATTATTTCAAACAAAACGGTAGCGGGACAGTTTTCTCCGCATGGTTCAGCTACACTTCCCCTGGGAGAGGCTGTGTGTGGGGTGTGTGTGTTGGTGGTGTCGGTCAGTTGGTGGGTTGGGTTGGGTTGGGTTGGGGGGGGGGGGGGTAGGGGGGGGGGGACATACCACCCATACTCACCCATTGAACCACCCATACCACCAATTCAAACACCCATACCCATCTGTACCACCCATTCACCATTCAACCCATACACACCCACCCATACCTCCCGGTCCTTAAGTGGTGCCAATAAACTGCCCTTGTCAACACAATCCCAATGGTAGTCTCAAAATGTAATTTCATGTCATGAGGTGCTCAGAATGACCCCACCCACCCAACCCCACAAAGACATAGACTACCAGTTTGTACGACTAGGTACCAGCACTGAATATTCTATCCAGGCTCTCCCCGTTCGCAAAGAGCCCTAAATAACTTGAGCTTGGTTACGGTGCATGGCTCCAGGCCTCCAGCCTGTGGTAGTGGCATCGACATTCAAACCAGGGAAGGACAGGCGATTACATTTGTATGCGGAACTGTGGTGTTTTCGTGTCCCTGCTACCCATTTTGATCCGCGCATCGATGGTGATCAGCCTGACGGCTGGTGCACCATGTAATCGATACACCCCATAATTGGACAAAGCCTCGCTGTATTTAAGCGACAACTTCTTCTTGATACTCTACATAATCTACGCTGTGTCTACCACGATTCCTGAGCTAGCCATCTTGCTAAACACTTTGCACCCATCCTCAAAAGAGCCGGGCCTGCTGCCGGGCGCCCTTAGTTCCTCTCCACTATCACATAGGAAAAGCAGTCCTCTAGGCGCTGTGCTAGCTTACTTAGGTCCCTTCAATTTCTTCTTGATACTTCTCATAATCTGCGCTGTGTCCACCATACCACCCGGGTTAGCCATCTTGCTGAACACATTGCACCCGACCTCAAAAGAGCCGGGCCTGCTGCCGGGCACCCTTAGTTCCCCTCCACTATCACGTGGGAGAAGCAGTCCTCTAGGCACTGTGCTAGCTTACTTAGGTCCCTTCAATTTCTTCTTGATACTTTCCATAATCTGCGCTGTGTCTACCACACCACCTGGGTTAGCCATCTTGCTGAACACATTGTACCCATCTTCAAGGGTGACCTCAAAAGAGCCGGGTCTTCCGTCCGGGCGCCCTTGGTTCCCCTCCACTAAGACGTGGGGGAAGCATTCCTCTAAGTGGTTTGCAAGCTTGATGAATGCGTTAATCTCCTCTGGGTCGTACTCAATTGAAATGCGTGACATGCTCTGGTTTCGCTCCGAGTTGCATGTGTACTTGGCACCACCATGTTCCTGCATGTAAAAAACGAGGTGACGGTGATTGTCAGTAAATGTACCAACCTAGCATGCTTTGGTTCCGTTCCGAGTTGCATGTGTACTTGGCACCCCCATGTTCCTGCATGTGAAAAAGAGGTGCTGTTGATACATTGATATGCTCCGTGTTTTTTCGGCGTCATCTGGGGGAAGCATTCCTGTAAGTGGTTTGCAAGCTTGATGAATGCGTTGACTTCATCAGGGTCGTACTCAATTGGAATGAGTGACATGCTCTGGTTTCGCTCCGAATTACATGTGTACTTGGCACCACCATGTTCCTGCATGTGAAAATAGAGGTGCTGCTGATACCCCGTATACGAACTGACTTCCCATTTGTGTATTGATATGGACTGTCGTTGCATGTTTATATTTATATGTTTCGTGTTTTCCAACCTCATCTGGGTCATACTCAATTGAAATGCATGACATGCTCTGGTTCCGCTCCGAGTTGCATGTGTACTTGGCACCGCCGTGCTCCTGAGTGTGAAAAACAGGTACCAAGTATATATGTATTGACTTAGCATGTTTGTACTCCTGAACATGATTTGATTATGTTCCAAATGTCATGTGTCCTTAGCACCACCATGCTCCTGAATGTGAAAAAAGAGGCGATAGTGATAGTCAGCAGATGTATTGACTCAGCATGTTTGTACTCTTTAAAAGCCTTTAATTCTGCTCCAAAATTGATGTGTACTTGGCACCCTTGTGCTCCTGCGTGCCAAAAAGGAGGTGACGGCGAAAGTCAGTAGATGTATTGACTTACCATGTTTGTACTCCGTCAAAAGTTTTGATTATTATCCAAATTTCATGTGTACTTGGCACCACCATATTCTTGCGAGTGAAAAAGAGGTGCTGGTAATACCCAGTAAATGCCATGTGTGTGTATAAACCGTATCCCTGCATGACCTCCATGACCGTATACCTGCATACATATAAAAACTAAACATACATATAAACCTTTCACCTGCACGACCTTATACTTGCACGAGGACAAAAACCTTCTATCTATAACATGCATACATACACGCATGACTGCAAAGATGCCATGTGTGTGTATAACCCGTACCCCTGCATGACCTTATACCTGCATATATATAACCCTTTCACCCAAACGAGGGCAAAAACCTTGTGTATAATTGGCTTCCTATGATCTTGAACATGCATGCATACCTGCAGTACTGTAATTGGCTCCTTATGGCCTATAACAAGCTTCCATACCAGAGAGTTAGCCCCTTTAAGTGATATACAATGGTCTAGTGGTATACCAGATCGCTTGAGAAAGAAGAGTCGGGGGTTCGACTCCCCCTTAGGTCGCTCTTGGCGTTGCAGGTCGCTTTCAACCGCTAAGGTAGCTTGTCCAGTTGAGGTAGGAGACCACTCCCCACCCGCGTACGACGGGCTCCCTTAACACCACGCCCCACCATGCGTTATCATTACCAGAGATTTTTGTTCAGATCAGAGTGGGTTTCTGGTAGCTTTCTAGTTTTAGGCCTACTCCAGGAACAGCATACTGGTAGCTTTATTTAGCACATCCCGTTTCGACGACTGGCTCAATGGTAGAGCACGTCGAAACAAGGTGCGGGGTTCGAATCCGTACCGGTGCGCTGTAGTGCTCGTGGTCGCCGTCAACCGCCATGGTAGCTTTGTCCAGGTTAAGTGGCAGCCCGTTCTCTACCCCGTAAGACAGGGCTCCCTTAAATACTCGCCCCACCAGGCGCTATCATTACTTTTTTATTTAGCGCAAAGCGCGACGCAAAGGTGGCTGATATTTCGGCAAAAACGGGTTTGAGGTAGCGATCGGGATATGTAGTGTGAAAACAAATCTCTGATACAAACCTGCATGACTGCAAAGGTACCAAAGTCTGATCCTGCTGGTGTGGTGCAGAACAGCCGAGCAGCAGCTAGCGCATGCACGGGGAGGGCTTGATGGGAGCCTGCAGCTGCCATCACCTCATTCGGCAATGCATGGAGAAGTGACATGCAGTGTGGGTTCTCCAGAGGGTGTGCTGCCTTAGATGCAACAAGCCTCAGAGCTTGACTTGCAGCCCTCCACATTTGCTAGAAGACTGCCTGTCGGGAAATAACATGGATTTTATATTTTATCTGGTTGTTTTATAAGTTGTTCACAATTAGGGGTGTTCAGATCATGACTGGGCGCCACCTTGCATACAGCAAGCCTCAGAGCTTAAGTTGCAGTCCTCCACATTGGCTTTAAGATTGCCTGTCTGGAAATTGCAAGGATTTCATATTTTATCTGATTGTTTTATAAGTTGTTCACAATTAGGGGTGTTCAGATCATGACTGGGCGCCACCTTGCATACAGCAAGTCTCAGAGCTTGACTTGCAGCCCTCCACAAGGGCTTTATGATTGCCTGTCTGGAAATTGCACGGATTTTACATTGTATCTGATTTGCTTTATCAATTGAGCACAATTAGGGGTGTTTAGATCATGGCCGGGTGCCGCCTTGGATGCAACAAGCCTCATAGCTTGAATTGCAGCCCTCCACCTTGGCTTTAAGATCGCCTGTGGGGAGAATGCATTGTTAAAATAAAAAAAAAATTGTGCATAAGTAGGGGTGTTCAGTTCATGGCTGGGTGCCATCTTGCATCTATGCCATACTATAGTACCTCCGTCCCCTTGAATACTTCATGACTACCTGCTGGGGAGTTGCATGCAGTTGATGCACAAAGGTAGTGAGTGTGGTGAACTATCTGAACTTGAGCGGTGTTATAATCCAGAGGGGATGCCACCTTGGATGCAGCAAGCCTCAGAGCTTCACTTGTGGTCCTCCATTTTTGGCGGAGCCCCCTCTTCAAGGGGGCGAGAGCCCCCATGTTTACCCACTTGTCCGTCCGATCGAAAAAATGAAAATTGAAGCCTGACACGTCAGCCAACGGTCGCGTAACTAACTCGCTTTGGTCAGCTCCATCGTTGCCACCTTTCCTTCCGCTGCCAATACACTCCGCCAATTTTCCGCGTCGCTTGCGACGCTGCATAGGACTTGTTCAAGGATACAGGATATTTATGTCATGCTCTACTACCTCCGTCCCCTTGATTAATTCATGACTGCCTGCTGGGGAGCTGCATGCATTTTATGCACACATATAGTGAGTGTGGTGAACTATCTTAACTAGAGCGGTGTTATCATCCAGAGGGGATGCCACCTTGGATGCAGCAAGCCTCAGAGCTTCACTTGTGGTCCTCCAATTTGCAAGGATATAGGATATCTATGCCATACTCTACTACCTCCGTCCCCTTGATTAATTCATGACTGCCTGCTGGGGAGTTGCATGCAGTTGATGCACACATATAGTGGATGTGTTAAACTATCTTCACTTGAGTGGTGTTAGTATCCAGAGGCACAACCACCTTGGACGCTGCAAGCCTCAGAGCTTGACTTGAGGTCCTCCACATTGGCTTTAAGATTGTCTGTCGGGAAAACGCATTGTTTTCTATCTGTTTATTTTGTCTTTGTGTACAATAAGGGGTGTTAAGATCATGACTGGATGCCACCTTGGATGCTGCAAGCATCAGAGCTTGACGTGCAGCCCTCCACCTTGGCTTTAAGACCACCTATCGGAAAATTGCATGGATTTTATATTCCATCTAATCTTTTTTAATTGTGCACAATTAGGGTTGTCAAGATCATGACTGGGTGCCACCTTGGTTGCAACAAGCCTCAGAGCTTAACTTGCAGCCCTCCACATTGGCTTGAAGACTGTGTACTCAGAAATTGCTCGGATTTTCTATTCTATCTGATTGTTTTATAAGTTGTACACAATTAGGGGTGTTCAGATCATGACTGGGTGCTACCTTGGACGTAGCAAGTCGAAGAGTTAGAAAGTCAAAGGCCTCGAAAAGCAACCCAATAGACTGTAATCTAGCCTCCCCCCCCCCCCCCCCCCCAAATACCATTACACCAAGGCAGGTAAATTATGTACCTTGCACCAAGGTACATGATTTGGCACTTGTGCTACACGTAGCACCTTCAATAAACCCTGCATGCACTGAACCAGCCATATATCAGAGGCTGCACATCCATGTAATTGATAAAGAGTCTAGAACTGGGAACTCGATTCTTCCATTATCATCAGCCCACCATTAGAGGGTCGACAAGCTCAACACACAACCCATCATGTTTCCTATCACCATCGCAGGCGCAGCATGCCGTCATGCAAACACGTCGAGCATCTGAACCTGAATTAGCACTGACCTGGTGTAGTAGTAGTAGTAGTGGCTTCTCCTGCGGAGCTGGGCACCTCGTCTAGGGGGGGGGGGGGGGGGGGGGGGCGATGGAAGGGTAAACGCGCAGTGGCGCTGCACTGATTCAGATTGTCAGAATCGAACTGAAGCGCGATTTCGATGTTCGTGGAATCAACCCAGTTTCTACGAAATGGAAGAATCGGCTTCTATCTTCTCGTCCAGGGTTAAGGTCAGAGCATCTGCCACAGCTGTGCTTCGAGGCCGGGGGTTGGGGAAGATGCGGATTGAACGCCACGGCTGAATAGCTGGAAAGAAGAGGACAACTTTGAAAAACAATAGCGAGAAGAGAAACCTATAACATGAGACGTGGCTACTGGAGGGCAATCTGGGATCAGGTGAGGGTTGTTCAGAGCAGGGTCTCTCGTTATGAGAGTGTGCGTCTGCCACGCAAAGCCCCCCAACCCGCCCCATCCCCACCCCACCCGACCCCACCCGACCCCGCCCGACCCCACCCCACCCACGGGCCCCACCCGACCCGACCCTACCCTACCCAACCCTACCCCACCCAGGGCCCCCACCCCCCACGGGCACCCACCCTCACGCACGTGCCTGTCAAAATGTGCGTGTAACTACCGGTACTAGTCATATTTCTGGCCTTCGCGATTTTTGCCTTCCTTGCCACCTTCGCCTGAAACGTCATCTTAGCCTCCTTAGCCTACCCTCCTGCGCATTGCTTATTACAATTTCATAATCTTCGAGTCAATTATTAAACCAGAGCATTTTTCATTGCACCAAACAATTCTGGTACTCCAAAAATATAGGCAGCGAGCCAGCGACCCAGCAGTTTAAGGATTTAAGATTTTCCCGTTTCAAGGGTCGTCAAAAATAATGCAGCTTCAGCAGCGAGCAGTGATTCAAATAATTGAGTGGCTAAATCTCTCAACCTTGCCACGCCGCGACACGCGCTAGGGGGTCTGGGATGTGCGTGCAAAACCAAAAAACTAAAAAGTATTTTTGCCCCGCATCGTAGACTGGAAGGCTGTGACGTGATTTAGTCCAGTGGTGGTATAGTTTCTTGGGTTGGACAAGATGGCCTACAAAATAATGATTGTAAGCAACCTGGGGCTGAAGAAACATATGTGTAACATTACAATCCATTACACTGTCATATAACGTGACAACGTCGCGCAATATTAACTCACAGAGGCTATGCGGTAGTTGACCCAAGACAAGCCCACTCCACAACATAAGTTTTCGACCCCGACCATCCTCCAATCCCGGTAGAAAATCACAGGGTACAAGCAGTACATTAGTGAGGCTAAGAAGCAAGCAAGTGAAGCATTACTCAGGCATAATGTCCACAGAGTTTCCAGTCCACAACAGGAGCCCTCCTTCCCCCTGTTGCCCGATATTTCCCCAGGCTAACTTCCCCCCTCTCTGGAAAAGGCCACATGGAACGATTCAGCGGTACCAGGCGCGGAACCTCGCGGTACCTCCCGGCGCCTCCCGGTCCGTTTCATGTCTCATGACCCTGCACGCGGTAGCACGTGCTTTTCCTCAAACCACGCCGATTTGGCAACGTGCGTTCTTTCCTCCTTCTTATGCTGTTGCAGCTTCTTGCACGGTTGATCAGACCATCAGCCTTTAGGCCCGTCAATCTTCCGGACTCTTCCAACTTAATTTAGTTCCCCCATTGATCGCACCATGCACTCCTCTCTTCTCAAAGGTGCCGCTTTTACTCGCACTAGCCGATATGCCCCCGTTGTGACTGGCACCCGTTCCAGCAACGCGATTCGCATGATGCCCGCCACCGTGGTCCAGGCGGCGAAGTACGAGTCTACTCCCGAGGTGGTGAAGACGTTGCAAGGAGCAAACGCATTTTGCTTTGATGTTGATAGCACCTTCTGCTCAGACGAGTCGATCGATGAGCTAGCTGCTTTCTTGGGATGCGGAGAGGAGGTAGCCGCTCTCACTGCTAAGGCCATGGGCGGAACTGTCGAGTTCAAGGTTGCTCTGAGTAACCGCTTGGGCGTCATGAAGCCTTCCCAGAAGAATGTGGATGACTTCCTGGCTCTCAACGGACATAAGATTAGCCCTGGTGAGCACCCACAAGCAAAATCTTGTCTGTCTTGTATGTATGTATGCATGTATGTGTGTGTATGTTACAGTCATGTTACAATCTATCGTTTGTATTAATGTATGTTACCGTCATGTTACAGTCTTGTTTGTATGTTTGTATGTATGTATGTATGTATGTATGTATGTATGTATGTTACAATCGTTCTGCCTATTCAAATGTTTGTTACAGTCCAGGTTACTATCTGTAAGGCCGTTGTTTGCTGTTGAGCCGGTACCCTACGCCTGCAGACAACGCAACCAGTCCTCACTGATACAAGCACCTTGGGGGCATGTCTGCTTTGTTCCATCTGCTCGTTGCACTGCCTTATGTTAACGGCCCGGAATATCATATAATGTTGACTAAAGGCGAATATGATATCATACAAATTGCATCATTTGATATAGTATATAGCAGGTAACTTTAGCCTAGCCGGACTGCCGGCATCATATGATATCATTTTATGCCATGATATTATATTGCCGTTCCCTACTTTTATTGCATGAGCCTGTCCCTGACAGAAAGATAGGCACTAGCTGTACACAGCTGAGCCCAACCGGCTAACACACACCCAAAATCCAACTACAAGGTTTTAAACTGCAACCACTTAAATATACGCTATTCGAGCTAGAATTGCCGCAGCTGCTGGCACCAGACTTGCCCTCCAATGGATCCTCGTTAAGGGATTTAGGGTGGGTGTACTGTAGGGTGGGTGTACTGTAGGGTGGGTGTACTGTAGGGTGGGTGTACTGTAGGGTGGGGTGTGACTGTAGGGTGAGGTTGTCTGTGGTGGTTACTGTAGGGGGTGTGTGATTGTAGGGTGGGTGTACTGTAGGGTGGGTGTACTGTAGGGTGGGGATGTACTGTAGGGTGGGTGTACTGTAGGGTGGTGTACTGGTAGGCGTGGGTGGACTGTAGTGGGTGTACTGTAGGGTGGGTGTACTGTAGGGGTGTGTGTACTGTAGAGGGTGGGTGTACTGTAGGGTGGGGTGTACTGTAGGGTGGGTGTACTGTAGGGTTGGGTGTACTGTAGGGTGGTGTACTGTAGGGTGGGTGTACTGTAGGGTGGGTGTACTGTAGGGTGGGTGTACTGTAGGGTGGGTGTACTGTAGGGTGGGTGTACTGTAGGGTGGGTGTACTGTAGGGTGGGTGTACGGTAGTGGGTGTACAGTAGGGTGGGTGTACTGTAGGGTGGGTGTACTGTAGGGTGGGTGTACTGTAGGGTGGGTGTACTGTAGGGTGGGTGTACTGTAGGGTGGGTGTACTGTAGGGTGGGTGCACTGTAGGGTGGGTGCACTGTAGGGTGGGTGCACTGTAGGGTGGGTGCACTGTAGGGTGGTTGTACTGTAGGGTGTGGGTGCACTGTAGGGTGGGTGTACTGTAGGGTGGGTGCACTGTAGGGTGGGTGCAATGTAGGGTGGGTGTACTGCAGGGTGGGTGCACTGTAGGGTGGGTGTACTGTAGGGTGGGTGCACTGTAGGGTGGGTGTACAGCAACCTGACATATAAATACATGTCACAGTGTATATAACTGGTAACTTAAGCCTAGCCAGACTGCCAGCATCATATGATGACATGATATCATATTGCTGTTCCCTACTTATGTTGCTTGCTACCTGACAGTGATTTTTTTTTCAAATCTGAAAGTGGGTTTCTTCTAGCTTTATGGTTTTAGGCCTCCTCCAGGGACAGCTTTTTAGAGCTTTCTGTAGATTTTTGTAGATTTTTAGGGCCATCGAGGGCAAAATTAAACAAAAAACTTTTTGTTTATACTATATTTGTAGCGATGATTTCGTTAAAACGGGGTCAAAACTAGCGATCGCTATATATAGCGGAAAAAATATCCCTGACCTGACATCTAAATGCATGTCACAGTCCAGGTTACATCACATCACACATCACATCAAATCACTCACTCGCGGTCGCGCTTCGTGGCGACCCAGGGCCCATTGCGCCCTAAACTCGCACACCTGAGGGTCGCACGGGGGTCGCACCTGGGTCGCACAATTGGCGACCGGTCGCACACAAAAATAACTGTCCAGGTTACTATCCGCTGCTGCATGAGCCGTTACCAGGGTACTACATGACGTGCGATAGCGAGCAAGGTTTTGGATCCCGACTGCGTGTTGTTCGCAATTTTTAAATCCCCTCCAGGCGCAGCGCACAAAATTCCGTTTTCTGTAGAGTCAAAAGCGCAAGTCAAAATGGCAAAATGTAGTAACCTGGCCGGTACCCCTTGGGCAGCATAGCTTTTATTTTCAGCTACCAGCATCATCCTCTAGGCAGCTCCTCTGGCTTGCTACCCAGTCAAGCCTTTATCAATAGGGAACGGCAACTAATATAAGTGTTTGGAAAACTAATATTAACTAATATTATTATGTCGTCACAATAATATTAGTTTTTCAAATAAATTCAAAATTTTGGTGAGACAGCTTGTCCGACTAATATAAATAACATTATATAATATTATTTATTCACTAATATTATACCGTATAACATAGCCGACCCCTATTTATCAATGCAGTGCACCACCTCAGAATGGTCGATTGGTTGGTTGGTAGGTAGGTAGGTTGGATGGATGGATGGATAGCTGGTTGGATGGATGGTTGGATGGATGGATGGATGGATGGGTGGATAGATGGTTGGATGGTTGGTTGGATGGATGGATGGATGCATGGGTGGATGGATGGATGGATGGATAGATGGATGGATGGATAGATGGATGGATGGATGGATGGGTGGATGGATGGATAGATGGTTGGATGGATGGATGGATGGATGGATGGGTGGATGGATGGATGGATGAATAGATGGTTGGATGGTTGGTTGGATGGATGGATGCATGGGTGGATGGATGGATGGATGGATAGATGGTTGGATGGATGGATGGATAGATGGATGGATGGATGGATAGATAGACATGAGCACGTGAGGCAACACTCATCTCAATTAGGCTCGTGTTGCATTGCTCAGCGTGTATTGTTCTACTGTTTTGTCCATCCAAATGTATTGTACTTCAGCCGTCCATCCACATGTATTGCACTACTGTTCTGTCCATCCAAATGTATTGCGCTACTGTTCTGTACATCCAAATATAATGTACTACTGATCTGTACATCCAAATGTATTGTACTACTGTTCAGTACATCCAATGTATTGTACTACTTTTCTGTACATCCAAATGTATTGTACTAATGTTCTGTCCATCCAAATGTATTGACTACTGATCTGTACATCCAAATGTAATGTACCACTGTTCTGTACATCCAAATTTATTGTACTACTGTTCTGTACATCCAAATGTAATGTACTACAGTTCTGTACATCATAATGTATTGTACTACAGTTCTGTACATCCAAATGTATTGTATTACTGTTCTGTACATCATTATGTATTGCACTACTGTTATGTTCATCCAAATGTATCGTATTACAATTATTTCGTTCCAATGGCATTGGACAACTGTTCTGTACATCCGAATGTATAGCGCTACTGTTCTGTACATCCAAATGTATTGCACTACTGTTCTGTACATCCCAATGTATTGTACTACTGATCTGTACATCCAAATATATTGTACTAATGTTCAGTACATCCAATGTATTGTACTACTTTTCTGTACATCCCAATGTATTTTACAACTGTTCTGTACATCCAAATGTATTGTACTACTGTTCTGTACATCCAAATGTATTGTACTACAGCTCTGTCCAATCAAATGTATTGTACGACTGTTTTGTCCATCCAAATGTATTGTACTACTGATCTGTACATCCAAATGTAATGTACTGTTGTTCTTTCCATCCCAATGTATTGTACTACAGTACTTTCGATCGAAAGGCATTGTACTACTGTCCTGTACATCAGAATGTATTGTACTACTGTTTTGTCCATTCAAATGTATTGTACTACTGTTGTGTACATCCTAAAGTTTGTAACAGTCCAAGGTTAGCCAATTTGGCTGATGGGACTTGCCCAACCTCAAACAATCAAGATCAACTATATATTTTGGATCTTGTGGTTTGTGAAACTATATGTGTTATGTTGTTTTACAAATAGACTAAATGGACTTGCCTGACCATGACATCAGGAGGGGTTTAGAGAAAAAGCACTGATGAACTGACCCCCACATAGTGGTTTTACCAAATGGGGACCGGAGCTCGTGCTTCACTAAAGCGGAACTATATGTCACATTTGTCACAGTTTCCATTTTGGGCTACGCTTAGCAGCTTCAAGGCACCTCCCTTTTTGTGTCCTTGGGCCGAACCTGAAGCTAGGTAGTGCATCTGGAACAGTGTTTTTTATTTGTGCGACCGGTCTCCACCCCGTGTGACCCTCAGGTGTGCGAAATTCGGTCGAAATGGGCCCTTGGTCGCCACGATGGCTACCCTCAGGTCAGTAACTCGTTCCAACTTCCACCAGGGGTCAAGGTGGGCACCACACAAGCTTAGTTTGTTGATTCGATTGATTGATTCGGCTTGAGGCATGGACGAAATAGATTTAACAAAACCGCGTTCGTCTGCGACACCAGTGCTAAGACAGCACAGTTTGCTCAGTCTCTTCCGACCAAGGGAAGTCGTGGCATGGATTCTGGAAGCTGTCATGACATGCATTCTAATTAGGGACTGGCACATCATATGATGTTGACCGAAGGCAAGTATGATATCATGTGATATCATACAAGCTGCATCATATGATATTGTGTATAAATGGTACATTTAGCTAGACAGACTACCGGCATCATATGATATCATATTGCTTTCCCCTAATTCTAATACAACTGAGAGCTATGGGGTAGATGCAGTGGCTGGTCAATGGAGCTGGATGGAAGCTATGGGGTAGATGCAGTGGCTGGCCAATGCAGCTGGATAGAAGCTATGGGGCAGATGCAGTGGCTGGCTAATGGAGCTGGCTGGAAGCTATGGGGTAGATGCAGTGGCTGGCCAATGCAGCTAGATGGAAGCTATGGGGTAGATGCAGTGGCTGGCCAATGGAGCTGGCTGGAAGCTATGGGGTAGATGCAGTGGCTGGCCAGTGCAGCTGGCTGGAAGCCATGGGGTAGATGCAGTGGCTGGCCAATGGAGCTGGCTGGAAGCTATGGGGTAGATGCAGTGGCTGGCCAATGCAGCTGGCTGGAAGCTATGGGGTAGATGCAGTGGCTGGCCAATGGAGCTGGCTGGAAGCTATGGGTGGATGCAGTGGCTGGCCAATGGAGCTGGCTGGAAGCTGCCATGAGTAGCCCAAAGAATAAACAGTCACATTTGCCTTTAACGACAGTCGCAATTGCACACTTACTTAAGAACACATTTAAAGAAAGTATTTGAATAGCAGGGGCACCATTTTTCTAGAAAGCTACTGTTCCTGCCTGCCTCACCCCACTCCTACCCCTGTCTTCCCTCCAGGCATCCCAGAGCTTCTGGCTGAGCTGAAGAGTCAGGGCAAGGAAGTGTTCCTGGTGTCCGGAGGCTTCTGCCAGATCATTGAACCCTTGGCTAAGAAGCTGGACATCCCCGTCTCACCCGTCTTTGCTAACAATGTTCCTGCTTGCCTCACCCCACTCCTACCCCTGTCCTCCCTCTAGGCATCCCAGAGCTTCTGGCTGAGCTGAAGAGTCAGGGAAAGGAAGTGTTCCTGGTGTCCGGAGGCTTCTGCCAGATCATTGAACCCTTGGCTAAGAAGCTGGACATCCCCGTCTCACCCGTCTTTGCTAACAATGTTCCTGCCTGCCTCACCCCACTCCTACCCCTGTCCTCCCTCCAGGCATCCCAGAGCTTCTGGCTGAGCTGAAGAGTCAGGGCAAGGAAGTGTTCCTGGTGTCCGGAGGCTTCTGCCAGATCATTGAACCCTTGGCTAAGAAGCTGGACATCCCCGTCTCACCCGTCTTTGCTAACAATGTTCCTGCTTGCCTCACCCCACTCCTACCCCTGTCCTCCCTCCAGGCATCCCAGAGCTTCTGGCTGAGCTGAAGAGTCAGGGAAAGGAAGTGTTCCTGGTGTCCGGAGGCTTCTGCCAGATCATTAAACCCTTGGCTAAGAAGCTGGACATCCCCGTCACCCGTCTTTGCTAACAATGTTCCTGCCTGCCTCACCCCACTCCTACCCCTGTCCTCCCTCCAGGCATCCCAGAGCTTCTGGCTGAGCTGAAGAGTCAGGGCAAGGAAGTGTTCCTGGTGTCCGGAGGCTTCCGTCAGATAATTGAACCCTTGGCTAAGAAGCTGGACATCCCTGTATCACACGTCTTCGCCAACAACATTCTTTTTGATGCGGATGGTGCATACGCTGGATTTGATGACAAGGAGTTCACTTGCCAGAGTGGTGGCAAGCCCGCTGCTATTTGCCACATCAAGAGTGCGTTTGGCTTGGAGTCTATTATTATGGTTGGTGACGGAGCCACGGATATGGAGGCGCGCCTGGAAGGAGCTGCTGACCTGTTCATTGGCTACGGCGGTGTTGTGGTCAGGGAGAACATAGCTGACAAGGCCGATTGGTATATCATGAAGATTGAGCAGCTGCTCGAGGCCATGAAGGCATGAAGCCAAGCCAGGCAGGGTGGTTTTGTGATCAGGAACAGATAACACAGCTGCCAAGGCCGATTGGTTCACCATGAAGATTGAGCAGCTGCTGAATGCCATGAAGTCATGAAGCTAAGCTAAGCATAAGCTAAGCACTGTCCAAGGCCGATATGGAGGCGTGCCGGGAAGGAACTGCTGACCTGTTCATTGGCTATGGTGGTGTTGTGGTCAGGGAGAACATAGCTGCCAAGGCCGATTGGTTCACCATGAAGATTGAGCAGCTGCTGAATGCCATGAAGGCATGAAGCTAAGCTAAGCATAAGCTAAGCACTGTCCAAGGCCGATATGGAGGCGAGCCGGGAAGGAACTGCTGACCTGTTCATTGGCTATGGTGGTGTTGTGGTCAGGGAGAACATAGCTGCCAAGGCCGATTGGTTCACCATGAAGATTGAGCAGCTGCTGAAGGCCATGATGGCATGAAGCCAAGCCAGATAGGCACTGCCCAATGGACACAAGCCATGCATGCACCAAGCTTAGCTAAGCTAAGCTCTGCCCAAGGGACACAAGCTAAGCATATGCTGAGCTAAGGATAAGATAGGCATAAGATAAGTATAAGCTGAGCTGCGCTAAGCTGGATGCCATGAAGGCATGCAGCTAAGCTAAGCTAAGCATATGCTACGCAATGTCCAAGACACACAAGCTAAGGATAAGCTAAGCTATGCTAAGCAATTCATAAGCTTAAAAAGGTAATGATAACGCCTGGTGGGGCGTGGTGTTAAGGGAGCCCGTCGTACGCAGGTGGGGGGCGGTCTCCTACCTCAACTGGACAAGCTGCCATCGCGGTTGACAACGACCTGCAACGCCAAGAGCGACCGAAGGGGGAGTCGAACCCCCGACTCTTCATCCTCAAGTGATCTGGTCTACCACTAGACCATTGTATATCACTGAAAGGGGCTAATTCATAAGCTTAGCTATGCTACGCAAAGCGTAAGCTGAGCACTGCCCAAGACACCCATATACCCACCCACAGTGCTATCCACCTACCCCATTACCCAACTACCCACCCACCCACCCACCCACCCACCCACCCACCCACTCAATTGCCCAAGACACAATAAGTATTGAACTCTTGAATTACGAGCGCTCCCTACGTGAACCGCATCCTCCTGCAATGCTACGGATATTCGACTCTAGTTGTTGCAAAGGTTCACATTACATTACATTACATTACATTACATTACATGTTAAAGTCTACTTGACACCGCGAGGGTGTATGAGACTCTGTGCTTTAAACAAAAAGAAAAAGCACCCACAAAGCAAAAACCCCATTACATCAGGGGTGTGTCGAGGACAAACAAACCAAACTCCCAACCACCGTTTTGGTGGCGTAGGTATTAAACCCCTTAGAGCCGGACCCAGATCTCAACCACTTACAGTGGCGGAGGTAAGAAGCTAACAAATGAGAAGTCACAAGAAGAAGAAAAAAAGGGATGATAAATTACGGTGCCACTAAGCAGTCCAGGGCTTCCTGTCTTGCTCTTCTACAAGTAGAAAGATAGTCGGCTAGGTTGCTCCAAAAAGACTTAGTGCCATTTCCATTCATAAAGGTTCTGAATGTGGAATCGCAGAATTCCACATTCCATACGGTTAAGTTGGTATCCTCATGGACATGCCTATAAATATCTGTAAACAGCTTCTGGTAGCGGAGGCGAATATCATTATAAAAAGGGCACTCAAACATATGCATTTCATCCTCAGGTTTTTGGAACCCACACATTTGACAGTGTCTCATTGAGCGAGGGATGTGTGCTCTATCCACCACCCTCATTCTTTCTGTGTTCAGCCAATGGGAACCCATTCTAAACTGTGCTATAGAACGAATCTGATCCTGCTTATGTAAGGCGGATGTAAAGGGAATCAAGCCATTCTCATCATTGCTGTTGGCTGCGAACCATTTTTGGTATTGGAGGCGTTTAAAGCCAACCCTTCTCTCATCAGGGATGTCTCTAACTGCATTGGTGTCACTTGGGTACTTAAACCTCCATGACTCAAAAACTTCAGACATAATACCTTCGACATCGACAGCCTCCAAAATGTTGATGTTTTTACTGGATCCTAGCTTGTGGAGAGCACAACGCAAGTCATGAACCCAGCCAGTGTTGGAGTCAAAAGATTCCTCAAGAGCCATTCTAATGAGATCCTCAGGTTCTTCATGTATGGTCTTGTTCCAGAAGCGCAAAGCTTGTTTAAGCCAAGCAAAACACAACGGGGTTCTACCCAGCTCTTCCATGATAATATTAGATGTAGTAGATTGGCAAACACCCAACATTTGTTTAAGTATACCTCTATGCCATTTCTCACAAGCATGGTCATTTGAGATAAGTGTGTTGTTCAGAATAGAAGGAGCCCACACCTCACAGCCAAAATTCAGGATAGGTTGTACAAGAGAATCAAACAGGTGGGTGAGAATATCAATATTGTATATCTCCATAGTATGGCATCGCCTACGGAGCATGTGGTGTGCCTTTTGGGCCTTAGTGAGCATCCTAGAAAAAGCAGCTTTTGCACGATTGCTTGAGTCACCATCCACAAAGAGGGATCCCAAGTAGATAAAAGATAACTTTGTAGAAAGTTGTGCTCCATCATAGACAAATTTGTAATCAGGATCCATGCGGGCCTCATCACAGAATTGCTTGTTGAAAACGACAATCTCAGTTTTCTTTATATTCACAGCCATCTTAGTAGCCTCACAGAAATCTCTCAGACAGTCAAGCATCGCTTGCATATCTGCCGGGGATTCTGCCATTATAGCTAGGTCATCAGCATAAAGTAAAAGTTGCAGAATCTTTCCCCTAAGCTCAGCCCCTACATTTGGGAGCTTGGATTGGAGGAACGATTCAATTCTATCAATGAACAGACCGAATAGGAGTGGGGATAGGGGGTCTCCTTGTTTAACTCCTACAAGGGATGGAAAGGAGGATCCAATGTCCCCATGTAGGCGAACTTGGAAAACAACATGAATATACATGGACTTCAGAATACTGAGATAGGGGTCCTTGACTCCTAGCCTTGCTAAGTAATCCCATAGCAAGTCTCTGTTGACCCAATCATAAGCCTTCTTGAAATCAACAAAAGCCACAAAGAGTGGTTTTTTCTTTTCTCTATATTTATCTACAATATGGTTAAGAATGAATGATGCATCTGCAGTACCCCTACCACTTCTAAATCCATATTGGCCAGCGGCTCTGAGGTTGAATTCTAATAAATGATGAGGTTGAATTCTAATAAATGATATGCTTTGTTTCAAGTTGAAGTCTAATAAATGATGAGGTTGAATTCTAATAAATGATATGCTTTGTTTCAAGTTGAAGTCTAATAAATGATGAGGTTGAATTCTAATAAATGATATGCTTTGTTTCAAGTTGAAGTCTCGAAATAAGCCCAAGGCGCACGAAGTCTTGAATAAAGAGCGCACACTGCGTGAACCACATTCTCTTCCAATACTGTGAATATTCAACTTGAACTTGGTTACATGGCTCCACTCTTTAAGGCTGCTCGCCATCTTCTCAATCCAAATCAAAGCGTTTTTGAACAAAGAGCGCACCCCACGTGAACTGCGTCCTCTTGCATTGCTGTGAATATTTAAATTTGAATTTTGATTGTTACATGTCTTGTCAGCCAACTCTGGGCTGCTCACAGTCTATAAAAGATATTGGAGTCACTCAGCAAAATAATTCCATCTTCCAATTTCAAGTCCCCCCGTGCGAGAGACCCAAGGAAACTAGGGAGCTTACTAAGTGAACAATCGGTAGTGATAGAGCGGAGTATGTATGTATGTATGTATGTTACAGTCCAGGGGTAGGCCAAATAGGCTAAAGGGACTTGCCCAACCGTATAGGAAGGGCTTAAAAAGAACAAGCACTGATGAACTGAGCCCCAAACAATCGTTTATCAGACGGGGGCCCTGAGATCGTGCTACAGTGATAATTTAATTATACAATATATAAATGGTATCCACAACGCTGGGGGTTCTGGGTTCGATACCTGGTGGCTATACCCAGGTTTGTTCAGGACGCTGCTTCCTGCGTCGTAGATGCACTGTAAATTGGTCCGGAGGGTTTATTGCGTCACAGATGGTATCGCATGGAGGGACTTGAACTTGAACTTGGTTACATAGCTCCAGCCAGCAATTTGGCTGGAGGGACGATTTTTTCTGCAAAAGGTTAGACGCCGAAAGGCATGTAGAACCATGTAACAGTCCCAATTCCAAGTTTCGAATAACGTTGTTGTTTCGATATGGTCTTTATGGTCTTTCAGCCTTCACGCTTCTCTCAGAAAGAAGGAGGGGGCTCCGTCAAAAACAAACTGTGATGTGCATAAGCGCTATCGAGACCCGTAAGGCCGGAATGACAGGCTTCCCATCGGTTTGGTTTTTTATTTTTATTAAATGGTCTATCAGCCTTCAGGATGCCCACTAGGGTTGTTCAGGACGCTGCGTCCTCTGTCGCGTGCGGAGGGTCCGTTCCGTCGCAGACGCTCCAGTTTAACCCCCTGAACTGCAACAAAGGGTACAATCACAACACACACCAAGAACTGAATGATGCTTCGGGTGCTAACAACATGCATACACCCACTTCCAACGTCGCAGCCACATGGTATCATCGTATTTAGATTATGGTAGTTAGTTAAAATGAAGGCATTAGTCCTAGTGACGAACCTGTCGTGCGGAAGTCTAATGGTGTGGGTTTGGGCGGAGATGGTCGTTCGACAAGGTGTCGCGGTTGGGCCAGTAGCGTCCACTTAAACAGTCCTCGTCCTTGCGCTGGCCGGAAATGGCGGTAGCGTTCTTGCACGGGGCGAGAAGACGAGCAGACGGTCGACCTTGGGTGGAGATGGTCGACGGACTCGGTTTCGTGGTTTGCGCTGGTAGTTTACGCTCACAAGGTCATTTCTCTACGTCGCTCGAAGCCGCACGCTCTCATGCAGTGCTCTTGGTCGGTGCGAGAATATGAGCAGACGGGTGGATGGGTGGGGGGCGGTCAAGCGGGTAGCCGCTCTCGGGGTGGGGGAAGGCGGACGGATGAACCCGTTGACCGGTCGACCCAACAGCGTGCTTATAGTTCTGGGACAGTTAATTAGGTTGATAAGTTGTGGAACCTCCGGCGTGAGGTAAGAGGAATAGACGCCTGCTGCGATTCCGCCGAGCGTTTTGGGGGAGCCAGACGGATGGACGGATGAATTCGTTTGACAGCACGACCTAAACCCTGCTCAGCTGACATAACCCACGACGACGAAGGGGAGCACTAAAACTGTTTGCCATCACAATCACGCACATCTAACGCTATCAGCAAACAACCTGCGAACCTTTTTCATTAGCAGTAGACAACCAGTCCGTCGTCATGGTGGTTGGATTCAAACTCAAATATGATTTACAAGTTAATTTCGGAATTTTAACCGTTCTGGCTTTGGCCGCGTCACTGGTACCTGTCCATGCCGGCCATGATTTCTCGACGAGGTGCGAATGCACTGCTGCTTGTTGTTTCACGCGCCTTTTTGTTAGATGCGCATACCTATCTGTTTGTTGCACGTACATGGAGCTACGCATCATGTCGTCTTGCATTCGTGCTCGTCACTCAAATGTTACCTAACCCGCGGCTAAATGGACATACTCGCAATAGAAACGACGAGAACATTACGGTTCACGATAGCACATGCAACGATAGCGCATGCAAGAGCCCCCATCCACACCCACCCACACCATCTCTACCCACCCCACCCACACCATCTGTACCCACCCCATTTCCACCTACCCACCCTCGAAAACGGCAGATGAATACGTACACCTCGCTATCTGGCCGACCCATATGGACAGCTGAATACGCGCAGGCCGTGAATAAGCTAGGCTACCGACATCAACAACCACAAAAAACGAACCGATCACGCAGACGGCCTTCCGCTCCTGACCCCCTCCCTGCGAGACGAAGAATTCCAATATCGGTTTCCAGCCAAGCCTGGGCTGCTCACCTTCTTCCAATTCTGCTTCCCCTTATGCGATCCCCACGGGAACCAGGGGGTATGCTACGCGAATTCAAACCGATGACCTGCATGTGGAAACCATTTACGTGCCCTGCTGTACGAACGCGGGGGGCACCGCCCTTGGGAAATCCGCTACGCTGTGCTCCACGTCCACTACGCTAATTTCCACGTCCTCTCTCGCGTCCTCTACGTCGTGTTTCACACCCCCTACCTACTGTGCCACGTTAATTGCGTACTATTTCACACCCGCTACGTAGTTTCGCCACCCAAACACAAACACCACCCTAGCACCGACACCCCCACTCCATCACCACGATCCTAACATCCTCCCCCACCCACCCCTCCCCTCCAGACGAGAGCTGAAAGCAGCAATCTTCCCATATGCTCGGTGCAGTGAATATAACAACAAAGCCAACCCCTACGAGTTGCGAGTCCACACCCTCCCTGGCAGTGATTCGGAGCACTTGGATGTGATGCTGCATGTCACTCCTAGAGAGGACACAGGGGTTCTTGGAGATGACCTGAGTGCTGCTCAGGATGGATGCCAACAGGCGCTTGGAGACAGCTTGCATAAGATTGGAATCAGTATGGGTAGGTAACTTCTTTGAAAGCGTGCCAATGCCCTTATGGAGACAGATGGAGCCCGTAAGGGTCAGGTAGAACCTTGTCCTAAAAAAAAGTTGTTAGGGCTCTTACAGGGCTTTGTTTTTGAAGCTAGCTTGCATAAGATTGGAATCAGTAAGGGTAGGTAACTTCAAGGCTTAGCTGGCTCTTGCGGGGGGTGGGGTAGGGTGGGGTGTGTGGGGTGCGGGGAATGGGGATGGAAGGTGGGGATTTTTTTGTGAAGCCAGCTTGCATACGATTGGCATCAGCATGTCAAGGTTTTGGGGGTGGGGGAGGGGTGGGTGGGTGGGTGGGGGATGGGGCGAAAAAACGCCCCAAATGGTGGGTCTCACTGCACTAGTCCTAGACTGGAAGGATAAGATGGCTTCTGTATGGGTAGCAGGGTAATTCAAAGCGCGCGCTTTTGCGCTTTTGAGCGCTGACTTTTTGACCCCCTCTGCGCTTTAAGCGCAGTTTTTTGCAACCCCCTGTGGGCTCAGCAAGCAATTTTTGCGCTGTTTGCACTACAAAGCGCATTTTTTTGTTTTCAAGTGCGCTAAAGCGCTGGCCAATTTGGCCATTTGAAGTACCCTGATGGGTGGGTAACTTGAAGGCTTTGCTGCCACTTATGGGGGGGGGAGGAACCTAGGACAACCTCAATATTGAGCTTGGGCAAGTCTATTTAGCCTGTTTGGCTACGCCTTAACCAGCTAGACCGTAAAAACACACACAGTATAGATTGGTGAATTGGAAAATGTGCTGTTTAGGTGGCACATGGGATGGGATGGGATCAAATATAACAATGTGATGTACAAGTGGATAATGAAACGTGGTGTGATCAAATGTACACATGTGATGTACAAGGGAGTAATGAAATGTGATGTGATTAAATTGGAAAAAAATGCTGTTTAAGTGGCTAATGAAACGATGTACAAATGTGATGTACAAGTGGCTAATGAAATGTGATGTGATCAAATCTACAAATGTGATATACAAGTGGGTAATGAAACGTGATGTGATCAAATTGTTAAAATGTGACGTACAAGTGGGTAGTGTAATGTGATGTGATTAAATATAACGATGTGATGTACAAGTGAGTAATGAAATGTGATGTGATCAAGTATGCAAATGTGATGTACAAGTGAGTAATGAAATGTGATGTGATAAAATATACAAATGTGATGTACAAGTGAGTAATGAAATGTGATGTGATAAAATGTACAAATGTGATGTACAAGTGGCTAATGAAATGTGATGTGACCAGACGTAAAAATGTGATGTACAAGTGGGTAATGAAACGTGATGTGATCAAATTGTTAAAATGTGACGTACAAGTGGGTAGTGTAATGTGATGTGATTAAATATAACGATGTGATGTACAAGTGAGTAATGAAATGTGATGTGATCAAATATACAAATGTGATGTACAAGTGAGTAATGAAATGTGATGTGATAAAATGTAAAAATGAGATGTACAAGTGGGTAATAAAATGTGATGTGACCAGACGTAAAAATGTGATGTACAAGTGTGTAATGGAATGTGATGTACAAGTGTGTAATGAAATGTGAAGTGATCAAATGTAAAAATGTGATGTACAAGTGGGTAATGATATGTGATGTATTCAAATGTAAAAATGTGATGTACAAGTGTGTAATGAAATGTGAAGTGATCAAATGTAAAAATGAGATGTACAAGTGGGTAATGATATGTGATGTATTCAAATGTAAAAATGTGATGTACCTACCAGTGGATCGTATGATGATGAAAATGAGATAAAATCACAGGATGAAAATGTAAAAGATTTGCTGGATAAAGTGGATCATATATTTACATGCAATGTTCATAATGTAGTTGTTCACATACGTATGTATATATGTATAAAATGTAGTTGATCATTGCATATATGTGAACATTATATGTGAACAACTACATTTTATACATTATTAATTAAATGTGATGTGATCATTTAATTATGAATACAACGCTGAAAACGTCAAACTTCATTCAACAGTCTTAATTTCCATAGGAGTCCCTACCGCCTGGAGGATGAAAGTCATACCAATACTCAGCCCAATACTCTGATTAGGTAGTAGCAGGAAACTAGACAAATCATCTCTAAGCTGCACAGAGAATGTATAGCCTCCTGCACCAGCAACCTTGCCACACGTTGCATGGAGTCCCTACCGCCTGGAGGATGAAACTTACCATGTCTGCCATGGTGACTTTCCCCAGCTGCGGCGTACGGGAGCCCCTTAACACCACGCCCCTCCAGGTTTTTTTTTAATTTCCATACCCACCTCACCTCAACAGACGTCCAGTGTTGGAGTGCGGTCTCTAACCTACAATGGAGCATGGATGGGGTTGTGGTGGACTACCTGCAGCATGCTTATGAGCTGTACGATGACAGGGCCTACCTGAAGGTAGGTCCAGATTGTAATTTGATTGGGTTTAGGGTTTAGGGTTTGGAGTTTTGGTTTCTGGTGGATTACCTGCAGCATACTTATGAGCAATACGATGACAGGGCCTACCTCAAGGTAGACTGAGATTGCAATTTGATTGTGCTCATGGGACATTCCTCCCAGTTCCCCCCCCTCCTCCCCCCCCCCCCTCAACCCTACCCGCAGCCCTCCTCCTCGTCCCCTTCTGAACTTCCCTCTCGCTCTTTCCTACCATTCCCCCATATGCTTCTACTCCTGCCCCCCCCCTATTCCCTATTCCCTATTCCCTCACCCCTACCCCCTACCCCCTACCCCCCCCCCTATTCCCTCACCCCTATTCCCTCACCCCTCACCCCTCACCCCTCACCCCTCACCCTCACCCCTCACCCCTCACCCCCTCACCCCTCACCCCTCACCCCTCACCCCTCACCCCTCACCCCTTACCCCTCACCCCTTACCCCTCACCCCTCACCCCTCACCCCTCACCCCTCACCCCTCACCCCTACCCCTCACCCCTACCCCCTCACCCCAACCCTACCCCCTACCCCTACCCCCAACCCTACCCCCCCCTACCCCCTACCTACCCCCCCCCCCCCCCCCCTATTCCCTCACCCCTCACTGCTCACCCTTCACCGCTCACCCCTCACCCCTCACCCCTCACCCTCACCCCTCACCCCTCACCCCTCACCCCTCACCCCTCACCCCTCACCCCTCACCCCTCACCCCTCACCCCTACCCCCTGCCCCCTACCCCCTACCCCCTACCCCCCTCACCCCTATCCCTCACCCCAACCCGACCCCATTCCTCCCTCCATCTCCCCCCCTTCTCCATCCCCATCACCCCCTCCCAGCCCATTCCCTCCATCTCACCCCTCACCCCAACCCGACCCCATTCCTCCCAGGTATGGAACCTGAAGGGCAGCATGAGCCGTGACATGGTGCTGTCCTTCTCCATCCATGGGCCTTGCTCCAACACCACAATGATGTCCATGAACAGAAACAAGAGCTTTCTGTACACCATGTCCGAGTCCTCTGGCCATATGTGCTGCCCAGTGGGGAGGACCATGCGTTACCTCCCTTCCAATGATGGTGGAAGCAACCCCGGCTCATTTGATGTCAGATCAGAGCCCAATGAGCCAAGCCTCCCCATGCAACCTTTTCTACCAACCCGCCCCCCTCCCTCCCCACCTCCCAGCCCCACTCCATCTCCCCCCCCTTCCCCATCCCCATCACCCCCTCCCAGCCCATTCCCTCCATCTCCCCCCTCTCCCAGACCCCCTCCTCCACCCCCACCACCCCCTCCCAGTCAATCAGCCCAGTCCCCACCCCCTCCCACCTCCCCTCCACCATCCCCCCCCCCTCCCAGCCCCTCTCCTCCTCCTCCTCCTCCACCTCCATCCCCCCCCCCTCCCAGCCCCTCTCCTCCTCCTCCTCCCCCCCCCCCCTCTCCTCCTCCCCCCTCTCCTCCTCCTCCCTCTCCTCCCCCCCCCTCTCCTCTCCCCCCTCTCCTCCTCCCCCCTCTCCTCCCCCCCCCTCTCCTCCCCCCCCCTCTCCGCCTCCCCCCTCCCCTCCTCCCCTCCCTGTCCCCCTCTCCTCCTCCCTCCCTTTCCCCCTCTCCTCCTCCCCGCCCTCCCCCCTCTCCCCCTCCCCCCCCCCCAACGGTCACCACCACGGGGGCGGAGGAAGATGTCTGCGGTATATGTTTTATGATAGCCATGGTTGAGCAAAACAATGGTGGCTTTGGCAAAAACTCATGCGCTTACCTCCTCGACGCTATTTACTACGACTTTCCTGGCCTTGGTGTGGGAGCTCCTGAAGCATGGCCAGTGCACCTAAAATGTGTGGACAGTCTTAACTCACAGCATATTCTGACGATTTGCGCACCTGCCACAGACGATGCTGTTGCAACAAGGAAATACGCAGCTGCTTGGTAAGGAGGATGTGTGTGAGGGTGTGGGTGTGTGGGGGGGAATGAGTTTGGCTGGGTACGGTGTGTGTGGGTGTGGGTGTAGGTGTGGATGTGTGTGAAAGGGGTCAATAAGCTTCTTGTTAAAGGGGTATCAAGAGGGGGGGGGGGGGGGGGGCGGGGTGATGAGAGTTGGTGCATGGATTATATTGGGTACGTGAGTGGTGTGGAAGGAAAACTACTTCGTGAACAGTGTGGAGGGGAGGTGAAGGGGGAATACAATGCATAGAAGAAAAAATAAAACGACAAAACTCACACAAAAAACAATCTCCCCCATCCTTGCCCATAAATTACCTCTTCAGAGCAAACCCATACAACACTTCAATCTTTTTTGTAGGACTTCACTATCCAAACCCACCCAAATTTCTCCCCCCAGTCCCCCCCAACCCCACCCCCAACCCCACCCACCCACACCCCACCCACACCCACACCCACACCCACACCCACACCCACACCCACACCCACACCCACACCCACACCCACACCACACCACCACCACTCACCGACCACCCACCACCCCCTCTACCATTTACACCACACACATACAACCTCCTCCCTCGCCCCCCCCACCCCTCTCCCATGTTATACCCCACACACACATAACCCCCCACCCCCACCCCCACCCACACCCTCCCACTACCCTCTCCTACTTATACATAACCCCCACCCCACCCCCCCCTACCCCCCACACCACCCCCACATCACCTCCGCCCCCAACCTGCCCCCCCCCCCATTTCCCATTTATACCCCCTCACACACACACACACCGCGGGCACACACACCTCACACCACACAACACCTCCCCCAACCTCTCCATTTCTCCCGACCCCACACCACACACACCCAGCCCCCTTCACACATACACTCTCACCTCACCCCCCCTTCCCCCCCCTCCCCATTTATACCGCGCCCACACCCCCGACCCCCCCACAACCCTGCACACAATACCCCCCCCACACCCACCCTCTCCACCCTTTATACCACCCCACTCACATACCCCCCCCACACACCCCACCTTTCCCATTTAGTCCCCCCACACACACCCACACACACCCACACACCCACACATACACACACACCCCTTCCCCCCTCTCTCCTTTTCCTGTTTCTAACCCCCCTACCCCCTACCCCCCAGGAATACTTTATTCAAAAACGACCCATACAACGCTTGGTATACTTGGCTAGATTACTCCTATGCCTCCTACACATGCGGTCTGGAGATGGTCATCGATACCTGTGGAGTTACTTCCAGTTATATTTTTGGGTGCGGAGCGAAGTAGTGCGTGCACACCTCTCGCCTGGAGTTTGCGCCACATGAATTCACAATTTGAATTCCCATGCAACAGATATGCGACAGCATGCGACAGTATGCGACAGTATGCCACAGTATGCGACAGTATGCGACAGTATGCGACAGACTGGTGCATGCACCCTCTAGCCTGGTCTTCATGACACATCTAGAAAAGCCTGGCAGCTTCTAAGCTTGAACTCGAACTTGGTTGCATGGCTCCAGCCTTGAAGGCTGCTCGCCGTCTTCAGGTTCCTAGCAGCTTCTAAGCACCTCCTTGAGCCAGCCACTATGCTAAGGACCAAGATAGAAATAGATCCAAAAAAAATGGTACGCCTGAAAGAGGCGTGTGGTTGTGGGGGGCAGCTCGTTTGCTTGCACTGGGGCCAACCGCCAAGGTAGAAATAGAATTGATAAAAGCAAACTTGTGTTTTGAAGCTCCAATGCATTTTGTAGATCCTGGCACAGTGCAGGATTCTACATGTTTTCAAATTGGTCGGCGCTTAAAGCGCACAAACGTCAAATTGGTCAGCGCTTTGTAGTGCAAAAAGCGCAAAAAATGCGCGCTGCGTCCACAGGAGGTTGAAAAACTGCGCGAAACGCGCAATGGGGCTCAAAAAACGTGCGCAAAATTGCGCTTTGTAGTACCCTGCAGTGCATTCCAGGCTAAGACACGGCGTAGACCAGACTTAGACCCAGTACCGGTGTATGATAATGACGGTGATGATGCTAATCATGATGATTGTCAGGATGATGATGATGATGGTCATGGTGATGGTCTTGGTCACGCTGATGGTCATGATGATTGTCATGCTGCTGCTGATGATGGCGATGGTCATGGTCACGCTGATGGTCATGATTCTTGTCATGCTGCTGCTGATGATGGCGATGGTCATGGTCACGCTGATGGTCATGATGCTTGCCTCATCCTGGTTCCTTACAGGACTCTAAAATATAGACGGCACCCAGGCGCAGTGTGTATTTGTACAGGCCAGGCGTAGCCAAATAGGCTGAAGGGGCTCGATAGATAGACCTAGTTTCAATGTAGACAAGAGTACGAGACCCAGGCCCTGCGCAGTACGCACCCCAGGCCTAGTATTGAACTTAAACCCTAAACCCCAAACCTTACTACATGGTTATATGGTTACATGGTTACTGCCAGCAATTGGCTGCTCGACGTCATTGCCAGGCTTTATCGTTCTTGTCGGAATGCAGAATGAGAAATTAACCGCATACATGCTTGTTTTTCGCTTTCGGCTGGCAGAGTGATCCTCGCAGTCACGCCAACCGTCCTCCACGTCTCATGGTGACTGTTCGGCCTGGCTGGCAAAGCAGCCTAAAACGCAGCCCGTAGGTAGGACATGTGCATGTCGGTGGGGGGTGGACAGGTTGCAAAAAGGTTGTCACAATCCAGGTATGTGAGATATGGAGGGCTTTCAGTGCTTTCAGTGTTTTCATAATATTGGGTCTGGCGGTCAAGAACAACTTCCATGTTTACTTCCTATTGTGGAGTCAGTGGATGATCAGCCCGCCTTCTCCGAGGGGGAGCCACCCCCACTAGTCTACTTCAGACCAGTCATCAGGGAGATTCAAACCCACTGCAGGCCAGTCTTAGGCTGGTGTGAGATAGGATTGGATGGTTGCATGTTTTTTCAGAGGTCAGGCCTAGGCTGGTCTGACATATAATCATGATAAAATAAATTGATTATTCGCCTTATGTCCGTAATTGATATTTGCATTTGTGTGTCAGCATTCTTGCCACACGTCACATGGAGAAGTCCCTACCGTCTGGAGGGTGACACTTACTGTGTCTGCCATGGTGACTTCCCCAGCTGCGGCGTACGCTTAACACCACACCCCTCCAGGCGTTTTCTTTTTTTACATGCACCTGACTTTGCCGGACTGCCAACAGCAATTATCCTGGCCTTTTCTATCTTTTGTACCGCATTGAGGAACAGGATTCAATTTATTTCTTGTCTGAAAAGCAACAGTTGAAGATGAACTTAAACTTGGTTGCAGTACAAAAGAGTGCTTTTTAGCTACCGTGGAAACGGCACCCGCACTCGGGTTAGGTTTGTGTCTTTCATTACTTGTATCCTCTTGACAGCTCTTGATGTAACGTTTTTAATTCAACTTGGCTTGGGTACATGGTGTAATGGTTTAGCAGCCGCCAGGCTGCTTGCCGCCTCGCCATCTGCGGTTATCGGCCTCTAGGCTGCTCACCATCTGCGGACGAAGTAAACATGGGTATAAAAACACCACTCCAGCACACGTTGGCCTTGAACTTGGTTGCAGCATAAAACATCGCAGCTTAGATACCAGTGCCCGCAGCCGGGTTATGTTCGTTTATTTGTATCCTCTTGACACCTGGGTACTTCAAATGGCCAAATTGGCCAGCGCTTTAGCGTACTTGAAAACAAAAAAACTGCGCTTTCTAGTGCAAAAAGCGCAAAAAATGCTTGCAGCGCCCACTAGGGGTTGCAAAAAACTGCGCTGAAAGCGCAGAGGGGGTCAAAAAGTCAGCGCTAAAAAGCGCAAAAGCGCGCTTTGAACTACCCTGCTTGACACAGCTGTTAATGAAACGTTTTTCTGGAACTCGGTTTGGTTTGGCTGTATGGTATACTGTATCATCCTTCAGGCTGCTCACCGTCTGCGTACGAATTACGCATTTGAAACACCACTACAGCATTTATTTATTTCAGTTGTGAAAGAACTTTCATCCCAGGAGGTGAGATTCCCAACATAAACCAGCGACCCGGGGGATTCAGTTAACCAAGTTGACCTTGAATTTGGTTACAGAACTATTAACTCTGATCAATTTGATCTTGAACTTGGTTACATGGCTCCAACCTATTAAGTCTTCTCAACTCGAACTTGGACTTTGTAACATGGCTCCAAGCACCCTGTTAAGCCTGCCTAACTTGAACTTGGTTTGATGGCCCCAGCTATCAATTTGCTGCTCGCCGTTAAGGCTACTTAACATTTTCACTTGTCAGCACTAACACGAACATTCGTTTTTGTATCTATATTTGTATGTTTTTGTACGCTAAGTACTGGTACCGTAGTGTAGATTATGTATCATTCAGAAGAAGAAGCAAAAATGCAAGACAAGTTGAACTATAATGATACCGGTAAGAAGAAGAAAACATGAAAGAGGGGGAAATGATTTGTCCGCGTTTACATTTTCTCGATTCTTGTTTTTACCGCCGATGACGTAGACCAGCTAAATTCTTGGATCTAGCTATGTACGGTGACCAAGTTCAAGTTTGAACTTTGAAGAGCAGAACAATTGAGAGAGGGGTGGCAGGATTGTCACGCAGATTTGGGACTTTTGGGGGTCCATTAGGAATGGATGTTCAGATCGTTGTTGGGGGCAAACAGGGTTTTCGCCTCGTAGGGTGGGTTTCCCTACAGTCCTGCACTAGTCCTAGACTGGAAGGATTAGATGCCAACGTTTGCAATTGAGCACGTAGATTTTGGCTCGTCAGACATAAATGTTGGCTCATGTAACGTAGCTTCTGTAGACACCTCCGTCTTGCAACGTAGATATCGAAGTGCCTTGACTACCTTGCTTGCTTGTGTATGTATGTGTGGGGTATGGGGTGGGGTGGGGGGCAGGCTTTATGGGCGGCACGCAGCAAGGGCGCGGGAAGCAAGGGAGGAAGAGCAATAGTGCAGCTTCGGATGCGATGTTCAGGAGCAAGGTTGTTTAGGACGCTGCGTCCTCCGTCGCAGACTTAACAACGGAGGGTCTGTTGCGACGCGGGACGCAACGGGGGTAGGGTCCGTTGACCAGGAGGCATGTAGTCAAGCAAGACCAGGTGCGAAACATTATTTTCTTTCTTGCAACGCTTCGTAAATTGAGTGACTCGGTGCGACCCCAAAGCGAGGAGCTGCCCCCCAAACCCTATGCAGAGCCCTTGGGGTGGGGGGGCATTTCTGACTAGTTTAGCTGGACCCTTGCGTCACCATGCAGCGGCGGAATGGCGTCGCACGGAAAGACAAGTCCTAAGCCTGTGTTGCAAGCGACTCGGAAAAACGCTTCAGCAGTTAGGAGCAGGGCAGGGGGAGAAATGGCTGGTATCTTAAAATAAGTGCGGAGTGAGTAGCTAGTACCTACTACCGAGTAAGCTAGCTAAGTAAGTAAGCTACAAAACATTGAACACATTTTGCGGGTCATGGCCGCTGTCATGTTGTTGTAACTCTAGGCATGCATACTCCAACTATGAGCCATATATTTGGGTGCAGTGGTGGCCGGAATCGTTCAAACTCCTCTCTTTAGATGTACATGCATATATGTTTATATATATATATATATATAGAGAGAGAGGGAGAGAGAGAGAGACGAAAAGACACGGGCGGGTGGAACTTAGGGCTTCAGCCCCGGGACCCTGGGGGGTCTAGAGTGGACAAGAGCTAAGAGCGTGTCGCAAGCGACACGGAAAATCGCTTTAGCAGTCACCGGCAGGAAAGTAGTTTCGAAAGTAGTGGGGAAAGTAGCTACTCGAAGCCGAATAGAGCTACAAACATTGAACAATATTTGCAAAGGATCTTGACCGCTGCGATGCTGATAACTCTAGTCATGCGCACTCCAACTATGAGCAAAAATTGTGGGTGCGGAGGTGGTCAGAATCGTTCAAACTGGACATCTGTCGGACCAATGGACAGCGGAAAGCGGACGGCGGACAGACGGCGGAGAGAGACACGGGAGGAACCTAGGGCTTCAGCCCCGGGACCCCTGGGGGGTCCAGAGGGGGCTAAAGCGAAAAACAGTGGGGCGAATTTGGCAAAACCCCAACGCAAGCATCCTTTGGCGCTTCTTAACAAATCGGTTTTGCGAGCAAGTCTAATGCAAATCCTAGTCACCCTTATTGTGAAAGGACACTCATTGGCCAGTATCAGGGTGCACAGTGTGCTCTGTGCGAGCCTCATATGAAATACTAGTAGTGTGCTGTTGTTCTAGGTGCGTTGGGTAGGCTGGAGATGAATGCAGCCGGACAAACACTCATAGGTCGGTATCATGGTGCATTGTGTGCTCTTTCATGCCTCACACGAAGAACTAGTAGCAAGCATTCATATAGGAACAATTCGGAAAGTATCCACGTGCACTTAGTGCTCTTTCATGCCTCACCCAAGAAACTAGTAGCAAGCATTCATCCAAAAACAAATTGGGGAGTAGCCTGATTTATGCCTGCTTTATGCTCTGTGCATCGGTCTAAGACTAATCAGTACGGCACTAACAGGTGGATAACACAGACGTGCAGGAAATAATTGGGAAGTATCAAGGCACATAGTGTGCTCTGTGAAGCCTCACACGAAGAACTAGTAGCAAGTATTCAGCCAGGAACAAATTGGGAAGTATCCACTCCCGCTGTATGCTCTGTGCATCTGTCTAAGGCTAATCAGACCAAGTGCGTGTTGTGTTTATAGTACGGCACTGACAAGAAGGTAACGCTAACATGAAGGAACGCATTGGGAAGTATCAAGGTGCACAGTGCGCTCTTTCATGCCTCACATGAAAGGCTGAGCACTTGTTATTGTGCTTGGAGTACGGAGCTGACAAGAGGGTAAAGCAGGAACGGCTACCCTACGCCTGCTCGCACTTGTGTTCAGGTTGTAAAAGACATGTTCAAGGTGTTACACCTATTAATGTACATCATTGGTAGCAATGTAGTTTTTGAACATATGTTTAACGCCCTGAACATCTCATGGACAACCTGAACAAGGTGTAGGCAGCAGCAGGACTAAGGGGATGTTCGCGTGCTAGTTTTATTAGACAGGGTACTTCCAAGCGCGCGCTTTTGCGCGCTGCCTTTTTGAGCCCCACTGCGCGTTTCGCACAGTTTTTTGCAACCCACTGTGGGCGCAGCAAGCACTTTTCGCGCTTTTTGCACTACAAAGCGCTGTTTTGTTTTCAAGTGCGCTAAAGCGCTGGCCAATTTGGTCATTGGAAGTACCCTGCTATTGGATAGGCGTGGGGTCAATACATACATAAAGGAACCAATTGAGAAGTATCCACACACGCTATATGCCCTGCAAATACCTCACATGAAAGGCAAAGAGCGTGCTTTTGTGCTTGTACCATTGGATAGGCTGGAGATCAATACATACACCTGTTGGAAAGTTTCCACACACTCTGCATGCCCTGCAAATACCTCACATGAAAGGCGAAGAGCGTGCTTTTGTGCTTGTACCATTGGATAGGCAGGAGATCAATAAATACATCAAGGAACAAATTGGTAAGTATCCACACACACAATATGCCCTGTGCATGCCTCACATAAAAGGCAAAGGGTGTGTTTTTGTGCTTTTGCAGTGTTGGATAGGCGGGAGGTCAAGGTAGGCATCAATGAACACATTGGGAAGTATCCACACACACCGTATGCTCTATGCAAGCACTCCGGCTGCCAAAAAGGGAGTGGCACCATGTGGCATTGTTAAACTTTCATGCACCCGTGCATGTCCAAAGCTATGCAAAACGCTAACCTAGGATTAATCTCTTGAGGGTGAGTAGCCTGGCTCACACGAGAGACGTTGCTGCCGTGTTCGTGCAGGTTCGTGCATGTTGTAGGTTTACCCAGGCCCTGATTCCGAAAGCTTAGCGTTTCGCGGGATGTCATCATAACTATTAATCGTGATAAAGGGTTAGTAACCTGCCCCACATGAAAGACGATCATGTTGTCATGCAAGGAACTGCATTAATTATACGCTGCGATCTCCATTGCGAGAGAGACTCAGCTCGAGGCCTTCTTGTAGGAACGCAAGAAACTGTACTTGCTACATGTTGAGGGCTCTGGTGCAGTAGACACCTCTGCTCGATTCATACTCACAGTCATGCGGGAAACTGTACTTGCTATATGTGCTAGGGTGTGCAGTACAAGAGATGCTCAGCTAGAGGCATTCTTGTATTAACGCACGAAACTGTATTTGCTACATGAGCTAGGATCTGGTAAAGTAGACACCTCCGCTGGAGGCATTCTTGTAGTAGCATATGAAACTGTCCTTGCTATGCCGGTATGCGCTAGGATCTCCATTACAAGAGATGCTCAGCTCAAGGCCTTCTTGCAGTCACGCAAGAAACTGAATTTGCTACATGAGCTAGAATCTGGTAAAGTAGACACCTCCGCTGGAGGCATTCTTGTAGTAGCATATGAAACTGTGCTTGCTATGCCGGTATGCGCTAGGATCTCCAGTACAACAGATGCTCAGCCAGAGGCCTTCTTGTAGTAACACATGTAACTGTACTTGCTACATGTGCTAGGATGTGCAGTTCAAGAGATGCTCAGCTTGAGGTCCTCTTGTATTGACGCAATAAACTGTTTTTGCTATAGATAGGCTGAGGGATCTGGTACAGTAGACACCTCCGCTGCAGGCATTCTTGTATGAATGCAATAAACTGTACTTGCTATATGTGCTAGGATCTGGTACACTAGACACCTCTGCTGGAGGCATTCTTGTATTAACACAAGAAGCTGTATTTGCTACAGGCTGGGGGCTCTGGTACAGTTGACACCTCCGTTGGAGGCATTCTTGTATTAATACAAGAAGCTGTATTTGCTACAGGCTGGGGGCTCTGGTACAGTTGACACCTCCGTTGGAGGCATTCTTGTATTAACACAAGAAGCTGTATTTGCTACAGGCTGGGGGCTCTGGTACAGTTGACACCTCCGTTGGAGGCATTCTTGTATTAACACAAGAAGCTGTTTTTGCTACAGGCTGGGGGCTCTGGTACAGTTGACACCTCCGTTGGAGGCATTCTTGTATTAACACAAGAAGCTGTATTTGCTACAGGCTAGGGGCTCTGGTACAGTTGACACCTCCGTTGGAGGCATTCTTGTATTAACACAAGAAGCTGTATTTGCTACAGGCTGGGGGCTCTGGTACAGTTGACACCTCCGTTGGAGGCATTCTTGTATTAACACAAGAAGCTGTATTTGCTACAGGCTGGGGGCTCTGGTACAGTTGACACCTCCGTTGGAGGCATTCTTGTATTAACACAAGAAGCTGTATTTGCTACATGCTGAGCTTTGGCTACGAGTAGCAGCTGCTATGCAGCTCCCTTGACTGGGTCTTCAATCAATCCTTCCACAATCTAGTGCACCTTGAAGCTGACACAATCAGCTGTCCAGAACTGCTGAAATATTTGGGTGTAGCCCAGTGGCTGACTCAGGCCATTGGGCTACATTCAAATATTTCCCAGGAGCTGCATAGAAGCTATTATGAAAATCCGAAAAGAAAGCCCCGATCGATGCCAGATACGATGCTGTAGGGATAAAGGCTATGGGAACCAACCCCATATCTTTCATGCCCAGCTACAAGATGCTTCTTTGGGGTACCGATTCTTTAATATCCTCCCATCAAAGCCAGATGCAAAGATGTAGGGATGAGAGATATGTAACCAAGTTCAAGTCTGGGTTGGCAATGCCACAAATACCCCCCCTTCAATGCCAGTTACGATGCTGTAGGGGCGAGATCCATGGGAGCCAACCCCATAGCTTTTATGTTCAGCTACACGCAAATGCTTCTGTGGGGTCCCAATGCCACAAATATCCCCCCTTCAATGCAAGATACGAAGCTGTAGGAGCGAGATCCATGTGGGCCAACCCCATAGCTTTTCTGCCCAGCTACAATACACTTCTTTGGAGTACCAATGCCACAAATATTCCCCCTTCAATGCAAGATACGAAGCTGTAGGAGCGAGATCCATGGGGGCCAACCCCATAGCTTTTCTGCCTAGCTACAAGACACTTCTTTGTGGAACCAATGCCACAAATATCCCCCCTTCAATGCTTGTTACGATGCTGTAGGGATGAGAGCTAAGGGAGCCAACCCATAGCTTCTATGTCCAGCTACGAGTAAATGCTCATTTGGGTTAGACGGCTAGCAGCTAAATTGCTGGCTGGAGCTATGTAACCAAGTTAAAGTCTGGATTTGCCATGCCACAAATATCCCCCCTTCAATGCAAGATACGATGTTGTAGGGATAAGAGCTATGGGAGCCAACCCCATAGCTTTTGTGTCCAGATACAAGCAAATGCTTTTTGGGGTTAGACGACGAGCAGCCAAATTGCTGGCTGGAGCTACGTAACCAAGTTAAAGTCTGGATTTGCAATGCCACAAATATCCCCCCTTCAATGCAAGATACGATGCTGTAGGGATAAGAGCTATGGGAGCCAACCACATAGCTTCTATGTCCAGCTACGAGCAATTCCTTCTAGACGGCTAGCAGCCAAATTGCTGGCTGGAGCTATGTAACCAAGTTCAAGTCTGGATTTGCAATGCCACAAATATCCCCCCTTCAATGCAAGATACGATGCTGTAGAGATAAGAGCTATGGGAGCCAACCCCATAGCTTTTATGTCCAGCTACAAGCAATTGCTTCTAGGCAGCTCCCCTGCCTGGCTATTCAGCAAAAACGCAAGCAACCTAGTGAACCATGAAGCTGGCGCAATTATATTTCCAGAAATGCCGAATCTTGCTGAATTGGGTTCAGCGCAGTGGGTGGTTCAGGGAGCTGCATAGAAGCAGCTGAGAAATTCTGAACAGAAAAGCGCTCGCCAACTCCATAGCTTGACTAAACGGCATCACCAGAGAGTCAAAAGATCACAAATCTCTCACATGACTCTCCCTTTGGTCGCTCTTTGCGTTGCAGGTCGTTGTCAACCGCGCTGATAGCTTGTCTAGTTGAGGTAGAAGACCGCTCTCTACCCGCGTACGACGGGTTCCCTTAACACCACGCCCCACCAGGCGTTATCATTACCTTATTTTTTTATAACCAGCTTTGACCGACAGGTCGGGGGTTCAAACCCGTTCCTAGGTTTACGATTTCCGACCTGCAGCCTTGAAAGCGGCTGAGAACCCTCCTCGGTGCTTCCGCGCGGTAGCCCGAGCTCAGGCTCAGGAGTGGTCTGCGAAAGAAAACCCCACAGCAACCTTCCCCAGTGAGAGCGAACGGAAAGGCTCCTTCAATCTCACGCCCCATGGCAAGGCGCAACAATTTTCAATTTTCTAAAGCTCACCTCCTCATAATCTAGAAGACTATTTTGATTATTCGAGGTTGGACAAGTCCCTTCAGCCTATTTGGCTACCCCTGGACTGTAAACAACATACTTGGCTAATCCTATTTACCCCACAATCTATTTAACTGTGAGCATGGCCATATAAAGATGCGACAATGCACCATCCTTCACCACCGCACCGCGTGGTGGTAGTGGTGGTGGTGGTGGCAGTCTACTTGGCCAGCTCCACAATTGTCAATCGCACCTGGAAGTTGGCATGTCACACAGCTTACTTACCCCACAACCTATTTAACTGCAAGCATGACCAAATCTAGAAGCACCAATGCACCATCCTTCACCACCGCAAGAGCAAGTACACATGCGAGCTATGTCTTTGTGCTTGCCATGCTGGTGGTAGTGGTGGAAGTCTACTGGCCAGCTCCGTGATCGTTAATTGCAGCTTGAAGTTGGCATGCCCCTGAGCAGCAGACCGTTCCCTATGAAGGGTTTCAGAACACACCCAGGAACAGAAACGCCGCCAGCACCATGGCCAAGGCGAGTCTGATGGCAACAGTGTCACATGTGAAACATGGTAAATTCAGGGATGTACTGCATGCAGGCACTACAACCTCGTACAGCATGCCACCGTGCGCTGAGCTGTTCTCCTCACCCCACGAAGTGCGGGGCGCCGCAGAGCTCATTTTGCTTGCCATGCTGACCTTCATCGACACCACCCCATCTTTTAGAGGGTTGGATCCTGACAGGGAGGTCTTCAAGAGGGCCATGCCATCCTTCGACGGGTTGGCTCCAACCACACCGCCCTTGGTTGCAGCGCCCCCAACACTCATGGTCACCGCTCCGGCCTTGAGTGGGCTGTTTTTCATAGGTAATGATGATGTAGTGCTGAAAGGGGTGAACCTCGTACTTCCTGCCCAGCACTTGTGTGTACTGCCTAGCAGGGCATCGCTGCAGCTGTGCCTTCGGACCCTGTTATCAGTGTACGTTGCTGGGGAGTGCGGCGGGAACTGACTGGATCTTCGAGAGGGTGCGTGTTGAGCGTTCAGGCCCACTTTGCAGAAATCAGCTGTGCACAGGGGCTGAGTGGGCTGGGCCCCCTTGGACAGGCCCCCCTTGATGGACCCCTCATTGGGCGTCATGGGCTGGGCCCTCTTGGACAGGCCCCCCTGTCCGGACTTCTGTTCCAGCCTGTACTGAGCAGCTGAGTTAGCCATGGCCATATCAGCATGCACTACAGACACTACAGCAGCTGCGGTGCACTTGGTTGAGACCTTGAAGAGGCGCTTCTCCCCCCCCTGGGGAACCGTGAGACTGGACATGGCAGCTCCTGTCCTCCAGCCGGGTTGCTGGATGTCTGCGTCGGGCTCAGCAGCTGAGTTAGCCATGGCCATATCAGTTCCTGTCCTCCAGCCGGGTTGGTGGATGTTTGCGTCAGGCACCAGGTGCAGCCGCTCAATTGCGGGAGAGTGGAAGGAGGAGGCAGGACTGTGAGCCATTGTGGGTGAGCAATCCATGGACCTAGGCATGGTGATCACGGGAGCGGAGGGAAATGGAGAGGCTGCGGCGTTGGTGGGGCCCCTGACAATATACGGATTGTATGCTGTGGTGTGTGTCTGGTCCCTTACAGCCCATGCAACTGCAGTGCATGTGTCGTATGCAATGCTGTGGGTGCGATCAATTGACCTCCGCAGGCTGATCAGAGGAGCAAAGTGGATTGGAGGGGCTTCATTGTGGGTGGGGTCCCTGAGAACATGTGTGTCGTATGCGGTGCTGTGGGTGCGATCCATTGACCTCCGCAGGCTGATCAGAGGAGTGAAGTGGTTTGGAGGGGCTTCATTGTGGTTGGGGTCCCTGAGAACATGAGTGTTGTATGCAGGGCTGTGGGTGCGATCCATTGACTTCCGTTTGCTGATCAGGCCCTGATCTTCTCTGAGGGAAGCTGAGTGAATGTGAGGGGCTTCTCCGTGGGTGGGGTCCCTGACAAGATGTGTAGTGCTGGTGGTGTGCTCCCTCACATACGCTGCACCACCAGCACTTGTCTTTGGACCTGAATTCCATGTGTCGTATGTAGTGCTGTTGGTGTGCTCCCTCACATACGCTGCACTACCAGCACTTGTCTTTGGACCTGCATTGCATGTGTCGTACGTAGTGCTGTTGGAGTGCCCCCTCACATACGCTGCACCGCCAGCGCTTGTCTTCGCACCCGCATTGCATGTGTCGTATGTAGTGCTGTTGGAGTGCCCCCTCACAGACGCTGCACCGCCAGCACTTGTCTTCGCACCTGCATTACATGTGTCGTATGTAGTGCTGTTGGAGTGCCCCCTCACAGACGCTGCACCGCCAGCAATTGTCTTTGCACCTGCATTGCATGTGTCGTATGTAGTGCTGTTGGAGTGCCCCCTCACATACGCTGCACCGCCAGCACTTGTCTTTGCGCCTGCAGTCATGCTAATCATTGCGCGGGTACTTGCGGAGGTCCTCATCAGGTTACGGGGCTCCTCATCAAAGTCACTGCCCAAACCAAAAGAGCCCAGGGTAGGGTCCGGGGAGATGCCAATACGCCCCAAACTGCCACTCTCTTCACTGCTCGTACCAATAATGAGGCACTCGTCAAACGCCAAGTAAATCTCCTCTGGACAGGGCCCCCCCCCTGCTGGAGTGCTGAGCTTCAGCTTGACGTGAGGCTCGGAGATGCTCTCCCCACGTTGGGCGTACTGCTTTAGGGGGGTATCCTCCACAATATTTGAAGGGGCAGATTGAGTGCTGAGCCTGTAGGTGTCTACATCCGCTCTGTACTGCTTTAGGGGGGCCTCCCTCACTGTGGTCAACGGGGCATTTGTAGTGCTGAGCCTGGAGGTGTCTTCCCCATGCTGGGCGTTCTTCCTTAGGGGGGCCTCCCCCGCCATGTTCGAAGGGGCAGGTATATGGCTGGGCCTGTAGGCATGTGCATCCCGCCCCAAACCTGCTCGTTTGAGCCCCATGGAGAGAGGCATGGGCGAGATCGACACGCTCTTCTGAACCTGGATGGAAGGGGAGAGTCTAGATGTTAGGAAGAGATTAACGCCTGGTGGGGCAATCCGCTGCCCAGCTCTACCCCCAGTGCTTTTGAACCCAGAAAAGGGCCAGGTGAGGTTTCCGTTCATGCCAATGCATAATCTCTAGAACCCGACAGAGGTAACCTGACATAAAAAAGTCCTATGCAGCGTCGCAGCGACACGGAAAATTGGGGGAGTGCATTGGCAACGAAACGAAAGATGGCAACGGACTGAAGCTGACCGAAGCCGGTTAGTTATGAGGCAGTTGGCTGACGTGTCAGGCTTCAATTTTTTTATCGGACGCACACACGGACAACGGGGTAACCCTGGGGGCTCCCGCCCCCTTGAAGAGAGGGGGCTCTGCCAAAAAATAATGATAAGGCCTGGCGGGATGTGGTATTAAGGGAGCCCTGTCTTGCGGCGGTAGAGAACGGGCTGCTATTTCACCTGGACAGTGCCACCATGGCGGTTGACAGCGACCGCAAACACTTAAGTGCACCGTAGGGATTCGAACACAGCACTTTCTTCAGTCCAGCAAACTGATCAACCATTGAACCATTCGCCGAACCGGGATGCTAGATATTAAATATGAGGCCACAAGTGCTATGTTAAATGTGGGGGTACACGTGTGGTATATTACAAATGAGGGTACGCATGTGGTATGTTACAAATGAGGGTACACATGCTGTATGTTACAAATGAGGGTACACATGTGGTGTGTTACAAACGAGGGGACACATGTGGCATGTCACAAATTAAGGTACCCAGCGGGTAGTGTAAGGGGATACTCTTTCACTCTCTGTAGGTACTACCGGTAATCAGGAGGTACAAGTACCTACAGAGTAGGTACCCTGTTGGTACTACTACTCTGTACTATTACTCTCTACTGCCACTCTGTCCACATATTCTGTAGTACTTCTACTACTATTGCTACTCAGTACTTTTACTCTGTACTACTTCTCTGTCCTATTAATCTGTAGTACTACTGCTGTTCTATTACTCTGTACTACCACTTTGTACAACAACAACTACTACTACTGCCCTATTACTCTGTACTACTACTTCTACTACTACTGTCCTATAACTCTGTGCTACTACTCTGTACTGTTCTTCTTTATAGCCCCTCTTGTAACGGTTTGGCAGGTCCTTTTTGCTTATTTGGCCTACCCCTGGACTGTACCATACATCCACAAACGTACAGGTACTCGTATGTACAGAACAGGGTACAGGTCTTTGAAGGTACAGAAAGACGTACATTCATGTACATAAGGTACAGAACAGGGTACCGGTACTTGAAGGTACAGAAAGAGGTACGTAAAGGGACATAAGGCACAGAAAGAGGTATGTACAGGTACAGAAGGCACAGAAAGAGGTATGTACATGTACAGAAGGCACAGAAAGAGGTACGCACAGGTACTTGAAGGCACAGAAAGAGGTATGTACAGGTACAGAAGGCGCAGAAAGAGGAATGTACAGGTACAGAAGGCACAGAAAGAGGTGTGTACAGGTGCAGAAGGCACAGAAAGAGGTACGCACAGGTACTTGAAGGCACAGAAAGAGGTATGTACAGGTACAGAAGGCACAGAAAGAGGTATGTACAGGTACAGAAGGCACAGAAAGAGGTACGCACAGGTACTTGAAGGCACAGAAAGAGGTATGTACAGGTACAGAAGGCACAGAAAGAGGTACGCACAGGTACTTGAAGGCACAGAAAGAGGTATGTACAGGTACAGAAGGCACAGAAAGAGGTACGCACAGGTACTTGAAGGCACAGAAAGAGGTATGTACAGGTACAGAAGGCACAGAAAGAGGTATGTACAGGTACAGAAGGCACAGAAAGAGGTACGCACAGGTACTTGAAGGCACAGAAAGAGGTATGTACAGGTACAGAAGGCACAGAAAGAGGTACGCACAGGTACTTGAAGGCACAGAAAGAGGTACGCACAGGTACAGAAGGCACAGAAAGAGGTATGTACAGGTACAGAAGGCGCAGAAAGAGGTACGCACAGGTACTTGAAGGCACAGAAAGAGGTATGTACAGGTACAGAAGGCGCAGAAAGAGGTCTGTACAGGTACAGAAGGCGCAGAAAGAGGTATGTCCAGGTACAGAAGGCACAGAAAGAGGTATGTACAGGTGCAGAAGGCACAGAAAGAGGTACGCACAGGTACTTGAAGGCACAGAAAGAGGTATGTCCAGGTACAGAAGGCACAGAAAGAGGTATGTACAGGTACTTCCAGGTACAGAAGGGAGAAACAAATCTTACCTCCCCAGTTGTGGAATTTGTGAATCACAAGGTGGGCAGTGATTTGGATCAACTGCTACGGCCCTCGAGTAGTTTGAATTCCCCTACCACGTCTGAGCTGGATACAGAAACAGGTGCTTCCAACACGTTTTTGTTACTTCCACCCACGTCCAACCACTTCCATCCACCTATGTCGGATGCAGAAATAGGTACTTCCAACCACTTCCAACACGTTTTTTTACTCTCAACCACTTCCAACCACTTCCAACAACCTGCGTCGGGTACATAAACAGGTACTTCCAACCACTTCCAACACGTTTTTTTACTCTCAACCACTTCCAACCACTTCCAACAACCTGCGTCGGGTACATAAACAGGTACTTCCAACCACTTCCAACACGTTTTTTTACTCTCAACCACTTCCAACCACTTCCAACAACCTGCGTCGGGTACATAAACAGGTACTTCCAACCACTTCCAACACGTTTTTTTACTTCCACCACTTCCAACCACGTGAGCCGGATACATAAACAGGTACATCCAACCACTTTCATCACATTTCCCCCCGTGCGACGTGTCGCTGATTGAACGACTCAGTGCGACCCCAGTGCGACGTGCTGCCCCCCCAACCTTGCTGAGCGCGGAGCCTGGGGGCTTCAGGGGTGCATTTCTGACTAGTTTAGCCAGACCGATATCTAACTACTTTAGCCGGACCCATGCGTCCCCATGCAGCGACAGAGTGGCGACGTGTCGTATAAAACGAAACAGGTATTTACAAGTACAGAAAACAAATCTTACCTCCCCAGTTGTAGGGTCGATGGAGCACAAGGTGGGCAGTGGCTGTCTGTGTGATGTGGATAAACTACGGCAGTTTCTGAGGAGCCTGAACTCTTCCAACATGTCAGAAGAGTCAGGTGCGCCAAAGGACCGCTTGATTGCCTCTGTGCGGGTGGGAGCTCTGCGACTGCCTGTGTGAATGTGGGTGGCGGTGGTGGTAGGTGGAGGTTGATGGTTGTTGTGGTTGTTGTTGGTGGGTGTTGTTGTTGGTGGGTGATGCAGGGGTTCGGAGCTCCTTGACTGTATGTGTGATTGTGGGTGGTTTTGATGGTTGGTTTCTGTTGTTGTTGGTGGTGGTTGGTGGTGGTGGTTGTTGGCAGTGGTGAGTGGTGGTTGTAGGTGGTGGGTGGTGGGTGGTTGTGGTGGGTGGTGGGTGCTGTTGTTGGTGGGTGATGCAGGGGGTCGGAGGTCCGCCACTGCATGTGTGAATGTGGGTGGTAGTGGTGATTGGTGGTTATTGTTGGTGGTGGTGGTTGTTGGTGGGTGGTTGTTGTTGGTGGTGGTTGGTGGTTGTTGTTGGGTGGTGGTTGTTGGTGGTGGGTGGTTGTTGTTGTTAGCGGTTGATGCAGGGGGTCGGAGCTCCGCGACTGCCAGTGTGAATGTGGGTGGCGGTGGTGGTTGGTGGGTGGTTGGTGGTGGTGGTGGTGGTGGGTGGTGGGTGGTGTCGTTGGTGGGTGATGCAAGGGGTCAAAGCTCTGCAACTGCATGTCTGAATGTGGGTGGTAGTGGTGGGTGGTGGTTGTTGTTGGAGTTGGTGGTGGGTTTTTAAGCGATTATTTTAAAAGCGATATTTTCACCAAAACGGGGTCAAAAGTAGCGATCGCTATATAAAGCGGTAAAAAAAAGCCCTGTGGCCTAGGCCAAAGGTCCATGCAACATCAACATTACAACATCACCCCTACGACCCAGTACACACCCCTTTCATGATATTAATAAATGTGACAAGAAACACCAAGTAAATAAATAAATAGTACGCCTTATTACGAGGCGTGAGGTTGAGGGGGCCAGCCTGTTTGCTTGCACTGGGGCCAACCACCAATATAGGGTGGATAGATAAAGAAATAAATGGTACGTGTTATTACGAGACGTGAGGATAGGTCCAGCCTGTTTGCTTGCACTAGGGCCAACCATGAAGAATGGATGTACGTTGTTTCGGTCCCGGTGTAGCCAAGTAGCTTAGTAGTACCCTGAAGGGGAGCACTCCAGGATTCACTCATTTTCTATTAGGCTCACGTTTCAGTGCTCACCGTGTATTGTTCTGCTTATTCAAATGCATGTAAGTATGTTGTTGCAGCCTAGTAGTTGCTAAATAGGCTAAAGGGACCTGCCCAACCATGATATCAGGAGGGGCTAAAAGGATAAATGACTGGTGAACTAAACCCCAAACAATCGTTTACCGACGGGGGCCCTGAATTCGTGCTACAGTGACAATTTAATTTTGCAATTATGATTTAATCATCATCATTCATCTTGATACTTCAAATAACAATGATTAACACTTCAAATAACAGTACCTCGACCTCGTAACCGCACCTATCGAAGCCTCTAACGCAAAAGTCAAGGAGAACGAGGTAAGCCTTGTCACCGGTTTGTTAGGATTTGACGGTCCTGGTGTACTGCTTTTAACCAATGTCTTCAAAAATATCGTCTCAAAAACACAGCGTATTAAGCGTATGATAGCTTACGTTGAGGAGCGCGAGTTCGAGCCCCAACTGTCGCGGCAGGTGGCGTGGTCTGACGGGTCATGTTCCAGTTGATCCAAATCGATGTTGGTCCACCTGGATTGAGTGGTGGCCGGGCCTGCTTCTTCAGCAGAGGGAGCCATGTTCTGGATAGCAGGAAGATGGTGGGGATGGCTGTGGGTACATGGGGATGGGGATGGGGATGAGGACACTGTTTTTCTTTTCGGCTACCAGCAGCTGCTTCTAGGTAGCTCCCTGAGCCAGCCAGTCAAAAATCCAACAGCGCTAGAAAACTGATTACATCAGCTCCAAGGTTCATTAGGTTGCTTTAGGTTAATCTGATTAGCCAGCCAGGGGAGCTGCCTAGAAGCTGTAGCTCGTAGCCGAAAAGAAAAACAGTGGATGAGGATGGGGATGGATACATCACCTGGCGACCTCCTACTCTCCGAATGAGTCTGTACCTTGACCAAGTCAAAGGAGAGTTCTGAACATCACAAAAAGAAATGGAACTAAATATGAAGTCGTGCAGGTTGGTTACTTAGTTGTGTAGCTTAGGTTGGCACTAACCTTGGTAGTCACTCGTTGCACGCGGCATTGCAGAGGAACTGAAGGGCCGAGAGCAACGGAGAGAGTCATGGTCGTCGCTCTAAAACTTCTGGAATCTTACGGATTCGGAACATGGCAGCAGCCTATACACAGATTTGCCCATATCCTACATATGAATCTGGAGGATATGGGCAGCTCTCGAAAATAAGGGTGGCGCTGAATAGTGACAGCACTGGTTTGGTCGGTGCACTCAAAAGTCAGAGGGAGGGTGCAGTATGCGCATTTTGATGGGACGGGATTCCCTATCTACAAGGTTGTCACCTTCCATTTCTTTCCCTCAGCCCGACCCGAGGGTTCCAAATCCTGCTTTCTTGACCTTGGCCTCATTGTCTGCCCGAAGCTATCCCAGACTCTTCATTATTCCGAACATATGGGAATATGAGGGGCTAGCGCGTGCCCAGAATGATAGAGTCGTTCTAAGTTTTTTCTACAGTTTCGGCGTTTTCCCCGAGGCACAACCCGCAACCCCTCGACCCATCAGTTTCCCCTAGAAGAATAAAAGCATCTCGTAGATTCGGAAGCAACAGCAAGTGCAACCAAAAAAGTAGCAGCCGCTGATCGAACCAGGAATATCCACTGGCAGGCTAAGGTAAGCTCAAACCATTGCGTTAGGAACTCGGAATAGGGAGAGGACTGCGTAATCACTCATCCAATGCGCTTTCCAATCCGGGAGTGAATCTAGAGTCCAGCTTATCTCCAAGAAGGCATTAGTGGCAGGACATATTGAATTTATCCCGGACGAACCAGCTGTAGAAGCAGAACCAACGGGGCAGGCACTCACTCGTTCAGCAAAGCCTGCAGTTGCGATGGTTCAGCTCTACTAATCACGTATTCCAGCCCAAAGCTGCGCACAGTGATTTTAAGCTTCGGCTCAGCCAGAACAGATGTCAAGGGCAACTTGAGTATGCGTAAGCGTAGAAGTGCTTGTGCGACCAGATAGACCGACGGGTGATAAACGAGAGATTACGCAGACGAGCGAACAGATTGTTTCGTGGGCGCGTGGGTAAGTAATACACAATTGTACAATTGTATGACATCGAGCCCAAGTATGTGTGGCAGTGATGAGGTCATGATGACAATGACAGGTCATGATGAGTAAGTGAAGTACTGTACATCACCAAATCACACCCGCACCCGAAACTCATATAAAAGTCTATGAGCAGAAGTCTATGAAATTACACTCCATTACACTTAGGGTACTGGCGCCACGTTGTTGCCAGTGAATAAACACGCTGTCGCCTGCGAACGACTTAGCTGGCGCTTGCGAATCTATCCGAATCTATCTTCTAATCTGATTCGTGTACTGCTTTCATCTAATCTTCCCGCATGGGCATAGTGATTTTCTCTCTCTTTCCTTTTAGGAGATTTCACAGCAACAGCTCCTCGATTAAATGCGCGATGTCGTGTCCGATTAGCAGTGCATTGCATGGAATGTTAGCTTTTCAATTGGGGCTTCCCAAGAGCGACATGTGAACCAAGAGATTTGCCCACGCCTAATCTGAAAGTGGAGCTTGGATCCTTTGCGTGCAAGACGCTGGGCGCTGTTCATAAGGCTCCTGTTGACCAAGCATTCTTGAAGAGACATTTGCTTAATGACAGTGCTGGGCAGTTGCAGTTTAGGACAGGGCTGGAGGCTCGGCTGGCGGAGCACTTCAAAGCCATGCTCGACGCGATGCCCGGCATGCCCGAGCACTTCATTCCTGCCTTCCCCACCAAAGATACGAAGGCGCATGCCACATTTCGTGGGTTAGCGTGGCCTACCATCCCGAGTACGAAGTGCCTTGTCGTCCGCCCCAGTGAATCGAATGCCTCCTCATTGCAGAAGTGTCCCCAACTTATGTTTTTTTTACCAAAATGCAGGGCACAGGACATTGTGAGGAAGATCAAGTCCAAGACACAGTTCTTACTGTGCTTGTACCACTTGTCAGGGCATTGCAACGGCTTCCTTTGTACGGTGCAGGGTTTTAAAAATCCCGACTTTAGAAGGTGAGCAAAAAATCTACAAATTATCTGTTTCTGTTTCTATCAGGTTTTATATTTGTTTCGTGTTTGCCGTCAGCGTTGCTGTTTGCGTGACAAGGATGCAAGACAGGTTAAAGTAATGTCAGTATATATTTTAATTGTTCTTCCAGGAGGTAGCATCCTCCACGAAAAGTTGAGCAAAGCCGATCGATTTATTCAAAATTTAGGATGTATATGACATAATTATTTGCGATTTATTGAACATGTTTTCAGATTTTTCTGGGCACCTTATTTAGGGGTGGGGGGGGTGCGGGGTGGGGGGTCAGCCCTCATTCGTTTTTTTTCTAACTTTTTACGCAGACCTCCAAATGCAATTATAAGACCACCCATGAGTAGGCCATGGTAAGGTCAGTCCATTGGAACCACTTTGGACCTCGTGCAATAAGTATATACCCCCCCCCCCCCCCCCCCCACACACACACACACACACACACACACACACACACACATACACACACACACACACACACACAAATAGTAGGGGGCCCTGGCGGGTCCCCTGGAGGTCGGCCCCGGGGTGGGGTACGGAAAACGATGGCTTCTTCGAACGTAGTTCAGTTGTCTAAAATTGTTACATTTGTTTTGAACGTTGAAATATATGTAATATATGTATTTAGTTGTCCATGCCAAGGGAGTTCCAACGTGAACAAAGTGCAGTGAGATGCTTTTGCAAATTGCAATTGCTAAGAACTGTGTACAGTTGTCTATTTACACGTATAGTTTTCATACCGAAAATAAGTATTAATTAGAAAAGCAAGAAAAAATGAGATGACATCCTCAGGGGCCACACTGATATTTCCAAGATCAATGTTTGATTTATCCTATATACATGTTCATGAATGGAGGGGGAAAAGGCAGTTCAGTGCAGCACAGCGCATTTCGGTGAAGTTCAAAATGGCACCTCACTTCAAATCTGCCTCCACATCTACCTACTCCACACCTACACATGGTCCAAATATATCCAACTCCGGTCCTCAACAAATGACAATCAGGACAATGACAGGGTAAATTATTATTCAGACCTCGTAGGCACCACTCTTGGACCGTCTTACCAAAATGTGGTGTTCAATATTGCCATAATTCGGTGAATCCAAAACAATCAATATTTATATTTGAACTACCTGAGAGGTAGTTATCACTAAAGATGAAGGCAAAATCAACCATAAGTATCCCGCGCAACAGTTTTAATATGACTGCACACCCATTCACCATCTTCACACGATTGGAGTTGTACGTCACTGATGGTCATGCAAGGGGCAGTAGACCCAAAGACTGCACATCATGTACTTTAAGGAAAAGGTCCGAAAAGGAAAGCTTGCATGGGAATCATGTGTGTATGTGAAATGAATGCGGGTCAACAAGGTGAAGCTTGCATGGGAATCATGTGTGTATGTGAAATGAATGCATAATGTAGTGTGAGCTCCAAACAAAACCCACCAACCGACATGTAATAACTTAGCACTCACGCACACAACACGTGGGTGTATCATTTGTTATTAAAATACATGTGGTACATAAACTCCTGAGTGACCAAGTAGTACAAACACACATCTGCAAGAAATCAGTGAAAAGAAACAGATTTTTGTTTTACAGATCTGGGGTGTCGTGGATGTAGAGTGCTGCAGCAACACACACTAAATTGCCAAGACATGAGTCAGGCAGTGAGGCTAGTATTCCATTCATGACAGTGAATTGCTGAGTGCGGTACACTGTAGTCTGCTCGGCTGCTTCAGCAAGCATGCATATAGAATGAGGTTACCTTCGCCGCTGGAAGCAACGATGGAACACAAAGTTGCGCAGCAGTGGTATTGATACGCCTATGCCAAGCTGGGGCACGCAGTGTTGCGTACAGCTAATCGCGAGCAGAACGCCTAGAGCTCCTGCAAGAGTTCCGGATCTCACTCAATTATGTAGGTTCACGATAAGGATACAATTAGCGCGTGCCTGCTTTTATTGTCCCGAGCAGGAGCCTTTCCGAATTCTGGCGATTTAAGCTGTCCGAATTCCGGCGGTTGCTGAAGCGCCTTTTGCCCAATCGTAGTGTTCGCATCGTAATAAGCGCTGCTGCTGCTGCTGCTGCTGCTGTTGTTGGCTGGATTTCCAGCGGGGAGACAGATGTTGCGTATTGGACCACCACGCAAACTGCTTTACACGTATTTCGCTGCAAAACTTGAATATACAGGGATAGCAACTGTTCATCGAGGTCAGAGAAGATACAGAGGTCAAGGAGAAGAACGATAGAATCGAGCAAGAGTCTTTTAGACATCAGAGTACTGATTTGACCGGCTGATTTGACCGGCGATCTTGGGAAATGTGAAAAATTGAAGATTTGAGGATGTGAGGATTTGAAAAAACAGCACGATATCGCGTAAGAGTGTGTTTCCAGTGGGGCAGGGGCTGGTTTCTCGCGGACGTCAAATTGTCGATGTTCTGAAAGCCTCAAACCTCATCGAGATAATCCTGGAGAGAATCCTTGGTGCTTGCCGGTGCTCGCCGGGCTGGACTTCAGCGGATCCTACGTGGACTTCAGCGAAATGCAAAAACTTCAGCGGGAGGGCTAGGGGTGTGTTTCCAGTGGGGCAGGGGCTGGTTTCTCGCGGACGTCAAATTTTCCATGTTCTGAAAGCCTCAAACCTCATCGAGAGAATCCTGGAGAGAATACTTGGTGCTCGCCGGTGCTCGCCGGGCTGGACTTCAGCGGATCCTACGTGGACTTGAGCGGAATTGAAAAACTTCAGCGGGAGGGTCAGGGCTCCCGCTGAAGTTTTGCATTCCGCTGAAGTCCACGTAGGATCCGCTGAAGTCCACGTCGGCCTTCAGCGGTCAAAAAAGCCAGCGTGGACTTCAGCGGGACATAGCAAAATGTCAGCGGAACCCCACTGGAAACACTTCGTGCCAGCGTGGACTTCAGCGGAACTTCAACGGTGACCGAAAACCCCACTGGAAACACACCCTAGGGCTCCCGCTGAAGTTTTGCATTCCGCTGAAGTCCACGTAGGATCCGCTGAAGTCCACGTCGGCCTTCAGCGGTCAAAAAAGCCAGCGTGGACTTCAGCGGGACATAGCAAAATGTCAGCGGAACCCCACTGGAAACACTTCGTGCCAGCGTGGACTTCAGCGGAACTTCAACGGTGACCGAAAACCCCACTGGAAACACACCCTAGGGCTCCCGCTGAAGTTTTGCATTCCGCTGAAGTCCACGTAGGATCCGCTGAAGTCCACGTCGGCCTTCAGCGGTCAAAAAAGCCAGCGTGGACTTCAGCGGGACATAGCAAAATGTCAGCGGAACCCCACTGGAAACTCTTCGTGCCAGCGTGGACTTCAGCGGAACTTCAACAATGACCGAAAGCCTCACTGGAAACACACCCTAAGTGTATATATATATATATATATATATAATAAAAATATAAATGAGATATATCTCCATAGGTGCCTAAGTCCGAAAACGCCCTAAGTCGATACAAGAATGTGATACAGAGCCGTACATGGCCCAAACTGCTCGGAATCGAATTCTGTCAGGCTCATATTGTTCGCGATGGTGTCAGCTATGCGGGCAGCTACTTTTCGTGCGCGTTCGCATCTGGTCGCGAGCAGCCTTGTTCGGCAGGCCGGTGGCAGTACATCAGATGTGCGATAATTATTGATACAAATCCAGATCGCGTCAGATACGAGGCCGCGCGAGCTATTCCGAAGAAAGGTACCTCGGGACGAAAGGCTTATCGAACCCCTGTTACAAGGTCGGAGGCTGCGCTTCAGCCTTGGCCTCGGAATCTACTGAAATAGCTGTACATCTCAAGATTTCACCTCCCAGTGGCCTACCACACCATGGCTCAGGATTAGGGTGTGTTTTCAACGATCTACCCCAAATCAAAAACTGAGTTCAGATGTGGATGTTTGAAGACTAATTTAAAAAAAGGTTGTTTTTTGAATTTATTTTCAAAAACTATTTGAATTTTGAATTTTGAATTTTCGAAAAAAAAGAAAAAGTTATTCTGCACTCTGTATCTTGAGATAGAGCAAAACCTAGGCCCAAAATGTTTCAATTCAGGCTGTGCAACTCTGACCTAGACTTAGGACACCCACAAAATGTAAATAATCAGTGTTTTGGGGGTCCGTACTCAACTGTACTGCCTGTGTACTGCCTTCCAAGACCTTCCGTATTAACTACTGGTAGGGAAAGACGTTACACAACATTTGTACCCAGTGTTCTTTTAAAATGGCTTGTTTCGGTCGCGATAGGCTCCGTATCACTTCCTACGTAAATCCCGTATCGACTTAGGGAACCCCATAGTAACAAATTAGCATGTTTCACTTGACCTGGTCCCCACCATTTGAGAAAATCCAAATCCGAGTATTTGTGTGTTGAACTGATGTGGTTGGGCAACTTATAAGCAAAAAATCTTTGTTTTGGGACTTGAGGGCATAGGCTCAATCCATCCGTATCACTCAGGGTCTGACTTAGGCACCTATGGAGATATATATAATAATATATATATATATATATAAAATTAAAATGTTTTTTAGGATCTCGAAACAAAGCATGTTTTGGCATTTCGAAGAAAAGCATGTTTTGGTAATTGAGTACCGGTATCTATAAACAAATCATGTTTTAGTGGTTGAGTATCTATAAACAAAGCAACTTTCCAGTGTAGAATGGTTCGCCGTCCTCTGCGGTACCATACCCAGTCAGCAATATGGCGTGGTTATAACATGATGTAGTATGTTATTATATGATGTTGCATTTTTATGTTGTATGTTGTAACAGCCTGTTCCCGAGTCGGGTGAGTGGTGGTGGTGGGGGGGGGGGGGGGGGGGGGGGGGGGGAATGCTTTGGTGACTGAGTATCTATAAACAAATCACCTTTGCAATGTAGAATGGTTCACCGTCCTCTGTGGTTCCATACCCAGTCAGGAAAATGGCGTGGTTCAAGTCGCCCTCCAATGAGCTGCACGTCGAGTCATCAAAGAGGCCTCCCCTGAGTGGCAGGAAAGCAGAGGGAACATGGGTCAGACACGATTGAGACATAGAAGAGACATGAGAGGGAACATGGATGAGGCATGGGTGAGGCCTGTGGGCAATTTTAAAGTCCGTGTAAGGGGTCCCACACAAAACCAATTTACGTCCACGGTGCTGCATGTCGAGTCATCAAGCAGGCCGACCCTGAGTGGCAGTAGTACTGCATGTTTTCTAAGCCCCCCCCCAAAAACAAATCCCGGGGGGCTACGCCCCCCGGGCCCCCTTAAAGGTAGCGGCGCTTCGCGCTCTACAGACGGTGCTACCGCACCGTCCCAGGATGAGGCTATGGTCGCCACTTGTGGCTACCAAAATGACCTCCAGATTTCTGAAACAAAAGACACTGGGCAGTGCAGGAGAGGGAACATGGGTGAGTCATGTGGGCAAGAGAATGCAGGACATTTCAAAGTCTGTGAAAGGATTCCCACTTCATGTGCCAAAAAGCAAAACAAAAAACTCCAATGAGCTGCATGTTATAGCAATTCAGGGGATGAACTGGACAAAACGTTTCCTTGAGAACTCATACCTCGTACTTCGTCTCTTGAAATCGAGAATTTTTGCCTGGAAATCCGAGAATTCATGACAATTTTGATCGAGGGAATCGAGAATTCTGACGAAGTACGAAATGTTTGTCCACTTCATCCCCTGAATTGCTATAAGGCATCAAACAGGCCTCCCCTGAGTGGGCAAGGAAGGTAAGGCAGGAGAGGGAACATTGGTGAGACATGTGGGCAAGAGAATGCAGGCAAGCTCAAAGTCCGTGTAAGGGGTCCCACCTCCCAGGGTGGTAATCATAACAAAACAAAAAGTTAGCATCATCACTTCAAAATTAGCATCACTTCGCCTTCATCATCCCTTCATCATCAGTCCATACCAGGGAACTTCCATTGACCAAATTGGCCACCGCTCTAGCGCGCGCGATAAATAAAACTGCGCTTTGTAGTGCAAAAATCACAAAAATGCTTGCTGCGCCCACAGGGGGTTGCAAAAAACTGTGCGGAACGCGCAGTGGGGCTCAAAAAGGCAGCGCACCAGCGCGCAAAAGCGCGCGCTTGAAAGTACCCTGGCTTAGTCACGTCCTTGTAGGAGTTAGCTTGCATTGGAAGCTGCCTAGAAGCTGCTTTTCATTGCCAGTGGGAGTCGAAATAGAAAAGAATATCAAACAATAGCAAACAATAGCATAGAAACAAGAATATACAAATATCACCCCACCTTTGGTTAGTCAACGCATACCTGTAATCGGCGAAGTTCTCAGTGGCATGGATGTAGGCGGCCACTGGCATGTTACAAAGAGCCTAGAGGGGGGAGCAAGTGATAAGCTGGTGAGGGGGCAAGATGCTTGATATAGAAAACCTCACACCACCACCACCACCAACAACAACAACAACAGCAGCAGCAGCAGCAGCAGCACCACCAACAACAACAGCAGCAGCACCACCACCACTACCACCAACAACGACAACACCAACACCAGCAGCAACACATAACCACCAACAACAACACCACCACCAACAACAGTAGCAGCACCACCCCCACCACCAAAAACAACACCAACATCACAATCACCAAAAACACCACCACCGCACAATCATAATCTCAGTGGATTGGATGTAAACAGCCACTGGCATGTTACAGAGAGCCTAGAAAGCGGAGCAGGTCATGAGCTGGTCAGGGGGCTAGCTACTGAATATGGGAAATCCCATACCACCAGCACCACCACCAACATCAACAACGGCACCACCACAACCACCACCACCACCAACAACAACAACAACAACCAGCACCAACACCAACACCAACACCTACACCAACAACAGCAGCAGCAGCAGCAGCAAAATGATAAAACACATACATATACACTCATTCACAATGACTATTCAAAGTGTTGATAACACACACACATACACACACATACACACATACACACATACGCACATACGCACATACAGACATACACATACACACACATACACACACATACACACACATACACACACGTACACACATACAATCACACATACACACATACAGACACACATACACACACATACACAATTATACACACAAACACACACACAAATACACACACATAGACACATGCACAATAACTATTAAAAGCATTAATAACACACACATACACACATGCACACACATATGCACAATTACTATTCAAAGTGCATATAACACACACACACACACACACATGCAAAATGAATATTCAAAGTGCTGATAACACACATAAACACACATATATGTATGCATGCCTGCATGCACACAAGTAACATGAGACAAGAACATACCAGCAACAAGTCATCCTCATCATTAGGTGTGCACTGGTAGTCTAGCAGGGACGCTGCTGCCCTGCCAGGAGAACCAGGACAAAGCCCTTCCTCCCCCTGGTACGAGCGCACATATCCATCAACAGAGCGGAGGCCGTAGTAACGAGTTAGCCAGTCAAAGGCATTCTCTATGTTCCTGCGCAGGAGTTTAAATGGCTTACGTAATTATATACTCCAGTCAAATGCATTCTCTATGTTCCTGCGCAGGAGTTTAAATGGCTTACGTAATTATATGCTCCAGTCAAATGCATTCTCTATGTCCCTGCAAAGGGGTTGAAACGGGTCATAGTCCCATACCCATCATGTGTATGTCTTTTAAACTGGTGACCATGTTGCTCATGTTTTTATAAGTTGTATCCATCGGTAGATTCAAGGCCGTCGTACCAAGTTAGCCAATCAAACGCATTCTCTATGTTCATGTAGAGGGGTTGAAATGGTTTATAGACTCAGAGCCATCATGTCTGTATGTATGACTGATGTACATATTTCTTTTGTGCTTTCGTACTCCAGTCAAATGCATGATAAGTGTTCATGCAGAGGGATTGGAATGGCTTATAAGCTCAGAGCCATCATGTGTGTATGTATGACTGGTATACATATTGATTTTGTGCTTTCGTACTTCAGTCAAATGCATGATAAGTGTTCATGCAGAGGGATTGGAATGGCTTATAGGCTCAGAGCCATCATGTGTGTATGTATGACTGGTATACATATTGATTTTATGCTCTCGTACTTCAGTCAAATGCATGATAAGTGTTCATGCGGAGGGATTGGAATGGCTTATAGGCTCAGAGCCATCATGTGTGTGTCTTTTGAACTGCTGACAATATTGCTTGTGTATTAATAAGTCATTTCCATAGGCAGATCGGAGCCCGTATTTTCGAGTTAGCCAGCCAAACGCGTTCTCTAAGTTCCTGCGGAGGGCTTGAAATGGTTTTATAGACTTATATGCTTATGTACCCCAGTCAAATGCATTTTAGGTGTTCATGTGGGGGGGTTGGAATGGAATATAGCCTCGTGGCCATCATGTTTTTGCCACATGTATCTACCAACAGATCGGAGCCTGTAGTAGCGAGTGAGCTAGTCAAAGACATTCTCTATGTAATTGGTGGTTTGCCCCTGCGCAAGCAAACAGGCTGCACCCTGAACCTCACGCCTCATAAGAATTCCTACCATTTATGGGCGGGTTGAATTAGAACACATTATCGTAGCCATGTGTATTTTTTATTTATTTTTTGATATTTATTTTCTTCTCCGTGTTCTTGTGCGGTTTGAATTTGAAGATAGTCCCGTAGCCATATTTATTTCTTTTAATCTTTGTTTTATTCTGCATGTTCCTGTGTAGGTTGAAGCGGAAGACAGTCCCGTAGCCATATTTTACTTATTTTAAATATGTATTTATTCTCTATATTCCTGAGTGGATTGAAGCAGAAGACAGTCTCACAGCCATATTTATTTAATTAATTCATTCCGATATTTATTTTATTCTCTACGCCCCTGTGCGGGTTGAATTGGAAGACTATCGAATAGCCATATTTGGTTATTCATGATTTTTAATTTAAATGCTATATTTCGAGCTATATTTTATATTTTTATATTTACATCGAAGTCTTACTTTCATTTTTATTTTTACATTCAACTGTATATTTCCCTCATTTACACCTGTCCGCCAATGGAAAACAACGTCCTCCATCACACCTTGGTCGTAAGCACACAACAATTATCTGCCGCACTTTTAATGGATATACAAGTTACAAAAAGCGGACCTCTCTCTTCTGCAATGTCAAATTACATGCACAATGTCGGCATACTAAAATGAAATATCTATATTTCCCTCTTCCTCTAATGGACAACGTACCCTCCCCCACACCCTTGGTCGGAAGCATCGCAACCAATTATCTGCTGCAAGATTACTGGTATACTAAGTTTAAAATATATTTAATAGTAAATTTTCTATGTATAATGTCGCATACTAAAAATGAATATCTTATATTTCCCTCTTCCTCTAATGGACAACGTACCCTCCCCCACACCCTTGGTCGGAAGCATCGCAACCAATTATCGATGCAAGATTACGGTACCTTCTATACTAAGTTTAAAACTCTTATTTAATAGTAAGAATTTTCTATGTATAATGTCGCTATAAAAATGAATATCTTATATTTCTCTCTTCATTTAATGGGACAAAACCGTACCCTCCCCCACCACCCCTTGGTCGGAAGCATCGGCAACCACTTATCTGGGCCGGATTACTTGGTTTATACTTAGTCTAAAATATATTTAATAGTAAATTCTTTATGTACAATGTCGCATACTAAAAACGAATAACTTATCTTATCTTACCTATCCCTCTTCCTCTAATGGACAACATACCCTCATTCACAGCCTCGGTTGGAAGCATCGTATTCAATGAGCTGCTCCTCTTTTAATGGTATACTAAAAAAAAAAAAAAATGAAGTCTTCTGTATGAAATGTCGCATACTTAGATAAAGATGATTTTATTACATCTTCCTCTCCGTCCAATGAAATGAGATTAAATTGTTTCCTTTCTTCTTTCGTGTTACGTACCCTCCTTTACAGCCTTTGTTGGAAGCATCACAATCAATAAGCTGCTTCACACTTAATGGTATCAAGTTCCCAGTTGCAATGTAGTGGGCAGCTTCCAGGGCACCAACGGCGGTGAACGCCCAGGCTGCATTGCAATCCCCCTGCAAGCAAGAATCATGCCAAGGCTTGTAGTTCAGGCGATGGAGGGTGAGGAAGGAAAATTAGGATTTAAAGGGATATTTAAACAGGATGAAGAAAAGAGCCAATGCAAGCAAAGAATATTGTCAGGCTTATTTACAGGCTTTATTCAGGCTGTTTTGATTCAGGAAAATTCGCTTTTCAAGGCTATTTTCCCCAGGATGCAATCCCCCACCCTGCAAGCCAAGATCATGGTTTTCAAGGCTATTGCAGGCTAGTACGCAGGAGGATTGAGGATTCTTATTCAGGTATTTCAACGGCGATTCACAAGGCATCGTTGCAACCCCCCTACAAAGCTCGAAAGATTCATGTCCAGGCTATTTCAGTCCACAACCATTTCATCCCCCAACAATAACAACACTGCCACTGAACCACAAGATCCCACCACCCACCTGAATGTCCCCACGTCTGCCCGAAGGCCCCACACCCGTTTCCGCCACCACCACAAGAACATTGCCACAAAACTCTCACCCCCCACATATGACTTTCACCTTCTGCCCTGAAGGCAGCATTCTAACAAACAGGACCCACAAACTCCCACACCCCACCACACTATGTAGGCCCCCAGCCCATACAACAAAACTAATTCCCATCACCACCAAAAAACATCAAACACTACCCACAATATCCCATGCTCCACACACTATAAACATCCAGCCCCATACAACAAATATTTCCATCACCACCAACACTACCCACAATCTCACATGCTCCACACACTATACACACCCAGCCACATACAACAACTGTTTCCATCACCCCCACCACCACCACCACCACCACCACTACCCAATTGCTGCCAGTCAATATCTGTGGGGTAGCTAGCACCCTTGCCAGCCCATACCAATGCTATCCGGTTTTATAGCTCCTATAACAAGTGCGACTAAAGGTACACACAAAAGCAGTCCACCACACCACACAATGAAGAACACCCACCCCATCCCAACAACCATTCCACCAACACATGCCTATTACCCACAAAAAACCCCAACACCAACATATGCTCCCCTCACCCCATTCCATTAACACTGCTACGACGATAACCAACGAGGCCCCATTGCCAGCCCCATCCAACACAATCACCAACACTGCCACGACCCCACAACCTATCTCACCAAACAACATACAAATCACAGCCAACCCCAGGTGCAGTAACACGGCTACGACGGTAACCACGATTTTGCCCCGTTTGCCGAGCCTCCAGCCAACAACCCACCATTCCACCAACACTGCAACTACCCACAACCTCTCACCACCCAACATACAACTCACATCACCAATTCCATAACATGCTACGACAATTCCCACAATGCCCCGTGCCAGCCCCATCCACAACCATTCCACCAACACTGCCACTACCACAACCCTTTGTCACCACCCAATCATACCTGCTCCCATCTCCCCATTCCATAACCAAGGCTACGACGATACCCATGTGCCCCCGTTTGCCCAGCCCCATCCAACACACCATTCCACCAACACTGCCACTACCCACAACCTCTCACCACCCAACATACAACTCACATCACCCCATTCCATAACCACTGCTACGACAATACCACGATACCCTGTGCCAGCCCCATACAACACACCATTCCACCAACACTGGCAATACCACACGTCTCCCACACACCCCAATAGTGGACAGCAAGCCCCCCATCTCACAATCTGCTTCCATCACCAACACCAACAACAGCACCGAGGTGGGACCCACACGACACCCACACCCCACAGGGACGCGCAAACAGTCCCCCTACACCCACGAACAATTCCGCCAACACTGCAGTACCCACAAGCGCCCCCACAACACTAAACAAGGTGATGACGTCAGCCCCATACCACAACCGTTCCATCAACACTCAAAAAAACAACAGCACCAGGCAGTACCCCCACGTCAAACCCCCCCACATAATCCTCACACCAAGTACCATACAACAACAACATTACACAAACAAATGCAACTACACACCCATTACCCAACAAAACCCCAAATACGCTGTTTTGGGTCGCGATTTCCTTCCTTTCTTTTTCTTTTTTTCTATTCGTTCCTTCCCTGGGCGCCATTCTGTTGCGCCATGGAAAAAAATGGGTCCGTCGACAGAGGGGAGATATTGACCCCACGAAACACTATACGGTGCTCCACGTTCAGGCCCAAAATTTTCGGGGGGCAGCGCCTTGACGGGGGTTGAGTCGCACCGGCACGGGTCACTCAATTTTTGAGCACGCACAAATCAAAAACAGTGACCACATAAATACAAACTAAGCCCATTCACTTGGTCTTGGGATTTGATTCACGCACCTCCTAATTCTGCCAGTCACATATCGAGGGGCAGCTAGCCACCCGGTGCAGCCCCAAGAACACCACCCCCTACAAACCACGGGCTGAATACCATACACAACTCCCCAAAGCCTACATAGTACTCACAGCCAACAGAGTACCCACACCCTCACACCCCACACAGTACTATCACCACACCCAGCAACCACACGCAGCCGCTTTCTAAAGCCCTTGAGTTCACCTGGTCTTGGAGAGGTGTCACAGCACACAATTCGTGCCAGTCAATATCGATGGAGCAGCCAGCCCCATACCACCACCCCACCCAATCCATAAAACTTGTTACCGCCCACCCCACAACAGTAACACACCCATCATTGAGTACTAACCTTTTACCCCAAACAGTATACCACACCAACATATACTCACACCCCACACAGTGACCACACCCACATAGTACTCACACCCCACACAGTGACCACACCCACATAGTACTCACACCCCACCAGTATAGGTAACCACACCCACTAGTACCACACCACACAGTAACCACCAAAAGAGGACGAACAACACAAACAGGAACAACCACCTCCATGGCAGTACCACAAATCTCCCACACCCCACATACGCTGTTTTTTTGTGCGACGTGTCGCCATTCTGTCGCTGCATGGCAACACATGGGTCCGTCTAAACGAGGAAGAATTGCCCCCACGAACCCTCCGGGCTCCACGCTTCATGCTCCAAAAGTTTTGGGGGGCAGCGCCTTGCACTGGGGTCGCACTGGGTCACTCAATTATTGACGTATCGCACAAAATCAAAACAGTGACCACATACTACACACCCAGCCCCTTCACTTGGTCTTGGATTGGATTCACAGCACCTAATTCTTGCCAGTCAATATCGATGGGGCAGCTAGCACCCGTGCCAGCCCCAGACCACCACCCCACTCCATAACCACTGCTACTACCATACCACACCCTCCCACAGCCCACATAGTACTCACACCCCACAGAGTACACACACCCTCACACCCCACACAGTACTATCACCACACCCAGCAACCACACGCAGCCGTTTTCTAAAGCCCTTGAGTTCATCTGGTCTTGGAGAGATGTCACAGCACACAATTCTTGCCAGTCAATATCGATGGAGCAGCCAGCCCCATACCACCACCCCAATCCATAACCTCTGCTACCACCCCACCCCACACAGTAACCACACCCACATAGTACTCACACCCCACAAAGTAACCACACCCACATAGTACTCACACCCCACACAGTAACCACACCCACATAGTACTCACACCCCACACAGTAACCACACCCACATAGTAATCACACCCCACACAGTAACCACACCCACATAATAATCACACCCCACACAGTACTCACATCCCCACATCCCACTCAGTAACCACACCCAGCCCCTTGAATTCACCTGGTCTTGGGGTGGCGTCACAGCACCCAATTCTTGCCAGTCAATATCAGTGGGGCAGCTTGCAGCCGATATGTTCCACGGGTAGCGCCCTTCTGTGCGCTTGGCTGGACTGCTGTTGAAGAAGCGCAACCCAAGTGAACGAGTGTTTCCAGTACCACGCTGGGCTAGGTGCCGATGTGGGGGTATGTCCCCTTCCTCCAAGTAAAACTTGTTCTGTGGCAAGGGCAGTGGAGACAAGATGTGAGTGGGTGGTGGGCGGGTGCATCAAGGAGGGTGAGTGGGTGTATGGGTGGGTGGGTCGAGGATGTGTAAAAAAAAGGGAGGAGGATTGTAGGAGTGGGTGGGTGTCTGTGGGTGGGCAGCAGCGACGGTGGTAGTGGTGGTGATGTGTATGTGTGGTTCGGTTGGGTGTGGTTGGGTGTGGTTGGGTGTGGTTGAGTTGGGTTGGGCTTTTAAATCTGGAGTTTGGTGTAGTAGTATTTAAGCTACACATCTTAACTCTTCCCCAAGACGGTGAGCAGGCAGGAGGCTAGTAGACCATATAAACGCAACAACCAAACAAGGCAATACAAGGCAATACAAGTATGTGAGCAGCCAGGAGGCGGGTAGACCATGTTACTGCAACAACCAAACAAGGCAATACAATGCAATACAAGTCAGTGAGTAGCCAGGAGGCTGGTAGACCATGTTACCCCAACAACCAAACAAGGCAGTACAAGGCAATACAAGTTAAACAGCAGCCAGGAGGCTGGTAGACCATGTTACCGCAACAACCAAACAGGGCAATACAAGGCAATACAAGTCAGTGAGCAGCTAGGAGGCTGGTAAACCATGTGATCAAAGGTTGAAGCTTACCAGGGGGAAGCTTCTTCTAGCGTGGGCTGAGGCCAGCAGCAGCAGCAAGACAGCCATGCATGGCTGCAGCAGTTCCCTCCTGGTGCCCTTCAAACAGCTGGTTGAGGGTCTGGGATGCATTTTCGTGGCGCCCAAGGTGGGCATGTTGTGAGGTGTGGGGATGTATGCGTGTGTGGGTGGGGGGGGGTATGTGTGCGTGTGTGTGTGTGTGGGGGGGGGGGGGGGGGGGGGGGGGCTGGGGTCGGCGTTGGGGGGAAAAGGTAAGCTCGGATGTTTTATCGATGGTTCCCTGGTTGAATACCGCTGCTCTGCTCAGGGGGTGTTGCTGAGCGTGGAGCGTGCGGAGAATGCGGAGCGTGGAGAGGGATGAAGGTCACCGATGTGAGCTGTTGCAGACCGTTGCGTTCAGGCTGAAACGTTTCTAGGAAATCTGGTTTCGGGCAGGATCACAAGTCGGGATTTCCGGAAGGCAAAAACGTTTCAGGAAAGGAAAATTCAGATGCAGATATTCAGCAGCTATGGGTGGTGGCAGCAGCAGCTCGGTAAAGATAGGCCGGCAGCAGGGCGTGCCGCGAAGCGCTTCGTTCGCTATCGCAACAGTTTAACGCTGCGTTGGCCAAGCCTCGGATCGAAAGGGAAGCGGGGGGCTAGTCGGGACGGAATACGAGGTGAGGAAGAAAGAATGACAGAATGGGTGTGGGAAATGGGTGATGCAATGAGTTGCCGTCGGCCAACAAAGAAAGCAGTGTGCCAGATCGGCGTTACTTGAAACGCCAACTACTGCGGCAGAAGCTGGAGGTGGTGGGATGGTGGTAAGTTCGGACCTGCACCCGCGCTGCGAGCGTATCTGGTATCTGGTATCTGTAAGGCCGCGGCCGCGGACCGAAGAAGGTGGGTTAGTGCCTGCGTAATGATAAGTGCTTGTTGACCTTTGCACTGGTACAGTTCAATGAGAGGAACTTCTCAAAGATCTCGAAAATAATAATGCGTTGGATAGGAAGATATTAAAAACTCTAGAGTGGGATGAATTACTGGATGAGAAGCACATGTTGAGTGGGGACTTGGGACATCCAGGCGATGCGAGAGGGTCTAGAGAGCGGGTGCGGGCGGGTGCGGGCGACCTGGGTCGGCTCCCGCTGAAGTTTTCCGCTGATGTCGGCTGAAGTCCACGTAGGATCCGCCGAAGTCCACGTCGGTGAAAAACGGAGGTGAAAACGCCAGCGTGGACTTGACAAAATGTCAGCGGAACCCCACTGCCCATGCCCATGCCCATGCCCATGCCCATTGGAAAAAACAGTTCGTGCCAGCACCCGACTTCAGCGGAACTTCAACGGTGACCGAAAAACACCACTGGAATGGAAAGCTTGTTGGAAAGCGGGAATACAAAAAAAAGGGGGGGACACCTATCCCTAAAGAAACCTGAGGGGGGCTGACCCCCCCCCCCCCCCCCCCCATTTAAATCGAAATACCCCCTTTTTGAAAAACTTATATATGGATTGTGGGGGGTTACAGTATGGCGCACGTAATGGCATCCTCGGAATTCCCACACAGGGATTGATTGATAGTTAAAATTCAGTTTTTCAACCACATTCACCCAACAAACCACCCACCCACCCACCCAAGGGGAAGATTCTTATAACTTATTGCATAAGGTCCAAAGTTGTGCCAATGGACTGCTCTTGCCAAGGCCTACTCATGGGTGGTCTCAGAAAATCATTTGGAGGTCTGAGTAACAAGTTAGAAAAAAACTGAGGAAGGCTGACTCCATTCACACACCCACCCAAGGGGTAGATACTTATTGCACAAGGTCCCAAGTGGTGCCAATGGACTGCCCTTACTAAGGCCTACTCAAGTGTGGTCTCAGAATGTCATTTGGAGGTCTAAGTAAGAAGTTAGAAAAAAACCTGAGGAGGGCTGACCCCCCCCCCCCCCCCCCCTAAATGAGGTGCTCAGAATGACCTGAAAAATGTCTCATAATATCGCAATGATACATGCGATTACAGCCCCATTATCAGAAAAAATCAACCGGGAGAATGATTTTTTTTAGGCCTTGACACCTCCTGTGGAAAGAGTAAATTTATCTATTAGAAACCCACCCTTAGGCGAACGGCGAGCGCGCATGTGCTACGCCTATCTGATCGTATCTAGGGCGAAGAATGCCCCCTTCTCCCGCCTTCTCCTACGGTAGGCGAACAACAGCCATTCGCGCGGACACGACAACTACTGCGACTATATTGGCCTGAGAATCAGCTTGGGGGTGGGGGGGTGGGGGGGTGAGGGTGGGGTGGGGTGGGGTGGGGTGGGGTGGGGTGGGGTGGGGGGGATCCCTAATAGCACCAATGGAGACTGGTCTCTAGCAGAGGAACACCCCAGTTCCACTCCCATGTCATTCTGTGGGTCTTTGGAGGCCCATAACTCTCTACCTACTGGGCGGGAAAAAAAATCTACATCCTCTTAACAAGCTCTACACATTTGGGGCATGGGGTCAGATTTTGTTTTTGCTCTCTTTTTGCTACAACGGAATGCATTTGTGTGGCCCTTAAAGGAAGGTGTCAAGGAAGGAAATTGTGACATACGCAAAAATCAGTGCCAAGACCGCGCAGCGCTAGAGTAGCTGTACAGTTTTATTACAGCGCGGGGGAGAGAGAGGATTCGTTACATAAACTCAGCAAATCACTGCCGACAGGATAGCAGCACAGCCTGCCGACCATCAAATTTTCTAACGGGTAGCACAGGGTTTCTCACAGTGAGGCAAGAGAGAGAGGAAATTGAGGCAAAAAAGAGAGGAAAGTGTTACATACTCAGCAAAAATCAATGCCGAGACTGAATAGCGCCGGGGAAGCTGGACAGTTTTATAACAGTGAGGGTTTGAGCAACATACCCGTCGAACCTGGTCCAGAAGGTAACCTCCAAAAAGCGTACGAAAGAGCAAATTAAAAGGCTAGACAACACGCAAAGCGAACTACCAAGGGAAAGTGAAACTAGCGAATTAAGTGTACATTGTAGAAAGGCTGAGAGTTGCCGAGGCCTAAAAAGCGAGATTCTACAAGAAGACGTAACAGGACAAAAGGCGCAGGAAATTCACCATACAAACAAGGAGAGAGGCATAAAGCTCTAAAAAGGCGGCCTTAACACTCCCTACTTAAAGGCAAACACAAGACCAAGCCGTCAGCCAAAACGCCACAAGGAAAAGCACAGCTAAGAAAGGACACTTAACAACCTAAGCAGAACTACTAACACGATAAAAAGCGTGTGGAAAAGCGAAAGACCAAGACCAGCGGGGAAAAGCTAAGTGAGTCCATAGCCTATCTGTCCAGGAAACATCAAGCGAAAGGATGGAGAGAGGGCACAGGAGAGCAATCAAGCAGGTCAGGCAAAGAAAAGAAAGATTACAAGGGGCTCATGTCCTATCAGTGAAACAACACCGCCCTACAGTCGGACTCGTGTAATCACCCGCCATCTTCCGGCAGCGGGGCTCGGACTCCGGTCGTCGAAAGAGAAATTATCATGGCCACTTATCCTGGCAGTGCAATCACCACCGCCCCCGAGGGTCCGGACACCGAACACCCACTGCCTTCCGGCAATTGGGTTCATACTTTTCCCGATTGCCGTAACCTGTACCAACGGAGCCTGGACCATACCGCCCTCCAGACTGGGTCGAAAACAACTCAGACCATTAAAAGTTGAGCAAAAATTGTGTTCATTAAATTGCAATGACCTCCTGGACCAGGTTCTGAGGGGTATGTTGCCCAAACCCTCACTGTTATAAAACTGTCCAGCTGCCATGGCTGTTCAGTCTCGGCATTGATTATTGCTGAGTATGTAATTAAGGGCGCCTGGAGGCGCGTCCCGAATGAAATGATTCGGATCCTTAATTCAATGTATTTTAATTAATTTAATTGAATTGTATTTAATGTTGTGTTATTTTTATTCGATGTATTCCTTTCCATTTAATTTAATTAACGTGATTTGAATGCATGTAATTGCTTTAAACTGTATCAATTCGAATTGTATTTAATTCGAAGGGCGCCTGGAGGCTTAAAAATAATTGAATTCCAATGAATCGATTGATGATTTAGCATTGTTAACTATAAAGTGACGAAAAAGAGAGTTTTTGAAGGGTTGTTGATTTTTAAGCAGTATTGAACGTTTCTGTAATGTAATGAAATGCATGCATGTAGATTGAATTTTTTAAAAGAATTTGATGCAAGAACAATGAGGCCAATCAGGTGTCTGGTTGATTTTACGGAATTTGTACAAGGTATCGCATGTTTCGGCCCAGCCCAGACGTGAACGGTATGTCCCGTCCTCCTGAACGGTTTTTTGGCCAGCGGCAGATGGCGTGGCTTGCCCCTGTCCTCGCCCCCGCCCCCGCCACTGCCCCCGGCCCAGCCCCTGCCCCCGCCCCCGCCCGGTGGCCACCGCCCCTGCCCCACGCCCGGGTCCGAGGGCTAATTATAACACAAGTGCCCTAGGGGCTTGTTTCGTCCATTGTGATGCGTACATGTTTCGCCTCGAATGTTTGACGACTATTCTGTTCCCAAACCTATGTGTACGCACATTTTCAAGTTGTTCAAATTTGAAATGTTAGCTCAAAACACCCTGAAATCAAGTTGTTAACCGTTAATTGTAGCTTTTTGGCCCAACCCGAGCTCCTTTTCGTGAATTGCGATGCTCATATGTGCTCTGGTGAGAATTTGTCCGGGATAAATAAGTCTTGTAATTCATCAAAATATAGAATGTTCAATTTTTTAAATGTTTTTCATAAAACCTGAAAATGTGGTTGGTGACACACGGACGAACGGACGAACGAACGAACTAACGGACATTTTAATGGGGCTAATCCCTCTTCAAAAAATCTGGAGATTTTTTCATTCGGATATTATATAGTCTCTGTAATATCTAACGACGTTGTAATGTGCCTATTGTAAGTGGTTAGTTCACCGCTTTGTGGCAGCGGAGACCTGGGCTCGATTCCCGGTAGGCACAGTTTTATGCTCGTTGCCTGTAAAACACGTGCCTGGAACATTCTGAGCAGACTATTGGACAGTGGTGCCAAGATAAGCAGCTCATGTAAACGCCCCCGTAAGGGAGACTTTCAAGTAGCGATAAATCACTGATGGCAGACTAAGCCGGAGATGGTCAACCGTGGGGGTAAAACCTGACTAACTACCGTAACAAATAGTAGGGGGGCCCTGCCGGGTCCCCTGGAGGTCGGCCCCGGGGTGGGGTATGATACACAGTGGCGTCTGGGTTTGTAGATCAGTTGTATAAAATTGTTACATTTCTTATTGAATGTTGAAAAATATGACAAATTTGTCCACGTGGGAATGCCAAGTTGAAACGACGTGCAGCGAGATTAAGTACATTTGCTAATTGCAATTGCCAACAACTTGATTGTTTGAAAGATTTAACGTAGATTGTCAGGTTCTGTTTTATGTCTGGGATTGGCATCCAATGGTATGCTTGTACTTGTAAAACTTGGAGAACTGTGGGAGAGCCGCATGTATATGCAATTTATCGTAGCTGATGTTTGAATGCAGATGAGGCGGATGATTTCTTTCTTGGGCTGTTTCTGATGGATGTGGAACATGGTTTCCGTGTGTCTACGATGAGAGCTTGTTAGTCAGCTATTGTGTTGGACATCAGTTGTATAAAATTGTTACATTTCTTATTGAATGTTGAAAAATATGACAAATTTGTCCACGTGGGAATGCCAAGTTGAAACGACGTGCAGCGAGATTAAGTACATTTGCTAATTGCAATTGCCAACAACTTGATTGTTTGAAAGATTTAACGTAGATTGTCAGGTTCTGTTTTATGTCTGGGATTGGCATCCAATGGTATGCTTGTACTTGTAAAACTTGGAGAACTGTGGGAGAGCCGCATGTATATGCAATTTATCGTAGCTGATGTTTGAATGCAGATGAGGCGGATGATTTCTTTCTTGGGCTGTTTCTGATGGATGTGGAACATGGTTTCCGTGTGTCTACGATGAGAGCTTGTTAGTCAGCTATTGTGTTGGACATGCTTCAGGTCCCTAGATTGAGTCCACAGGACAGGAAGGAAACGACAGATGAAAACACCGCATCTACAGTCCGCAACCCCTAGATCCGTACGCGAATAAGTGCTCTCCGGGGCAAGATTTCGACAGCAGGCTGGTTACCAAAGTGCACCATTCTGCAGATACAGCAACTCCCAAAGAAGTTGAGAAGCAAAGTTGCTCTTCACCATTGGAGTTGCTTTGCGGGTATTAAACTTGCTTTCAGACTATTCAAACTGCTTTGCGACTATTGGACAAGCGAGGCTTTGCATGTACTGGTGTTGCGACTATTCAACTTGCTTTGCAAATTCAACGCATAACAGAACAGACTACCATGCAAGGTACACGGGTGGGCAAGCAATTGTGGCAGAAAAGTTGTGGCGCGATGTTGCGTATTGGACTTGCGACCATGCAAACTGCTTTGCAAGTATTACGCTGCAAAACTTGCGTATACCGGGATAGCAACCGTTCATCGAGGGCAGAGAAGTTACAAAGTTGCAAGCAACAAGGTGAAGAAGAAGAACCAAACCCTGCGATGGAATCGAGCACGAGTAGCTTAGACTTCAGAGTACTGAATTGACCGGCTTATTTGACCGGCTTTCTTGGGAATATTTGAAGATGTGAAGATGTGAAGATTTGAAGATTTGACGATTTGACGAACAGCACCAACTACACGATTTCGCGTAAGTATCGCATAGGTCTGTCCCTGTTATTGTCCGATATACGTCGGACACTGAGTCGGCATAATGCATACCGGTACCTGGTCTCTCCTGGTCCCGAGTTGCCTGCCGCTAGGCCACAGGCTAGCTGTGGCCTACACGGGTCTGCAGGATCTTCCTGCAGACTCCCGTCTTCTATATAAGGGCACTCGTTGCGTGTATCTCCCTTCTACTTCAGTCTTCACTGTGTAACCAACAAAAGATCATGGTCCCTGAACGCTAACCGAAGCAACGCCACTGCGCCTGTGCCAAGGACGATCTTCTGCACTGCACAAGGTGATAGTTTTCCCTAACTCTCCCGTTGTCTCTACCATCCGTCCAAGACGAAACGTAGACGCAGTCCAGGAGTCTGAGTAGATCTTTGACGTGAGTTGCTAACTCATTAGATCATACACAGCGTTACCAATCCTTTGAGATTGAGATTGAGATTGTTTGTGCCGAGGAGATATTCAGCCCTGCACGCCATCGCAAGCCACCCACCCCCAACCACCCTTCCCTTCTGCTCACTGAATCCGTCACCCCTTACCCCCCCCTGCTACTACCAACGCCACCTCCCCTTGCCTCCGAACACACGACCAAGACTGAAGAACTGACAACCTTCGCAAGCCCCCCCCCCCCCCCCCCCCCCCCCAAATTCCTGCTCTGAGCTCAACTCCGACATCTTTGTCTACACTGCTCGGAGCTCTCCATTTCCTCCTGTCCAAGACCGTCATTCCCATTCTCTACTTCGTGTAGAGATCTCCATTTATCCCTTCCTCATCCCTGCTCTGAGCTCTCCTTCGCCACCTTTGCTACCCTGCTCGAAGCGAGCTCTACGTCTCCCTCTGCTCCTTCTCCAGCCCCCCCCCCCCCCCCCCCCCTATCCTTCGTAACCTGCTACAATCATCACATTCCGGCTGTGATAGCCACTACAGCCAGAATGGGGGGAATCTTCTGATCATTGCGGACGCTATTATAGCTGGACTTCGCTTCAGCCGTCGTCTAATCCTTGCGCATCATGATCTTTGATGGAGAGGGCTTCGACTTTTGGGACATCTTCATTGACGACAAGCTTCTGCCTCCTGACAGTCCCTGGCTAGGTAATCGCCTAGGCTACTTTGTCATGAGATCGCCAGCTCCATGAAAATCATTAATGAGCATCTGTCCCCTGGCATTAAACATATGCTGAAAAGCAAGAATATCTCTAGTCCCAACCACACTATGTGGCACTTGAGAGCCTTTTATGCCAATAAGTCCCCAGCCACAGATTGTGTTACAAATAGCCATGATGATAGTGATGCTACAGCCCCCACACCCCAGCCTGCCAGCATACGTCCCACGTCTAGGACTGCCCCTGCCCCTAGGACTGTCCCTGCCTCTAGGACTGTCCCTACCCTTAGGAAGGCCCCTAGGACTGTTCCTGCCCCTAGGACTGTCCCTGCTTCTAGGACTGTCCCTGCCTGTAGGACTGTCCCTACCCTTAAGAAGGCCCCTAGAACTGTTCCTTCCCCTAGGACTGTTCCTGCCCCTAGGACTGTCCCTGCCCGTAAAGTAAACCCTGCCCCAAACCCCATTATCTCAGAGTTGAACTATACAATCCAAGCCCAAAACCATGAGATCCAAGAACAAAACCATACAATCCAAAACTTGGAACGTCAGATCTATGACATGGAATATGAGACTAGAATGCAGCAACTCCATGATAAATGGGTAAAAGAATTCTTCCCCACCTCCACACTCTGGACCCACTGGGGCATACCTACTGATCTTGCTATTCGCGTGCATGAGGCAACCATGTACCATGCACCCTCACATGCTGATGCAATGCCACCCTTATCTGTCGACAAACATGTTCCAGCACTACACACATCACATGCTGCAGCACTCTGTGTCCCTGTCGAGGACACATCTTTCCACTCTGCCCCCCCACACACAGCAGCTCCTGATGGGTGCAGTTCCCTCCATGATCTTCACTTGCATGGGGGGAACCTGATTTATAGACCAGATTGGATAGTCCCAGCAGATGCAGATGCAGACCCAGGTAGTGAATCAAACCAACCTCTCCAACTTATCTGCTTACAACCACCACCAGGTTTCCCAGCAACACCCCTAGACTGGTCTCTAGTCCAAGATCTACCATCCACATGGACGGAGTTATGCATTGCAGCTGGTTTCCACAACTCACCACCACTCCAACCCTGGACACCTGGCATTACACATGCACCTGCACACACACCTGCACACTCATCTGCAGCTTCTGCTGATCCTCACTTGCATGGGGGGAACCTTAGTGCATATGCAAGTACATTCAGCACACGTGATGGAGACACACCCATACTCATTGTCCACGCCACTACCTATGCAAGTACATCTAGCACACGTGACAGCGACAACACACACACATCCACATCCACATCCACTGAGCATGTCACAACGCCTCCCACTCCCACTGATGCTCTAGTTGAACTCGTCATCATCAACCTGGTTATGTCAACATGGTTATGTCATCATCATGGTTATGTCGTCATGGTTATGGTTATGTCGTCATGGTCATGGTCATGGTTATGTCGTCATGGTCATGGTCATGGTTATGGTCATGGTCATGGTTATGTCGTCATGGTCATGGTCATGGTTATGTCGTCATGGTTATGGTTATGTCGTCATTATGGTTATGTCGTCATGGTTATGTCATCATGGTTATGTCAACATGGTTATGTCATCATCATGGTTATGTCGTCATCATCAACCTGGTCATCATCAACATGGTTATGTCAAGACTTTACCACCCAGGAGGTGTTTTCTGTTCTCCAATCCCTACGGAAAAACTCCTCCCCCGGGGTAGATGGTATCCCTGCAGAATGGTACAGATTTGCTTCCCATGAGGCCAACTCCCGATTTGTACAAGCTATGACCTGTTTAACCTGTTTAATCTCATCTGGAAGACTTCTTACCCTAGCCAATGGGCTGCAGCTGCCTTGGTACCCGTACCCAAATCCAAAGGCAGTGTGTATGACAAGGACAACTATCGAGGTCTTGCGGTGAGCAACTCCATAGGAAAGATCTTCTCCCTTTGCATGCTACGTAGACTAGATGATTGGTCAGAAGAATTCAACCTCAGAGCCGCTGGCCAATATGGATTTAGAAGTGGTAGGGGTACTGCAGATGCATCATTCATTCTTAACCATATTGTAGATAAATATAGAGAAAAGAAAAAACCACTCTTTGTGGCTTTTGTTGATTTCAAGAAGGCTTATGATTGGGTCAACAGAGACTTGCTATGGGATTGCTTAGCAAGGCTAGGAGTCAAGGACCCCTATCTCAGTATTCTGAAGTCCATGTATAATCATGTTGTTTTCCAAGTTCGCCTACATGGGGACATTGGATCCTCCTTTCCATCCCTTGTAGGAGTTCAACAAGGAGACCCCCTATCCCCACTCCTATTCGGTCTGTTCATTGATAGAATTGAATCGTTCCTCCAATCCAAGCTCCCAAATGTAGGGGCTGAGCTTAGGGGAAAGATTCTGCAACTGTTACTTTATGCTGATGACCTAGCTATAATGGCAGAATCCCCGGCAGATATGCAAGCGATGCTTGACTGCCTGAGAGATTTCTGCGAGGCTACTAAGATGGCTGTGAATATAAAGAAAACTGAGATTGTCGTTTTCAACAAACAATTCTGTGATGAGGCCCGCATGGATCCTGATTACAAATTTGTCTATGATGGAGCACAACTTTCTACAAAGTTATCTTTTATCTACTTGGGATCCCTCTTTGTGGATGGTGACTCAAGCAATCGTGCAAAAGCTGCTTTTTCTAGGATGCTCACTAAGGCCCAAAAGGCACACCACATGCTTCGTAGGCGATGCCATACTATGGAGATATACAATATTGATATTCTCACCCACCTGTTTGATTCTCTTGTACAACCTATCCTGAATTTTGGCTGTGAGGTGTGGGCTCCTTCTATTCTGAACAACACACTTATCTCAAATGACCATGCTTGTGAGAAATGGCATAGAGGTATACTTAAACAAATGTTGGGTGTTTGCCAATCTACTACATCTAATATTATCATGGAAGAGCTGGGTAGAACCCCGTTGTGTTTTGCTTGGCTTAAACAAGCTTTGCGCTTCTGGAACAAGACCATAGATAAAGAACCTGAGGATCTCATTAGAATGGCTCTTGAGGAATCTTTTGACTCCAACACTGGCTGGGTTCATGACTTGCGTTGTGCTCTCCACAAGCTAGGATCCAGTAAAAACATCAACATTTTGGAGGCTGTCGATGTCGAAGGTATTATGTCTGAAGTTTTTGAGTCATGGAGGTTTAAGTACCCAAGTGACACCAATGCAGTTAGAGACATCCCTGATGAGAGAAGGGTTGGCTTTAAACGCCTCCGATACCAAAAATGGTTCGCAGCCAACAGCAATGATGAGAATGGCTTGATTCCTTTTACATCCGCCTTACATAAGCAGGATCAGATTCGTTCTATAGCACAGTTTAGAATGGGTTCCCATTGGCTGAACACAGAAAGAATGAGGGTGGTGGATAGAGCACACATCCCTCGCTCAATGAGACACTGTCAAATGTGTGGGTTCCAAAAAACTGAGGATGAAATGCATATGTTTGAGTGCCCTTTTTATAATGATATTCGCCTCCGCTACCAGAATCTGTTTACAGATATTTATAGGCATGTCCATGAGGATACCGACTTAACCGTATGGAATGTGGAATTCTGCGATTCCACATTCAGAACCTTTATGAATGGAAATGGCACTAAGTCTTTTTGGAGCAACCTAGCCGACTATCTTTCTACTTGTAGAAGAGCAAGACAGGAAGCCCTGGACTGCTTAGTGGCACCGTAATTTATTATCCCTTTTTTTCTTTTCTTCTTGAGACTTCTCATTTGTTAGCTTCTTACCTCCGCCACTGTAAGTGGTTGAGATCTGGGACCTGCTCTAAGGGGTTTAATACCTACGCCACCAAAACGGTGGTTGGGAGTTTGGTTTGTTTGTCCTCGACACACCCCTGATGTAATGGGGTTTTTTGCTTTGTGGGTGCTTTTTCTTTTTGTTTAAAGCACAGAGTCTCATACACCCTCACGGTGTCAAGTAGACTTTAACATGTAATGTAATGTAATGTAATGTAACCACCCCTTCATCACCTCTGCTTTCCATGGTACTTTCTCCCTGCCCTGGCCCCACTCCCATAATAGGACAACCAAGGCGCCACACATCCTGGTGGGCATAGGATAAATGCTAAGCTTGTGAGCGATACCCTCGCTTGTGGACATAGGATAAATGATAACCTTGTGAGGGGATGTCAACAGCTGAACTCTGAACGGGGGGTATGAACTGATCTGATAACCTCTTGCTCCACTGATATCAGCATTATGACCCGATCTGCACACTGATCTGCCGCTGATCTGCATTATGATCTGATCTGCACACTGATCTGCATAAATCGCAGTACCGCTATTTTATGCAGACCACCATGCAATGGTCACATTGACTCTCATGCACATGCAGATCCCCAGCACTTGTGAGCGATACCCTCGCTTGCTGAATACATCTGCATGTCACATAATTGTCTTTGAACTGATCTGCAGCCACTCTGATAGACGGCTTCCCTGATATGCAGCCGCCATGATCGGCAGCTTCCCTGATCTGCAGCCATCCTAGTCTTTTCTGCCGCAGTCATGGTTACACTCACCTCATATAAGGTCACAGCAATTCCTACCCACCTGGCACCTCCCTAGTAGAGTCCGATTGATTTCCCCAGCAGCTCCCTAGAAGTACGCAAATGACCTGCAGCTCCCCAGCAGGCCCTACAAGCCCTCTATCTTCTCAACGGCTCCTAGCGACATGGAGTCAACTCTAGCAACATGGCAGCCAAGCTACTGACCCTGGATGACTTCCCAGCACCTGGCATTTAAATGTGCCCCCTGCCTGTCATTTTTTTTAATAGCAATGAACACTCTAGGAATTTAAATCCTGTCCTGCCATGTACTAACACAGCAGTTTGACTAGTTTTCTTGCCGACCTGGACCTCTAGTTACATGCTGTTTTCAATTGACTTCTTAGCATGTACCTCCCCTCTGGAAGACAGTTGTATTTACTGTCAAGCCTACCTTCTTATATCTTATAAATAATACTGAAAGTACCTCACCCTATTCTTCCATCTGGACGGATAGTTATGAGCTAGCGGAGGATGTCTACCTTAAGTTATTTCTCATAATGTCATCCGTAATTTGTGGATTCATTTAGAGCCTCCAAATTATGAGGGGAATAATATGCTGACCTTATGCATCCCAACTGACTTCTAGGTGGGATGTATCACACTTAGTCCTGCCAGTCTCTGACTTAGTTATCCTGATGTCACTCTTGATTTGACAAGTCTTTGCAGGATCTCGACTTCCCAATTAGAGGGGGAATAAGTTAGATGACCTCAGGTATGACCGCATAAATTCTCTTTCTCCTTATAGACTTACCGTAGTTTAAGTCTGTACCAACCTAGGCCAGTGATTTAGAGTTCTTAGATAAGATTACCACCCTGACTGTGCCAGCCCGCCTTGCCACAGTCCAGATTACCTTACATCTGATCTCTTGACAAGCCTGGCCGATGTACAGCCACATATAGTGAATTACTGACTTCGAGACTTTCCAAGTGCTTCCTTCCCTTTAGTCTTGACCTGAATAATCTTATTGTCCAAGTTCTTGACCAAAGCAGACCAGCTCTTAGGCATTGTATTTCTTTTATATCTATATTAATTTGTTATGCCCCTCAGTTAACTTCAGGAATTCTTGAGCTCAAGAATACCTCAAGTTGGGGGGGATGTTATTGTCCGATATACGTCGGACACTGAGTCGGCATAATGCATACCGGTACCTGGTCTCTCCTGGTCCCGAGTTGCCTGCCGCTAGGCCAGTTAGCTGTGGCCTACACGGGTCTGCAGGATCTTCCTGCAGACTCCCGTCTTCTATGTAAGCGCACTCGTTGCGTGTATCTTCCTTCTACTTCAGTCTTCACTGTGTAACCAACAAAAGTCCCCCATAGGGGGCCGACCAACTAACGTCTCTAACTGACGATTGGAGAGCGGTAGACGCACGACTTCTGTCCCATACCACCTGGAAACGTCTGAAGTCTGGACCTACTCAAGTTGAAACCTGAAAACCAGTGGGCAAAAACTCAATTTGATTGTGATACATTCCCTTGTTTCATGTTCACATAGTGTGTTACTTGGGATCTTAAGTCTGCAAATAAGATATACATTTTGGTGGATAACCACCAGGTTTGCCCAATTGAATGTGTAACTTGTGAATGGCCAAGCGCTGACAGTGGGTACCATAACTCATTAATGGTGTACATCCAATAAAATTTAAGTGCATACTGTGAAAGCTATTTAAATATTCTTTTGAATGGTGTACTCAAAAGTGAATTTGATAACAAAGGTGGCTTTTATCAAATTCACTTAATATTTTGTTTGCCCCCCCTCGCCTCAGTGCACCTTATATGTACCCAAGCAGCCCCCGACTCCACTGCTCTATCGGGCAGTTTCGCCGCTGTATTGCTGAGTACCGCCTTCACTCCGCGTTCCTTATTCCATGCCCATTGTAACTACTTAACACATCAGACAGCTGTGCACAGGTGAGGGTGTGCTCATGCTGACGTGTACTGTACCCACTTGTACCGACCCCACAGTTTCCGACAGATCACCCCACCCTCCCGGAACTTCTCATTCCCCAAAGCTCCCATTTCCAAAACACGACCGACTCCAACGAACAACAATTCATGCTAGAAAGCGTGCAGTATCATACGCAACTTAAATCCCTACTCCACCACCCCTTTCATTCTCGCTCCACTTGTCAGGCGCAAACGAAAAAATCAAACGACCTTTAGTGTTCGAGTTCCGTTTCTCCGGTTCCATATCTCCGAACCAGTCCTCTTACCGTTGACAGCAACCTGCTTCAGCTTCTGACTGCAATCCAATCTCTGCGGGTACAATATAACGTACACGCATTTCATTAGACAGCGTGTACAGGAAAGGTAGCGAGGCCATTCTTATTTATCCACTTCGCCCCCTCTTGTCTTTAGAACTTGAGAGCTAGCAGCGCATTCCGCCTACCTAATTAGCGCGCATAATCGCCTAGAAAGATACTTATAGGAATTACCGGAACGCGTGGTAACGACCAGCTAAGGCATGGTCCAAGTTGTCGAGGACGCATGGCACCCCAAGGCCGAGGTGGTGGAGAGGGCCGGGGGGTTGGATATCCAGCTATCGGAAATCTTGGATGCTGACCCAGATACCGTGTACAGCGTGCTTACTGTGAGTAACCCCCCAACTTCGGATCATCCAACATGTTCCACACACCAAACACTCCCCATGGTGTTGTCCGAGGACCCCCTTTGGACAGCTTTCTTAATCAGGCCTACTTGGCGCAGTGCTTTTCTTTTTTTCCCTTTCAAGTGCCACCACAGAATATTGCTGCCATACCTTGCATCATGCTGTTTGTGTCTGACTGTAGTCAACACCCCCATACATGCATGTAGTATCTCAGGGGTATGTAGCACACATTAAGCACAAAAACACAGGCGTAAAAAAAACCTATGACAGAAACTTCAAAATTCAAAATCCCGTTCTTCAACCATTGAATTCAGGACCGCAATCCTGGGCGTTTACGTAGAGGCCATCCAGATGTGACCTACCTGCGCACAATAGTGCAAAAAACAAAGTAAATGAAGGAGAAAAACCACCAAGTGAATTCAGGGCCGCAATATCACATATGAATAGGGGTCGGCTTTGTTATGTAATATTAGTGAATAAATAATATTACATAATATTTTATAATATTAGTCGAACAACCCGTCTCACCAGACTTTGGATTTATTTGAAAAACGCATATTATTGTGACACTATAATAATATTAGTTCATATTAGTTTTTCAAACACTGATATTAGTTGCCGTTCCCTACCCATGAATGCAGGACCGCAATCCCGAGCGGATATTTAGAGGCCTTGAAGAGGTGACCTACCGGCGCACGGAAGTGCAAAAAACAAAGTAAAAACAAAAATACCGCAAAGTGAATTTAGGACCGCATTATCACCTACGGTATGCATGCAGGACCGCAATCCGGAGCGGATATATAGAGGTCTTGAAGAGGTGACCTACCGCCGTATGCTAGAAGATGATGGCCAGGGGCGCCGACACTTTGAAGTGGGCCACAAGGCGATTGCACGCTTTTTCTGCATCTCCTTTCACATAGAAACATGCTCCCTGGTGTGGGAAGATGACGATGAAAAAGTGGTGAGGTCGCTGGGTATGCTTTTCGGCTACACGCAACAGCTTCTAGGCAGCTCCCCTGACTGTCTTTGAGGCCAAGCCTAACGCTGCCTGTAGCACCTTGAAGCTTGCACAATCACTTAGGGTCAGTACTTCTGAAATTGATGTTGGGTGTAGTGTTTGATATGACATGGAAAAAAGTAGGTCCCTCGTTTGGTCGAGGGTTGGTATCTGTCAACGAGCAGCAGGGCGGGCCTGCTGCCCAGAAAAAAGTGGGCGCCTTATATAGCTATTATTAGCACGGACTTCACCCACAACTCAGCCGCAGGGCCGTGCGTGGGGTGGGCCGGGTGGGCCTACGGAAAGCCAGGCCAACTATGGTACTTCTAATTCACGTAATGCTCATGTTTCCAGCCTTACAGGCACCTTACAGGCACAACAAAAAGTAGGCACCTCCTATTCTATAACCCTAGGTGCACCTACTCTTTTGTAGGAGTGGTAGCGCCATTCAAACTGAATGCTTTGTGTAGCTGGTTTGTGTCGGGAGACCCACCTCCTGGGGTGAAAATCCTTTCACAACTAAAAATCAAAAGCTGGCCAGAAATGCTGAACCAGTAGAGTGCAGCACAGTTGCTGGCCCAGGGAGCTACCCAGAAGCAGCTATGGAAAGTCTAAAAGAAAAAGAATTCGTGAGGTTGCTGGGTATACTTTGGGTTGGGTTGGGAGAGGTAGGGTGGGGTGCCGACACTTCAAAGTGGCCTACAAGGCAATATAACTAGGGAACGGCAACATGATAACATATAATATCATATGCTACCGTATGATGCCAGCAGTCTGACTAGGCTAAAGTTATCGTTTGCATACAACATCATCTGATGCAATTTGTATGATATCATATGATGTAATACTCGCCTTTGGTCAGTATCATTTGATTTGCGGGTCCCTAGATAAAACCCTTCTTCTACATCTCCTTTCACATAGAAACATGCTCCCTGGTGTGTGGGAAGATGACAATGAAAAAGTGGTGAGGTCGCTGGGTCGGGTGCTTTGGGTGGTGCCGGGTGCTGACACTTTGAAGTGGGCCACAAGGCGATAGCATGTGTCTTCTGCATCTCCTTTCACATAGAAACATGCTCCCTGGTGTGGGAAGATGACAATGAAAAAGTGGTGAGGTCAGATGGGGGGATGGGGTGGTTGGGTGGGCATTTGTGTGTGTGGGGGGGGGGATAGGTGGGTGGAGTAGGCAATATGGATTGGTCCACACAGTTTTAATCAACCCCCAACACTCGACCCAAAGTGCGCCTACTCTTTTAGGTAGGAGTGGCAACGCCATTCATACTGAATCCTTGCAGTTGCTGGTTTGTGTAGGGAGACCCACCTCCTGGGGTGAAAACCCTTTCACAACTAAAAACACAAGTGGTCTGGTCGGATGGGGGAATGGGGTGGTTGGGTGGGAATTTGTGTGTGTGGGTGGGATAGGTGGTTGGAGTGAGCAATATGGATTAGGCCACACAGTTTGAATTACCCCCCAACACTTGGCCCAAAGTGCGCCTACTCTTTAAGGTAGGAGTGGCAACGTCATTCAAACTAAATCCTCGCTGTCGCTGGTGTGTAGGGAGACCCACCTCCTGGGGTGAAAATATTTTCACAAAACAACTGAGGCATGCGCACGAGGTCGCCCATCTACCAACCATCCATCAAAACTAAAACAAAAACTGGTCTGCTTGCAGATTCGATTCAAAGCAGCCAAGGAGAGAGGCACAATGAAGGCATTTGATGGGAGTTGGCACATCCGCCCACTCGCACATGCTCACGGCCACGCGTGGAAGAAGGCCAACCACAATAACCTCTCTCATGCGGACCCTCCTCGGGATAAGGACAAGGACCTTAGCCACCCACTAGCAAGCAAGCACCCATGGCTGAATATGCTCCAACCGAATATGCTGCAACCGCTATTCCCAGGTGAGCTCAAACTGAGATGTGTGTGTGTGTATAGGGGGTAATATGGGGGGGTGGGGGAGGGGGGGAGGCAGAGCTCCCATGTGAACCTTCCTCAGAGTAAGGACAAGGACCTTAGCCACCCACTAGCAAGCAAGCACCCATGGATGAATATGTTGCAACTGCTATTACCGGTTGAGTTCAAACTGAGATGTGTGTGTGTATACGGGGAGATGTGTGGGGGGGGGTGAGGGGGGGAGGGGGGGAGGCAGAGCTCCCATGTGAACCTTCCTCAGAGTATGGACAAGGAACTTAGCCACCCACTAGCAAGCACGCACCCATGGATGAATATGCTGCAACTGCTATTTCCGGGTGAGCTCAAACTGATATGTGTGTGTGTGTGTATAGGGGGAGAGACAGGTAGGAGGGGGGGGGGGAGGGAGGAGGTAGAGCTCTCATGTGGACCCTCCTCGGGATAAGGACAAGGACCTTAGCCACCCACAAGCAAGAAAGCACCCATGGATGAATATGCTGCAACCAAATATGCTGCAACCGCTATTACTGGGTGAGCTCAAACTGATATGTGTGTATGAGTGTTTATAGGGGGAGATATGGGATGGGGGTGGGGGAGGGTGGGAGGCAGAGCTCCCATGTGAACCTTCCTCAGAGTAAGGACAAGGACCTTAGCCACCCACTAGCAAGCACGCACCCATGGATGAATATGCTGCAACTGCTATTACCGGTTGAGTTCAAACTGATATGTGTGTGTGTTGAGGGGGAGATATGGGGGGGTGGGGGAGGGGGTGGGGGAGTGAGGAGGCAGGGCTCCCGTGTGGACCCACCTCATAGTAAGGACCAGGGCCTAAGCCACCCACTAGCAAGCAAGCACCCATGGATGAATATGCCCCAACCGCTATTACTAGGTGAGTTTAATCTGAGATGGCTTAATCGCTCACTCCAACCAACCAACCAACCAACCAACCAACCAACCAACCAACCAACCAACCAACCAACCAACCAACCAACCAACCAACCAACCAACCAAACCAACCGAACCAACCACTCACCAACTCCACTCTTTCTACCACCACCACCACCACCACCACCACAAACCCCTGTTCTCAGGTCCTCCACATAAGGAGAAGCCCCTCTGCTCGATAGTATCTTTGGAACAACGCGTTGTTCTTCGCTTCATGCCCCCACCGGGTATCAAGGGGGTTATGAAGGCTATGTGTTGTAGACAGCTGCAGGTGCGAGGAGCTCACTAATAAATACATAAAAAGTACGCATTATTACGAGGCGTGAGGTTGAGGGGGCCAGCCCGTTTGCTTGCAATGGGGCCATCCACCAAATGTTGTGGGGTGATGAATGAGTAAATAGTATGTCTTATTACGAGGCGTGAGGTTGAGGGGGGCAGCCTGTTTACTTGCACTGGGGCACTCCACAAAGGGAGCTGGCTACTCAATGTATTCTACATCCCCGTTTTGACGAATGGCTCAATGGTTGAGCTCCTTGAACAAAGAAGGTGCCTCGTTCGAATCCCTACGGAGGCGCTTTAGTGTTTCCGGTCGCTGTCAACTGCCATGGTAGCTTTGTCCAGGTAAAGGAGCAGCCCGTTCCCTACCGCCGTAAGACGGGGCTCCCTTAAGACCACGCCCCACGGCCCCACCAGGCGTTCTCATTGTGTCTTCTATGATTTCAACTGGGGCCAACCACAAAATGCTGTGGGGTGATCAATAAATGAGCAAAAAGTACGCCTTATCATGAGGCGTGAGATTGAGGGGGCCGGCCCTTTTGCTTTCACTGGGACCAGCTTCCCATCCTTGATATGACCAGGGTACTTCCATTGGCCAAATTGGCCAGCACTTTAGCGCACTTGAAAGAAAGAAAAAATGCGCTTTGTAGTGCAAAAAGCGCAAACATTGCTTGCTGCGCCCACAGGGGGTTGCAAAAAACTGCGCGAACACGCAGTGGGGCTCAAAAAGGCAGCGCGCCAGCGCGCAAAAGCGCGCGCTTGGAAGTACCCTGGCTATGACCCTGTCTCACCACTTCCAGTGATTTGTTTTCAAATCTGAAAGCGGTTTTTTCCTAGCTTCATGGTTGTAGGCCTCCTCCAGCGCCAGCTCGGAAGTACCCTTGCTATGACCACCAACTTGAACTTGTTGACATGGCTCCAGCCTTTAAGCCTGCTCGCCGTCTTGGGGTGGGTGGGTAGGTGGGTGGGTGGTTAGCTGAGTTAATAGGTAGAGCTTGAACTTGTTGACATGGCTCCAGCTTTTAAGCCTGCTCACCGTCTTCGGGTGGGTGGGTAGGTGGGTGCGTGGGTGGGTGGGTGGGTAGGTGGGTGGGTGGGTGGGTAGGTGGGTAGGTGGGTGGGTGGGTGGTTAGTTGAGTTGGGAGGTAGAATTTGAACTTGTTGACATGGCTCCAGCCTTTAAGCCTGCTCGCCGTCTTGGGTGGGTGGGTGTGAGTGTGGGTGGTTAGTTGAGTTAGGAGGTAGTGCTTGAACTTTTTGACATGGCTCCAGCCTTTAAGCCTGCTCGCCGTCTTGGGGTGGGTGGGTAGGTGGTTGGGTGGGTGGTTAGTTGAGTTAGGAGGTAGAGCTTGAACTTGTTGACATGGCTCCAGCCTTTAAGCCTGCTCGCCGTCTTGGGGTGGGTGGGTGTGAGTGTGGGTGGTTAGTTGAGTTAGGAGGTAGAGCTTGAACTTGTTGACATGGCTCCAGCTTTTAAGCCTGCTCGCCGTCTTGGGTGGTGGGTAGGTGGGTGGGTAGGTGGGTGGGTAGGTGGGTGGGTAGGTGGGGGGTGGGGGGGTGGGAGGTGGGTAGTGGTGGGTGGGTTGGTAGGGGGGGTAGGTGGGTGGGTGGGTGGTTTTAGTTGAGTGGGAGAGGATGGTAGTGAGAGTAGAATGTTGATTGTTGAACATGGCTCCCAGCCTTTAAGCATGCTCGCCGTTTGGGGGGGTGGTGTGAGTGTGGGTGGTTAGTTGAGGTAGGAGGTTGGTAGTGCGCTTGAACTTTTTGAACATGGCTCCAAGCTTTTAAGCCTGCTCGCGTCTGGGGGTGGGTGGGTGTAGGTGGTGGGTGGGTTGGTTAGTTGAGTTAGGAGGGGGTAGAGTTGAATGGTGACATGGCCAGCCTTTAAGCTGCTCGCCGTCTTGGGGTGGGTGGGGGTTTTGTGAGTGTGGGGGTTAGTGAGTTAGGGGTAGAGCTTGAACTTGTTGACATTGGCTCAGCTTTTAAGCCTGCGCGCCGTATTGGGGGGGGGTGGGTAGGTGGGTCGGGGTGGTGGGGTGGTGGGTGGGTGGGTGGTGGGTAGGTGGGTAGGTGGTGGGTGGGTAGGTGGGTAGGTGGGTGGGTGGGTGGTTAGTTGAGGTTGGGAGGTAGAATTTGAACTTGTTGACATGGCTCCAGCCTTTAAGCCTGCTCGCCGTCTTGGGGTGGGTGGGTGTGAGTGTGGGTGGTTAGTTGAGTTAGGAGGTAGTGCTTGAACTTTTTGACATGGCTCCAGCCTTTAAGCCTGCTCGCCGTCTTGGGGTGGGTGGGTAGGTGGGTGGGTGGGTGGTTAGTTGAGTTAGGAGGTAGAATTTGAACTTGTTTACATGGCTCCAGCTTTTAAGCCTGCTCGCCGTCTTCCGGTGGGTGGGTAGGTGGGTGTGAGTGTGGGTGGTTAGTTGAGTTGGGAGGTAGAACTTAAACTTGTTTACCGTACAGGTAGGTGTGTGTGAGTATGGGTGGTTAGTTGAGTTGTTGGGTGGGTAGGTGGGTGTGAGTGGGGCACTGGGGCACACCACTAAGGGAGCTCACTAATCTATGTCTTCTATGAATTTATGCTTATCCATCATTTTGAAGTGCTTATCAGTCAGCTTGTGAAGATGATGATGATGATGATGATGATGGTGATTATTGCATTTTTCCTGGTGCCCTACTGCACTCCAAATGTGCCCGCAGCTTGACAGAGCCAAGGGGGACTTATGCTTAGGGACCGGCATATCATATGATATCGACCAAAGGTGAGTATGATATCATATGGTATCATACAAAATGCATGTATATAAATGGTAAATTTAGCCTGGTCAGTCTACCGGCATCATATGATATCAAATGATACCATATTGCCATTCCCTACATATTACTCTACATCCATGTATATAGGGGAGGCAATATCGTGCCGGTCCCCATTGTGTGTGTCTGTTTGAGAGAGTGTGTGGGTACATGTGTGGGTGAGAGTGTGGGTGGGTGTATGTGGGTGGGTGCGTGAGTGTTGTGTTTTTATATGATACCATATTGCCGTTCCCTACATATAGTTCTACATCCGTGTATCTAGGGTAGGCAATATGTAATATTGTACGGTTCCCCATTGGTGATTGTCCCCGTTGGTGAAAGCAAACAGGCTGGCCCTGTCAAGCTCGCTCCTTGTAATATGGAGTACTATTTATCTATTTATTCACGGGTCACCCAGTTTATCATACATGTGTCAGGGAGGGAATGAAGGGCACCGCATACTACTGCTGTCTATCTCATTTGGTTATCTCAGCAACTGATCCCCCCCCCCCCCCACACACACACACACACACACACACACACACACACACACACACACACACACACACACATACATACACACACGTTCTACGATACACATCCCGCCCCCTCCACCCACCACCACCACCACCACCACCACACCACCACACACACACACGTCCTCCCCCTCCCCCCTCCCCCCCGCCCCCACCCCCACCCCCACCCCCCCACCCACACGTGTTGCTAACCAGGGAATGATGGAAGACCTGACGATAGAGATAAAGCGAAGACAGGAGCTCCAACACACTGGGGATCCAGAGCCAGTGTCGTCTGAGTCCGAACCCAGAAATGACGAGTCTACCTCTTGCGCAGGTGAGACAGTTTGTGTGAGAGAGAGAGTGTGTGCGTTGCGCAGGTGAGAGGCAGTTTGTGTGAGAGGGACAGTTTGTGTGAGAGAGAGAGTGTGTGCGTTGCGCAGGTGAGAGGCAGTGTGTGTGAGAGGGACAGTTTGTGTGAGAGAGAGAGAGAGTGTGTGCGTTGCGCAGGTGAGAGGCAGTTTGTGTGAGAGGGACAGTTTGTGTGAGAGAGAGAGTGTGTGCGTTGCGCAGGTGAGAGGCAGTTTGTGTGAGAGGGACAGTTTGTGTGTGAGAGAGAGAGAGAGAGAGAGAGAGAGAGAGAGAGAGAGAGAGAGAGAGAGAGAGAGAGAGAGAGAGAGAGAGAGAGAGTGTGCGTTGCGCAGGTGAGAAGCAATTTGTGTGAGAGGGACAGTTTGTAAAAGAGAAAGAGAGTGTGTGCGTTGCGCAGGTGAGAGGCAGTTTGTGTGAGAGGGACAGTTTGCGTGAGAGAGAGAGAGTGTGTGCGTTGCGCAGGTGAGAGACAGTGTGTGTGAGAGGGACAGTTTGTGTGAGAGAGAGAGTGTGTGCATTGTGCAGGTGAGAGGCAGTTTGTGTGAGAGGGACAGTTTGTGTGAGAGAGAGAGTGTGTGCGTTGCGCAGGTGAGAGGCAGTGTGTGTGAGAGGGACAGTCTGTGTGTGAGAGAGAGAGAGAGTGTGTGCGTTGCGCAGGTGAGAGACAGTGTGTGTGAGAGGGACAGTTTGTGTAGAGAGAGAGTGTGTGCGTTGCGCAGGTGAGAGGCAGAGAGAGAGTGTGTGCGTGCCAGGTGAAGGCGTTTTTGTGAAGGGACAGTTTGTGTGAGAGAGAGAGTGTGTGCGTTGCGCATGTGAGAGGCAGTTGGTGGTGTGAGAGGGACAGTTTGTGTGAAGAGAGGAGAGAGGTTGTGAGTTGCGGCAGGTGAGAGGCAGTTTGTGTGAGAGGACAGTTTGTGTGAGAAGAGAGAGTGTGTGCGTTGCGCAGGTGAGAGGCAGTTTGTGTGGAGAGGGACAGTTGTGTGTGAGAGAGAGAGAGAGAGAGAGAGAGGAGAGTGGTGTGTGCGTGCGGCAGGTGAGAGGCCGTTTGTGTGAGAGGGACAGTTTGTGTGAGAGAAGAGAGTGTGTGCGTTGCGCAGGTGAGAGGCAGTGTGTGTGAGAGGGACAGTTTGTGTGAGAGAGAGAGAGTGTGTGCGTTGCGCAGGTGAGAGGCAGTGTGTGTGAGAGGGACAGTTTGTGTGGAGAGAAGAGTGTGTGCATTGTGCAGGTGAGAGGCAGTTTGTGTGAGAGGGACAGTTTGTGTGAGAGAGAGAGTGTGTGCGTTGCGCAGGTGAGAGGCAGTGTGTGTGAGAGGGACAGTTTGTGTGAGAGAGAGAGAGAGAGAGAGTGTGTGCGTTGCGCAGGTGAGAGGCAGTTTGTGTGAGAGGGACAGTTTGTGTGAGAGAGAGAGTGTGTGCGTTGCGCAGGTGAGAGGCAGTGTGTGTGAGAGGGACAGTTTGTGTGAGAGAGAGAGTGTGTGCGTTGCGCAGGTGAGAGGTAGTTTGTGTGAGAGGGACAGTTTGTGTGAGAGAGAGAGTGTGTGCGTTGCGCAGGTGAGTGAAATTTTTTCTTCTCTTTCAGTTGTGACAGGTTGTAAAAGGATTTTCACCCCAGCCAGGCAGGAGGTGGGTCTCCTAACACGAACCAGCGACACCGAGGATTCAGTTCGAATGTTGTTTGAATCTGGACCCAGAGATGACGGGTCCACCTCTTGCTCAGGTGAGACTGTTTGTGTGTGAGAGAGAGAGAGAGAGAGAGAGAGAGAGAGTGTGCATTGTCAGGTGAGTGAAAGTTTTTTTTCTCTTCCAGTTGTGACAGGTGGGTTGTAAAAGGATTTCCACCCCCAGCCAGGCAGGAGGTGGGTCTACCAACACGAATCAGCGACACTGAGAATTCAGTTCGAGTGTCATCTGAATCTGAACCCAGAGATGACGGGTCCACCTCCTACGTGGGTGAGACAAAGTTTTTGTTAAGCCCTTCCTATCACGGTTGGGCAAGTCCCTTCAGCCTATTTGGCCTACCCCTGGACTGTAATTACATACATACATACATACATACATACATACATACATACATACATACATACATACATACATACATACATACATACATACATACATACATACATTTTAAGTAGTGAAAGGATTGTCACTCAAGGAGATTGGTCTCCCGACATAAACCATCGACACCGAGGATTCAGTTGGAATGGCGATGCCACTCCTACAAAAGAGTAGGCGCATGTATATGTGTGTTTCAGTCCAGGGGTGGCCAGTTAGGCTAATGGGGTAGCCCAATAGGCAAATTGGCTGGTTTGTGTCTGAAAACCAACCTCCTGGGGAGAAAATCCTTTCAGAACTTAAAAAAAAATGACTTGCCCAACCTCAAACAGCCAAGATGAACTCTAGATGACCCGAGGAGGTGCTACAAAGGAAAATGCTAGAGGGAACCCAAACTGACCCAACCACGCCCTTGTGGACCCAACCACGCCACTGCTCTACTTGCACCTGAGCAGCGCAGTGCAGATGTGTCCTATAAGCAGTTGATTTTTGCGGAGCCTCCTCTTCAATGAGGCGGGAGCCCCCAGGGTTACCCATTTGTCTGACCGAGACGAAGCCTGGCACGTCTGCCAAGTGCCAACGGTCTCGTAACAAACTCGCATCCGTTGCCACCTGTCGCTCCGTCGCGAGCACTCTTCACCATTTTGTAGCGTCGCTTGCGACGCTGCATAGAACTTGTTAGGCCTCAAAGTGGGTGTGATTACTGTCAATCCGATAACTATCAATCCCCTTATAACGTCTGATGAGCGACAGAAAGTAAAGTGGACTATTAGCATTTCCCCTGCATCTGCTACATCTGTTTATTCATGCGCATGATTGTTATGAAAGGAATTTCACCCCAGGATGTGGGCCTCCTAACACAAACCAAAACCACCGGGGATTATTTTCGAACAGTGTTGCCACTCCTACAAAAGAGTAGGCGCACTTAGGGACATTGGGGAATACCAAGCCACGACCAAAAAATAAGGTCAGGCTGATGTCAAGTGGAGGGTGCATGCTGGGTTGGGAGGTGATTACTCACAATCCCAAGGCCAGGCTGATGTCAAGTGGAGGGTGCATGCTGAGTTGGGAGGTGATTACCAAGCCACGACAAAAACATACGTTCAAGAGCAAATGTATGCCAGGCACAGGCTGGACTGTAAACACACACACACCGCCTGCACCTCACACCTGTGCATTGTGCCAGGCACAGGCGAGACTGCAAACACACACACAATATCGAGCCACGATAAAAAAAAAACGTTCAAGAGCAAATGTATTAGTATAAGTTACGGTGACTTTAGCTAGCTCCGGCTTACGCTGTGGTGTCCTTAACATCACGTCCTGTGAGTAACTGTATTACACGGATGTGACAATTTCAATTTCAATTTCAATTTACTCATGCGCACTTCTTGAATGTCTCAGGTGCTCTCTGCTTGGGCCATGCGAGCCAAGCGCCCACTAGCACGATCAGCATGGCTATGGCCACCACCCCGGTGGCCCACTGCCTATTTCCAAAGCCTCAACCCATTGACATCTACATCAAGCTCTGGTGACCTGGAGGGGTGCTACACAAGGCCTTTCCTTGTGTTGTTATCTTGTGTTGTATTAAGTAATGATAACGCCTGGTGGGGCGTGGTATTAAGGGAGCCCTGTCTTACGGCGGTAGAGAACGGGCTGCTACTTTACCTGGACAAAGCCACCATGGCGGTTGACAGCGATCGCAGACACTAAAGCGCACCGGTAGGGATTCGAACTCCGCACCTTCTTGTTTTGGCGTGCTCTACCATTGAGCCAGTCGTTGAAACGGGAGTATTGTAGTTAGCCATTTTTTAAGTGCATCCGTAGGGATTCGAACCCCGCACCTTCTTGTTTTGGCGTGCTCTACCATTGAGCCAGTCGTTGAAACGGGAGTATTGTAGTTAGCCATGTCTAGTAGTAGTGTTTCTTGTAGGGAGTTGTGTATGAACTTGTGACAGCTATGCAGCTCAGTACAACTTGTGACAGCTATGCAGCTCAGTATAACGGACTGCCTCTCAAAATTGTGTATGAAGTGGTGACAGCTATGCAGGTCAGTACAACTTGTGACAGCTATGCAGCTCAGTATAACGGACTGTCTCTCAAAATTGGTAGTGAGCCCGAAAGAAAGAGGCTGGGCTGAGCTTTTATACCTAGGGAACGGCAATATGATATCATATGATGCCGGCAGTCTGACTAGGCTAAAGTTACCCTTTATATACAATGATATATGATGTGATGAAGATGAAGATACCGAGTTAGGAGATGAACCAGTATCCCAAACCAATAATACAGCCCCCAACCAAACCGTTCAACCGAGGTGTAGCATGGACACAGCTCCCCCCAATCGATTGGGGGGGGCCCTACTCCAGCTATGTGTAGTAACTGGTCTTATCATCCTTAACGGTAGAACAGAAGGTGATATGCAAGGTGCACATACCTTCTTTGCAGATGGCATGGACAAGAAATCTGTCATTGATTATGCGCTAGCCGCCCCTAGTCTTCTCAACACCCCAGGAGTCAAGTTTAGTGTGACTCCCAAGCATGACTGCCCTCTCAGGCCCGGGGGTAAAAAGTTTGACCACATGCCTATCACACTCCACATACCAGATGCTGCTCTTAGGCCTTCTCAAGGTACTATTAGTACACCTGCTGGTAGTAAACCTTCGCCCAAACTGAAATGGAAAGACAACTATGCCCAGATTTATGCGCTCACAATTAAGCGTGACCCAGACGTTAACCGATTATTTGACAATGCACTCCATAGCTCATCTATGGAAGATTCAGAGAAGGGGCTTGCTAGTGCTATTGAACTAGCCATAAGCAAATGCACACCATGTCACAAACCTGTAGCTAAACGTAAGCACGGGCCCGTGAACGCATGGTATGATGATGAAAGCAATCGTGCTAGACAGGCAGCAAGCCAAGCAGAACATCACCATGGCTCTAGCTCTGACTTGGCTGGTTCTATGCACAAGGAGTACAAGAGGATTCTCAGAAGAAAGAAGAGGAAGTGGCTAGAAACACGCATGGAGAACCTTCATACGAATCTTCGGCATAATCCGAAAAGTTTTTGGAAAGACGTGCGTGAGCCTAACAAGGCCACTACAGCAGATATCACAATTCATGATTGGACTGATTACTTTGCAGACCTCTTTGATGTGCAAGTAGGTATTGATCCAAGTCTGGATGCTAGGGACTTTGTCCCTCAAGCTGATGGACCTCAGATAGAGGCCGCACCAACGTGGTTATGTCAAGACTTTACCACCCAAGAGGTGTTTTCTGTTCTCCAATCCCTACGGAAAAACTCCTCCCCCGGGGTAGATGGTATCCCTGCAGAATGGTACAGATTTGCTTCCCATGAGGCCAACTCCCGATTTGTACAAGCTATGACTAACCTGTTTAATCTCATCTGGAAGACCTCTTACCCTAGCCAATGGGCTGCAGCTGCCTTGGTACCCGTACCCAAATCCAAAGGCAGTGTTTATGACAAGGACAACTATCGAGGTCTTGCGGTGAGCAACTCCATAGGAAAGATCTTCTCCCTTTGCATGCTACGTAGACTAGATGATTGGTCAGAAGAATTCAACCTCAGAGCCGCTGGCCAATATGGATTTAGAAGTGGTAGGGGTACTGCGGATGCATCATTCATTCTTAACCATATTGTAGATAAATATAGAGAAAAGAAAAAACCACTCTTTGTGGCTTTAGTCGATTTCAAGAAGGCTTATGATTGGGTCAACAGAGACTTGCTATGGGATTGCTTAGCAAGGCTAGGAGTCAAAGACCCCTATCTCAGTATTCTGAAGTCCATGTATAATCATGTCGTTTTCCAAGTTCGCCTACATGGGGACATTGGATCCTCCTTTCCATCCCTTGTAGGAGTTCAACAAGGAGACCCCCTATCCCCACTCCTATTCGGTCTGTTCATTGATAGAATTGAATCGTTCCTCCAATCCAAGCTCCCAAATGTAGGGGCTGAGCTTAGGGGAAAGATTCTGCAATTGTTACTTTATGCTGATGACCTAGCTATAATGGCAGAATCCCCGGCAGATATGCAAGCGATGCTTAACTGCCTGAGAGATTTCTGCGAGGCTACTAAGATGGCTGTGAATATAAAGAAAACTGAGATTGTCGTTTTCAACAAGCATTTCTGTGATGAGGCCCGTATGGATCCTGATTACAAACTTGTCTATGATGGAGCACAGCTTTCTACAAAGTTATATTTTATCTACCTGGGATCCCTCTTTGTGGATGGTGACTCAAGCAATCGTGCAAAAGCTGCTTTTTCTAGGATGCTCGCTAAGGCCCAAAAGGCTCACCACATGCTCCGTAGGCGATGCCATACTATGGAGATATACAATATTGATATTCTCACCCACCTGTTTGATTCTCTTGTACAACCTATCCTGAATTTTGGCTGTGAGGTGTGGGCTCCTTCTATTCTGAACAACACACTTATCTCAAATGACCATGCTTGTGAGAAATGGCATAGAGGTATACTTAAACAAATTTTGGGTGTTTGCCAATCTACTACATCTAATATTATCATGGAAGAGCTGGGTAGAACCCCGTTGTGTTTTGCTTGGCTTAAACAAGCTTTGCGCTTCTGGAACAAGACCATAGATAAAGAACCTGAGGATCTCATTAGAATGGCTCTTGAGGAATCTTTTGATTCCAACACTGGCTGGGTTCATGACTTACGTTGTGCTCTCCACAAGCTAGGATCCAGTGAAAACCTCAACATTTTGGAGGCTGTCGATGTCGAAGGTATTATGTCTGAAGTTTTTGAGTCATGGAGGTTTAAGTACCCAAGTGACACCAATGCAGTCAGAGACATCCCTAATGAGAGAAGGGTTGGCTTTAAACGCCTCCGATGCCAGAAATGGTTCGCAGCCAACAGCAATGATGAGAATGGCTTGATTCCCTTTACATCTGCCTTACATAAGCAGGATCAGATTCGTTCTATAGCACAGTTTAGAATGGGTTCCCATTGGCTGAACACAGAAAGAATGAGGGTGGTGGATAGAGCACACATCCCTCGCTCAATGAGACACTGTCAAATGTGTGGGTTCCAAAAAACTGAGGATGAAATGCATATGTTTGAGTGCCCTTTTTATAATGATATTCGCCTCCGCTACCAGAAGCTGTTTACAGATATTTATAGGCATGTCCATGAGGATACCGACTTAACCGTATGGAATGTGGAATTCTGCGATTCCACATTCAGAACCTTTATGAATGGAAATGGCACTAAGACTTTCTGGAGCAACCTAGCCGACTATCTTTCTACTTGTAGAAGAGCAAGACAGGAAGCCCTGGACTGCTCAGTGGCACCGTAATTTATTATCCCTTTTTTTCTTTTCTTCTTGTGACTTCTCATTTGTTAGCTTCTTACCTCCGCCACTGTAAGTTGTTGAGATCTGGGTCCGGCTCTAGGGGGTTTAATACCTACGCCACCAAAACGGTGGTTGGGAGTTTGGTTTGTTTGTCCTCGACACACCCCTGATGTAATGGGGTTTTTTGCTTTGTGGGTGCTTTTTCTTTTTGTTTAAAGTACAGAGTCTCATACACCCTCACGGTGTCAAGTAGACTTTAACATGTAATGTAATGTAATGTAATGTAATGTAATGTAATGTAATGTAATGTATTGTAATATGATGCGATGCAATGCAATGCAATCATACTCGCCTGTGCTCCACACCATGTGATATGCCGGTCCCTATTTATATCCCATGCCTCTTGCTTGCTGTGAGCCTGTGCATCTCAGTCGTCTGCGTTAAAACTCGGGTCTGTATTTATGTGCATGTGTGTATCATGGTTGTTCAGGAGGACCCCATCTCTGCGCCCTAAGATGCAACCAATTGTACAGCCTGCGTCCTGAGACGCGACCGACCCATAACCGACCCATAGCCTGTGTAGTGCGACGCAACAGACCCTCCCCACACATTGCGTCTCAGGACGCAACGGACCCTCCAACGTTGCGTCTGCGACGCAGGACGCAGCGCCCTGAAAAAGGTAATGATAGCGCCTGGTGGGGCGAGGTGTTAAGGGAGCCCGTCACACGCGGGTGGGCAGCGGTCTCCTACCTCAAGTGGACAAGCTACGTACCATCGCGGTTGACAACGACCTGCAACGCCAAGAGCGACCGAAGGGGGAGTCGAACCCCCAACTCTTCATCCTCAAGCGATCTGGTCTACCACTATACCAATGTTTATCACTGAGAGGGGCTGCATCCTGAAAAACCCTGGTATGTACGTGTACGCACTGCTGTTAATCAGAGGAGTGCTGAGGTGAGGAGACGCAGCAGCCTTCTTTGGCATCGGAGGAGGGCTTGCAGGAGGGGCCGCCTACCAAATAAGTGCAGTGTTAAACCAGCGCTATTGGGCCTGAGAAGTCGTTTAAGAAAGAGACCAATCTGCTTTAAACTAGTACCTTATTAAACCGTTTCATTTGTTTTCTTTTTTTCTTTTTTTAGTTGTAAAAGGACTTTCACCTCGGGAGGTGGGTCTCCTGACACAAACCAGTACAAAATATGACACGAAATGCTGTTTTTAGCCGACTGAGCTGATTTCTCCTGGACAGTAGGTGGACTCGTAAAAGCTGAGGCATCTGTGCTGAACTCAGGCCCCCCGTCGGTAATAAAACGATTGTTTGGGTTTCAGTTCATGAGTGCTTTTTTAGCTCTTCGTACTACGGTTCAGCAAGTCGTATCTTTAGCCTGTTTGGCCTACCCCTGGACTGTTACATGCATACTGTGCGTGAGGAGATGATCTGCATGCTGATAGGCGGCGGAATAGATCTCCATCTCAGGCACAGATACGAAGAATGCATGCACGAATATTCAGAATGGGAATGTTGGGAGCAAGACATACTAGCAGCAGGCCCAGTATAGCTGTTGGGCAGTAGTTGTGTGAGAGTAGCCATGCGGGTTTGGTTGGATGTAGATGTTCAGTGATTTTGCTGAGGATTTGGGGGTGCTAAATGGAGGAGTAGGAGGTGTGTAGGAATTAGTACTGCATGCATGGAATCTGGCTGCCTGTAACATAAGAATGGGAATGGGAGACGAAGACGAATGAAGAAGGCGCAAAGGGATATAGGCAGAAGAAAGGCTGTCGTCGTCGTCGTACGAGTATGAGGACAGGAGCCGTGTTTGTCGAGATGGGGAAGAGTCAGTGAGGCCACGCCACCTGAGATCGATAGGTCGAGTCAAGAATTCGACCAAGTCAAAAAGTCAATCCTGGCAGTTATCTACTTTTAGTTTCCTGTTTTCTCCCTCGCTAGTGAATGCCCTGGCTTCTCCTTTAGTCCACCTATATTCTATTAGCCTTGTGCTTTTTTTGCGAGCGGATCTCCCAGGCATTGGCTTACTGCCAACAGGGGGATCTCCGGGGAAAGACCACATGTTTTGTGCGTTTTCCGCCGCAGGTGCAGCCATTTTTTCCAGGCGGACATGGAACTGGAAGACGGTGAGCCCATAATTTGCTGGAGCGATGGAATCAAGTTCAAGTTGGCTAACAAACCATTTAACAATCCAATACAACCTCCCCACCTCCCTCCCACTCATTCTTCACTGTCTGGCCTGCAAACTCTTATCTTGCAGCACCACCTGAGATACGTGTGCTGGGATGCCTGGTTTTCCGACAAGGGATCTGGGATGTCTGGTACATTTGGGCAAGTTATGTTCCTTATTTCGAGAAGGGGTCTGGTTTGTCTCGTATATCCTGTTCGGCGAGAAGCCATATTGCTGGCTGGAGCTATGTAACTAAGTTCAAGTACATCCTGTCAAGTTCTGCCCGTAGGCTTCTATCTGGTATATTCCAAAGACGGCAACCAGCCATAAATGCTGGAGCCACGTATCCAAGTTCAAGTTTAAGTTGAGGATCAGTAAATCAGTTCACCAGTGCTTGTTTCTTAAATAACCTTCCTTTTTACGGAGGCTGAGCAAGCCCGCATGTCCCTATAGCTTATTTGGCTACCCCTGGGCAGAAAAATATATTATATAAACATGGGCAAGTTTAACGATGTGGTGTACACATTAATTCGATATATAAACATCCACATCCTCTGGAGGCGCCTCTCATTAGTCAACCCGACAAGGCTAGGACTGGACTACCCTACTGTTTGTCAGCTTTAGGGTGGTTCAAAATAATTTCACGTCTCAAACGCATCTCACATAGGCTTCATTACGTTGGAAAAGTACATATTGGCTGATGCGACGTGGGTCACAACACGTGTTTGTTTTGCTCACAAGAATAGCTTTTGATACCACTTGCGTCTGAAGATTGAAGTGCCCTTCAACAAAACCGGTCAGCGTCCATCAAGCTGGCAAGAGTAGTATAAGACTACTCCTACCCGACTACTACACATTCAAGGGTAGTGGTGAATGTTCGTTTCGTTGAGGGTCGATATCTCCCTAAGTGCGCCTACTCTTTTGCAGGAGTGGCAATGCCATTCGAACCAAATCCTCGGTGTTGCTGGTTTGTGTCTGGAGACCCACCTCCTGGGGTGAAATACATTTAACAACTAAATAAATAAATCAGTCAACATCAATCAAGGTGTCCAGAAGACGTCCTGCGGCGGTACCAGCCAGCTTCTGGCGCCCAAACTTCCCTCTGCCTGGTTGTCTCCCAGCAGCTCTTAATGCCTACAACCAAGTGATAAGAACGGGTGGACTTGATCAAGGCAGAAATGGTGAGGGGAAGGTAGCCCTAACTAATGCTTAGGGGATTTAGGGGGTTTAGGGGTTCAGGTTTTGATTCAAAGGTTTAGTTTTTTTTGTGTATTTAGGGTTTAGGAGTTAGGGATCTAGGTGGGTATAGGGTTTATGTCAGGGGGGGCTAACTTACGTGGGGGCTACCTTCCCCCTACAGATAGAAGTGTAGGGATATCACTATCTGCACATTGTGGGCTATGCATAAAAAGTAAAGGAACAATAAAGAAAGAAAAAGAAAAATGCCAGAAAGGCTGAGATGTCTATTGCCAACCAATGCGAACAAAGAATAAAAAGATTCCAGGAGTTCCGAAACTAGTGTAGCCGGAGCTAGGCTATAGGGACATATCGAAAAGACAGACTCGAGATGTCAAGTTAGACTAGTAGCAGGCTATCCTGCTACAAGTACGAGGTTATTTTATTTTTGCTTCCATTGCCTGCTAGAGCAGCTGCTACCAGTGCTACGCATATCCAAAATTGAAAACATCAGTTACAGCTGGTAACAGTAACAGTAACAGTAACAGTAACAGCACAAGCACCCTTCTCCTCACCTTGCTGCCTTGTGGACCGCCACCACCACCACCACCTCTTACCTCCATCCAAAACCACCCCATGGCCCTAGCTCTGGTGCCTGCTGCGTGTACCACCACCCCAGGCCACCACCACCACCACCAACCTCTCACCTACCTCGCTGCCTTGAGGACCGCTCAAGATGAACTTCCTGGTCCACTCCATCATCGGATCCTCCGGAGCCGGCAGAACTGTCTCAAAATCTGAACTTGAACAGCCTATGTCCTCCCACGCAGATTTCCCAACGAGACGCTCAAGCTCCCAGTCCAGAGGGGCGCTGATATCGAAGGGGCTCCACACAGCTCGAATTTGACTTGCCCCTGCCTTGCCCCCCCTGCTCCTGCCCCCGCCGTCCCCCTGCCCCTGCTGTGCCCTGCCGTGTCCCTGCCCCCCCTGCCTCTGCCCCCCCTGCCCCTGCCCTTCGGGACGGTGATGGCATCCATCCTGGCTGTGATTCGTGCAAACTGATGGTGAGTAGGAAATTGAGTGTGAAGCTGGCTGCACCGGAGGGTTGAGCTGGATCTTGGGGTAGCGCCTCTGGATTAGGGCTTGGGCGGCTGGGGGCGCTGAGGGCCACACCAGCCATAGAAGGTTGCAGAAGCGTCCGGCTAAACCACCTGCACAGTCGAGGTAGCAAGGATGAAGCTTTAGATTGTCTGTCTGTCTTTCTGCCTGTCTGCATGTACACCACCTGCACAGTTGAGGTAGCGAGGATAGCAGCTTTATATTGTCTGTCTGTCTGCCTGTCTGCATGTATGTCTGTGTCTGTCTGCATGTATGTCTGTGTCTGTCTGAATGTCTGTCTGTCTGCCTGTCTGCATGTATGTCTGTGTCTCTCTGCATGTATGTCTGTGTCTGTCTGAATGTCTGTCTGTCTGCCTGTCTGCATGTATGTCTGTGTCTGTCTGCATGTATGTCTGTGTCTGTCTGAATGTCTGTCTGTCTGCCTGTCTGCATGTATGTCTGTGTCTGTCTGCATGTATGTCTGTGTCTGTCTGAATGTCTGTCTGTCTGCCTGTCTGCATGTATGTCTGTGTCTGTCTGCATGTATGTCTGTGTCTGTCTGAATGTCTGTCTGTCTGCCTGTCTGCATGTATGTCTGTGTCTGTCTGCATGTATGTCTGTGTCTGTCTGTCTGTCTGTCTGTCTGTCTGCCTGTCTGCATGTGTGTCTGTGTCTGTCTGCATGCCTGTCTGTGTCTGTCTGAATGTCTGTCTGTCTGCCTGTCTGCATGTATGTCTGTGTCTGTCTGCATGTATGTCTGTGTCTGTCTGAATGTATGTCTGTGTCTGTCTGCATGTCTGTCTGTTTCTGTCTGCATGTATGTCTGTGTCTGTCTGTCTGTATGTCTGTGTCTGTATGCATGTCTGTCTGTGTCTGTCTGCATGTCTGTCTTGCATGTCTGTCTGTGTCTGTCTGTGTCTGTCTGCATGTCTGTCTGTGTCTGTCTGCATGTCTGTCTGCATGTCTGTCTGTGTCTGCCTGCATGTCTGTCTGCATGTCTGTCTGTCTGCATGTCTGTCTGTCTGCATGTATGTCTGTCTGTGTCTGTCTGTCTGTGTCTGTCTGTCTGTCTGTCTGTCTGTCTGTCTGTCTGTCTGTCTGTCTGTCTGTCTGCATGTCTGTCTGCATGTCTGTCTGTGTCTGTCTGAATGTATGTATGTCAGTCCTCTATCAGTGCTCTTGTTTCAGCTAATAGCTGCAGCTTCTATGTAGCTCCCCTGCCTGGCCACCTATCCAAACCTTACACAAGCTAGTGCATCTGAAGCTGCCATCATCAGTTTTCTAGCACTGCTGGAATCGTTGGGTGCAGTCTAGTGGCAGGCTTGGGGAGCTGCCTAGAAGCTGCATCTTGTAGCCGAAAAGAAAAGCTATGCCGTGTATGCTATGCCGTTCACCTTGAGCATGCTACCAAGCTATTAAAACAAAATAGACATGAGCGCTGCATCTTGTAGCCGAAAAGAAAAGCTATGCCGTGTATGCTATGCCGTTCACCTTGAGCATGCTACCAAGCTATTAAAACAAAATAGACATGAGCGCTGTGTCTTGTAGCCAAAAAGAAAAGCTATGCCTTGTATGCTATGCTGTTCACCTTGAGCATGCTACCAAGCTATTAAAACAAAATAGACATGAGCGCTGCGTCTTGTAGCCAAAAAGAAAAGCTATGCCTTGTATGCTATGCCGTTCACCCAGAGCATGCTACCAAAATATTAAAAGATAGATATGAGCGCATACTCTAGTCTTTCTTTTTTCCAGCTACGCATGGCAGCTTACAGTCAGCTCCACTAGCCAGCCACTGGGCCAATCGCAAAGATTTCAGCTGCATTGGTATGCTCGTTTGTGTTGGTGCTTCCAATCCGGGGTGAAAAACCCCAGTAGTACGTTGCACTGGCATGATGTGGCCACGGTGCATGCATCAGCGGTGATTCTTTTCAATGGGGTGGTCCTACGGTGACTTTAGCTAGCTCCGGCTTACGCTGTGGTGTCCTTAAAATCACGTCCTATGAGTAACTGTATTACACGGATGTAACAATTTCAATTTCAGCTGCATTGGTATGCTCGTCTGGAAGCTCGACAGCTTCCAGACACACTGGTTAGCTCCAATTATGGCCCAAGGACAGGGAAAGGGGACTGCCTAGAAACTGGTACACGCAGCCCAAAACAAGATCAGTGCTATTGGTCTAAAGGCTGCTCACCATCTGCGGGTTAGGTTAACATGGGCTGTACATGTATTTGAAAGCCTTTTATGTCTAGGGATCGGCAATATGATACCATATGATATCATGTCATCATATGATATCATCTGATATCATATGATGCCGGCGGTCTGACTAGGTAACTTTGGCCCGGGGCATCATATCATATGATATCATACTCATATGATTTTTGTATGATATCATATGATATCATATCACTCATATGATATCATACGAACTCATATGATTTTTGTATGATATCAAATGATATCATACTCATCTCTGGTCAACATCATATGATTTGCCGTTCCCTATTTATGGCAGCTTTCGGGCACATTAGCTAGATTCAGGTTTGCCCCAAGGAAATGGAAAGGGATCTTCCTAGAAGCTGCTTCGCATAGCCTAAAACATAAACAGTGGCATACTCAATAGAAATAGAGGGACTTGCCTCCTCCTTACTGTCTACCACCTCTTCTTGCTCTGTATGTAGTTCAAACCTATGGACCAGCAAGGTAACAGCCGTTCAAAAGATAGATGTAAGGGCACATTTACTAGCAGTATAGTGGCTTGCCTCCCCCTAACTGTCTACCACCTCTTCTTGCTCTGTATGTAGTTCAAACCTATGGACCAGCATGGTAACAGCCGTTCAAAAGATAGATGTAAGGGCACATTTACTAGCAGTATAGTGGCTTGCCTCCCCCTAACTGTCTACCACCTCTTCTTGCTCTGTGTGTAGTTCAACCATAAGGACCAGCAACCTACCAGCCTGTCAAAAAATAGACGTGAGGGAACACTTATTAGCAGTACAGGGGCTTGCCTCCTCCCAACTGCCCACCAACTCTTCTGGCTTTGCATGTAGGTCAAACCTTGGACCCAACATTCTACCACCTCCTCTGAATGTTGCTGTATATTATACGTAGGGGCCAACAAGCTACCAGCATTTAAAAACATGGATTTGGAGGCATACTTACTCGCAGTAGAGGGTGTTGCCTCCTCCCAGCTGTCCACCACGTCTTCTGACTCTGTGTGCAGGTCTGGGAGCAATTCAGGAAGCAAGGATGCAAACAGCGCGTCAAAGCGTGCGTCCCCTCCTATACGGAGGAGCTTGAGGGAAGGGCATGCTGCTGCGATAGTGATGAGCGTGCGACGGCTGACGTTTGGGCAGGCGTGTATGTCCAAGGCCTGAGGATCAGCCGGTAAGAGAGAACATATATAAGCAGGGAAATGATGCTGCGAGAGTGATGAGCGTGCGACAGCTGACATCTCGGCAGGCGTGAATGTCCAAGGCCTGAGGATCAGCGGGGAGGAAGGATCAGCCTGGAGGAGAGAACATGGATACGCAGGGGCATGGTGCTGCGATATTGACAAGAGTGTGGCGGCTCATGTTTGGGGAGGCATGGATGTCCAAGGCCTGAGGATCAGGGAGGATAACAAAAACTGGAAATTTAAACATCCAAGAATTGTCACAATGACCTCTAAGGACATGCCACGGTGGGATTAAGGGAACTGGATCGTAAGTATGCAGTGGTCGAGCCGACATGGCATCTAGATTCCAGTTACTGTGCTGGTCGAGGACCCTCCGGACGGGCCCAAGCGCACTCAAGGGGGCTCGAACCCCGCACCTGCTGCGATCTTTCTCCAGGGTTGCTCTGCCACTGAGCCATTCGGTTCGGATAGATGATCAGGGACTATATGGTAGTTAAGAAGGGGTGAGGTGCTGCTGTAGTGATGGGGGCGCAGCGGCTGATGTTTGGGGGGCATGGATGTCCAAGGCAAATGACAGAGCTCCTTGAACGAATGTGGCGGGTTCGAATCACTATGGGTGCGCTTTAGTGTTCGCGGTTGCTGTCAACAGCCATGGTAGCTTTGTTCAGGTAAAGTCACAGCCCGTTCCCTACCGCCGCAAGACGGGGCTCCCTTAATGCCACGCCCCACCAGGTGTTATCATTACTTTTGTAAACACAACTGTCACTTACCCACAAGTTTCTCATCCTTGTGAAGCATGAGACGACTACAATGTATACTACCACAGTATCGCTTTGCACTCCTATAAGGCACCACAGCTGGACACCAGGGTACTTTCATTGACCAAATTGATCAGCGCTTAAAGCACACAAACGTCAAATTGGTCAGCTCTTAGTAGTGCAAAATGCGCAAAAACTGCGCGCTGCGCCCACAGGGGTTTGAAAAAGTGTGCGAAACGCGCAGTGGGGCTCAAAAAGGCAGCGCGCCAGCGAGCAAAAGCGCGCGCTTTGAAGTACCCTGCTGGACACCAAGATGACTCGAACACATGATACTCAGTAGCTACACACAACTGCCACTCGGCCACAAGTTATTCATCTGACACAACTGCCACTCACCCACAAGCTACTCATCCCTGTAAAACATTTGCGCATGGCCTTATCTGTCAGCAACGTAGCTCCTCCAAGGTGTAGAACAGTCCATCGGTCATCCGCTAGTGCCGCCAGTGCAGAGTCAGTTAATTCACCCCTGGCCCTGAAGAGGATGTGTGTGTGTGTGTGTGTGTGTGTGGGGGGGGGGGGGGGGGGGGGGGTAGGTCTGGGTGTGCATGTGCGTGTAGGTGTGCGTGTGGTAAAACATTTGCGCATGGCCTTGTCTGACAGCAACATAGCTCCTCCAAGGTCTAGAACATTCCATCAACCATCCGCTAGTCCCACCAGTGCAGAGTCAGTTAATTCATCCCGGGCCCTGTTGAGGATGCGTGGGTGTGCGTGTGGGTGTAGGTATGGGTGTAGGCATGGGTATGGGTGTAGAACATTCCATCGGCCATCCGCTAGTCCCACCAGTGCAGAGTCAGTTAATTCATCCCGGGCCCTGTTGAGGATGCGTGGGTGTGCGTGTGGGTGTAGGTATGGGTGTAGGTATGGGTATGGGTGTAGAATATTCCATCGGCCATCCGCTAGTCCCACCAGTACAGAGTCAGTTAATTCATCCCAGGCCCTGTTGAGGATGCGTGGGTGTGCGTGTGGGTGTAGGTATGGGTGTAGGTATGGGTATGGGTGTAGAACAGTCCGTCGGTCATCCGCTAGTGCCGCCAGTGCAGAGTCAGTTAATTCACCCCGGGCTCTGTTGAGGATGTGTGGGTGTGAATGTGGATGTGGGTGTGGGTGTAGGTATGGGTATGGGTGTAGAACAGTCCGTCGGTCATCCGCTAGTGCCGCCAGTGCAGAGACAATTAATTCACCCCGGGCCCTGACGAGGATGTGTGGGTGCGGGTGTGGGTGTGGGTGTAGGGTTGGGTGTGGGTGCAGGTATGGGAATGTGTATGGGAATGTGTATGGGTGTGGGTGTAGGTATGGGTATGGGTGTAGGTGTGGGTGTGGGTGTGTGTATGTGTGTGGGTGTAGGTATGGGTATGGGTGTGGTTGAAGGTATGGGTGTAGGTGTATGGGTGGGTGTGGGCCTTGGTGTACGTGTGGGTGTAGGTGTGGGTGTGGGTGTGGGTATGGGTGTGGGTGTAGGTGTAGGTATGGGTATGGTTGTAGGTGTGGGTGTAGGTGCAGGTGGGTATGTGTATGTGTATGAGTGTCGGTGTAGGTGTGGGTATGGGTGTGGGTGTGGGTATGGGTGTGTGTGTATGTGTATGTGTGTGTATGTGTAGTTGTGGGTATGGTCATGGGTGTGGGTATGTGTGTGTGTGTATGTATGGGTATGGGTATGGGTGTGGGTGTAGGCATACCTGTGGGTGTAGTTATAGGTATGGGTGTAGGTGTGGGCATGATGGGCCTATCATCACACACACCCGTAGCTCACCTTGCTATGAGTAATCAAAAGGCCTTGATGTCAGGAGGTTTGAACACTAGGTACTGCCCAGCCTGCTCCACGCACCCACCCATGCACCCATCATCACACACACCTGCTGCTCACCATGCTATGAGTAATAAACAGGCCTTGGTGACAATAAGCAAGCATGCCAGGCACTGTCCAACCAGCTACACAAAGTCCGTCACATGCACCCATCATCACACACACACCTAGCTCACCTTGCTATGAGTAATTAACAGGCCTTGATGTCAATTGGCAAGCATACCAGGTACCCACCCATGCACCCATCATCACACACACACCCGTAGCTCACCTTGCTATGAGTAATAAACAGGCCTTGGTGACAATAGGCAAGCATGCCAGGTATCCACCCATCATCACACATACCCTTTGGGTTCAGTTCATCAATATTTTTTCTTTTTTTTAAAGCCCTTCGTACCACAGTTGGGCTAGTCCCTTTAGCCTATTTGGCCTACCCCTGGACTGTAGCATACATACTCACACCCATACCCTTAGCGTACCTTGCTATGGGCAATAAACAGGCCTTGATGTCAGGAGACAAGCATACCAGGTACCCACCCATGCATCCATTATCACACACTCCCGTAGCTCACCTTGCTATGAGTAATAAACAGGCCTTGATGTCAGGCGGTAAATATATGAGGCACTGCCCAACCTGCTCCACAAAGTCTGTCACATATTTCCCCACAGAGCCCAAACAAAGTTGAAACAAGCTCTCCCCCGACTTCTCTGCTTTGGGTATTGTGATGCTGGGGCATACGTCAGGTGGCTTGGCTTGGCAAGAGAGTTGGGCCTTTGGGAGGGGCTCAGGCGGGGCCTGGGGACTCCTCTGGAGCCTCGAGGCAAGTGTCTCTGCGGGGGTGTTTGAGTATTTTGTGTGCTGTGTGTGTGGGGGGGGTGGGGGGCTCAGGGGTGGCCTGGGGACTCCTCTGGAGCCTCGAGGCAAGAGTCTCTGCGGGGGTGTTTGAGTGTTTAGTGTGGTGTGTGTGTGTAGGGGGGGGGGGGGGGGCGGGGGGGGGGGGGCTCAGGGGGGCCTGGGGACTCCTCTGGAGCCTGGGCCAGGGGACTCCTCTGGAGCCTTGAGGCAAGAGTCTCTGCGGGGGTGTTAGAGTATTTTGTGTGGTGTGCGTGTGTAGGGGGGGCCTGGGGACTCCTCTGGAGCCTCGAGGCAAGAGTCTCTGCGGGGGTGTTTGAGTGTTCTGTGTGGTGTGCGTGTGTAGGGGGGGCCTGGAGACTCCTCTGGAGCCTCGAGGCAAGAATCTCTGCGGGGGTGTTAGAGTGTTTTGTGTGGTGTGCGCGTGTAGGGGGGGCCTGGGGACTCCTCTGGAGCCTCGAGGCAAGAATCTCTGCGGGGGTGTTTGAGTGTTTTGTGTGGTGTGCGTGTGTAGGGGGGGCCTGGGGACTCCTCTGGAGCCTCGAGGCAAGAGTCTCTCCGGGGGTGTTTGAGTGTTTTGTGTGGTGTGCGTGTGTAGGGGGGGCCTGGGGACTCCTCTGGAGCCTCGAGGCAAGGGTCTCTGCGGGGGTGTTTGAGTGTTTTGTGTGGTGTGCCTGTGTAGGGGGGGCCTGGGGACTCCTCTGGAGCAGTTTGAGGGGGTGTTTGCAAGATGTCTGCGTTTGTGTTTTTGTGTGTGCATGTGTTTGTGTATGTTTGTGTGTTTGTGTGTGTGTTTGTGTTTGTTCGTGTGGTGGGAATTTGAGGGAGTTCAAGAATGCTGAATTGCTGATTTTGCCAGCTCCAGGTGCTCAGGCTCTGCCGGGGTGTTTGAGTGTGTTTGTGGTTTTGTGCGTGTGTGTGTTTGTGTGTACGTGTGTGTTTTTGTGCGTATGTGTGTGTTTTTGTGTGTTAGTGAGTTTGTGTATGTGTGTTTGTGTGTTTGTGTTTGTTTGTGTGGTGGAAATTTGAGAGATTTCAATAATGCTGGATTGCTGATTTTGCCAGCTTCAGGTGCTCTACGTCTCTTCGGATGAAGCGTGCATGTGTTTGTATGTTGGGAGTTTGAGGGGGTGTTTGCAAGATGTCTGCGTTTGTATTTTTGTGTGTGCAAGTGTTTGTGTGTGTTTGTGTGTGAAGTGTGTGTGTTTGTGTTTGTTTGTGTGGTGGGAATTTGAGAGATTTCAAGAATGCTGGATTGCTGATTATTAGCTTCAGGTGCTCTACGTCTTTTCGGATGAAGGGTGTATGTGTTTGTATGTTGGGAGTTTCAGGGGGTGTTTGCAAGATGTCTGCGTTTGTATTTTTGTGTGTGCAAGTGTTTGTGTGTGTTTGTGTGTGTAGTGTGTGTGTTTGTGTTTGTTTGTGTGGTGGGAATTTGAGAGATTTCAAGAATGCTGGATTGCTGATTATTAGCTTCAGGTGCTCTACGTCTTTTCGGATGAAGGGTGTATGTGTTTGTATGTTGGGAGTTTCAGGGGGTGTTAGCAAGATGTCTGCGTTTGTGTTTTTGTGTGTGCAAGTGTTTGTATGTGTTTGTGTGTGTAGTGTGTGTGTTTGTGTTTGTTTGTGTGGTGGGAATTTGAGAGATTTCAAGAATGCTGGATTGCTGATTATTAGCTTCAGGTGCTCTACGTCTTTTCGGATGAAGGGTGTATCTGTTTGTATGTTGGGAGTTTCAGGGGGTGTTTGCAAGATGTCTGCGTTTGTGTTTTTGTGTGTGCATGTATTTGTGTGTGTTTGTGTGTGTAGTGTGTGTGTTTGTGTTTGTTTGTGTGGTGGGAAATTGAGGGAGTTCAAGAATGCTGGATTGCTGATTTTGCCAGCTTCCAGATGCTCTGTGTCTTTTCGGATGAAGGGTGTATGTGTTTGTATGTTGGGAGTTTGAGGGGGTGTTGGTTGAGCCCCTAGAAAGAACGAAGAAGTTGCCTGGTTCAATCCCTTCGGATGCGATTTATTGTTCGCGGTCACTGTCAACCGCCGTGGTAGCTTTGTCCAGGTTAAGTAGCAGCCCGTTCCCTACCGCCGTAAGACGGGGCTCCCTTAATACCACGCCCCACCAGGCGTTATCATTACTTATGTTGGGAGTTTGAGGGGTTGTTTACAAGGAGATGTCTGCGTTCGTGTTTTTGTGTGTGTGCATGTGTTTGTGTGTGTAGTGTGTGTGTGGTGGGAGTTTGAAGGGGTGTTTGTAAGGAGATGTTTGCGTATGTGTTTGTGTGTGTTTGTGTGGTGGGAGTCTATTGTAGTGTTTGTATGGAGATGTATGTTACGCGTCGATAATGGAGAATAGTTCAGGTGGCTTGGCTTGGGGACTGCAGTGGGCCTTCGGAATGGGCTCAGGGGGGGCCTGGGGACTCCTATGAAGCCTCGGGGCAAGAGTATCTGCGGGTGGGTTTTTGTGTGTGTGTGTGTGTGTGGGGGGGGGGGGGGGGGGGAGGCAAGTTTCTCTGTGGGGGTGGTTTGTTTGTGTGTTTGATTGTGTGTTTGTCTGCGTTTGTCTGTGTGTATGTCAGTGTGTTTTTGCGTTTGTTTGCGTGTATGTCTGTGTGTGTGTTTGGCTGTGTGTTTGTGTGTTTGTTTGACTGTGTGTTTGTGTGTTTGTTTGTGTGTTTTTGTGTCTGACTCTGTGTTTGTGTGTTTGTTTGTGTGTTTGCATGTTGGTGTACAGTAGCCATGCACGAAGAAACCCACAAACGTCTGCCAAACGAGGTAGTAGCTGCTGAGTAGCTGGTGCCATGCGTAACGGCACAAGGTTATGCACCAGAGCTGCACCAAGCATGCATGTTGGTGTACAGTAGCCATGCATGAAGAAAGCCACCAACATCTTCCAAGGTGGTAACTGGTGGGTACCTGGGGCAATGCGTAACGGCACAAGGTTATGCACCAGAGCTGTACCAAGCATGCATGTGGGTGTTGAGTAGCCATGCATGAATAAACCCACCTACGTCTTCCAAAAGAGGCACCTCAGTGTCCCAGAGGGAATCCCAACCAATGGCCTGGCTCATGAAGCTTTGCTATTCTCGTCGGACCCAGCGAGAAGGTAGCGAGCATGTGCGCCAGATCGAGAAGCAGCTGAGAGATTTGATGCGGATTGAGTTATATATATGCAGAGAGAGTAGCAAGGGCTAATTGCAGCTGGCGTTGGGGGTGGGGAAGGACGGTCGGGGGGCTTGTCTCGACTAATTATACCGATTTGGGGCGTAGATCATACGCGCATGGAGTATTTAGCGGACCGACACCCATATCGGGGGGGCATGAGGGGAGGAGAATGCAAAACAAGCTGGCTGTTTATGGGGGATACGGGTGGTGAAGGGAAGTAGGGAACGAGATTGATGTCGGCAGATCCAGCTGTCAAGGCCCTGGTCCAGCTACGGCACGGCTTCGAAGTCGGCAGTGATCCAGCTGTCAGGCCGTGTCAGGCTGTCAGGTGTGTAATTCCCCTTCGTTTCGTTACTGTGTCGCGGACCTGGGTAGCGTTCATTCATCCATTGTTCAGCTTGGCTCTAACCAGACTGCTCACTCTAATTTCTGAAGATTTCGTCCAGCAGCTGTTGCTGTTGCCAGATGGATGGACCGATTCCTTAACAGCCCACTTCAAAATCGAACCTAACCCCCCAGACGAGCTGATGCATCGCGCCGTTGGAGCCGGCCGAGAGACGCTACCCACTGGCAGATGCACATCGCTCGCCAGGGAGGCGTTTATTTGGCGGGATGCGCGTCCTCTGCCTGGGCGCGGTGCAAGCTCCATGCATGCCAAAAAGAAGAGCAAGGGGCAGGAGGGTTGGACAGGGGTGGTCCACCTGCCACCAAAAAAGGGTCCACAGAAGCAAGAGCAGCAGAAACAGGGGCAGGGAAGTGAGAGGTTGGCAGGAGTAAGTGTAACGTGCAACTGTGCAACTGCATGCATAAGTTGAGTGTAACTGCAAGTTTGTGTAATTGCTTACATCTTGATAACATGGGATGCACGTATTTGCGACATGCCACTGTTTGAAAATAACATTCAACTCCCGTCCAACTGTGTTCAAATATGGTTCAAGTGTGTGTTACTGCACACCTATTTATAGCATGGTACTGTGAGCATGTATTTGCAGCATGCGACTGTGTGCAAATAACATTCAACTGTGTTCAAATAAGATGAAACCATGTGTGTGACTGCATTTATATTTATAACATGGTATTATGAGCACATATTTGCAGCATGCGACTGTGTGCAAATAACATTCAACTGTGTTCAAATAAGATGAAACCATGTGTGTTACTGCATTTATATTTATAACATGGTATTATGAGCACATATTTGCAGCATGCGACTGTGTTAAAATAACATTCAACTGTGTTCAAATAAGATGAATCCATGTGTGTGACTGCATTTATATTTATAACATGGAACTATGAGCACATATTTGCAGCATGCGACTGTGTTAAAATAACATTCAACTGTGTTCAAATAAGATGAATCCATGTGTGTGACTGCATTTATATTTATAACATGGAACTATGAGCACATATTTGCAGCATGCACCTGTGCAAATTACATTCAACTGTGTTCAAATAAGATGAATTCATGTGTGTGACTGCATTTATATTTATAACATGGAACTATGAGCACATATTTGCAGCACGCACCTGTGCAAATTACATTCAACTGTGTTCAAATAAGATGAATCCATGTGTGTAACTGCATACATGTGTATAACATGGAACTGTGAGCACGCATTTGCGATTCGCGGCTGTGTGCAAACAACATTCAACTGTGCTGAACTGTGTTCAAAAAATATGCAACCGTGTGTGTTACTGCATACCTATTTATAACATGGTACTATGAGCACGTATTTGCAGCATGCGACTGTTTGCAAATAACATTCAACCGTGCTGAACTGTGTTAAAATAATATGAAACCGTGTGTGTTACTGCATACATGTATATGACATGTAACTATATGCACGTATTTGCGATTCGCGGCTGTGTGCAAATAACATTCAACTATGCTGAACTGTGTTCAAAAAAGATGCAACCGTGTGTGTTACTGCATACATGTGTAAAACATGTAACTACATGCACGTATTTGCGATTCGCGGCTGTGTGCAAGTAACATTCAACTATGCTGAACTGTGTTCAAAAAAGATGCAACCGTGTGCGTTACTGCATGCATGTTTATAACATGGAACTATGAACACGTATTTGCGACATGTGACTGACCATACTTGTAACATGCAACTGGAAGGGGTTAGCTCGCTGGGCTGGTGCTGGTACCGTAAGGGCGTTTGTATCTGTACGCCAGTTTCCTAGTCCATAGGTGTCCCTACCTAGCCTTGTGGATTTGTATTTTTTGCCACCATTTGATGTCGGTGGATTGCCAGAAGCAATTACTAGCATGAGGGAGGAGGAATGGGTTCGCTTGCTCCCACACAGTGGAGTAGATACCCGTGGTGTTGGCCTGCCCTGTGTGGAAGTCGGTGGGGAGGTTAGCCTTGATACCCTTGGGGAGATTGTTGGCTGGGTGCTGGGGGGGCTGGTCCCCGTTGATGGATTTGGGGGGGGCGGACCGGTGGCCAGTGCATATTTAGGTGGGCATGTCCCCCCGTTTTATTTGGCCTGATACTATTGTAACAACTACATACATACTTATATCATGTAGCTGTGTGTGACTGCATACATACTAATTATAACGCCTGGTGGGGCGTGGTGTTAAGGGAGCCCCCTCCTACGGCGGTAGATAAAGGGCTGCTACTTTACCTGGACAAAGCAACCATGGCGGTTGACAGCGACTGCGGACACTAAAGCGCACCCGTCGGGATTCAAACCCCGCACCTTCTTGTTTCAACGAGCTGTACCAGGGTAATTCAAAGCGCGCGCTTTTGCGCTTTTGAGCGCTGACTTTTTGACCCCCTCTGCGCTTTAAGCGCAGTTTTTTGCAACCCCTTGTGGGCGCTGCAAGCAATTTTTGCGCTTTTCGCACTACAAAGCGCAGTTTTTTTGTTTTCAAGTGCGCTAAAGCGCTGCCCAATTTGGCCATTTGAAGTACCCTGAGCTGTATCATAGAGCCATTCGTTGAAACGGGATAACTGCACACATGCTCCTAACCTACAACTGTGTAGCCCGTTTCAGTGATTCGATTGCTCTAGTGGTACACCAAATCGCTTAAACGAAGAAGGGTCGAGGGTTCGATTCCCCCTACAGTCACCCTTAGTGTTGCAGGTCGTTGTCAACCGCGATGGTAGCTTGTCCAGTCGAGGTGGTAGACCGTTCTCTGCCCGCGTATGATGGGTTCCCTTAATACCACGCCCCACCAGGCGTTATCATTTTGTCTACAACTGTGTGTAACTACATACATGCTTATATAAGTATAGCCCAGTCTGGAGGGCGGTCCAGTCCAGTTCCCGACGTTTAGGCTTTGGCGTCAGGAGTTCACTCGTCATTGGGGTAAATCCTTTGTAGACGACTTGGCTCGAAAGGGGTATTGTAAGCGGCAGAGTGGCCTTGTTGCTACGATCCGCTGAGATTCAGCCCTTGTTTTAAAGGTCTGTTGATTTGCCTTGTGCATATCTTCACCTCTATCTTCAAGCCCCGCTGCCAGAACCCTAAACCCTAAACCCTAAACTCTAAACACTAAAGCCTAAAGCCCCGCTGCCGGATGAAAGCGGGTGATTTCTCATGTCCGATAAAAGGGTCGTACTAGCATCAGCAACACACACTGTCACACACACACAAGCACACACACACACAAGCACACACAGGCACACACACACACACACGCACACACACACTACACACGCACACTACACACACACACATACACACACACACACACTACACACACACGCACATAGACATACACAAACACATACACACACACACACACACACACACACTCTGCCCCCCATCCCCACCCTAACTTCCAGCTTACCTGTAACCTTATCATTTCCCACTAAGCAGGCACCAGCTGCCCAAACCAAACCAGATCCGCTTACCTGTAACCTTCTCATTTCCCACTAAACAGGCACCAGCTGCCCAAGCCAAGCCAGATCCGCTTACCTGTAACCTTCTCATATCCCACTGAACAGGCACCAGCTGCCCAAGCCAAACCAGATCCGCTTACCTGTAACCTTCTCATTTCCCACTAAACAGGCACCAGCTGCCCAAGCCAAGCCAGATCCGCTTACCTGTAGCCTTCTCATTTCCCACCAAACAGGCACCAACTGTCCAAGCCAAGCCAGATCCGCTTACCTGTAACCTTCTCATATCCCACTGAACAGGCAACAGCTGCCCAAGCCAAGCCAGATCCAAAGAACATTCCTAGATCAGTCGTCCAGATCATTTCCAAAAGTAAACGCCCCAATGTGATCCAACCCTGGCTTGTGCGAAAAGGAGTGGAGTATGGCAGCGGGGTGGTGGTGAATGCAAAGGACGGCATTGTGCTCACTTTGGCTTCAAATGTTGAATTCTCATACCAGGTGGGTGCAGGGCCTTTAATTTTTAATGTTGGCAATGGCATTAGAAGACATGCAAACGAGCATGACATGAGTATGGCAGCGGGGTGGTAGTGAATGCACAGGGCGGCATTGTGCTCACTTTGGCATCAAATGTTGAATTCTCAAACCAGGTGGGTGCAGGGCCTTTAATTTTTAATGTTGGCAATGGCATTAGAAGACATGCAAACGAGCATGACATGAGTATGGCAGCGGGGTGGTAGTGAATGCACAGGGCGGCATTGTGCTCACTTTGGCATCAAATGTTGAATTCTCACACCAGGTGGGTGCAGGGCCTTTAATTTTTAATGTTGGCAATGGCATTATAAGACATGCAAACGAGCATGACATGAGTATGGCAGCGGGGTGGTAGTGAATGCACAGGGCGGCATTGTGCTCACTTTGGCATCAAATGTTGAATTCTCACACCAGGTGGGTGCAGGGCCTTTAATTTTTAATGTTGGCAATGGCATTAGAAGACATGCAAACAAGCATGACAGGAGTATGGCAGCGGGGTGGTAGTGCCCACACCACCACCCACCCGATTCTCTCATCACCCAACCAGCCCCTTCACCACTCACCTAGACCCCTCACCACCCACCCGGTTCCCGCACCACCCAACCAGCCCCTTCACCACTCACCTAGCCCCCTCACCACCCACCCGGTTCCCTCACCACCCACGCGGTTCCCTCACCAACCTACCAGCCCTTTCACCACTACCCTCTTCCCCCCCTCACCACCCACCCTTGCCCCTTACCACGCAGTTGCTGGTGTGTGTGTGTGTCACCTTAATATGGTTCTGAAGTGCTCAAGGTGTCAACCACCTCTAGCCCTACGCAGACAGCTGCTACTTTCCATGTCCCACACCACTACCCACCTAGCCCCTTCACCACCCACCCTTACCCCTAAACACACAGGTACTGGTGTGTGTGTGACCTTTAGATGGTTCTGAAGTGCTGAAGGTGCCGGCCAGTCTGCCCCTCTGCAGACAGGTGCCACTTTCCATGTCCCACACCACTACCCCCCTCACCACCTGCCCACTCCCCTGAACACACAGGTGCTGGTTTGTGTATCACCTTTAAATGGTTCTGAAGTGCTTAAGGTGCCAGCCAGTCTGCTAGCCATGTGCAGACAAGTGCTACTTTCCAATTCCCCCACCACTACCCACCTAGCCCCCTCACCAACCACCCTTACCCCTTACCACGCTGGTGCTGGTGTGTGTCGTCTTCATAATAGTTCTGAAGTGCCCACTGCACCACGCACCTGGTTCCCTCACCACCCAACCAGCCCCTTCACCACCACTCACCTAGCCCCCTCACGACCCACCCTTACCCCTTACCACGCAGGTGCTGGTGTGTGTGTCACCTTTAGATGGTTCTGAAGTGCTGAAGGTGCCAGCCAATCTGCTAGCCGTGTCCCCCGACTCCAACCTCGCCCTCTTACGTATTGATGATGATTCAAAGGCAGTGAGGGGGTCACTGAAGCAAGTAGTGTGGGCCAAGCACAACGAGCCTCCACGCAGCAGGGAACAAGTCGTCGCTGCTGGTAAGCTCTATGGTCTTGCATGGGTACTATTTTATTTGTATTTTTGTGTATTTTCTTGTTTATAGCAGCATTTTTATGACCATACATTGTCAGTATGGTGACACTAGGCCAAGCCCAATGAGCTTCAACACAGCAGAGAACAAGTGGTCGCTGCTGGTAAGCTCTATGGTTTGCATGGGATGCATTTTTGGCGGAGCCCCACTCCTGGAATTGGGGGCTCCCGCCCCCAGGGTTACCCATTTGTCTGTTTGTGCATCCGACCGACCGAAAAATTGACGCCTGACACGACAGCCAACTGTCTCATAACTGACTGGCTTCGGTCAGCTCCATCGTTGTCACCTTTGGTTCCGTTGCCAACACACTACGCCAATTTTCCACGTCGCTTGCAACGCTGCATTGGACTTGTTTGTTGGAGATTGGCATGTCGTTGCGCACGACGAGAGTCGAAGAGGGTCGAAGAGGTTTATGCAGACCCTGATTTCGTTTTTCCTTTTTTCCTCAAGTTGTCATCATAACTGTCAAACGTGACAAGGTATTGCCAGTTGATTTCCCTTTTCGAAAATTACAACGAAGACCCCTTGTACTCACTGCCTGCAAAAAAGCTTCTACATGTTACCCCCCACCCCACACCAACCAACCAACCAACCAACCAACCAACCACACACACACACATAAACACACCATCACCATCAAGCTTTCACTTTGGTAAAATCCGAGAAAAAACAAAAGGTGACTGTCAGCTTTCCTTTTTCTTTCTTGCAGGATTTTTGAACAACCCACACATTTGCTCTGGAGGTGTGTCAATCACTTCGGGTGTGGTGTCCAACAGCTCAGTGGTGGAGTATCAGTACAGTGGGCGTCGGCTGATGGCCTTGCAGGTATGTGTTTGTGTGTGGGGTGTGTGTGGTGTGTATGTGTGTGGTGTGTGTGTGGTGTGTGTGGGGTGGGTGTGTGTGTGGTGTGTGTGTGGGGGGTGTATGTGTGGGGTGAGTCGATCACTTCGGGTGTGGTGTCCAACAGCTCAGTGGTGGTGTATCAGTACAGTGGGCGTCGGCTGATGGCCTTACAGGTATGTGTGTGGTGTCTATGTGGGGTATATGTGTGTGGTGTGTGTGGGGTGTGTGTGGGGTGGGGGGGTGTGTGGTGTGTGTGGGGGGGGGTGTATGTGTGGGGTGAGTCGATCACTTCGGGTGTTGTGTCCAACAGCTTTGTGGTGGATTATTAATACAGTGGGCGTCGGCTGATTGCCTTGCAGGTATGTGTGTGGTGTCTGTGTGGGGTATATGTGTGTGGTGTGTGTGTGGTGTGTGTGGGGTGGGGTGTGTGTGGGGTGTGTGTGGGGGGTGTATGTGTGAGGTGAGTCGATCGCTTCGGGTGTGGTGTCCAACAGCTTTGTGGTGGAGTATCAATATAGTGGGCGTCGGCTGATGGCCTTGCAGGTATGTGTGTGGTGTCTTTGTGGGGTGGGGTGTATGTGTGGGGTGTATGTGTGGGATTTTTGTGTGGGATGTCGATCACTTCAGGTGTGGTGTCCGACAGCTGAGTGGTGGAGTATCAGTACAGCGGGCGTTGGCTTACGGCCTTACAAGTATGTGCAAGTGTGGGGTGTGTATATATGTGTGTGGGGTGTACGTGTGGGATGTCGATCACTTCAGGTGTTGTGTCCAACAGCTCTGTGGTGGAGTATCAGTACAGCGGGCGTTGGCTTACGGCCTTACAAGTATGTGCATGTGTGGTGTGTGTATATATGTGTGTGGGGTGTACGTGTGGGGTGTGTCCATCACTTCGGGTGTTGTGTCCAACAGCTCTGTGGTGGAGTATCAGTACAGTGGGCGTCGACTGATGGCCTTACAGGTATTTGTTTGTGTGGGGTGTTCACTGTAGATTTGAGGGGTGTTACGCACCCTTTATTTGGCTTGCAAGGGTGTAGTTTGGGTGGGAAGGGTGTCGTAGGGGTGTAGAAAAAGGTGCCAAAGACCCCTTCAATTTTGTTGGCTTGGCTTGAAAGGGGTGGCATTATGGGTGGGAGAGTTGAATGAAGGTGTCTATACAGGGTGCCAAAGACCCCTTCAATTTGTTGGCTTGGCTTGAAAGGGTGCATTATGGGTGGGAAGAGTGATGAAGGTGTATAGGAAAGGGTGCCAACAGACCCCAATTCCATTGTTGGCTTGCTGAAAGGTGCATTATGGGTGGGAAGCACGTGATGACGGTGTATACGGAACGGGGGCCAAAGACCCCTTCATTTGTTGCCTTGGCTTGAAGGGTGCCATTAGGGTGGCACGATGATAGCCGGTGTATAGGACGGGTGCCAAAGACCCCTTCAATTTGTTGGCTTGGCTTGAAAGGGTGCATTATGGGTGGGAAGAAGTGATGACGGTGGAAATAGCAAGGGGTCCAAGACCCCTTCAATTTGTTGGCTTGGCTTGAAAGGGTGCATTATGGGTGGGAAGAGTGATGAAGGTGTATAGGAAAGGGTGCCAAAGACCCCTTCAATTTGTTGGCTTGGCTTGAAAGGGTGCATTATGGGTGGGAAGAGTGATGAAGGTGTAATGAAAGGTAGCCAAAGACCCTTACATGTGTTGCTTGGCTGTAACAGGTGCATTATGGGCGGGAAGAGTGCCGTAGGGGTGTAGAAAAGGGTGCCTAAGACCCCTTACATTTGTTGGCTTGGCTTGCAAGGGTGTAGTTTGGGTGGGAAGGGTGTCGTAGGGGTGTAGAAAAGGGTGCCAAAGACCCCTTCAATTTGTTGGCTTGGCTTGAAAGGGTGCATTATGGGCGGGAAGAGTGCCGTAGGGGTGTAGAAAAAGGGTGCCAAAGACCCCTTACATTGTTGGCTTGGCTTGAAAGGGGTGCATTATGGGCGGGAAGAGTGCCGTAGGGTGTAGAAAAGGGTGCCAAAGACCCCTTACATTTGTTGGCTTGGCTTGAAAGGGTGCATTATGAGCGGGAAGAGTGCCGTAGGGGTGTAGAAAAGGGTGCCAAAGACCCCTTACATTTGTTGGCTTGGCTTGAAAGGGTGCATTATGGGCGGGAAGAGTGCCGTAGGGGTGTAGGAAAGGGTGCCAAAGACCCCTTACATTTGTTGGCTTGGCTTGCAAGGGTGTAGTTTGGGTGGGAAGGGTGTCGTAGGGGTGTAGAAAAAGGTGCCAAAGACCCCCATATTTGCAGTGGTATGTGCGGGTAACAGTACAGCGGGCGCCGGCTGATGGGCTTCCAGGAATGTGTACGTGAAGGTGTATTGGTATGAGAAAGCGTATGCGTATGTGTGTGTGCATGTGTAGGTGTAATACAACCCGTCCAACCCCCAAAAATGCTACACTACTCAGAACAACACAACACCTAGCACTCCCCCACTCTCCCCAGCCCTGCCTCCAGCTAGACACCCCCATCAACAACCTAGGCTTCATAGGTGGTGGTGCCCCCACCCACCCACCCACCCTCCACCCCCCAAAAAACGCTATACTACTCAGAACAGCACAACACATCACCTAGCACTCCCCCACTCCCTTTCCACCCACCCACCCACCCACCCACCCCACTCCGAACAACAAATCACCTAGCACTCCCCTCCTCCCCACCCTGCAGCTAGACACCCCCATCAACGACCTAGGCTTCCTAGGTGGAGGTGCCTTCGACTCTCACGGCCAACCCCCAAAATGCTACACTACTCAGAACAACACAACACCTAGCACTCCCCCCTCCCCCACCCCATCCCTGCAGCTAGACACCCCCATCAACGACCTAGGCTTCTTAGGTGGTGGTGCCCGCATCCAACCACCCGTTCACCCACTCCCCCCCCCCCCCCCCCCCCCCCCCCCCCCCCCAAAAATGCTACACTACTCAGAAGTCAGAACAAAACAACACCTAGCACCCCCCCCCTCCCCCCACCCCATCCCTGCAGCCTAGACACCCCCATCAACGACCTAGGCTTCTTAGGTGGAGGTGCCCGCATTCCAACCACCCGCCCACCCCTCCCCCCCCCCCCCCCCCCCTAATGCTACACTACTCAGAACAAAACAACACCTAGCACTCCCCCCTCCCCCCACCCCACCCTTCAGCTAGTCACCCCCATCAACGACCTAGGCTTCTTAGGTGGAGGTGCCCGCATCCAACCACCCGTACCACCCACTCCCCCCCCCCCCCCCCCCCCCCCCCCAAAAATGCTACACTACTCAGAACAACACAACACCTAGCACTCCCCCCCTCCCCCCTCCCCACCCTTCAGCTAGTCACCCCCATCAACGACCTAGGCTTCCAAGGTGGAGGTGCCCGCATCCACCCACCCAACCCGTCCACCCACCCACCCCCAAAAATGCTACGCTACTCGGAACAACACAACACCTAGCACTCCCCCCCCTCCCCCCACCCCATCCCGCAGCTAGACACCCCCATCAACGATCTAGGCTTCCTAGGTGGAGGTGCCTTCGACTCTCACGGCTCCTGCCTAGGTGTCTTGCTGCAGCGCCCCTCCTATCTCAGCTTGCCTGCACCTGGTCACTGCTCCTGGCAGGTATGTGAGTATGTATAGCCCCTTTCAGTGATATGCAATGGTCTAGTGGTAGACCAGATCGATTGAGGATGAAGAGTCGGGGGTTCGACTCCCCCTTCGGTCGCTCTTGGCGTTGCAGGTCGTCGTAATGCTATGGTAGCTTTTCCAGATGAGGTAGGAGACTGCTCCCCACCCGCGTAAGACGGACTCCCTTAACACCACGCCCCACCAGGCGTTATCATTACCTGTGTATGTATGCATGTATGTATATTCTGAAGGTGATTCGGCATCAACCCAAGGACTAATGGGTTATTATCTTTCAGGCCGTTGTCTGTTGGTGAACCGGTGCCCTACGCCTGCAGACATCATAACCAGGCCTCATCGATACGAGTCCCTTGGGCGCATACCTGCTTTGTGAATTCTGTTGCATTGCCAGTTCTTGTTTGCAACTGAAATGTATGTGTGTGTGTATGTGTGTATGCCTGTCTGTCTGTCTGTCTGTCTGTCTGTCTGTCTGTCTGTCTGTCTGTATGTATGAGCTTTGTTATGCCCTTTGCTAGTCTAGTCTCACTCTAGCACCTCTTGGGTTGCATCTTTGCATAGGCCTATGCATTTGCATTTGCATTTGCATTTGCATCCTGTCTGTTTCTGTTCCCTTTTCCTGTCTTCCTTTTGTGTCTTCATCTAAATGTATGTATGTATGTATGCATGTGTGTATGTATGTATGTATGTATGTATGTATGTATGTATGTATGTATGTATGTATGTATGTATGTACTAGTGCGGTAGCCCGTGTGGCCGGTGGCCACACCTACTCTCACAAGACCCCCCCCCCCCCCCCCCCCCCCCCCCCCCCCCCCCAATCATAGTACGGTGCCCGTTTGGCCTTTGGCCACACCTATTTGGGGCTGGTTACATAATGGTTCACACTTGAAGCCCCCCCCCCATTCACACACCACCACCACCAAACCATTATCCGCCCCCTCCCCCCTTCTCTCACGTTGGCCACACCTGTTTTGGGCTGGGTTGCAAAACGGTTTTCTCTGCAGTGCATGCAACTTAAAACATTGGCGGACGCATATACCTTGCGATGGTCTCCCTTGTGCACAAGCACACAAACACCACCCACAAGCACACAAACACCACCGTACTCCCCCCCCCCCCCCCCCCCCCCCCCAGTTATCTCCACCCCCACCCCCATCCAACCATGTACCCCCGCCCACAAACATACTCCCTTACTCTTCCTGACATATTTCATGACTCCATCCCTTATTCCCTTCCCCCACCACAGCCATCCCACCAGCCCCCACCCTCTCCCCACTCTCATCCCTCCCCTCCCTCCTACAAGCACCCACCAGCACACACATACTCCATGTCTGCCTCCCTCCACTTCAGTTGTGGGCTTTGCCATAGCTGGAAGGCAAACGGGACGAAGAGCATTGACAACGTTTGCGCATCATCCGACTCCGCTAAAAGCATCGGACCTGCTTCCCTGCCACCTCAGCTGTGATCGATAGTCGACCCCACTGAAAAAGCTGAACCTGCGCAATCGCAACTGTACATAACAAAAGCTTCTTCTTAGCGAGCATGTATTCAGTTCGGCCGAAGAACAATCCTGTTCACCGCAACTGCTCCCGAAGTCAACTCGATCTGAGACTTGGAAACATCGCTAGGTTCATCCATTCAACTTTGCCGCGTGCTCGCTATAGCACAATGCACAGCGACGACATGTTTTCGATGCAGTGGGAAGAAGTTGCAGTCAAGTTGCTGATTTGAGATGTTCGGTCAAGTTAGGGCGAGAATGCTCAGCGAGATTTTTCATTCGGTCAACTTTGATGCGTACTTGCTAAGGCACAATGCGGAGCGACATGTTTCTCAATGCAGTGGGAAGAATTGCAGTCAAGTTTGTGACATGGGATGGATGTGATTCGGACATTTCTGACAGGTCCGCTGACTCACCACGTCACCTCCCGTTGTGCGCAGCGACAGGTCTCTTGACGCAAGGGAAAGGTCTTGCAGAGATGCAGGGGGAAAAGCTTGTAGGAAGACGTACTGTAGCGCTACCGAAATCAGGTGGATGAACTCAGGCGGGAAAAGGAGAAATCGGGCGGGATGCGCAACAGGTAGAATACGCAGGAGGCGAAAGTTGCATAAGGCAGAATTCGCAGGAGGCCAATCAGGCAGAAATTTGGCTGAGCGGGAATTGGCTGGGCAGGAAGTCGGTTAAGTCGGTTACGCGATGACACCACCACGACCACCACGACTGCGACCACGACCATGGTTTCTGTATATATAGATGTATGTATGTATGTATGTATGTATGTATGTATGTATGTATGTATGTATTGGGTATAAGGAGGGTACTTCAAAGCGCGCACTTTTGCGTGCTGGCGCGCTGCCTTTTTGAGCCCCACTGCGCGTTTCGCGCAGTTTTTGGAATCCCCTGAGGGCGCAGCAAGCAATTTTTACGCCTTTTGCACTACAAAGCGCAGTTTGTTTTCAAGTGTGCTAGAGCGCTAGTCAATTTGGTCAATGGAAGTACCCTGAAGGAGGGTACTTAGGCATGCAGCTTAGGCTTAACACCACCTCCTAATTCTCAAACACCAACACTAGCTAGCTCAGAATCAGGAGTAGGAAAGGGTGTTTGCTTGACCATGTTGTCAAAATTTGTTCAAATCCAAATGTAAGACCAGAAATGGCTAGAGCTTGTCGAAGGGATCACTGTAGACCCTACTTTGACCCCCTAATCATAATTTCTGAAGGAGATGTGGGCCTTTTGGGGGAGGGGGGGGGGGGGGGGTAAGGCAGATGATACAAACTTCGGACATAGGTATATGAAAAAAACGTCCTCACTACCCCCTGATGCTATATATATATATATATATATATATATATATATATAGAGAGAGAGAGAGAGATGCATATTGTTACAGTCCGAAGGTAGACCAGACAGGCTAAATGGACTTGCCCAACCATGATATCAGGAGAGGCTAAACCGGAAAAAATCTGAAGAACTGGACCCCAAACAATCGTTTTACTAACGGGGGCCCTGACTTCGTGCTACAGTGATTATTTATTTGTGCGGCAGTTTGTGCATTTAATTTTGAAGGACCCAAAAGTGGGGGAGACTGGGAGCTGACAGCCTCCCCCCCCCCCCCCTCCTCCCCCCCCCCCCCCCCCCCCCCCCCCCCCACACACACACACCACCACCACCCACCACCCATCCACCACCAACCACCCACCACTAATTGTTCAGGCCCAGGTGGGGGAGACTGGGAGCTGGCAGCTGACCATTGCTTCATTTGATTCTGCGTTTGACGATGAGGACTTTGAGGATGATGGTGATATGGCAAGAAGAGGACAGTCTCCCAGTGTGTCTCAATCAGGTTTCAGGGATGAGCTGTTGCAGGTGTGGTGCTAGGGTTGAGGGGGTTGGGGGTATGAGGGAGGGGAGTGCTCATGTGTGTGTGTGTGTGTGTGTGGGGGGGGGGGGGGATGGGAGCTGACAGCTTGACCATTGGTTCACTCGATGCTGCATTTGACGACGAGGACATTGAGGGCAATGGTGAAATGGCAAGGAGAGGACTGGATTCCATTAGGTTTCAGGGGTGAGCTGTTGCGGTGTGCGGCTAGGGGTGGGTGGTTGAGGGGATAGAAAGGGAAGATATGCTTATTGTGGTTGGTTGTGTGTTAAAATGGGGGGGTAGGGTGGGGGGTTGAGGGGGATATAAGGGGAGGATAATGCTTCTGTGTGTTTGTTGTAGGTTCAAATGGGGGTAGGTGGGGGGGGAGGGTTGACGGGGGATAAGAAGGGGAGGAGAAGGGCTTTGGTGTGGTTTGTTGTTTGTTCAATGGGGGGCAGGGGGGGGGGGGGGGGGGGGGGGGGGGGGGGGGGGGGGGGGGGGGGGGGGGGGGGGAGGGGGGGGGGGGGGGGGGGGGGGGGGGGGGGAGGGGGGGGGGGGGGAGGGGGGGGGGGGGCCTTGAATGGTTGCGGGGGGGGCCGGGGGGCAGGGTTGAGCGCGTGCTTACTGTGTTGGGGGGGGGGGGGGGGACTCCATACTAACTCCCACCCCACGGCCGCTGCGCTGCGTGATTGTAAGTGGTTTGAATCTATATCAGCTTCTATTGATATAAATGGATACCACCGTAGTTGGATCAATATACTTACACCCAAGGAGCCCAATCTTGTGTCGACGAATGGTTCGATGGTTGGTAATTTCGCTGGACTGAAGAAGTTGCTGGGTTCGAATCCCTACGGGTGCACTTTAGTGTTCACGGTCTCTGTCAACCGCCATGGTAGCACTGCCCATATAAAGTAGCAGCCCGTTCTCTACCGCCGGGGCTCCCTTAATAGCTAGCTCCCTCCAGGCGTCATCATAACCTTTTTTAATGCTTATAAGCTTCTTTATATATAAATGCATGCTGGTATATGTTGCTGTACATACACCCCAGGGGCTGAGTGGCGTTTATTTGGTGCAGTGAGTAATTGCATATAACCGTTCATTGATATAAATGGATACCACCAGGATACCACCATATTTTGCTCTACATGCTCACACCCCAGGAGCTGGTAGGCGTTGATTTGGTACAGTGCGAGTTGCATGTTCGCTTACATTGATATAAATGGATACCACCATATTTTGCTCAATATACTAACACCTCAGCCCAGAAGCTGAGTGGCGTTGATGTGGTCAGTGTCTAATTGCATGTTCGCTTATATTGATATAAATGGATACCACTGTATTTTGCTCAATATACTAACACCTCAGCCCAGGAGCTGAGTGGCATTGATGTGGTCCCAGCAGCTATATGTGGTACCTATATAGTCGCACACTTCCTTCAGTGCTTGATGGCATATGCTTGTATATAAATAAATACAAACGCGTATTGTCTAGAGCTATAGTGGGGAGAGAACTTACCTAAACGGCTAATGTACAAACACACCCACATGCCTGACACCCCCAGAGGCTGCGTGGCGTTTGAATGTGGTACACAGCTATAGTCGCGCACTTCCTTAAGAGCTTGATGCTACATGCTTTTATATAAACAGATACTATCGTCTTTTGCTCTTTATGCCCTATATGGCTGTTTGGACGGCGCCTCACACAAACCTCAAGACTGGTACGACAAAAGCCTACACATGCCCCTGACCCCCAGGCAGCTGAGTGGCGTTGATTGGTTTACGCACAGCTTACAAAAATGCTTTGTATATTTTTGTTTATCATCTATACTCGACTGACTACTACTACTACTAATACTTTGCTGCTTGGCTGCGCCTTAATATAAAGCAAACCACCTGCTTAGACGTACAAACACCCCACAATGCCCCCAGGAGCGGTGGTTTTGATGTGGTACCAGCAGCTATGGTCGCACACTTTCTTAAGAGCTTGAGAAGTAAGCAAGACCCTAGTCTTCCTTCTCTACCGTTTAAGTGGAAGCCCTCTACGAATTCAGAGGATCGGGGTAAGTCCCTGTCCCATACATGGCCTTTCCCCCCCCCCCCCCCCCCCCCCCTCTACTCTTCCTTCTCTCCCCTCTCCCCTCACTCTCCTCCCCCCTCACACACAACACACACTACTACTCTTCCTCTCAACCTTCCATGTGGAAGCCCCCTATAAATTCCAGAGGATCAGGGTAAGTCCCCTGTCACATACGTGAATCTCCTCCTCCCCGCCTCTTCCCCCCCCACCCACTACTCCTCTTCCTTCTCTACCCTCCCCCTCCCTCTCCTCCCCCCCCCCCCCCCCCCCCCCCCCCCTGTACTCCATTCTTTCTCTACCGTCCGTTCAAGTGTAAGCCCCTATTAATTCAGAGGATCGGTAAGTCCCTGCCACATGCATGGACTTGTCCCCCTCCCCCCCTCCCCCCCCCCTCCCCCCCCCCCCCCACCCCCCCCCCCCCCCCCCCCACAACACACACACACACACCACCCACTACACACCTACTCTTCCCTTCTCGTAACCCCCCCCCCCCTCCACCCCCCCCCCCCCGCCCCCCCCTGGCCCCCACTCTCCTCCCCCCCTCCACACACACACACACACACGACCTTCCTTCTCCCACCGGTCAGTTGAAGCCCCCAATGAATTTCAGAGGATCAGGGTAAGTCCCTGTCACATACATGGAACTTTTCCCTCTCCCCGCCCCCCCTTCCCCACCCCCACACTCTATTCCTCTCTTCTCTAAAACTACCCTCCCCATCCTCTCCCCCCCCGCCCCCTCCCCCCCACTCTCACACACACACACACTACTCTCCTTCTCTAACTAAAAAAACCGTTTAACTTGGAAGACCCCATAAATGCAAAGTCATGATAAGACTTGTTCCCCCTACCCGCCTTCCACCACACTACTCTACTCTACTCTTTCCCTTCTCGTCGACCCTCCCCCTCCCTCTTCTCCGCCCCCACAACCCCCCATCCCCCCCCAACCCCACCCCTCACACACACACACACACACACCCCACACACTCTTCCTTCTCTACCGTTCAAGTGGAAGAGCCCCCCTATAAATGCAAGGATCACAGGGTAAGGTTCCATGTTCCATACATGGACTTCTCCCCTCCCCCCCCCCCCCCTTCCACCCCCCACCACATACTCTTCCATCTCTACCCTCCCCCTCCCCCCATCCTCTCCTCCCCCTCCTCCCCCCCCCCCCCCCCCCCCCCCCCCCCCCCCCACACACACACACCCCCACCGCTCCTGTTCACTCTTTCTCTCTACCGTATAATTGGAAAGCCCCCTATGAATTCAGGGGATGCAGGGGTAATCCCTGCCACATGAAGTACTTGTTCCCCTCCCCCCTTCCCCCTCCCCCCCCACCACTTCTACCTCTTCCTTCCTAACCCTTCCCCCCCCTCTCTTCTCCCCCCCCCACCACTCTTACAACACACACACACACAATACTACTAACTACTCTCTTCTCTTCTCTAAAAACTCTAAATTCTAACCCTCACCCCCCCCCCCCCTCTCATACACAACACACTACTCGTCCTTCTCTACCGTTTAGGGGAAGCCCCCTATAAATGGCAAAGGATCAGGAAAGTCCATGATCCAACATGTACTTTCTCCCCCTCCCCCCTCCCCCCCCTCCCCACCACTCTACTCTTTCCTTCTCGACCCTCCCTCCCCCCCCCCCCCCCTACTCTCTCTTCTCTCTTCCCCCCTCTCCCCCCGCCGCCCCCCGCTCCCCCTGCCCTCCTCTACTCTAACTCTACTCTACTCTACTCTACTCTACCTACTCTACTCTACTCTACTCTACTCTACTCTACTCTACTCTACTCTACTCTACTCTACTCTACTCTACTCTACTCTACTCTACTCTACTCTACTCTACTCTACTCTACTCTACTCTACTCTACTCTACTCTACTCTACTCTACTCTACTCTACTCTACTCTACTCTACTCTACTTTACTCTTCTCTACTCTACTCTACTCTACTCTACTCTACTCTACTCTACCTAACTCTACCCTTCCCTGCCCTGCCCCCTGGCCCTGCCCTGCCCTGCCCTGCCCTAACCCCTACCCTAACCATAAACACCTACCCTCCTCTCCCTCCTCTCCTCTCCTCTCTCTCCTCTCCTCTCCCTCTCCTCTCCTCTCCTCTCCTCTCCTCTCCCCGTCCTCCTCCTCTCCCCTCTCCTCTCCTCTCCTCTTCTCCCCCCGCTGGCCCCTGCCCCCATGGGGGCCCCCTGCCCCCTCCCCCCTTCCTTCCCCTCCCCCTCCCCCTCCCCCTCCCCATCCCTCCCCCTCCCCCTCCCCCTTCCCCCTCCCCCTCCCCCTCCCCCTCCCCCTCCCCCTGCCCCCCCCCTCCCCATCCCCTCACCCCACTCCCCCCCTCTCCTCTCCTCTCCTCACCCAACCCAACCCTACATACATACATACAAACACAGACACAATACTCTACATACAAAAACAAACACAGACACAATCATTGCACTGGTGCAGGCACCATTGTTTTCTTTCGTGCGGCACGTCGCAAAGAAAGGGTGTGTTTCATTAGTGTGTAATACATGGGTCGACTCCTGCAAAACTAAAACCTCTAGAGCTATGGGTGAAACAGAGTATGTCGTTTTATATTTGTGGCGTTTTGGGTGATTGATGCAACGACGAATCCTGGAGGTGCGAGTGTAGTTTTTTATTTTATTGCGACGCGTCGCAAATTGACCCGATGCGACCCCAGTGCGTCGCGCTGCCCCCTGAACCCCGGGGAGCACGATGCGCTGAGCTTTTCGGGGTCATTTCTGACTAGTTTAGCCGGACACATGCGTCGCCATGCAGCGATGGAATGGCGACGTGTCGCACAAAACCACAAACTTCAATCTGAGAATAATACTCAAATAGTTATTAAACCACCAAAAAAGAATGCTCCAGGAATTGTCGTTGCATCAGTCAACCCACGCACTACAATATGAAAATAACACTATATAAACAATGATACTACACATGTTATTAAATATAATATCTCGGTAATCGCCGTTGCATCAGTCAACCCATGCACTACATTCTAAAAAAAATGCTAAATAAAAAGTATACTACAAAATCATACTAAACATAATGCCCCCGTAATCGTTGTTGCATCAGTCAACCCACGCACTACAATCCACAAATGATAATAATTGAAAAAGCACACTAAAATTATACTAAAAAGAATACTCCAGGAATCGTGGTTTCATCAGTTAACCCACGCACTACAATATAAAAATAAAGCTAAATAAAAAATGTTACCAACAAGTGTACTAAAAAATACTATACTAATAGTGTACTAAAAAATACTATACTAATAGTGTACTAAAAAATACTATACTAATAGTGTACTAAACAATACTATACTAATAGTGTACTAAATAATACTATACTAATAGTGTACTAAACAATACTATACTAATAGTGTACTAAACAATACTATACTAATAGTGTACTAAATCATACTAAAAACAACACCCCAGTAATCGCCGTTGCATCAGTCGACCCACACACTACAATATATAAATAATGCTAAATAAAAAGGTTGCTAACAATTATACTAAAAATAATACCCTGGGAATCGCCGTGGCATCAGTCAACCCACGCACGACAATCTAAAATGAATACAAAATACAAGAGAATACTTAAAATTGTACTACAAATAATACTCCAGGAATCGTCGTTGCATCAGTCAACCCTCGCACAACAATCTAAAAATAGTACTAAATACAAAATAAAGATAAAAATAGTACTAAATACAAAATAAAGATAAAAATAGTACTAAATACAAAATAAAGATAAAAATAGTACTAAATACAAAATAAAGATAAAAATAGTACTAAATACAAAATAAAGATAAAAATAGTACTAAATACAAAATAAAGATAAAAATAGTACTAAATACAAAATAAAGATAAAAAATAGTAACTAATACAAATAAAGATAAATAGTAAAATAGTACTAAATACAAAATAAAGATAAAAATAGTACTAAATACAAAATAAAGATAAAAATAGTACTAAATACAAAATAAAGATAAAAATAGTACTAAATACAAAATAAAGATAAAAATAGTACTAAATACAAAATAAAGATAAAAATAGTACTAAATACAAAATAAAGATAAAAATAGTACTAAATACAAAATAAAGATAAAAGTAGTACTAAATACAAAATAAAGATAAAAATAGTACTAAATACAAAATAAAGATAAAAATAGTACTACAAATAATACTCCAGGAATCGTTGTTGCATCAGTCAACCCTTGCACAACAATCTAAAAATAATACTAAATGCAAAATAATAATTAAAATAGTAGTACACATAATACTCTGGGACTCTTCGTTGCATCAGTAAACCCATGCGCGACAATCTAAAAATAATTATAAGTATAAAATAATACTAAAAATAGTGCTTCACATAATACTCTAGGAATCTTTGTTGCATCAGTCAACCCATGCACGGCAATCTAAAATGAATACAAAAAACAAAAGAATACTGAAAATATTACTACGCATAATACTCTAGGAATCGTCGTTGCATCAGTCAACACATGCGCTACAATCTAAAAATAATACTAAATGCAAAATAAAGCTAAAAATAGTACTAAAAATAATACTCCAGGAATTGTCGTTGCATCAGTCAACCCATGCGCTACAATCTAAAAATACTACTAAATGAAAAGTCATACTATAAATCATACTAAAGTCCGGCTAAAGTCATACTAAAAATAACACTCCAGGAATTGTCGTTGCATTAGTCAACCCTCGCGCTACAATCTAAAAATACTACTAAATGAAAATTCATACTATAAATCATACTAAAATCATACTAAAATTATACTAAAAATAATACTCCAGGAATCGTCGTTGCCTCAGTCAACCCACGCGCCACCGCATGGAGGGATCAGCTGTATGAAGGCGACACCATCACACACATCAACAGACTTCAAATATTACCAGATGGGAGGGTGCTCCTTGAGGATTCTGGTGGCAGTTCAATGAGCACTGGCGGAAGCAGTAACAATAGCAGTACCAGCAAAAGCTTGGGCAGTACAAATAGGGGTAACAGCAGTAACAGCAGGAGCATGGGCAGTACTATCCAAAGTAACAGTAGCAGCACCGGCAGCAATAGCATGAATGACAGGAGCATACCCAGCGACAGCAATAGCAGCAATAGCAGTAGCGGCAGTGACAGTGACAGCAGCAGACCCAGCGGCAGCAATGACAGTTATAGCAACAATGACAGCATCAGATCCACCAACAGCAATAGAAGCAACAGCAGCAGCACCGATAGCAATAACAGCAATAGCAACAATGACAGCATCAGACCCGGCGACAGCAATAGCAGCAATAGCAGTTGCAGTAAAGCCAGCAATAGCAGCAATAGCAGTAGCAGTACGGACAGCAATAGCAGCACCGGCAGCAGTAGCGGCAAACCCTCCACCACCACCACCACTACCAGCTCCTCCCCTGGGCCTCAGACCCTCCCACTCGACCAGTACTTTGCATCCAAGCATTCAAGCGACATACTTGCGTTGCATGTTAAAAGGGCATCCTCACAAGAGCTGGTGGAACTACATGGCAGGTGGGTTAGAATGTAATACAGTACTACCATCACCACCACCACTTAGTTCCACCACCACCACCACCACCACCACCACCATATAATATCACCACCACGGGCAAGTGGGTGTGAATGCAATACAGTACTTGGTCTCCCCTATGGTGTAACTACATGGCAGGTGGGTTAGAATGTAATACAGTACTTGGTCTCCCCTATACCGTAACAATACCCCGACCCAAACCCTGACCCCGACCCCGACCGCTGGTGGAACTACGTGGCAGGTGGGTGTGAATGCAAAAAAACAAGTTCCTGGAGGGGCGTGGTGTTAAGGGGGCCCTCCTGTACGCCGCAGTTGGGGAAAGTCACCATAATGAATGTAATACAGTACTTGGTCTCCCACATACTGTACCCCTACCCCTGTAACAAGATACATACATGCCTACCCAATACAATTAAGTACTCTGTCTCCCGTAAACTGTACCCCTTCCCCTTCCCCTACCCCTGTAACAATATACGTACATGCCTACCCAATACGATACAGTTCTTGGTCTCCCCTACACTGTACCCCTTCCCCTACCCCTACCCCTACCCTTGTACACATATACATACATGCCTACCCAATACAATACAGTACTTGGTCTCCCCTATGCTGTACCCCTACCCCTACTCCTGTAACAATATACATACATGCCTACCCAATACAATACAGCACTTTTTTCCCTATACTGTACCCCTTCCCCTTCCCCTACCCCAACCCCTGTACAAATATACATACATGCCTACTCACCATCCCTCTCCACCTCACTCCACCCCACCCCACCACCACCCCACCCCATCCCTCTCTCCACCCTCCACCCCACCCACCCACCCATCCCTCTCCACCTCACTCAACGTCACTCCACGACGTCTCCCAACACCCCACCCCATCCTCTCCACCACCCCACTCCACCCCACCCTACCTACCTACCCCATCCCTCTACCAACCTCACTCTACCCACCCTACCCATCCCTCTCCACCTCACTCCACCCTCGCTCCACCACCCCACCCCACCCTCCCTCTCCCCCTCCACTCCACTCCACCCTCACCTCCACCCCACCCCATCCTCCTCTCCACCTCACTCTCCCACCCCCCCCCCCCCCCCATCCTTTCCACCTCCACCCCCCTTCACTCAATCCACCCCCCCCACCCCTTCCCTCTCCACCTCACTTCCCCCCCACTCCCCCCCCCACCACCCATTCCCTTTCCACATCCACCTCCACCTCACTCACCTCCTCCCTCCCCCCTCCCTCTCCAACCTCACTCCAACCCCACCCACCCATCCCTCTCCACCTCACTCGCACTCTCCCCCCCTCCCAACCCACCCCACCCATCCTTTCCATTCCACCTCCCTCCAACCATCCCTCCCCCCACCCCACCCATCCCTCTCCCCCTCACCCTCACACCATCCCCCTCCATCCCACCCCACCCCACCCCTGCCCTCCTCCCCCTCACTCCACACCCCACCCCCCCATCCTCCCCACCCTCACTCTCTCCCCCCCACCCCCACCCCCACCCATCCCTCCTCTCCCACTCACTCCAACCCCCCCCCCACCCCTCCCTCTCCCCCCTCCCTCACCCCCCCCCCCCCCATCCTCCCCACCTCACTCTTCCCACCCCCATACCCCCCCCATCCCTCTCCACCTCACTCCCTCACACCTCACTCCCTCCCACCCCCCCCACCCTCCCTCTCCACCTTACTCCTCCACCCCACTCCCACCCATCCCCTCCCCCTCACTCTCCCCCCCCCTCCCACCCCCCCCCCCCACCCCCCACCCTCTCCCTCCCCCTCAACCTACACCTCCCTCCCCCTCCCTCAACCCCCCCCCACCCCTCCCGCTCCCCGGTCACTCCACCCCCCACCCCCCCACCACCTCACTCCACCCCCCCCACCTCCCTCTCCACTCACTCCACCCCACCCCACCATCCCTCTCCCAACTCACTCACCCACCCCACCCCCCTCCACTCACCCCCACCCCACCACCTCACCACCCACTCCACCTCATTCCACCCCACCCCATCCATCCCTCTCCACCTCCTCACCCCACCCCACACCCATCCCTCACCACCTTCCAACCTCATTCCACCCCACCCCACCATCCCCTCCCCTCACTCCACCCCCCCCCCACCCACCCATACCTCTCCACCCTTACTTCACACCCCACCCCACCCATCCCTCTCCACCTCACTCCACCCCACCTCCCTTGTTCTCAGGTTCGACTCCGTACTCTTGCTGCCTCTTACCTGATCATTGAACAGACACTTCAAGAACATGCTTGATTGTTGGAGGTTGGGCAAGTCCTTTAAGCCAGACTGGATACCCCTGGGCTGTTACATACACGACAAATAATAAATTAATGAGATAACATGAAACAACTGAAACCTCTGCCCCCCAACCCCACTCCACTCCACCCTACCCGACCCCTCCCCAACCCAACCCACACCACTCCAACCCAACCCACCCCGACCCCTCTTCACCTCACTCCACCCCTCCAACCCCACCCCATCCCTCTCCACCCCACTCCACCCCAACCCCGACTCCAACCCACCCACCCTACTCCTTCCCACTCCACCCTACTCCACCGCACTCCACCCCGCAACACCCCAACCCCGACCCCTCCCCACCCCATCCCACCCCATCCCCCTTGCTCTCAGGTTCGACTCTGTGCCCCCTTTAGTGCCAACTTACCCCACCATTGATCAGCCACACATTTACAGCAGCTCCTGGCCCTACAACAACCTGCATGGCATGGCTGTAAAATTCAGCCCTCCTGAGCACTTGGTCGTGGCTGGCATGATTCTGGTAAGGCGCTCCCCTGACACGATAGGTTGCTGTTGCTGTCGTTGTTGTTGTTGGTGGTGGTGGTGGTGGTGGTGACGATGCTGTTGCTTGGTAATCACAATCCTACAACAAGAAGCAATGTAAAGAAATGAAAATATGCAACAAAGAGTACTTCACAACCAGCTAACAACAACCTGAAGGGCATGGCTGTACAATTAAGCCCTCATGAGCACTTGGTCGTGGCTGGCATGATCCTGGTAAGATGCTTTCCATGGCAGGGGTGGTAGTAAGAGGTAGTGGCAGGACGTGTTAAGGTATATGTGGAGTGCGTGTGTGTTTGTGTGTGTCTGGTAGGCATGGCTGTAAAATCCGGCCCTCCTGAGCACTTGGTCGTGGCTGGCATGATCCTGGTAAGACGCTCCCTTTAACACAATACGTTGTTGTTGCTGCTGTTGTTGTTGGTGTTGGTGTTGACAATGTTGTTGGTGTTGGTGTTGACGATGTTGTTGGTGTTGGTGTTGACGATGTTGTTGGTGGTGGTGTTGACAATGTTGTTAATAACTGATATAGATAACTGGGTGACTCTGGGGCTCCCGCCCCTCAGAAGGGGGGGCTCTGCCAAAAAAATGCAAAACAAAGGGTAACTAACGGCTGCCTAATAAGACCCCTTGCCTGATCACTGTAGCACAAACTCAGGAATTTGGAAAGAAAGGCAGAGAAAGATCTATGTAAGTAGAAAGATCACCCCACCTTGTATCCCACCCACCCCACCCAACCACCCACCAACCCCCACCATCCAAAGTGACTTAATTAATTAATGACTTGTCTGCCTGATCAAGCAGCTAGAACCAGTGCTCTTTACTGGCTTAATGAATGAATGAATGAATGAATATGTAAATGGAGATGTGAATGAATTAATGAATAAGTGAATTTATAATTGAATGAATAAGTTAATTAATGAAAGACTTGGCTGCCTGACCAACCAGCCAGAACGAGGGGTCTTAACTGGCTTAATGAATGAACACATGAATTAATAAGTGACTGAATGACTAAATGTATGAATGAATGCATGAATGAATAAGTGAATGAACCAATGGATACGTGAATGAATGAATGACTTGGCTGCCTGACCAAGGAGCTAGAACCAGTTCTCTTAACTGGCTTAATGAATTAATGAATTAATTAATGAATAAGTGAATGAATAAGTAAATGAACACGTGAATGAATGAATGACTTGGCTGCCTGACCTAGCAGCTAGAACCCGTGCTCTTAACTGGCTTAATGAATGAACACATGAATGAATAAGTGAATAACTGAATTTTTGAATGAATAAATGAATGAACACATTAATGAATAACTGAATAAATAAATATTTGAATGAATATTTGAATGAATTAATGAATGAACACATGAATGAGTAAGTGAATAACTGAATATTTGAATAAATAAATTAGTGAATAAATAAATGAACGCATGAATGAATAACTGAATATTTGAATGAATAAATGAATGAACACATGAATGAATAAGTGAATAACTGAATCTTTGAATAAATAAATGAGTGACTAAATGAATGAACACATGAATACACGACTTGGCTGTCTGACCAACCAGCGAGCACACTAATCACCCATTTAATCCAGTGTTGAAAGCAAAACCAACAGAACCAACCAACCGACCGACCGACCAGACAGCTAGCCAATAATCATGTAAGTCGTCTGGTCACTTGCAGGCAAGGGAACGGCAGCCAGTTTGTTTTTTACAGCGACGGGTTGCCAGTGCGTCGCCCACCCGTTGTGGCTGGGCGACGCATGGGTTTGGCTAAACTAGTCAGAATTGGCCTTCGTTCGCACAACCTTGCCTGAAGAAATCTGAAATAAAAAACACTGTCGGTATATTAGTGTTTGAAAAACTAAGATTAACTAATGTTATTATAGTGTCACAATAATATTAGTTTTTCAAATAAATTCAAAATTCCGGTGAGACGGCTCGTCAGTATAATATTATCTAACATCCACTTAAATTATTCATTCACTTATATTATTTAACTTAGCCTTTCCCTACACATGCGAGGCATAACAAATGGTATGTCTGTCTTTTGCAGTCTGTCTGTACGTCTATCTGATGCAGTCTATCTGTTGCAGTCTGTCTGTCTGTCTGTCTGTCTTTTGCAGTCTGTCTGTTGCAATCTGTTGCAGTATGTCTGTCCGTCTGTCTGTCTGTCTGTTGCAGTCTGTCTGTCCGTCTATCTGTTGCAGTCTGTCTGTCCGTCTATCTGTTGCAGTCTGTCTGTCCGTCTATCTGTTGCAGTCTGTCTGTCCGTCTATCTGTTGCAGTCTGTCTGTCCGTCTATCTGTTGCAGTCTGTCTGTCCGTCTATCTGTTGCAGTCTGTCTGTCCGTCTATCTGTTGCAGTCTGTCTGTCCGTCTATCTGTTGCAGTCTGTCTGTCCGTCTATCTGTTGCAGTCTGTCTGTCCGTCTATCTGTTGCAGTCTGTCTGTCCGTCTATCTGTTGCAGTCTGTCTGTCCGTCTATCTGTTGCAGTCTGTCTGTCCGTCTATCTGTTGCAGTCTGTCTGTCCGTCTATCTGTTGCAGTCTGTCTCTCAGTCTGTCTGTTGCAGTCGGTCTGTCTGTATCAAACAACACAATAAAAAACTGCTTGTAAATCGTCTGTTCACTTGCAGGTAGACGTCACAGTCCCTCTCCTGCAGACCCTCGCTGGCCCTGACACCTTGGTAATGCAGGACCGCAGTCCCAGGTCATCTAGTAGCACCCCCAACTTGTGGGGCCTGAAGCGCAGAGCCCATAAGTCCAGAATCACAACATCATCATCAGCAGCAGGAGCAGCAGCAGCAGCAGCAACACAGGACCGAAGTCCCAGGTCATCTGATAGCGCCCCGGACTTGTGGGGTCTAAAGCGTAGAGCTCATACGTCCAGACTTGCAACAGCAGCAGCAGCAGAAGCAGAAGGAGCACCATCATCATCATCACCACCACCACCACCACCATCAGCAGCAGCAGCAACAGGAGCACCATTATTAGCAGCAGCAGCAGCAGCAGCAGCACCATCAGCACCATCATCAGCAGCAGAAGCAGAAGCTCATTCTTACATGGATCAGGGGAAAGTTTCAACGAGTGGGCTTAGGACACATGCTAGTTCTGTAGAGGGAGGGCTACAGATGGAATGTGCCCCGAGTCGTGCAGGCTTGGAAGAAGGGAAGACCCCTCATGGGGGGCGTAGGACGCAAGAAAGCCAGGAGCAGAGGGGACATCAGTCCCAGCCAACAATCAAGAACCTCAATGAGGGGGGGATGCAAATGAAATGGGCTCCGAAACCCTCAGGCTTGGAAGAAGGTAGGATGCCCCGGGGGGGGCGTAGGACGCAAGGGGGCCAGGGACAGAGGGGACATCGGCCCCAGTCAACAACCAAGAACCTTGTAGATGGGGAGTCCAGGACATGCGCCGGTGTTGAACAGAGAGGCAACAGAAAGGGGGGCCTAGGCCGCAGGCTGGAGTCCAGGACATGCGCCGGTGTCGAACAGAGAGACAACAGAAAGGGGGGCCTAGGCCGCAGGCTGGAGTCCAGGACATGCGCCGGTATTGAGCAGAGAGGCAACAGAGAGGGGGGCCTAGGCCGCAAGCTGGAGTCCAGGACATGTGCGGGTATCCAACTGAGGGTCAACAGGGGGCAGCGGCCCCAGTCAAATCTTGGGTGCCTCGGAGGGGGGGGCCTAAGCAGCAGGCTGGAGTCCAAGACGTGTGCCAGTATCCAACAGAGGGACAACAGGGGGCAGCGTCCCCAGTCACATCTCGGGGCCATCGGAGGGGGGGGCCTAGGCCGCAGGCTGGGGTCCCAATTATCGACAGCAGCCCCCCTGGACCTAGGAGTAGGCAGCATTGTCCAGGCGGCATTAAATGACTACTACACCTACCCGCCGCTTGACGTTGCTGGAGCTGATGGGTGAGTACGAATCATCCATTGCATTATCGTTTTACTTAGAGATAGCTAAAAACATTAGTAAACAATTTATTTGTTTCAATTAATAGCTTTAACTGCAAAGCATTAAACTACGAAAGAGTTTAACGCACCTACAGTAGAGCACATACAGTAGCCCATTTGCTAGCCGAGGTTTGGCAAGCAAATGGCAACCATTTGGTTGGATGGATGCTCGATGGATGGCAACCATTTGGTTGGATGGATGGATGCTTTGGTTTGGTTTGGCTATCCACCTACAGTAACACCGACAGTAGAGCACATACTATTCAAGCTCGCAGACCGGCAGATGGCTCCATTTTTGAATTTAAATTTGAATTCAAAGGGAGTTTGAAATCTTGCTACTACCGGATTCGGGGCACTTGGCTCCAGAACCAACATTGCCATTGAAGGGGGGCGGGCAAGTTTTCTTTAAAACAACAGCCACATAGGATTACTTTCATTCATTTGGTCATCCATCCATCCATCTATCCTTCCATCCATCCATCCATCCATTCATCCATTCATCTGTCTGTCCGTAGGTCCGTCTGTCCGTCCCTAGGTCTGTCTCTCCATTCAGTCAGTCATTCAGTCAGTCAGTCAGTCATTCTGTCAGTCAGTCATTCAGTCAGGCAGTCTGTCATTCAGTCAGTCATTCAGTCTGTCGTTCATACATCCATCCATCAATTTTCCAAGTGTCTGTAAATCTGTCTATCCAATCAGTCAGTCAGTCAGTCAGTCAGTCGCCCCGCTTCTTCAGAGAAGCCCTCCCAACATTCGTTTACTTTTTGGCGGAGCCCCCCCTTCTGGGGGGCGGGAGCCCCCAGTGTTACCCATTTGTCCTACCGACCATCCATCCGACCATCCATCCGTCTGACCGCGATGAAGCCCGACACGTCAGTCAACGGCCTCGTAACTAACTCGCTTCCATTGCCACCTGTCGCTCCGTCGCGATCACTCTCCACCGATTTTTAGCGTCGCTGGCGAGGCTGCTTAGAACTTGTTGGCTGGCAACCGTTGGTAAAATGATTGTTTTGGGTTCAGTTCATCAATGTTTTTTATTTTTAGCCCTTCCTGTCACGGTTGGGCAAGTCCCTTTAGCCTACTTGACCTACCCCGGGACTGTAACAAACATGCATACACTGTTCGACTGGCATCCCCACTTCTTCACACTACGAACCTATGACCTATCTTCTTGCCGTTTGATACTGGTTGCCCTTCCACTCTCTACGTCCCACCCTTCTACCGCCAACAACAACAGCCCCACCGCCCCCACCCCCACGCACCAACAACAATATTCCTGTAACCCCCCCCACTCCCCACCCCACCCCCCACCCCCCCCACCCCGTGTGCAAATACCAGAACCACTGCCACCACTATCGCTACCAACAACAACACCCACCACCACACACCCACACCACCACCACACACCCACACCACCACCACACACCACACCCACGCATCCCACCACCACCACACACGACCACACACCACACACGCACACCACCACACACCACACATCTCCTTTGCGATGCCAGCCCATCGGACCATGTTAAGAGGTTGCCCAAACTTGTCATGTAGGAGTTTCCCCCTCCCACCTCCCCTCTCCCCATCCACCATCCCCATCCACCCTACCCGCCCCCACCCACACCCCACCCACACCCCACCACCCCGCCCTCCACCCACCCACCCAGCGATGGCAGCCCACCGGACCCCGTAAAGAGACTGGTTGCTCTGGTGAATGCTGCTAACCCAGCCCTGCAGCGACAAGTCCCGCCTGGTCTTCAAGATGCTGTTTTGGATTGCAGGTGAGACGTGGTCCTGTCACTGGGGAGGTTGGAGGAGGGGGGGCTGCTGCTCTGGTGGTGGTGGGTGTTGCTCTGGTGAATGTTGCTAGCCAGCCCTGCAGCGACAAGTCCCGCCTGGTCTTCAAGATGCTGTTCTGGATTTCAGGTGAGACGTAGTCCTATCAGTGGGGAGGGGGGGGGGGGGGGGGGGGGGGGGGGGGGCTGCTGCTCTGGTGGTGGTGGGTGTTGTGCTGGTGAATGTTGTGCTGGCTCTGGTGGTGGTGGGTGTTGCTCTGGTGAATGCTGCTAGCCCAGCCTTGCAGCGACCAGTCCCGCCTGGTCTTCAGGATGCTGTTTTGGATTGCAGGTAAGACGTAGTCCTGTCACTGGGAAGGGGGGGGGGAAGGGGTGCTGCTCTGGTGGGGGTGGGGGTGGGGGGTGGGGGGTGCTCTGGTGGTGTGGTTGCTCTGGTGAATGTTGCTAACCCAGCCCTGCAGCGACAAGTACCGCCTGGTCTTCAGGATGCTGTTTTGGATTTCAGGTGAGATTTAGTCCTGTCACTGGGGAGGGGGGAGGGTGTGTGTGGGGGGGGGGGGGGGGGGGGGGGGGGGGGCTGCTCTTGTGGTGGTGGGTGTTGTTCTGGTGAATGTTGTGCTGGCTCTGGTGGTGTGGTTGCTCTGATGAATACTGCCAGAGCAGCGACAAGTCCCGCCTGGTCTTCAAGATGCTGTTTTGGATTTCAGGTGAGACGTAGTCCTGTCACTGGTGGGGTGTGGGGGTGGGGTGGTGGGTGGTGCTCTGGTGGTGTGGTTGCTCTGGTGTGTGTGTGTGTGTGGGGGGGGGGGGGGGGGGGGGGGGGGGGGGCGGTATTTCGCTTGTGACACCATTGTGCGAATACATAAAGCAATGCCAAGCATGCTTGATAAATTATTAGAAAGAAGGAAGGAAAGAAAGAAGAAAACACCACAAGAAAAATGTAAATAACAAACAAACAAACAAACAAACAAACGAGCAAGAAACAAAAAACAAAAAAATATGAGTGGTCAAGAAGTCAAGAAGAGTATCAATTCCTTGTGCGTCATAGCATAGCTAACGCCAACATGTGGCTTGAGGCACACCTATCCTCAACAGTCAAGAAGTCAAGAAGAGTATCAATTCCTTGTGCGTCATAGCATAGCTAACGCCAACATGTGGCTTGAGGCACACCTATCCTCAACAGTCAAGAAGTCAAGAAGAGTATCAATTCCTTGTGCGTCATAGCATAGCTAACGCCAACATTTGGCTTGAGGCACACCTATCCTCAACAGTCAAGAAGTCAAGAAGAATATCAATTCCTTGTGCGCCATAGCATAGCTAGCGCCAACATGTGGCTTGAGGCACACCTATCCTCAACAGTCAAGAAGTCAAGAAGAGTATCAAGTCCTTGTGCGCCATAGCATAGCTAACGCCAACATGTGGCTTGAAGCACACCTATCCTCAACAGTCAAGAGGTCAAGAAGTACCAATTCCTGAGCAGATTATTTATTTAATTTATTTAGCATGCGCAGCTTGCTGGTAGCAGTGGAGGAGTAGCCCGAGCTCAGGTGCAGTAGCGGTCTGCAGAAACGAAACCCACGGTAACAACAATTGAACAATTGAACGGGAAGGTTCGCTCAACTTCACGCCTCATTGCAAGGCGTTACAATTTCCAATTTTCCTGCGGAGGTAGCTGCTAGCAGTGGAGGGGTAGCCCGAGCTCAGGTGCAGTAGCAATCTGCAAAACGAAACCCACGGTAACCTTCCCCAGAACAATTGAACGGGAAGGTTCCCTTTACTTCACGCCTCATTGCGAGGCGTAATAATTTCAAATTTCCCTGCGCAGGTCGCTGCTATCAGTGGAGGGGTACACAATTATTAGCTGCGCTGATGTGCTTGTTGTGGAGTCACTGCTTGAGTCTGCTGAAGAGAATGGGACAAAACGACAAACTAACAAACAAACAAACAAATCAAGAAAACAAGAAAACAACAAACAAACAACAAACAAATAAAAAATAAAAAAAACTAGAAAACAACAAACAATCAAAACAAACAAACAAATAACAAAAAAAATCAACATGCAAAAAATAAATAACAAACAAACAAAAAACATTCAACAAGTAACAAACAAAGAACAACAAAAACGACGGTATGATCGGTCAAGAAGCCAAGAAGATTAACAATCCCTGCGCAGGTTGCTGCTAGCAGTGGAGGGGTATCCAATTATTAGCTGCGTTGATGAGCTTGAAGTTGTGGAGTCACTGCTTGAGTCTACTGAAGAGAAGGGGACAAACCAAGAAACAAACAAACAAATCAAGAAAACAACAAAACAACAAACAAATCAAGAAAACAGCAAAACAACAAACAAACAAACAAATCAAGAAAACAAGAAAACAACAAACAAACAAAAAATAACAAACAAACAACAAACAAACAAATCAAGAAAACAACAAAACAACAAACAAACAACAAATAAACCTCGAACAAAGAAACAAAGAAACAACAAATAACAAACAAACAACAAACAACAAACGACAAACAAACAACAAGCAACAAACAAACAACAACAAAAACGAAGGTATGATTGGTCAAGAATCCAAGAAGATTAACAATCCCTGTGCAGGTTGCTGCTACCAGTTGAGGGGTATCCAATTATTAGCTGTGTTCATGTGCTTGAAGTTGTGGAGTCACTGCTTGAGTGTACTGAAGAGAAGGGGACAACCAAGAAACAAACAAACAAATCAAGAAAAGGATAGAACGAGACAACAAACAAACGACAACAAAAAAATCAAGCAAACAACAAACAAGCAAACAACAAACAAACAAACAAATCAAGAAAACAACGAAACAACAAACAAACAACAAACAAACAACACATAACATACAAACAACAAACAAACAGACGAACAACAACAAGAACGAAGGTATGATTGGTCAAGAAGCCAAGAAGATTATGAATCCTTGCGCAGGTTGCTGCTAGCAGTGGAAGGGTATCCAATCCTTAGCTGCGCTGATGTGCTTGAAGTAGTGGAGTCACTGCTTGAGTCAGCTGATGAGGAGGGGCAACTGGACGGACCCCCGCTGCTACGTTTTGACTTTGCAGATGGGTTTCAGGCAGTTGTGAGCGCTGATGATCTGGATTGGGAGATAGATATCTGATTCGGATAGGGGGGGAAATGTTACAAGGTTCTATACGCCGGCAATTCGGTGTCTACCCGTCTGCAGAATACAATAAATCAATAATCCCCCCCATGCAATAACCACAAAGGAAAACAGGATTCGAACTCAGACCGATTATATACATACCCAAGTTTCTACACCAACAGTTTACCGACTTGTCAAAGGAGAGAAAGAGTTGATAGCTTACTATCTTATCTGGACCTATCCCGGTTCGGCGAATGGTTCAATGGTTGATCATTTCACTGGACTGAAGAAGGTGCTGGGTTCGAATCCTTACGGGTGCACTTTCGTGCTCGCGGTCGCTGTCAACCGCCATGGTAGCTTTGCCTAGGTAAAGTAGCAGCCCGTTCTCTACCGCCGTAAGACGGGTCTCCCTTAATACCATGCCCCACGAGGCGTTATCATTACTTCTTTATCTGGACCTGAATTGGGATTGGGATATCTATATCTGATCTGGATAGCGAGTGAATGAGTCATCTAATCTGGATCTGGATTGGGATTGGGATATCTATATCTGATCTGGATAGCGAGTGAATGAGTTATCTAATCTGGATCTGGATTGGGAGATAGATCATCAAGAGCACAGGCCTGTATGTATGTACGTATGTATGTTTGTTACAGTCCAAGGGTAGGCCAAATAGGCTAAAGGGACTTGCCCAGCCATGACAGGAAGGGCTTAAAAAGAAAAAGCATTGATGAACTGAACCCCAAACAATTGTTTTACTGACGGGGGACCTGAGTTCGTGCTGTAGTGATCATTTAATGATATAATAGAATTAAATCACCATCTCATCTAGGATGATGATTTACTTGTACGTTTAACAAACTTGTTTATTTGGATGGATACAGTATTCATTTCAGCCACCAACCACCACCACCACCCAAGACCCCCCCCCCCCCCACACACACACACACACACACACACACACAAAGAACCCCACCACTACCTACCACCCACCACCCACTATACTACTTGGGTGCATACAGTATTCATTTCAGCTTCAGCTGGAGATGAAGCCACCTTCACCCCCTTGCTTCTCCTCATCATTGCAGTTCACAGGAAGATTTTGTTTCGCCAGGTTGACAGGTTGTATTATGCTCCAAATTTGCAAGCCAAATTTGCAAGCCAAATTGCAAGCCAAATTGCAAGCCAAATTGCAAACCAAATTGCAAGCCAAATTGCAAGCCAAATTTGCAAGCCAAATTGCAAGCCAAATTGCAAGCCAAATTGCAAACCAAATTGCAATGCCAAATTGCAAGCCAAATTGCAAGCCAAATTTGCAAGCCAAATTTGCAAGCCAAATTGACGTAGATTCCCCTAGAATTCTCAGAATCCAGTATACCAGTAGATAGATATACCTCAAGATTCCAACAGTACTGGAGATGTTATTCAGTCAACTTCCAGGTGCATTATTTCGCTTGAGGTTTGGCTGGGTAGCAAGCCAGGGGAGCTGCTTCTCATAGCCAAAAAGAAAAGGTATACCCTTGCGTCTCCACTTCACGCTACGTGCACTAGCTGTCATTCAGTACTCTTCGTCCTCGGACAAATCCATCCTCCTCTTCATCTCCTTTCTCCCCCTCCTTTTCACCCTCATACTCAAGCATTCATCATCATCATCATCATCACCACCTACATCATCATCATCATCATCATCATCATCATCAAACTGCTGATACGAATTTCTAATAGCTGCCCAACGGGCTTCAACCTCAGCTGCCCAACGTGCTTCAACCTCAGCGCGCACCCTAGTGGCAGCTCTAGCATCAGCCTTTGTCTTAGCCTTCGTCTTAGATTTAGATTCAGCCTTAGCCATGGCCTTAGCTGCAGCCTCAGCCGTAGCCTTAGACTGAGCCGCAGCCCTAGCATCAGCCAAAGCCTTAGTAGCAGCCTTAGCTTTATCAGCCTCAGCCGCAGCCTTAGATTCAGCCTCAGCCTTCAACTTATCTGCACGCTTAGCTGCAGCCCTATCTTCAGCCCTATCATAAACAGTAGCCTTGTCCGAAGCCACAGCAGCAGCCTTAGCCGCAGCAAAATTTGCGGCCTTAGCTGCATCCTCAGCTGCAGCTGCAGCCGCAACCGCAGCCCTAACCTTAGCAGCAGCCTTATCCACAGCCTCAGCTGCAGCTGCAGCCGCAGCCGCAGCCCTACCCTTGGCGGCATCCCGAGCTTCAGCCTCAGCCACAGCCACAGCTGCAGCCTTTGCCATAGCCTTTACCTCAGCATTTGCCGCAGCCCTAGCCCTAGCATCAGCCATTAAATAAGCCGCAGCACTATCCACAGCCTTAGCTGCAGCTGCAGTCACAGCCTTAACCATAGCTGCAGCTGCAACTGCAGCCATAGCTTCAGCCTTGATCTTAACAGCAGCCTTGTCTGCAGCCTTAGCATCAGCCGCTGTCTTAACTTCAGCCGCAGCCTTGACCGCATCCTTAGCTGCAGCTGCAGCCGCAGCCACATCCCTAGACCTAGTCTTAGCCGCAGTAGCAGCCGTGTGCGCATCCTTCGTTGCAGCCCTAGCCTCTTTAACCTCCTCATCCTCATCCTCATCCTCATCCTCATCCCCATCATGGCATTCAGCTTGTCTCCACCATGATTGTAGGTATTGGCTGTGGTTGTGAATGTCTTTGTGTTTGACGTTGTGGTTGTGGTCGTGTTTTTTTTGCTGTGGTTATGACTGTTGTCGTGTTTGAGGTTGTCATTGTGGCCGTGGCTACTGTTGTGGTTGTTGTGGTTGTGGATATGGTTGCGACTGTGGCTGTGGTTTTGGCTGTGGCCGTGGCTACCGTTGTAGTTGTGAGTGTGGTTGAGATTGTGGTTGTGGCCGAGGCTACGGTTGTGGTTGTGGTTGTCACTGTTGTTGTGCTTGGGATTGTGGTTGTGGCCATGGCTACCGTTGTGGTTGTGACTGTTGTTGTGCTTGAGTTCGTGGTTTTGACAGTGGTTGTGGTTTTAGCTGAGAGGTAGTGACTGTGGCTGTGCTATGGTTTTATTTTTGGTTCTGATTGTGGCCGTGGTTGTGACTGTTGTTGCGTTTGAGGTTGTGGTTGTGCCTGTGGTTGTGGCCGTGGTTGTTAATGTGGTTGTGTTTGATGTTGTGTTTGTGTCTGTGGTTATGGTTGTGGCCGTGTTTGTGACTGTGTTTGTGACTATGGGTTTGGCTGTGTTATGGGTTTTGGTTTTGGTTGTTGTATTGGCCGTGCCTATGGTTGTGGTGGTTATGTCTGGCTGTGGATCTGGTTGTGGTTGTGGCCGTGGTTTTGGGCTGTGGTTGTGACTGGTGTTGTGTTTGTGTTTGAGGTAGTTGTTGTGTTTGAGGTTGTGGCCTTGGCTACGGTTGTGGTTGTGACTGTTGCTGTGTTTGAGGTTGTGGTTGTGACTGTGGTTGTGGTTTATGGAAGGAGGCCCTGACTTCATGCTATACAGATCATTAAATGTAATGTTATCATCACATCATATCAGCAACTTATACTAATACATTTGCTCTCGGACGTATTTGTGTGGTCGTAGGTCGGTATCTCCCGCCGTCCCTAGGTGCGCCTATTCTTTTGTAGGAGTGGCAATACTATTGAAACAGAATACTTGGTGTTGCTAGGTTGTGTTTGGAGACCCACCTCATTGGGTGACATTCATTTCTTAACAAAAAAATAAACAAAGGGCACGCACCAAGGTGAAGAGTACGTGAAGCCCTGATGAGCAGCATAAGGTCGCTCTTGGCGTTGCAGGTCGTCGTCAACCGCGATGGTAGCTTGTCCACTTGAGGTAGGAGACCGCTCCCCACCCGCGTACGACGGGCTCCCTTAACACCACGCCCCACCAGGCGTTATCATTACTTGTAGCCGTGGTGAGCAGCATAAGACATAGCCGCAGCCGCAGTCGCAGCCACAGCAGCCATAGCCGGAAGTGCTGGATACATTGTATACCGCTGGGGTGTTGGATGGCCCGTGGACAGATGAGGTGGTGCTCGATTGCAGAGGCAGAGGCAAAGCTTGAAGCGCAGGCAGAAAGCATGATTTGGTGATTAATATAATTGTATGGTATGGGATATATAGGATAGTCAGAGGGGATGGGATGGGAACTCTGGGCTGCTCACCGTCTACCAATGTATGTATGTATGTATGTATGTTACAGTCCAGGGGTAGGCCAAATAAGCTAAAGGGACTTGCCCAACCGTTTAGGAAGGGCTTTCAAAGAAAAAGCCCTGATGAAATGAGCCCCAAACAATCGTTTAACCGACGGGGGGCCCGAGTTCGTGCTACAGTGATAATTTAATTCTACAATATTATTAAATCATCATCTCAGCTGGGATGATAATCAAATTGTGCGATTATTATCACATTTTTTTATAAATTGAATTAAGTATTTCCATCCCTCAAAGGAATCAGGATTCATGACCAGCTTCATACTGGAGTTTTTATCGACCGATTCAGGTTCAATGTTCATTTTCTCAAAAAATTGTTTCTATCCTCAGCGTATAATGGACATTCTAATATGAAATGCATTTCATCTTCGACTGCTCTTCTCATGTCAACCACCATATCGCAGCACCTGCAAATTATACCAGGTAGAGAGGTACTCCTTTCTGATTTGACATTTAAGTTGTGGGCTCGAAGACGTAGTCTTGCTATGCATTTAATATCATCCCCATTGTTTAATAAGTTAGTGTACGTTGAACTATGGAACCAATGGAAAGTCCCCCGTGCGATACCCACGGGAATCAGGGAGCATACAAAGGTTAGACAGTTTAAAGGCTTGTCCAGGGCCGTCTAGGGAAACGGAATCTGTGGACTCTGCATGTGCTAACCATCGAGCACACACACAGAAGTTAAAACTCTCATGCACATGCATAGGCCTTGTAGGATTTTGTTGATAATTGAGGTTGGGCAAGTCCCTTCAGCCTAATTGGCTCCACCTGGGTCGTAAAATACGTGCATACTCAGAATCATAGCTTTTCTTTTCGGGTACAAGCAGCAGCTGCTAGGCAGCTCCCTGAGCCAGCCACTGGGCTAAGCCCTAAGATTTCGGCAGTGCTCAAAAGAACAATATGCCAGCTTCCATCTGCACTACATTTCTATAGGTTTGGCTGGGTAGGCAGCCAAGGGAGCTGCTGCTGGTAGCTGAAAAGAAAACCTACGCTCAGAATGCAATCAAGCTTGTGAAAACTCACTCAGATGGGAACAGTTCAACGACAAGCCTGGGCAAAATCGCACATCATGCAGAAGAGCGATGCAGCGTTGGAAAAGAGGCCGGTTGGCATCAGCTTTAATACACTCCGTGGAGTGGACAGAGATGAAAGCAGCGGAACAGACGCGCCAATCTATACACGGAGACGAGAATAGCATTACAAGGACAGGCGGACGCCAAAGTACACCAGTGGTGGGAGAGGCGGATGCCTGTAACCTGACTAGAACCTAAGCCAGGAATCTTAAGCCGGGCACAGGCAATACAGAGCGTGTCAGTGAGAGACCGGTGACGCAGCCAACAGGAAGCTGTCACAGTACTGTCAGGACCGATAGTTCTAAGGGAGTACACAAGGAGTCACCAAGACATAAAACAAGTGAGAGCACCGCTATTCATGCTGATACTCCACCTATGACGCAGGTGACATACAATACTAGTACTCCACCTATGGCACTGGGGACATAGAACCATAAACTGGTAGCAAACAAAAATTATTAAGGAACGGCGGAAAAACAGGAAACCAGAAGAAAGCCTTGTCTAAAATAAAAGGATGAGAAAGGATGAACCAAAAAACACTGTAGTACTCCGAAAATGTAGCAGCAAAAAACTTGGGTCATACCGAGCTGAGCTGAGACCAAAAATGGAAATGTAACTATCCATGGTAAGCGCAAAAATACTATTCATCCAGAATAGTAGGCACCAAACCAGAAAATCACAGGGAGGCCAAACAGAAATCAATCCTAATACCAAAGGAAGGGGAACAACGGTGACTGAAAGAACCGAGAACTTAACCTAAAGAGAAGACTGAAAAAATCGTGTGAGAGCAGCACACGAGAGAATCAAAGCCTAAAGGACGCAGACAAGAGGACGCAGACAAGGGGACACTAAAGTCTACTATGGAAAAAGAAAGTCGATGGAAAAATCCACTACCTTCAAAACTATTCTTAGCATAGAATTCATGACGAGGTTGGGATGAAAAAACCATGATGAACTGGTTTCTTACTCAAAGATGGAAGTAAGAAAATTTATGAAAGTTAATTATCATAAATCCCCAGCTACGGCACTAACCAAAAACAGTCTAGGAGGTGGGTATCGCACCGCAAAGAACTCGTGCACTCAAGACAAACCAAGCGCCTAACCACAAGCAAACCAAACCTGCAGCAACTGAAAAAATCCAAAGGATGCGAAGTTAAATTTCAAGAAACTTGTAACCAACAAAGGAAACACAGTTCAATGATCAATAGAAGGTAAGATGTACAACCATAGTACATAAAACCTATTGTCCACTTGAAAAATAGTAAACGCAGAAAAATGGACTTAAACAATTTACTGCAAAGGATGGACTGAAAGGGCGCTTGAAATACACTCGGAAAACAAGAAAGAGGTGAGCGGCGGTACATCTGCAAGTACAACTGCAAGATTACCCAGCCCACCAATTTACAGTAAAATCCGAAGGGAAACAACTACTACACTCCACAAAAAGTTCTAATCACTTGAGGGGCTGGTGATTTAAAAACAGTGTGGAGTAAAAAGAAATAGCTAATCTATGATGAGCTCCACCGATTGAACCATCTGCCTATGGAACTAAGAGTCAGAAACCATCAAGACGCTATAACGGTGGTCTGAATTAATTACCACCTTCCACCAAAACCAAGAAAGACAGCCGAAAGGAAGCTGCCTAAACAAAGCGTCGTAACGCTCCACCAATCTAGACTACCCTATAAGACAGTCTAGGAGGTGCTGAGGAATAGGCACCCACACATAGGGCCATGTTAACCTACGTCTGAGAACCATCAGCGCCATCAATTTGACAGCCCCAAGGGGGCTAGCAGGTAGTACAACCCCCAGGACAGGCTGAGCACTGCCTGCAGGGTCGGCATTCTTTGCCTCTAAATCAATGAATCCTGGGTTGACTGTAACACCCCAGCCATACGCAGTATCAGAGCTAGACTAGTGTTCAAGATCATCACTCACTCCACGTGACGGCTAAATCATCGCAATGCCTTGTCCGGTATAAACCACCAGGGACGACAGGAGGCGAAGGGATCAACAACGCCTGAAGCCATCCGAACAGGTGGACGGGGGGTGGCGACTATTAGACAGTGGACCTATATCAGGCACCACTATGACCTGAGGCTGTCCTAATCCTAGAGCTTCGCCGACGGAATGTGGCGCAGAGGAGGGCCTGGCGACCCCCTGAGATTCGGCTAAATTAAAATTCGGAAATACAACTCCCACCCGCCCTAAAACTTCACACACAATACAGCATGATCAGTCCCTGACCTGGGATGCAATCTGGATACACCCCACCCAGGACAGCCATCAACAATTGGGGTTGCTAAAGGGCGTAGGGAATAACCGGCGACACGTAACATATCACCGTTTGATGACAGGAGGTATGCAAGCGGGCACGGGGACCCATACTAATGGGAGAGCCCAGGAAGACAGTCTAGACTTAACTGGATATAGAGAGTACATCACTACTCTCTACGACCTGGCGCAACATCGGAAACCCAAATATAATAAACCTTACTCACCAGTGAATACCCAACCAGTCTACCAAATAACGCCCTTTCGACTAGCTTGTTACGCAATATCCCATTTACTTCAAACGAGCAATGGCAACTATACACTCGTAACAACGACACATCAGGTAGAACCCCAAAGAACAACTCGTATAGAGTCTTGTCACCCTGATTGGGCAGCCGGTTACGTAGGTAACAAGCACTGAGGAAGGCATAGGGCCAGAAAGACTTAGCTAGCCTAGACTCCAAGTGGATACTCCTAGCTATGTTCTGCAAGACCCCATTGTACCTCTCCACAGTCGCGTTCTGCTGAGCAGTGTATACTATCAATAATTCATGCACAGCACCAACCGATTTCAACCATTACTCGATACCACTTAACTAAAAAAATTCCTAAGCCCTATCAGAACTCAAACACTTGAGCACAAAACCCATGTAGCTAAGGCATACACCGAAGGAGGGCACCTAGGGGAAGGACCAGGGGCACGGGAAGACAAAGAACACGACCTCTGTCGAACCACGGAACGCACCCAGGGTCCCAAGGATCCGAAGAGAGAAAACATATCCACCAAGATATCATGCCAAAGAACCTCCACAGCCGCTGGACGAGGGCCAGGACGGCGTCCACTTCGGCCTTTAGCACTGCGACACCTGGGATCACAGAAGGTGGGGAAGCGTTAGGGCGAAGTCGAGATTTGAGGTATGGGAAAAAGGAGACGAGGATGAAAGTGCAGCAAGTCGCACCTGGTGCAGAAAATCGCACCAATGGCCGAGGCATGTAAAGGTCCTAATATCCCGCCGTCGATGATCAGTCAATCCCAAGTCCCCCCCTCTATCGCTCGACTCACCCGGTTGGGGGGTAGAGGGAGCAGCACCCGTAGTGGTGCTGACCATACCCCCCTGCTTCCTACCACCTCCAGAATCTCCAGGTCCAGACGCGTAGGTCGTTCTCCTCTGGCGAACCCTACGACAGTGCCGGCGATCCGCCAGCTTGATCGAAAAAATTCTCCAGAAGGGAGCACAGAGCCACTAGAGCGCAAGCTCATGCCAGTAGCCGACCGTCGGCAGGGCAGGGCAAAGGGGGCACAGACGACGTAGACATCAGCAGGGAGCTTGGTCGGCTTGGCAACCTCCGGTATGCAGGCAGAGCCGCAAACACCGGAGAAATGGTAGCGACGTCAAGGACGCGAGCAGACGAAGACGGGGAACCTCCACCGATGTCCAGGCTAGTCGCCGACTTGAGTCTGCACGTCACAGTCATCTACGACAGACGGGAGGAGGCGACAGACGGCAGGGGAGGAAAAAGAAGGGAAGATGGAGGAATGATTGGGGGGGGGTTACTTCCACGATGGCGGAAGGATCCTCCTCTCCGGCAGCAAAGGCCGCTGGCGCGCAATCGTCTAGCCAATTTGTCGTCATGTCAGGACTTCGGAACTTCCAGAATGAAGCTCGTTGAAGCCAAGTAGAGGACGACGCATAAGATGCATTGCAAAGCAGTGGTACCATGAGGAGCCCGATAACCTATCAGCTTTAATACACTCCGTGGAGTGGACAGAGATGAAAGCAGCGGAACAGACGCGCCAATCTATACACGGAGACGAGAATAGCATTACAAGGACAGGCGGACGCCAAAGTACACCAGTGGTGGGAGAGGCGGATGCCTGTAACCTGACTAGAACCTAAGCCAGGAATCTTAAGCCGGGCACAGGCAATACAGAGCGTGTCAGTGAGAGACCGGTGACGCAGCCAACAGGAAGCTGTCACAGTACTGTCAGGACCGATAGTTCTAAGGGAGTACACAAGGAGTCACCAAGACATAAAACAAGTGAGAGCACCGCTATTCATGCTGATAGTTGGTTGTCAAGGTTTACCAAAGCCCAGCGATGGTCGAGAGCAACTGCAATGGTGTCAAAGAGAATGGAAGGGTTAAAGTTAAGGAGAAGCATGCCATGGTTTTGGATGGGGACCGAGGATATGGATGATGTGGAGATAGTCATGAAAATAAAGGAGCTTTTGAAGGAAGTTAACCGTAAAATCAGTCACAAATGGTCCCAACTCGGAAAGAAGAACAGTATCCAGATAGGAGTGAGCGACGAACTATTTTTCTTTCTTGGATAAATGTAGACATTTTCCAAGAAAAGGATCTGAGGTAAGTAGCGAACGAAATATAAGGGCCAGTGATCATGGGGTTAAGATTGTGAGGGAAGAGATAAGGACGACGGAAAGTCGCAATGACCTTAACTTCTACACCATAGCCACCTGGGCAGCATGTGCTGGGAGAGTGCAAACTAGTGATCTGCGACTTGTACCTTGTACGTAATCAAACCCGTGATCTATTAGTGGGATAACGTGCGTACGTGACTGCTAAAACGTAATATACGTGCCATTTTGGGCACATTTTGGGACAATTTAAACGATATGTGCCAAATCCTATCAAAAACCCAGAACGGGAAGGTTTGTCCTTTTCAAAAATGTTTTGCATCTTGGGTAAGGGAGTAAAAAAGTCGAGCTTCAAATCTTGGCTCGAAAAAAGAAAAAAATTGTAACTTTTTTACCATTTTGTTGCCCGATTTTCGTTTATTTGGGTCATGTTAAGGCCACTATAGAGAGGTGACTAATGGTGACTACTGCTAGCTCCGGCTTACGCAGTGGTGCCCTTAACTTCACGTCCTGAGAGTGGCACATTACTCGGATGTAACAATTTCATTTTCAATTTCAATAGAGGTGTTTGGTCATCGGGGACACAAATATTTTTTGCGGTACTTTACCACGAAGCTGTCGACTTGAGGTCTATAAAAAAAATCTTGTCCCTGTTGACCGAACACCAGCATAGAGACATGCCCAAAGGGGGTGGTACTCAGCAGTATGACGACAAAACTACCCCTTGATAGGGTAGTATTATCGAGGATTACTGGTTACCAAAGAAACTAATGAAAGCTTTGCTATAAAGCTGTAAACAACTTGCTTAGAGGGATGAAGATTGGCCTGAGATGGGGAAAGACAGAGGTTGGTTAAAGGAAGGGCCATTCCAGGTGATGGCGTGGGATGCAGGGTGAATCATGATATTGGGAGCAAACATTTCTGGGCCATATTCTTTGGCCATAACCAAGGCAGATGAGAGCCATTGAGATATGCAACGAGAGCATAATTCATTGAAAGACAAATCGTATCAGTATAAAGTTTGGAACAGCGAGCAAGCCAAAGGGTTTGAACGTGCCAAAACGTGTAACCCATCTGGCCCTAACTTACACCCCCTGGTCGCCCCTGGTGCCAGGTGGGACGAAGCCGGTGCAGTGACAGTTGTCGTGGGCCGGTGCAGATCAGGATCTTCTCTTTGTCACACCGTCTTCGTCAATTATCTCAAAGAAGAATGGTGCAAGGAATTTGGCACCCATTAGAAGGCGCATGGAAATACTCGTTGCTGCACCTTCATGCAACTTTTTTCTGAGCAAACTCTTCTGATACTTTCTTCAGTTCGGAGTCTTCGACCTCAAGCTAGCTAGTAATTTGGATTTCCGTTCCAAGGCGAATTGGGCGTGAGCAATCTCTTAGAGCCACTGCTATCGACAAAAGCCCCTCTTATTAATAGCTCCAAGTTTCCAACAGTCATACCTCTGGGGCTTCTGGCCACACCCACATGAGCGAACTCCATCTTCGCCCAGCAAGGATGCTAGCGAGAAGAAGCTTGGAGGCTGGGTTAGCGGAACAGGACTGCGACCGATGCATCCAACTTGATTCATATTGATACTCATATTGATACTTAAACTCCACTGGTAGCTCCCCGTTAGAGAAACCAACCAGCAGGCTCACACAAAAACGCACCGGAATTGCCCCCAGCGCCAGTTCGCAGCCAACGCTACCCCTGCAGTGCGCTTCATCGGGCCACGCAACTGCAAGTCCTGCTGTGTCGCTTTGCATCCTGCCCATCGGACAAAGTCCATAGCATCCTTACACAGAATACAGAGGTTACACAGAATAGCTTCGGGACTCCAACAACGACCTTGGACAAGGGGCACAATTATTACAGGGTTCTACTGTTACAGGTTTCCCTTCTCATTTCCTCCTCTTCTCTGTCGAAACCCAGACGAAGGCCGAAACTCTTTTCTTCAAGGGCCTGAGCATACACAATGCAGCGGCCGTCCCCTGCGGCCAACGACGAGCTATTTTGGCTGTGTCGCTTCCCCTTGCTCAACCACTTGGACGTTGCAACCAAGAAGACCTGGAGACTGGTCTGTCAGCAGACTTGCAAGGATGTGGAGGAGAGTACCAGGTGCCTCATTTGGGACCAAAAGAAGCCGGTAGGTGTGTTGCGTAGGGGTATGGGCACGCTGCTTATGGGTATGGGTATGCTGTGTACGGGTATGGGTATGGGTATGTGTATGTGTATGCTGTGTATGGGTATGGGTATGCTATGTACGGATATGGGTATGCTGGGTATGGGTATGGGCATGCTATGTACGGATATGGGTATGCTGTGTATGGGTATGGGTCTGTATGTACGGATAGGGTCTTGCTGGGTATGGGTATGGGTTGCTTATGTACGGTATGGGTATGCTGGGTATGGGTATGCTATGTACGGATATGGGTATGCTGGGTATGGGTATGGGTATGCTATGTACGGATATGGGTATGCTGTGTATGGGTATGGGTATGCTATGTACGGATATGGGTATGCTGGGTATGGGTATGGGTATGCTAGTCGGTATGGGTTATGCGTGTATGGGTATGGGTACTATGCATGTAAGGATATGGGTATGCTCGGGTATGGGTATGGATATGGGTATGTATGGAAGGATATGGGTATGCTGGGTAGGGATGGGTATGCTATGTAAGGATAGGGTTGCTGGGTATGGGTAGGGTATGGGTTGCTTGTCTAGGGTATGGGTATCCTGAGTATTTTATGGGTATGATTGTGTATGAATATAGGTATGGGTATAGGTATGGGTATGGGTATGGGTATGTTATGTATGTGTAATCTGCGTACATTCCCAGGATTTTTTCTACCGTTTATTTCCACACCCAAATGCTCATCTCTGTCAGATGTAGTAATATGACCTTAGCCATGCAGTAGTGCATGGTGGGTCCCTTAATCCTTTTTCCCCGCCCAAAGGTTTCCAATGGTTGGCAAAACCTTCAAAAGATGGCCACGCACGGCGGGGACCTTAAGCTAGTTTGGCTACCCCTGCGGCAGTATAAAAATAGCACCTCCCTACCTCCCTCCCCCCCCCCCCCCCCCAGCCCCACCCACCCCACCCACCTACCCACAAACACCCACACGCTCCTCATGACCCTCATCCCCCTCCCTAAGGAGAGGTTCCCTTAACACCACGCCCCTCCAGGCCTTCTCTTTTTTTATCATCCCCCTCCACCCCACCCACCACCCCAACAGCCCCACCCACGCAAACCTTCCACTCACTTCACCTGACCCTCCTCCCCACACCTCCCCTCCTCTGACAGAGCAAGGGCTCCAATGGTATCGAACTGGTCCTGTCCCAACACACCATCCTCCACAAATGCGCCAGACTGCACACATTGAAGATAATACATCCACCCTTCACGCTCTCCGTGGCATCCCTCCCGGTGTCCCTTCGAACCTTGGACGTTAAACTGGACTCTCGGACTAGTCAGGTAGGGATGCCAGAGGGTGAGAGGGAGGGGGGGAGGAGGAGGGGGGGGGGGGGGGGGGGGGGGGCGGACGTCAAACTGGACTGTCTGACTAGTCAGGTACAGATGCAAGAGAGTGGGAGGGAAGGGTTTGGGGGGGAAAGGGGGGGGGGGGGCTTCAGGAGGAGGGAGGGGGGGGGGGGGGGGGCTCCTTAGGGAGGAGGGAGGGAGGGGGGGGGGGGAGGGGGGGATACTGTGTGTGGGTGGGAGGACTGTGGGACTAGTGAGGTACGGATGCGAGAGGGTGGAGGATGGGAAGGAGGGGGTGGGGGGGTGGGGGGCTCCTTAGGGAGGAGGGAGGGAGGGGGTGGGGGGAGGGGGGGATATACTGTGTGTGTGTGGGAGGACGGTCGGACTAGTGAGGTACGGATGCGAGAGGGTGGAGGAGGGGAAGGAGGGGGTGGGGGGTGGGTGGCTCCTTAAGGGAGGAGGGAGGGAGGGGGGTGGTGGGGGGATGGGGGGATACTTAGGGAGGAGGGAGGGAGTGTGTGTGTGGGGGAGACGGAGGGGAGGAGGACTGTCAGACTAGTCAGGTACGGATGCCAGAGGGTGGGAGGGAGGGGAAGGAGCCGAGGGGAGGGGGGAGACTAAGGGAGGAGGGGGTGGGGGGAGACTGAGTGGAGGAGAAGGAGGAGGGGGGAGGTGAAGAAGGCAAGAGCGTAGCAGAGTGCTGAAGGTGCAGTTGTCTCTGTAGTGGGTTGTTGAAGTGAGTTGAAACTTGACGGGGGGATGAGTCAGGTATGGATGCCCCCACCTTGCACTTGTCTCTGTAGTGAGTTGTGTAAGTGAGTTAAAACTTGACAGGGGAAACAGCCTGGTATGGATGTTCCCACCTTGCACTTGTCGTTGTAATGGGTTGTGTAAGTGAGTTGGAACTTGACAGGGGGAACAGCCTGGTATGGATGCTCCCACCTTGCACTTGTCGTTGTAGTGAGTTGTGTAAGTGAGTCGGAACTTGACGGGGAGATGAGTATGGGTATGATGGGTATGGATACCCTCCCCGTGCATTCGTATTCGTTGGTGGTCATCAGGTTGATCGTAACCATCAACATTGGAAGGTGTGATTGCCCGGCTTTGTAGCGAGTTGTTCAACTGAGTTAAAACTTGACAGGGGGATGAGTCGGGTATGAATACCCTCCCGGTGCATTCGTATTTGTTGGTGGTCTCCAGGTTGATCATAACCATCAACATCAAAAGGCACCTCAACAAACACCATTGCCCATGCCAAAGTGCGATTGCCCCTGGGCAATGTGCAACCACCATATCCCTCAGATATATATACCCTGACAAAGAAACCTCAGCAATCACCCTTGCCCATCCCCCCCCCCCCCCCCCCCCCCCCCCACACACACACACACCCACCCACCCACCCACCCACCTACCCTCACCCTCACCCTCTCACACACACACACTCACTCTAGGTGCGAGTGCCTGACCTAGAGGCCCTCTCCAGCCTCACCGCCCTGGAGGAACTCCGCCTACCATGCCTGCAAGCGACCAAAGACCTCTCCTTCCTGCGAACCTGCACCCGCCTCATCACCCTGGACATCTCCAGCTGTGTAGCGCTGGTCGACATCTCGGCCCTAGCTGCCTGCCGGGCCCTGAAGACACTCCTCCTCACATTCTGCCGTGAAATAAAGGACATCTCAGCCCTGGCGTGGTGCACCAACTTAGTGAAGCTCAACTTGTCTTTCTGCTTCTACGTCAGTAACATCTCCGCCCTAGCCTCCTGTACGAACCTACAAGTCCTGCACACACACTGGTGCCCCAACATCGAAGACATATCCCCCTTGCAGGTACGCTTTTGTAGTGCTTTTGTGTGTTGTATGTTTGTATCCCCCTGCGCACACACTGGTGCCCCAACATTGAAGACATATCCCCATTGCAGGTACACTCTTGTAGCGCTTGTGTGTTGTATGCATGTATCCCCCTGCACAAACTCATCCAGGTCTGCAACGCAACTGGTGCCCAACATTGAAGACATATCCCCATTGCAGGTACACTCTTGTAGCGCTTGTGTGTTGTATGCATGTATCCCCCTGCACAAACCTCCAGGTCCTGCACACGCACTGGTGCCCCAACATTGAAGACATATCCCCATTGCAGGTACGCTTGTGTGGTGCTTTTGCGTGGTATGCTTGTATACTCCTGCACAAACCTGCAGGTCCTACACACACTGGTGCCCCAACATTGAAGACATATCTCCCTTGCAGGTACGCTTTTGTAGTGCTTTTGTGTGGTATGCTTGTATCCCCCTGCACACACACTGGTGCCCCAACATTGGAGACATATCCCCTTTGCAGGTCCGCTTTTGTAGTGCTTTTGTGTGGTATGCTTGTAGCCTCCTGCACGAACCTGCAGGTCCTGCACACACACTGGTGCACCAAGATTGAGGACATATCCCCATCGCAGAAATTTTTGTGCAGTGCTTGTGTGTGTTGTTTGCTTGTATGTATAGGGCCAATATAGGGAGCCCCACACTTTTAGGCAAAAATCTCCCTTGAAAAAGAAGGAAATCCCCCTTGCAGGTACACTCTTGTAGTGCTTTTGTGTTGTATGCTTGTATGTTTAGGGCTAGTATAGGGAGCCTCACACTTTGAGGCAAAAATCCCCCTTGAAAAAGAAAAAGGAAATCTCCCTTGCAGGTACACTCTTGTAGTGCTTGTGCGTTGTATGCTTGTATGCCCCTGAACACATACTGGTGCCCCGACATTGAAGACATATCCCCATTGCAGGAACACTTGTGTAGTGCTTTTGTGTGGTGTGCTTGTATACTCCTGCACAAACCTGCAGGTCCTGCACACACACTGGTGCCCCAAGATTGAGGGCATATCCCCATTGCAGAAATTCTTGTGTAGTGCTTGTGTGAGTTGTTTGCTTGTATGTTTAGGTCGAGTGTAGGGAGCCCCACACTTGTCGGCAAAAATCTCCCTTCAAAAGGAAGAAAATCCCCCTTGCAGGTACGCTTTTGTAGTGCTTTGTTTGGTGCTAGTAGTTTTAAGTCAGTAGAGGGAGCTCCACACTTGGAGCAAAATCCCTCCCCCTTGAAAGAAAAGGAAATTTTCCCTTGCGGTAGTACAACTTTGTCATGCTTGTGTTGTATGCTTGTATGTTTAGGTCTAATACAGGGAGCCCCACACTTAAGGCAAAAATCCCCTTGAAAAAGAAAAATGAAATCCCCCTTGCAGGTACGCTTTTGTAGTGCTTTTGTGTTGTTCGCTTGTATGTATAGGGCTAGTATAGGGAGCACCAGACTTTGAGGCAAAAATCTTCCTTGAAAAAGAAGGAAAACCCCTTGCAGGTACACTCTTGTAGTGCTTTTGTGTTGTATGCTTGTATGTATTGGGCTAGTATAGGGAGCCCCACATTTTGAGGCAAAAATCTCCTTGAAAAAGAAAAGGAAATCCTCATTGCAGGTACGCTTTGATTGATTTTGCTTGGTATCTGATGTTTAGGCTCGTATAGGAGCCCCACTCTTGAGGCACAAATCACCTTTCAAGAAAAAGGAAATCCTCATTGCAGGTCTCTTTGGTATTGGCTTTTTTTGCGTTTGTATATCTTGTATGAGCCCCTGCCCGCATACTGGTGCCCTCTTGAGAGATATCCCCATTGCAGGTACACTTTTGTAGTGCTTGTGTGTGTTGTTTGCTTGTATGTTTAGCTCTAGTATAGGGAGCCCCATACTTGTAGGCAAAAATCTCCCTTTAAAAAGAAGGAAATCCCCATTGCAGGTACACTTTTGTAGTGCTTTTGTGTTGTATGCTTGTATCCCCACCACCACCTACCACCCACCACTTGCAAAGCTGTACCAACCTGTGCACACTAGGTCAAACCTCATTTGATCTCATCGAGGACTTCTCTCCTCTCAGCGCAAGCTCCCCCCCCCACCCCCACCCCCCCTATACCCCCCCCTCCACCCACCCACACACACCCACACACACCACCACCTCCCCCACCACCCTCAAAGAATCTCAACCTCAATACCTCAATCACCATACCCTACCCATCTTGCAGAGCTGCACCACCCAAATACCACCACCACCCACCACCAGACCCTCCCCCAACCCCCACACACACACCACCCACCACCACCCACCACCCACCATACCTACCCATCTGGCAAAGCTGCACCAACCTGCGTATGCTAGTGCTTTTCCGCATTCAATTTCATCATGACTTTTCCACCTCTGGGCGCAAATCTCCCCCCCCCCCCCCCCCCCCCCCCCACACACAACACCCACCACCTCCACCCTCAAATAAAATCCAATCTCACACACTCATCACCAATACCTACCCATATTGCGAGCGCACCACCCCAATACCAACCTCATACCGCACCACCCCACAACCAAGACACCCCCCCCAGACACACCCCCCCCCCCCCCCCCCACCCCTTCCCCCCCCGCCACCCCCCAAAACAAAAACCCACCCACTACCCACCAGCCCACCCACCGCCACCTACCCACCCCATATTAATCAGACTGTGCCAACATACGTACACTGGCCTCTCCCCTCATTCACTTTATCACCACAACCTCTTCTCACCACTCAGCGATGCTCCCCGTCAAACATCAATCACCACAACCACCCTGCCCCGGCCCCCAGAACCCCACTACCCCACCACCCATTACCCCCCCAAACCCCTCCCAATACCCACTCACCAGAAACCCCAACCACCCCCGCCCAACACCCAAAAAGTCACACCACTACCCACTACCCACCACCCACCACCACCACCACCACCACCACCAAAAAAGCACCACCACCCACCATACCTACCCATCTTGCAGAGCTGCACCAACCTACGCACACTAGGCCTCTCCTCATGTCACTTTATCAACGTCTTCTCACCACTCAGCGTATGCTCCAACCTCAAACAATCAATCACCACCACCACCCTCCACCCAGCACTCAAGAACCCCACCACTACCCACCACTCATTACCCAAAAACCCCTCCTACCCACCACCCACTACCCACTACCTCCACCACCACCAAAAAAACCCACCACTACCCACCACCCACCATCCCACCACTACCCACTACTCACCACCACCACCACAAAGAAAAAACACCACCACTCACCATTCCTACCCATCTTTCAGAGCTGCACCAACCTACGTATGTAGTTCTTTCCTCATTCAATTTCATCAAGGACTTCCCCCCCCCCCACCCACCCACCCTCAAACACTCAATCACCATACCTACCCATCTTGCAGAGCTGCACCACACAAAAACCCACCACTACCCACCACCCACCACCACTGCACCACCCAAGAACCCCCCCACTACTCCCCACCGCCCCCCCACTACCCCCCCACCCCAAGACCCCACCTCTAGACCCTCCCACCACCACTCACCAACACCCTCGTGCAGGCGGCCCAACCTACGCAACGCTAGCCTCTCCGCCCTGTGATTTTCATCGAGGACTTCTCACCACTCAGCGCATGTTCCAATCTAAGCTCCCGACTGTCCACAGCGCGGTGTTCAGCGCATGTCATCAGGGCTCATTGTTGCCTGCACCAACCTCCAGACGCTAGACCTGTCCCACAACACACTCCTGGCAGACATATCCCCCCTTAGGTACAGCGTAGTCTTGTTGTGGTGTCCTGGTAGACATCTCCCCCCTTTTTGTGGTGTCCTGGTAGACATCTCCCCCCTTGTTGTGGTGTCCTGGTAGACATCTCCCCCCTTGTTGTGGTGTCCTGGTAGACATCTCCCCCCTTGTTGTGGTGTCCTGGTAGACATCTCCCCCCTTGTTTTTGTTCCTGTAGACATTCCCCCCTGTTGTGGTGTCCTGGTGACATCTCCCCCTTTATTGGTAGTCCTGGTAGCATCTCCCCCTTGTGGGTGGTGTCCTGGTAAAACCATCCTCCCCCCCTTTATGTGGTGTCCCTGGTAGACATCTCCCCCCTTGGGGGTGTCCTGGTAAGACATTTCCCCCCTTATGTGGGTGGTCCGGTAACCATCTCCCCTTTAGGTGGTGTCTGGTAGAACATCTCCCCCATTGTGGTGGTGTCCGGGGAGACATCTCCGCTCCCCCCTTTGTGGGGGTCCTTAGACTCTCCCCCCTTGATGTGTGTCCTGGTAGACATCTCCGTCCCCCCTTTATGTGTGTCCTGGTGACAATCTCCCCCCCTTTATGTGGGGTCCGGGTAACAATCTTCCCCCCCTTTATGTGGTGTCCCTGGTAGAGACAGCTGCCCCCTTTATGTGGGTCCGGGTAACATCCCCCCATTTTTGTGGTGTCCTGTAGAACCATCTCGCTCCCCTTATGTGGTGTCCTAGTAGACAGCTCCCCCCTTGTTGTGGGTTGTCCCTGGTAACAATCCTCCCCCCCTTGTTGTGGTGTCCGGTAGACATCTCCCCCCTTGTTGTGTTCCTGGTAGAATATCCCCCCTTTATGGGTGTCCGGGTATACATCTCCCCCTGTTGTGGTGTCCGGTAACATCTCCATCGCCGCTCCCCCCTTGTTGATGGTGTCCTGTTAGACATCTCCATCTCCCCCTTTATGTGGTGTCCTGTAAGCATCTCCCCCTTTTTGGTTGGTGTCTTGGTAGACAATCTCCCCCTTGTTGGTGGTGTCTGGTAGACATCTCCCCCCTTTTTGTTGTGTCCTGTAGACATCTCACCCGTTATGTGGTGGTCCCCTGGTAGACATCTCCCACCTTTTTGTGGTGTCCAGGTAGACAAATCTCCCCCCCTTATACAGTGGTTCCTGGTAGACATCTCCCACCTTGTTTGGTGTCCTGGTAACAGCCCCCTTGTTTGTGGTGTCCCTGTAACACCTCCCCCCTTGGGTGTGTCCGGGGAGACACTCCCCCTTGATTGTGGTGTCCGGTAGACATCTCCCCCCTTTATGTGGGGTCCTGTAGACATCTCCATCGACCCCCTTGTTTGTGGTGTCCTGGTAGAACATCTCCCACCTTATGGGGTGTCCTGGGTAAGACATCTCCCCCTTGTTGTGGTGTCCTGGTAGAATCTCCCCCCTTAGGTGGGTACTGTAGAACATATCCCCCCTTTATGTGGTGTCCGGGTAGACATCTCTCCCCTTTATGTGGTGTCCTGGTAGACATCTCCCCCTTTTGTGGTGTCCTGGTAGACATCTCCCCCCTTTATGTGTGTCCTGTAACATCTCCCCCCTTATGGGTGTCCTGGTAGACTCTCCCACCGTTATGTGGGTTCTGGTAGACATCCCCCCCTTTATGTGGGTGTCCTGGTAGACATCTCCCCCCTTGTTGTGGTGTCCTGGTAGACATCTCCCCCCGTTGTGTTGTCTGGTAGACAGATCCCCTTGTTGTGGTCCGGTAGCATTCTCTTGACCCTTTATGTAGGGTGTCCTGGTAGACATCTCCCCCCCGTGTTGGGGTGTCCTGGTAGACAATCTCCCCCCTTTAGTTGTGTCCATTTAGGACATCTCTCCCCCTTAGGTGGTGGTCCCGGTAAGACATTTCCCCTTTTTGGTGTCCTGTAAACATCTCCCCTCCCTTGTTGTGGGTGTCCTGGTAGGAATCTCCCGCCCTTGTTGGGTCCTGGTAGACATCTCCCCCTTATGTGGTGTCCTAGTAACTCTCCCCCCTTGTTGTGTGTCCTGTTAGACATCTCCCCCCGTTATGTGTGTCCTGGTAGACATCTCCCCACTTTATGTGGTTCCCTGGAGACATTAATCCCCCCCTTGTTTGTGGTGTCTGAAACATCTCACCCTTTAGTGGGTTCCTGGTAGACATCGCCCCCCTTGTTTGGGTGTCGGGGAGACAATATCCACCTTAGTGGTCCTGGTAACAGCTCTCCCCTTGATGTGGTTCCGTGGTAGAGACATCGCCCCATTGTTGTGGTGTCCCTGGTAGACATCTCCCCCCTTGTTGTGGTGCCCGGTAGACATCCTCCCCCTTTTATGTGGTTGTCCCCTGGTAGAGAACATCTCCCCCACTTTATGTGGGGTTCCGGTAGAACCATCTCCCCACCTTGTGGTGGGGTTCCTGGTAGACTCCCCCCCTGTTTGTGGTGTCCTGGTAGCATCTTTAGACATCTCCCTCCCCCCTTGTGTTGTGTCCTGGTAGAACATCTCCCCCCCTGTATGTGTGTCCTGGTATACATCTCCCCCCTTTTATATGTGGGTCCTGGTATAACATCTCCCCGCCTTGTTTGTGGTGTCTTGGTAGAACCATCTCTCCCCCTTGTTGCGGTGTCCTGTAAGACATCTCCCCCCTTTATTGTGTCCCTGGTAGACATCTCCTCTCCCTCTCCCCCCTTGTGGTGGTGTCCGGTAGACATCTCCCCCCTTTTATGTGGTGTCCTGTAGACATCTCCCCCCTTGTTTGTGGTGTCCGAGTAAGCATCTCCCCCTTTATGTGGTTTCCTGGTAGACTCTCTCCCCTTTTATTTGGTGTCCCGGTAGACATCTCCCCCCTTTATGTGGTGTCCTTGTAGACATCTCCCCCCTTTATGTTGTGCCTGTAAGAACATCTCCCCCCTTAATGTGTGTCCTGTTAGACATCGTCCCCCCGTTTGTGGTGTCCTGGTAGACATCTCCACCCTGGTTTGTGTGCCTTGTAGACTTCTCCCCCCTTTATTGTGTCTCCTGGTAGACATCTCTCCCCTTATGTGGTGTCCTGGTAGACATCTCCCCGCCTTGTTGTGGTGTCCTGGTAGACATCTCCCCCGTTTTTGTGGTGTCCTGGTAGACATCCTCCCCCTTTATTTGTTGGTCCTGTTAGACACGACTTTCCCCCTTTAATGTGTGCCTGGTAGACTCTCCCCCCCCCCTTGTTGTGGTGTCCCTGGTTAGATCTCCCCCCTGTTGTGGTGTCCTGGTAGACCTCTCCCCCCTTTAATGTGGTGTCATGTAGACAGCTCCCCCCTTGTTGTGGGTGTCCCTGGTAGACTCTCCCCCTTAATGTTGTGGTCCTTTAGAACTCTCCACCCTCGTGTGGTGTCCTGGTAGACATCTCCCCCCTTTAGGTGGTGCCTGGTAGACATCTCCCCCCTTTATGTGGTGTCCTGTAGACAATCCCCCCCCTTTAATGTGGTGTCCCTGGTAGACATCTCCCCCTTGGTTGTGGTTCCCTGGTAGACAACTCCCCCCTTTATGTGGTTTCCTGGAGACTCTCCCCCCTTGTTGTGGTGTCCTGGTAGAACTCTCCCCCCTTTATGTGGTGTCCTGGAGACATCTCTCCCCTTTATGTGGTGTCCCTGGTAACATCTCCCCCCTGTTTTGGTGTCCTGTTAGACATCTCCCCCGTGTTGTTGGTGTCCTGGTAGACATCTCCCCCCTTTATTTGTGTCCTGGTAGACATTTTCCCCCCCCCTTTATGTGGTGACTATAACATCTCTCCCCCCTTTATTGCTGTTCTGGTAGACATCTCCCCCTTTAATGTGGTGTCCTGGTAGACATCTCCCCCCTTGTTGTGGGTGTCCTGTATAACATCGTCCCCCCTTTATTGTGGTGTCCTCGTATCCATCTCCCCTTGTTGTGGGCTTGGGTAGACATCTCCCCCCTTGTTGCGGTGTCCTTGGGTAGACATCTCCCCCCTTGGTGTGGGTGTCCGGTAGACATCTCCCCCTTATTTTTGTGGTGTCCTGGTAGACTATCCCCCTTTATTGGTGTCCCTTGTATACATCTCCCCCCTTGTTGTGGTGTCTTGAGACATCTCCCCCCTGTTGCGTGTCCTGGTAGACATCTCCTCCCTGTATGTGTTCCGGTAGACATCTCCCCCCCTTGTTGTGTGTCCGGTAGACATCTCCCCCTTTTATGTGGTGTCCCTGGTAGACATCTCCCCCCTTGTTGTGGTGTACCTGGTAGACAGCTCCCTCTCCCCCTTTATGTGGTGTCACTGGTAGACATCTCCCCCCTTTTGGTGGTGTCCTGGTAGACATCTCCCCCCTTTATTGTGGGTCCCCTGGTATGAACATCTCTCCCCTTTATTGGGGTCCTGGTAGACCATCTCCCCCGTGTTTTGGTGTCCCTGGTAGACAATCTCCCCCCTTGTTGTGGTGTCCTGGGTAACATCTCCCCCCGTTATGTGGTGTCCTGGTAGAAATCTCCCCCCTTTAGTGTGTCCTGGTAACATCAAAGAAATCCCCCCTTTATGTGGTGTCCTGGTAGACATCCCCCCCTTATGTGTGTCCGGTAGACATCTCCCCCCTTTAGTGGTGTCCGGGTAACTCTCCCCCCTGTTGTGGTGTCGCTGGTGACGATCTCTCTCCTTTATGTGGGTCCTAGTAAAGACAATTCTCCCCTTGTTGTGGTGTCCCTGGTAGACATCTCCCCCCTTTGTGTGTGTCCCAGTAGACCCTCTCCCCCCTTGTTGTGGTGTCCTGGTAGACCATCTCCCCCCTTTATGGGGTTGTCCGGTAGACCATCTTCCCCCCTTGTTGTGGTGTCCTGGTAGACATCTCCCCCCTTGTTGGGGTTTCCCTGGTAAACATCTGCCCCCTTTCTGTGGTCCTGGTAGACATCTCCCCCCCTTGTTTGGTGGCTTGTAGACCATCTCCCCCTTGTTGTGGTGCCTTGGGAGACCGCCCCCCTTGTTGTGTGTCCTGGTAGCATCTCCCACCTTTATGTGGTCCTGGGAAGACATCTCCCCCCTTGTTTGTTTGTGTCCAGTAGACATCCTCCCCCCTTTATTTGGTGTCCTGGTAGACCATCTCGCCCCCTTGTTTTGGTGTCCGGGTAGACTCTCCCCCTTGTTTGGTGTCCTGGTAGACACCTCCCCCCTTGTTGTGGTGTCCTGGTAACATCTCCCCCCGTTGTTTGGTGTCCCTGTAGACATCTCCCCCCCCTTTATGGGGTGTCTGGTAGACTCTCCCCCTTGTTGTGGTGTCCTGGTAGACTCTCCCCACCTTTATGTGGTGTCTTGTAGACATCTCCCTCCCCCCTTGTTGTGTGTCCTGGGAGACATCTTCCCCCCTTTAGGTGTGTCCGGGTAGACATCTCCCCCCTTTATGTGTGTCCCTGGTAGACATCTCTCCCCTTTATGTGGTGTCCTGGTAGATATCTCCCCCCCTTTATGTGGTGTCCTGGTAGACATCTCCCCCCTTTACTTGGTGTCCTGTAGACATCCTCCCATCTTCCCCCCCTTTATGTGGTGTCCTGGTGACAATCCTCCCCCCTTTATGTGGTGTCCTGGTAACATCTCCCCCCTTTATGTGGTGTCCTGGTAGACATCTCCCCCCTTGTTGTGTGTCCTGGTAGACATCTCCCCCCCTTGTGTGGTTCCTGGTAGACCTTCCCCTTGTTGTGGGTGTCCTGTAGACATCTCCCCCTTTATGTGGTTCCTGGTGAAATCTCCCCCTTTATGTGGTGTCCTGGTAGACATCTCCCTCCCCCCTTTATGTGGTGTCCTGGTAGACATCTCCTCTATCTCCCCCCTTTATGTGGGGTCCTGTAGACATTTTCGCCCCTTTAGTGGTGTCCTGGTAACATCTCCCCCCTTGTTGTGGTGTCTGGTAGGAATCTCCCCCCCTGTTGTGGTGTCCCTGGTAACATCTCCCCCCTTTAGGTGTGTCCCTATAGACATCTCCCCCCTTGTTGTGGTGTCCTGGTAGACATCTCCCCCTTTATATGTGTGTCACTGGTAGACATCTCCCCTTTATGTGGTTTCCTGTAGACATCTCCCACCTTGTTGTGGTGTCCTGTACATCTCCCCCCTTTATGTGGTGGTCCCTGGTAGACATCTCCCACCTTGTGTTGTGGTGTCCTGGTTAACCTCTCCCCCCTTTATGTGGTGTCCTGGTAGACAGCTCTCCCCTTTAGGTGGTGTCCTGGGTAACACATCTCCCCCTTGTTGTGTGTCCTGGTATACGTCTCCCCCCTTTTTTTGTGGTGTCCTGGATACATCTCCCCCTTTATGTTGGTGTCCCGGGGTAGACATCTCCCCCCTTTATGTTGTGTCCTGGTAGACTCTCCCCCCTTGTTTGGGTGTCCTGGTAGACATCTTCCTTCCCCCCCTTGTTGGGTGTCCGGGTAGACATCTTTCCCCCTGTTGTGGTGTTCCCTTGTAACATCTCCCACCTTTATTTGGTGTCCTGGCTATACTCTCCTCCCTTGTTGTGGTGGTCTTGGGAGACACTCCCCCTTGGTGCGGTGTCCTGGTAACCTCTCCCCCCTTGTTGTGGTGTCCCTGGTAGACATCTCCCCCCTTTATGTGGTGTCCTTGTATACATCTCCCCCCTTTAGTGGTTTTTCCTGGTATCATCTCCCCCCTTGTTGTGGTGTCCTGTATACATCTCCCCCCTTGTTTGGCGGTGGCCGGGTAACATTCCCCCCTTTTATGTGTTGTCCCTGGTAGACTCTCCCCCCTTGTTGTGTGTCTGGTAGAACAGCTCCCCCCTTTATGTGTTGTCCCTGGTAGAACATCTCCCCCCTGTTGGGTTCATGTAGCATCTCCCCCCTTTATATGTGGTGTCCTGGTAGACATCTCTCCCCTTTTTTTGGGGCCCTGTAGACACTCCCCCCTTTTACTGGGTGTCCTTGTAGACATCTCCCCCTTTTATGTGGTGTCCCCCCCCCCCCCCCCCCCCCCCCTGGTAGACATCCCTCCGCCCCCTTTATGTGGTGTCCTGTAGACATCCCCCCCTTGTTGTGGTGTCCTGGTAGACATCTCCCCCCTGTTTGTGGTGTCCCTGGTAGACATCTCCCCCCTTTAGTGTTGTCCTGGTAACATCTCTCCCCTGTTAATGTTGGTGTCCTGGTAGAACAGCTCCCCCCTTGTTTTGGTGGTGTCCGGTAGACATCTCCCCCGTGTTGTGTGCCTGGTAGACATCTCCCCCCTTTATGTGGTGTCCGGTAGAACTATCACCCCTTTTAATGTGGTGTCCTGGTAGACATCTCCCCCTTGTTTTGTTGGTGTCCTGGTAGTAATCTCCCCCTGTTGTGGTGTCCTGGTAGACATCTCCCCCCTTTATGTGGTGTCCTGGGAACATCTCCCCCCGTGTTGGGGGTCTCTTTCACATCTTCCCCCCTTTATGTGGTGTCCTGGTAGACATCTCCCCCCTTGTTTGTGGTGTCCTGGTAGACATCTCCCCCTTTATGGGGGGGTGTCCCTGGTAACATCTCCCCCCTTTTATGTGGTGTCCTGGTAGACGTCTCCCCCCTGTTATATGTGGTGCCCTGGTAAGACATCTCCCCCCTTGTTTTGGGTCCTTGGTAGACATCTCCCCCCTTTATGGTGGTGTCCTGTAGACACTCCCCCCTTGTTGTGGTGTTCCCTGTAGAACATCGCCATCTCCCCCCTTTATAGGGTGTCCTGGTAGACATCTCGCCATCTCTCCCGTTATGTGGTGTCCTGGTAGACATCTCCCCCCTTGGTTGTGGTGTCCTGGTAGAAAACATCTCCCCCCTTGTTGGTGGTGTCCTGGTAGACAGCTCCCCACTGTATGTGGTGTCCTGGTCAGACATGTTTCCCCCGTTAGGTGGTGTCCTAGTAGCCATCTCCCCCCTTTAGTGGTGTTCTGGAAGACATCCTCCCCCCTTTATGTGGTGTCCTGGTAGACATCTCCCCCCTTGTTTTGGGGTGTCCTTGTAGACATCTCCCCCCTTTATTGTGTCCTCGTATACATCTCCTCCTTTGTTGTGGTGTCCTTGGTAGACATCCCCCTCCCCCCTTGTTGCGGTGTCCTGGTAGACATCTCCCCCCTTGTTGTGGTGTCTCTGGTATACATCTCCCCCCTTTATTATGGGTGTCCTGGTAGAACATATCCCCCCTTTAGGTGGTGTCCTTGTATACATCGCCCCCCTTGTGGTGGTGTCTGGTAACATCCTCCCCCGTGTTGCGGTTTCCTGGAAAAGACATTCCCCCCTTTGTGGTGTCCTGGTAGACATCCTCCCCACTTTTTGTGGTGTCCTGTAGACATCTCCCCTTTATGTGGTGTCCTGGTAGACATCTCGCCCCTTGTTTGTGGTGTCCTGTAGACATCTCCCCCCTTTAGGTGGTGTCCTGGTAGACAGCTCCCTCATCTCCCCCCTTGTTGTGGTGTCCTGGTAGACATCTCCCCCCTTTATGTTGTGTCCCCTGGTAGACTCTCTCCCCTTTATTGGTGTCCTGGTAGACATCTCCCCCTTTATGTGGTTCCTGTAGACATCTCCCCCCTCGTGTGGTGTCCTGTGCAATCCCCCTTTATTGGTGTCCTGGGTAGCATCTCCCCCCATTATGTGGTGCCTGGTAACCATCTCCCCCCCTTTAGTGGTGTCCTGGTAGACATCTCCCCCCTTGTTGTGGTGTCTGGTATACATCCTCTCCCCCCGGGTTGTGGTGTCCTGGTAGACATCGCCCCCCTTTATGTGGTGGTCCTGGTATCCATCTCCCCCCCTTGTTTGTTGGTTTCCTGGTAGACAATCTCCCCCCTTTTTGTGGTGTCCTGGTAGACATCTCCCCCCTTGAATTGGGTGTCCTGGTAAGCATCTCCCCCCTTTAGTGGTTTCCTGTAGACTCTCCCCCCTTGTTGTGGTGTCCCCTGGTAGGAATCTCCCCCCCTTTTGTGGTGTCCTGGTAGACATCTCCCCCCTTTATGTGGTGTCCTGGTAGACATCTCCCCCCTTTTGTGGGTGTCCCCTGGTAACATCTCCCCCCTTGTTGTGGTGTCCCCTTGGTAGACATCTCCCCCTGTTGTGGTGTCCCTGGTCGAACAATCTCCCCCCTTTATTTGGTTGTCTCTGGGAGACATCTCCCCCCTGTTGTGGTCCTGGTAGCATCTCCCCCCTTGTTTTGGTGTCCCTGGTAATACATCTCCCCCCTTTATGTGGTTGTCCTGGTAGACATCTCCTCCCCCCTTTATGTGGTGACCGGTAGACATCTCCCCCCTTGTTTTTTGGTGTCCCGGTAGCATCTCCCCCTTTATGTTTGTCCTGGGAGACATCTCCCCCCCTTTTTGTGGTGTCCTGTAACATCTCCCCCCTTTATTTGGTTTCCGGGTAGACTCTTTCCCCTTTATGTGGTGTCCTGGTAGACATCTCCCCCCTTGATGTGGTGTCCGGAGACATCTCCCCCCTTTATTGTGGTCCTGGTAGACATCTCCCCCGTTCTGTGGTGGTCCTGGTAACATCCCCCCCTTTGTCTGGTGTCCGGGTAGACCATCCCCCCCTTATGTGGTGTCCTGGTAGACATCTCCCCCTTTAATGTGGTGTCGGGTAGACATCTCCCCCCTTGTGTGGTGTCCTGGTAGACATCTCCCCCCTTGTATTTGTGTCCTGGTACATCCCTCCCTGTTGTGGTGTACTTTGGTAACATCTCCCCGTGTTGCGGTGTCCCCTGGTATACATCTCCCCCCGCTTGTTTGTGGTGTCCTGGTAGACATCTCGCCCCCTTTGGATTGGTGTCCTGGTGACATCTCCCCCCTTTAATGTGGTGCCTGGATAACTCTCCTCCCCTTGTTGTGGATGTCTTGGGTAGACCCCCCCCCTTGTTTGCGGTGTCCCTGGAGACTCTCCCCCCTTTATGTGGTGTCCTGGTAACATCTCCCCCCTTGTTGTGGTGTCCTGGTAGACCTCTCCCCCCTTATTGGTGTTCCGGTAGACATCTCCCCCCTTGTTGTGGTGTCCGGTAGACATCTCCCCCCCTTTATTTGGGTCTGGTTAGACATCTCTCCCCTTTATGTGGTGTCCTGGTAGACATCCTCCCCCCCTTTATGTGGTGTTCCCTGGTAGACATCTCCCCCCGGTATGTGGTGTCTGGTAGACATCTCCCCCTTTATGTGTTTCCTGTAGCAGCTCCCCCCTTATTTGGGTTTCCCTGTAGACATCTCCCCCCTTTATGTGGTGTTCCTTGAGACAAGCTCCCCCCTTTAGTGGTGGTCCTGGTAACCTCTCCCCCTGGTTTTGTGGGGTCCTGGTAGCCCATCTCCCCCTTTATGTGGTTGTCCCTGGTAGACATCTCTCCCCTTTATTGGTGTCTGGTAGACATCTCCCCCCTTGTTGGGTGTCCTGGTAGACATCTCCCCCCTTTAGTGGTGTCCTGGTAGACATCTCCCCCCTTATGTGGTGTCCTGGTAGACATCTCCCCCTTTATGTGGTGGTCCTGGTAGGACATCTACCCCCCTGTTGTGGTGTCCTGTTACAGAAAATCTCCCCCCTTTTTGGTGTCCGGGAACATCGCCCCCCTTTAGGTGGTGTCTGGTAGACATCTCCCCCTTGTTGTGGTGTCCCTGGGAGACATCTCCCCTCCCCCCTTGTTTGTGTCCCGTGGGAGACATCGCCCCCCTTGTTGTGGTGTCCCTGGTAGACAGCGCCCCCCTTTATGTGGTGTCCTGGTAGACATCTCCCCCCTTTTGTGGTGTCCTGGTAGACTTCCCCCCTTTATGGGGGGTGTCCTGGTAGACATCTCCCCCCTTTATGTGGTGTCCTGTAGACAATCTCGCCCCTTTATGTGTGTCCGCTGGTAGACACTCCCCCTTTTTGTGGTGTCCTGGTAGACTCTCCCCCCTTGTTTTGTGGTTGTCCTGGTAGACATCTCCCCCCTTTTGTGGGTCCTGGTAGACATCTCCCCCCTTTATGTTGTTGCCTGGTAGACATCTCTCCCCTCTTATGTGGGTGTCCTGGTATACTCTTCCCCCCTTTAGTGGTGTCCTGGTAGACATCTCCCCCTCTTTATGTGGGTGTCCTTGTGACCTCTCCCCCCTTGTTGTGGGGTCCTGGTAGACATCTCCCCCCTTTATGTTGTGTCCTGGTAGACACTCCCCCCTTTATGTGGTGTCCTGGTAGACCCTCCCCCCTTTGTTGTGGTGTCCTGGTGACATCTACTCCCCCCTCGTTTAATGGTGGTGTCCGGTAGACTCTCCCCCCTGGTTTGTGGTGTCCGGTAGACATCTCCGCCCCCTTTAGTGGTGTCCTGGTAACATCTCTCCCCTGTAGTGTGGTGTCTGGTAGACATCTCCCCCTTGTGGCGTTTCCGGTGACCTCTCCCCCCGTTATGTGGTGTCCTGGTAGACATCTCCCCCCTTGTTGTGGTGGTCCTGGTTAAAACAGACATCTCCCCCTTTAAGTGGTTTCCCTGGAAGACATCTCCCCCCTTGTTGTGTTGTCCTGTGACATCTCCCCTTGTTGCGGTGTCCCTGTAGACATCTCCCCCCTTATGTGGGTGTCCTGGTAAGACATCTAATCCCCCCCTTTATGTGGTTCCTGGTAGACATCTCCCCCCTTGTTGGGGTGTCCTGGTAGAATCTCCCCCCTTGTTGTGGTGGTCCCTGGTTAGACATCTCCCCCCTTTCTGTGGTGTCCGGTAGACATCGCCCCCCTTGTTGTGTGTCCTGGTAGACATCTCCCCCCTGTATTGGTTGTCCCGTCGAGCCTCCCCTTATTTGGTGTCCTGATACTCTCCCCCCTTTATTGGGGTCCTGGTAACATCTCCCCCTTGTTTTGTGGTGTCCTGAGCCATCTCCCCCCTTTATGTGGGTCCTGGTGACAGCTCCCCCCTTTATGTGGTGTCTGGTAGACAATCTCCCCCTTTCGTGTGTCCTGGTATCCACTACCTCCCCCTTGTTGTGGTGTCCTGGTAAGACATCTCCCCCCTTTATTGGTTCCTGGTATCCACCTCCCCCTTTATATGGGTGTCCTTTGAGACATCTCCACTCCCCCCTTTATGTGGTTCCTG